>OZ025253.1:35204553-36404553 GCA_964019135.1 Arenicola marina | reverse complement strand
GTGAGCTACCCACATCCACCAATCACCCCCTCCCCCACTCTACACATACGCTCCGCACCCCCCCCCCCCCCCGCCTAGGACTCAGTCACGGGATGCAAAAAAAAATGCCGCCATCTTGTCACGTCACCTGTTGGGAAAACGTGATACGACACCCGTGACGTGGTTTGTGTGTCATTGATCACGTGACATGTGCGACATCACAGAGTTGGCGGCAGACCTCCGTGTGACAGTCACAGAAGGAGTCGGGAAGCAAGCGCCAGGGAGGATGCCGAGACCGCGTCCTGGCAGTGTCCTCTGCGAAACTTGTGTACAGCCTCTCTCCCCACACTGACACCGGGTAGATGTCTTCCACCTCCTCACCACTCAGCAGAGGGTGGGGGACAGGCTCCCACCCTCTCTCCAAGCGAGTCGACAGGTCCCTCATGTACTGACCCACCTCCCCGCGCCTCACTCCGTCACCCGCACTCGCCCCACCCTCCACCAAGTCCCCCAGGACGAGGTATTTGAGGACGACGGATGGGACATCAAGTTGCGGCAAGTGTTACAGCCCCACAGCCTCCCCCACGGCGGGGTGGAGGAGGGGAGCAGTGCTCCAGTCTAACAGCTCCCGGGCCTCACGGGTCAGGTCCTCACACAGGCCACACTCACCCTGACACCCCCCAGCCTCCCGGCCCGCCCAATGCGTTTTGTGGGTGGCGGACACCACCAGCGCCACCCTGCTCCAGTAAACCCCCTCCCCAGCCTTATCCCCCCACTCCCCCTTTCTTCCCTCCCCCTTCCTCCTCTCAGGCAGACACACCCTCCCGGTCTCCAGCGACTCCCTCACACACTCAGCAAGCCGCTCCACTTCAACCATCTGCCCGATACACCCCCGGGACCCCCCAGCCCAACCCCCCAGGGCCGCCAGGGTCTCCTTGGCCTGTCTCACCTCTACTTCCATCTCATCAAGGGGGCGCCACTGGAGGTAGCGCCGCGCCAGGAATTTTAGGCGCCGGATGAGGGTGACGGGGAGTGAGCGAGGGCCGAGGGCGACCAGCGCGTGTGTCTCCACGACACACGTCGTCGGTAACCAGTCACCCCTCTGCCCCCCCGGCACCAGGTGGACGGGATGTGAGGACCGTTCCAGCCCGGCTACCCTCTCCAGGCGGCATATCGCCTCCTGGGTGACACTCTTCAGGGCGTCCCGTGGGACAGTAAAAAAGGCGGGGGTGAGGTCACAGGTCAGCCGGGTCTCCCCCCGCCACACCAGAGACAAGGTGGCAGTTGTCCTGCCGACCTTCAGCCCGGTGTGCCTGGGGGAGAGGAGGCCACCGTGGGTCAGACCCTCGGGGAGCGTAACGCTGGGCAGCACGGCATGCAGCCAGACCACCCAGAGCACGAGGAAGGCCTTAGGGTCCACCTGACACTCCTCCACCCCCTCCACGACACGTGGCTCCCCTCTCAGGGCTACACTCTCCCCCTTCTCCCGATAGGCGGCCAGGGCGTCTCCTCGCACCCACACACCCCACTTCCCCTCCTCCCTCACCACCCTCACCCCCTCCCACGTCACACTAAATAAAATGTCAAATTCGACTGCCTTTGGTCTGACATCTGTCCCGTCGCCATGACTACCCACCATCGGGTCCTTTATTCTAGCAAACATGAGGTCCCTCTTCCTCACCGCCTCAACCACGTTACGAACAAACCTCCGGACGGATTCTCGCCAGGCCACCATGTCAGGGTGGCCCCAGTCAAAGGTCTCCCCCTCCAGTCTGGCCGCCTCCTCCGTCAAGGTGCCGGGGGATCGGTCCTCTACCCGTGACCGGGCGGTGCGGACCTTGGTGGTCTGGGGGGCATACACTTCAGGCAGTTCCATCTCCCAGGTGAGGGCGCGGTGGGAAGTGGTGCCTGGGTTGAGGTCACGAGGGTTCCCAGTGACTGGGGTCGCTGTTGGGGTGGCGCCTCCATTGGATGTTAACCTGAAACAGAAAAGACCCTTTCAAGATATTTGTCGTTGAAATAATGATTAATCCAGGAGCCACATCGTCTCTCTCCTGAGAGGGAATGGCACATAATGTTATATCTAACCATATTTTGATCAATTACGTTCACACTTAAATTTGGAGAAAGAATGCGGACAGAGAGGGTCGGGGAAAACATATTTCAAATGGAACATGCTGTCCTTACAGCGGGATAAGCTTAGTTTTAGTTTAATCCAAAAGGCCAGATCGTCTCCCTCCTGGGAGGGCATGCCTAAATAGATCTACTGGTCAAAACCAGACGACGACGGGAAAACGAATGCGGTGTGGACAGCGACCGGCGCGTGCGGAATTCGTTATTCGAATTAGTTATTTGAATTCGTATATGTTATTGATATTTTTATACACAAGTTACCTATGTTAAGAAGTATCTATGAATTGTGAAAAAACAATTGTCTTTATGCACCACACTGACGGTGTCTATAAAAATACACATATTTTAGTAGATAAGAAGGTTAAATCTGCGCAATCATTCACTCATGATTATCATGATTAGCCGTTACATATTTAAGACAATATGAGTACGATTGTCAGTATGTAGCATTAGCAAAGGAACAAAATATAACTTAATCATGAATCCTTGTTCCACCTTTTTTTTACTACACCGGCTCGTGCTGCTAAAAAATATACTGACAAATTGCAAGGAAGATACAGTTGATTAATTTCGTTTGCGAAGTTCCTCTAGTCTTATATTGACACGGTGGATGACGTCATTTGTTCTATTGATTTCTCGCGTCAGGCACCACGCGTCAACTTCGTTGTACAGACAATAATGAACATACTTAAGCATATATGTATCAGGTTATATGTCAAATAACGAGGCGTATATATATATATATTTATGGGTGGGGGTGGGTGGGGTCAAGGGGTGATCGTGTTCCCAGGTCAAGAAGAACAAATTTCTGTATTCCCAAGTCACGACGATGAATTTAAAAAGATAACTCCGAGAAAATATATACATAAACCGGGCTGATACATGAGTTAAATCAGCGACTTCCCGATTCCGCGGGTGCCAATTGATGCCTGAGATACCTGATTTTTCTAATGAAAACGATAACCCTATGGAGCAGATACCTAACATTTATGGTGAAACAGATACGCTTATTGAGCGGATATTTTAAAACTTGAGACCGAGAGGGGGAGGGGAAGTCCTGAAAATGTGCGTTGGCAGGTCGGCTTTGCCGTGAAAAAGACTTAAACTGACCGGGTCTGCAACATATAGCGGGTCAACAGAAATAAGGATTTTTTTCGCGCGGATGTTCCCGGTGAAACGCCCGTTGCGAAAGGGTCTGGAAGTGAAAATGAGGGCTTTACCGCTTTATCCCTCCCACTCAACCCATGAATATATTAAGTACTCCATCCCATGGATGCACGCACTTGCTGCTGATGAAATGGATGACTTGTGCTCCGATGAAGCATCTCGCACAAGAACCCGTGTCCTGTGACATATCTTTACAGCAAAGAACTATAATCTGCATGCATTCGAATTGTAGAAAATCGTTCTACTTTGACATCTCCACTTCTTGCACAATGGCAAATGTGTCGCGGAAGGGTTTGATGAATTCATTGCGAACGGCAACGATGACGCCTGGGTCACTCATTCGAAAAAGCATTGTTTGATTCGAGTTCTGTGCGTTCAAACCCCGAACATGTTAACACCAATTTGCACTAATTCGAAGATCAATTAATGCGATTCCGCCAGGTCGCATGTGTGTACGTGTGGTCATTAGGGTAAGTATGTGGCATACAATTCTCCCAACCGGAGTCTGCTCAGTGTGATTCTTTTCTCTGTGCCAAAGCAACTTGTTCCCTCCAGCTCTTCATAATCCAGTATCTGCGGAAACTGTGGCCCCAAATTCCATGACTGGGATTTATATGTTTTTCGTTTATATCGCCATATAATAGAACTAGTATTTATCGGGGATTATATACCTATTCAACTGAATGGTAACGAAATAAAGTGATATGGCTTGCAATAGCATATTAGGTGACTTGGCGGCTGTCGGTAAGGCGGTCGCTTGTGTACAGTCAAATGTAAAAATTGCGTGAAACCTTAATATCACATACCTTAATAGGTTTGATATTTAAGTGGAGTTGGTTGGAAGGAATGATGATCTACCTCTTGAGATTTTATTGAGATCATAAAACCACACCACAACGAATTATTTATTATTTTACTCTTACCGTCGGGAAGTTGTTTTTTTAGAGATGGTTTTCATGCGGAAACTCTCCACGTTCTTGTAAATAAATTGGTTTCGACATTTTATTCATTTGTGTTTGGGCACTTATTAAAATATAATCCGAATCTCTCAACCGAATTTTTCTCGGGAAGTATTACAGGAACATGGAGTAGCTCTTTGGATCGACGCATCAATACGGATCATAAGCGACGACAGGAGGCATATGTGCGCCAGATTGCTGAAAACGGGTGGCGTCTTCGCTATGGTCAACAGCGGAATTCCAACGTTTGCCACATGCCATCCAGCTTTGTATAACTATTTCCCGAGCAATGGTAATCTCACAGAAGACACATATCAGGAGGGAAGTGGGCTTGTCAGAAATGTGTATTATAATTCCATGTGTTGACTAGGGGCGACCCTGACTCTAGCTGACATAAGATAAACCCTTCACGGGGGTACCATGAGCCTGAGGACATGTGCCCCACGCCTGAGCGGCGCAGCATACATGCTTCAGTAAGCAATTGATCTGATGGGTTAATATTACATACCCTGATATTCGGAATTCAATACCCGACAGCGGACATTTAAATATACAACATAGATATTCATCGAGCCCTTTAATCGCGTAATATTTCAATTCCAGGGCAGCTCGGTTCGTCCATTCTACCCACCAATGGAGTTCCAGTACGATAATCAGAGACTACCGATCCACGTCAGTGCGACGACACTCAAAGACCTACACCTCCCACCTAAGACGTTCCACATTATGACCCAGGACAACGCCAAGGAACTTATCAACCTGGCCGAATGTGACGCGGTTCACTTAGCAGAGGGCATGGGCGCCGTAGCCAGCGTCCAGCAACATTTCCCCAACCGTAGTGTGTATTACTACGACCTAGGTCTAACCAAGACACAACCACGGCAGGTAGACGTCAGGCTAACACCAAACCAATCAGTGTATTATTACGATATGGGTATAACACAGACATGACAAAGGCAGGTAGACGTCAGGGTAACACGAAACCAATCAGTGTATTACTAAAACCTGGGTCTAACACTGGCACAACGACGGTTGCAGACTCGGATATGAAATGGATGACTTGTGCTCCGATGACGCATCTCGCACTAGAACCCGTGTCCTATGACATATCTTTACAGCAAAGAACTATAATCTGCATGCATTCGAATTGGGATTTACAAAATCGTTCTACTTTGACATCTCCACTTCTTGCACAATGGCAAATTTGTCGCGGAAGGGTTTGATGAATTCATTGCGAACGGCAACTATGACGCCTGGGTCACTCATTCGGAAAAGCACTGTTCGAGTTCTGTGCGTTCAAACCCCGAACATGTTAACACCAATTTGCACTAATTCGAAGATCAGTTAATGTGACTCCGTCAGGTCGCATGTGTGTACGTGTGGTCATTAGGGTAAGTATGTGGCATACAATTCTCCCAACCGGAGTCTGCTCAGTGTGATTTCTTTCTCTGTGCCAAAGCAACTTGTTCCCTCCGGCTCTTCATAATCCAGTATCTGCGGAAACTGTGGCCCCAAATTCCATGACTGGGATTGATATGTTTTTCGTTTATATCGCCATATAATAGAACTGGCATGTATTGGGAATTCTATACCTATTCAGCTGGATGGTAATGAAATAAAGTGATATGGCTTGGCAATAGCATATTAAGTGACTTGGTGGCTGTCGGTGAGGCGGTCGCTTGTGTACAGTCAAATGCACAAATTGCGTGAAACCTTAATATCACATACCTTAATGGGTTTGATATTTTAGTGGCATAACGACATAACGACGGCAGGTGGGCGTCAGGGTAACAACAAACCACCAGGATGGCCGATGTGCGTAGCTTTGTCCAATTCGTTGTATTTACTTTCAACCAAAAAGCATGTGCATGCTACCAAATAATATTGAATCAACGATGTTGCCTTTCGAAGGAAACATCTTCAACCAATGAAAGGTACCTACGTATTTCAGATGGTTACTGGTCAAGAACTGCCTGTGGCGGACGTTGATAGACCTCTGCGCCGATTAAGGTGCTACTGCCTGCTTTCCCGATAGACATAGACACATATTGCACTCGAGTACCATTCCTGAACTGGTCTTGACACCATGCGAATGGCCTACCTAGTTAAGGATGCTGTAATACATGTATTCACTGTGTTCCGGGCTTGGTCCGATTACAAAATTGAAAACATGTTGTATAGATTCTAAAGGTTGAGCAATGGATGCTTCATCGTCTATTGTGTAACCGGCTTCTGCTTTGAACGTCTGATTTGGAACTTGTTAAAACTAGTGCCTTACCCGTGCATGTTTGGAATGCTTTATCCATGTCTTACCGTAAAAACAAAATTACGGTTACAGTCTCATTTTACCGAACCAATGTATGAGTACAGCCATTGAGGAATCATTAAAGGAAGGGCGCCCGCACAATTCACTGTTAACACAACTTCACGGTTTGCTAATGGCAGCCAATCACCCAAATCACTGTTGTTTGCATCCCTTCAGATGATCCAATCTATGACCAGCTAGATATATCTGCAGCCAGAACTGCACACGCGATAATGTTGCAAACGTTGTGCGTTCATGTAAACAACTGTGCAGGGTCATTTATTTATGACTAGACGGTTAAATCTATTTTGGTGTGAAAGTTTTACTTCTGGAAACAGATTAATTGTTGTAGGTTTGTGTTCTGGAATGCACGTGGGGCTTGATGCGCCCATGAGGAAGAGCACAATTAGGCACGTTTTTTTTCAGTTGGTCTGAATGCAAAGGATAAGCAAGACAGACGCCACCTTTTCTTGCACTTGTTATTCAAATTGTCGTGTAGTCCTGAAGTTTGCGAATTAGCGGAAAGAAGCGACAAAATAAAATAGACAGGCTCCAGACTTTCAACAACGAAAATGCGCCGACAGAGAATATATTTGCGGTTAGTTCCCAATTGTGTATTTTAAAGAACTTGATGGTTCTAATTCAAAATTCAAGGGTAGTTATTATATAGAAACAGAACCAAGTGCTTGCTTCTTGTTTACACATTTAAAGCCCTCGTCGTGGTAGATGTCCCAAAAAATGCAGAACTCGTTAAGGCGAAGTAAAGACACTTAACACATTTTGCACTTCTCATGTCAAGTCTGCCATCATAAACACATTGTTAGTATTTCCAATATTTATTTTAGTAGGCGGGACCACCATGGTTAGCTAGTCGATCGTGCCTATCACCAGACCATTTTGAGATGGGTATTCATGTATGCTTGGGACAATGTTGGGCCTAAAGTTACACAGGTAGAGGCAACCTTGGATTATTTGAGTCGCCAATGCAGACTCAATGTTGCTTAAAGGCTCCTTAAATATGTTGTAGGTCTTGGTAAGGCCAATTATATCCTGAATGTGAACGCTCGTGCGAAACCCAAAACGGAAGAGCCAATTAATAGTCCGCGGAATAAGCAATATAAAGGCACGGCACAAGGTCCCGGGGCCATTGTGTGCCATACCAGTTGCCTACGGCCAAAGTTCATGTTCGCGTAAAACAGCCAGGACATGTATGTCTACCAAAAACCCTGAAAGTAAGCAATCGGGCAGGTAATAATATATTGATCAAATGTAAAATATCAAGTATATGTGACGGAGCCCTGAAAGTAACCTATGTCAAATTATGAAAAGTATAATGATTAAGGACATAAACTCATTCAAATAAATGTATCAATATCATCTGACAAACATCAACCAGTACAATGATTACCTACATAATACTGCCCCTCCTCTAAAAACAGCACCATGAGAGGGGATTCTAGTACATCTCAAAAAGAACTCTGAAATAACAGTTGTTGTGTGATACAGTGTGATCATAATATTGATTATTAAATTATCCATGTAGGCTTCCATAAGCCTAAAATGAGCATATGCTTTTCATGAAATGAGAAATATTATTGTATCATATTATATATATATATATATATATACCCATTATAATGACCTGATTCGTGCCATAATTATCTTGTTCTTACCACATTAGAATTTCTGAAATTAATTGCCCGGAACCTAGTTTACACCCCTAAGATGGTGTGACAACCGTTGAGCTACACACCTACGCACCAATCTGTGATGTATTGGGAGGGGAAGGGGGTCTGTTATTATCTCCCAGTGTGTGTGTTTCGTCAATTTAAATGAATGTTACTTGTTTCACCGCTGTTGTGTACATAAAAACTACATAAGGTCAAGAAACCCCCCGAGATATGGGAGGTGGTGGGGGGGGGGGGGGAGCTCCTGTCCTCTCGGTTTGAACTATATTTGTCTGACCTGTGACTTGTTTGCGGCCATGCCAAGTGGACATTATTGCCCGTGCACAGCAACAGAAGAAGCAGCAGTAAAGTTCCTGGGTGTAGGCCTCCCATGCTGACAAATTGTGGCTTTTACTGTCACTGCTCGTCACTGCTCGTTTTCCTTGCTTTCACCCATCTGGAAATAAAATTTGAACTTAGTTTGCATTATTCGCATTGTCACTTTGGGGGTGTGCGTGGGCTTGCTGGTATGACCTTACACTGCTTCGCTGGTTGCTTTGTGTAATTGTCATGAATGACCAATCAATTACCAACTTTTAAACGAGATAAATTGATATGCTAAAAAAACTGTGGTGGGTATGTTAGTTGGTTGTATATGCAGGTACGGGGTCTTCATAGCCTATTACGCAACCGACTTCTGCTTTGAACGTATGATTTGGAACTTTGAAACTAGTGTGTTATCACTGCATAGTTGTAATGTTTTAGTCGGGTATTACCATAAAAACAAGTTCACGTTTACAGATGTTCTTGTAAGGTATAATACATGGGTGATTCTACAGAAACTGCATAATTTCAAAACGGAACTTTTAAAAATTAATGTTTGTTTAAATCACATGATATTTTTTATGTCTATCCTCTCGGTAGCAATGTTCTTGAAAACAAACAGAGCCGAGCTGCAGCGTTGATATTTTGCAATTAAACAGAAAAGAGATGCCGCCCCCCACATTTGTCAAATCTGCTACGAGCGATTCTGATTCTACTTGATTCAAAAAATTCAATTTGTGCATTTGATTGAGCTTGGAGGGGACAGGGTGACGCTTTGTAAATAAATAATGAGTAGACTACGCAACATTTCGTTTATATTAATGTCCCATTATTTTTTGGATATCCAATAATTTAAAGGAGCTCTGGGACAATTGGACCTACCCACTGGCCTACGTATGCTAATTACTGATTGCCGGATAAGTCCTAGTGCTTAATACTTATTAATAAAAAAATACTAGTTAACTCATAATTTGCTTTTCATGTTATGGAGTCAATATGCACAACACGTAATTATGAAATTAACCGTTGAAAATTGATGAAATTTGATATTTAATTTAATTTGAAAAAACAATTGTCATGCCCATGTAGCAGGGTGCCGGAAATGAAGGAAAACCACGTGCTGGGATGGTTGCACGGCAATATATTCGCTTAAGACAAGGAACACGAAAAAAAACCTTACAAATATCCACTGACTATAGAAACAAATTTACATCATTATGACCAAGCAGACAGACGCGTAATTAACAACATAAGAGATTAGAAAACTATGAAAGCAGGACACAGTCTATTGAACTCACCAAAAATACACTGAGATGGCCGACAGAGCACATGGCCAATATTTCCGTAAAAGCGTTACTTTGAGGTCAAAAGTAGGGAAAATCTTCAGAAAAGGCACTTAACATGAGTCTATAATCATTATAAATACTATGCCATTAAATAACATCGAGATAATTCATACTAAGTTCTAGGGCCAAACTCACCTACTGACAGATTATTGATAAGACACGCCTCTCTTTAATCACAGCATGGCACTGTTTATAGCCTCAAACCCACATAAGTACACAAGCACATGCGTACAAATTTACATAAGCAACGTAGTATAAAGTCAACCAATTTAAAGAACATACCAGAAGACAAGGCTTCAAGCCGTCACCAGCCCTCTAGCTCGACTACAGGTGAAGCAAGTGACAAGCTGTGACAAATGAAGTGAGAGAGAACAACCGGCGTGCGACCTTATTTATGAGTTCAAGGCTTCTCGGCATGCAAATTACTACTAGGACATGTCAGCTGGGGTCAACTGGTCACCCGTATGAAATATCGCAACCGGAGAGGAAAAGTTTTGCAAAGTGAAACGAAATCTATGGATTACCGACAATTTGGATATATCATCGAAAAACTCCAACAACCCAAGACATAAATAGATACAAGGATCATCAGGATGACAACAAGATGAATCGGACTACAAGCAGTGGCAAGAAACCAAAGACTCTTCGACTTAAATTGTACCATGTGCTTGTGTCAGGTCTGTAACTCAGTGTCAGTGATCTCTTCCACATCTAACAGCAACTGTCAGACAGGCTCTGTGACACCCATACGTCACAGTTCTGATCCAGATGTATTACTGCTGATGCGCAGAAAGATTGGTGTATTATTATAAAAAAACTTAACTTTATCTACTGATATGAGGGGTATCATTAAAGAGTATACATGTCATAAACAGTATATGATTTAGAATAAATTATAGTTATATTGGTGTTATAACATAGCTGACATTTGGTAGAGGTAGCTGACTGAGATAGCTTTAATCCGGGGCCCTTTAATCCACCCACCTTAGCCTACTTTTAGTCAGTGACGGTCATTTCTAATTTACAAATGCTGTCAAGTGTCAACCATCAATCACTTAGAATGGGAAATATGTGTCGTAACCGAGCTAACGTCCGGTACCGATTAACGGGTCACGCATACCATGAAAATACCTCACCGAGTCTGAGAGGGCTAAGATTTATATCTGCACCTTTTTCAAATATCTGTTTAACTTTTATGTTGCTCGCTACGAATTCGTAATGATAAGCTGGCTCGCCCGCAGCTTGTTTCCTGGCAAGAAAACAGAACACAATGTATGGACTTGGAAAGGGCAAATTTATTTGCCGAGTGAGAAAGACACTACATGACGAGCAAATTGTCAAATTAATTAAATAAAAGTGGCAAAACACTTCGCCACTAACTGGCGGAACACTTCGCCTGTAATTGGCGGAACGCATCGCCAATAAACGTAAATAGACCACGTGACCCTATTATGGGTTGGCGTAACCAATTGACATGTATTGCATGAAGGCGGAACACATCGCCCTATACGAAGGCGGAACACATCGCCATGTACGTATGTGGCACACATCGGCATGTACGTATGTCAAACACATTATCCAATTATATATTGACTGATCACCTTATAATTGGTAAACGTGGATAGGCTGACAATACGTGGTAAATTGGTAAATAGAAGAGTTATATGGTATAAATCATACTATACTTATCAATTTAATAATTTCTTTGCGTAGTGATAAAATCTGAAATTCAAGCAAAACGTATTATAACGGAGGCGGTGGGGAGGAGGAGGTAACCTCGTCAGCATCTGTTGTCCGAATGACCGACTGGGTAGAACTTCTTGCCGCCAGCCAGTAGCCGGTCTCTCATTGGTTGACTTCAGTAAACAGCGGGTTGCTAGACGCGTCAACGTGGAAGAGTCCATTCTTGTTTCTGTACTGGAGGGGGGTTTTGTTTCCTTACGGGCTAAATATCTTCGCGAACACATAAACTTAATTCAGAATTGTTTTTTGTGCGTGCTGAAAAGCTCGGCAGCACGTCGTCGTCTGCGCTGCTCATGTACTTTGTAGACCGATCGCATCATTAAGTCTGTTGAGCGCGACGTTATTATTTTAGTACCAAGACTGGGCTGTGGAGATCGTTGTACCGTGTTTATGTGCAACAATGACCGAAGATTTGAGCTATTTTTAGGGAAAATTTGGACATGACATCACAAAGGAAAGGCCTATAGAGGCCTATTGTGACATCACATTGACAAAGACAGTGAGAGTATACGTCATCAGACAGTAGTAGGTGGTGGGGTGGGGTGGACTTGATCTGTAATTAGGTGGGTGGGGGCGGTGGGGCGGGGGGGTGGTGAACTGAAGTTCTCAGATTTTTTTCCTGATTTCATCGACAAGCCTAAAATAAGTTGTAATTATCAGCTTGAACCAAAATCTAAGATACACTACTGATGCCTGAGTGTCAGGTATACTGTTGTAAGCCTACTGTACAGCACAAGGGCAGATCCGGGGGGTGGAGGTGTCCAGGGAGCCCCCCTCCACACCTTTTGAGGAAGAATACCGTTTTGTTTTTCAATGCCAAATTTAGACGATTTGAGTTGCGGCGTGGCCCCCCGGTCGCAAGTTTCAAGTGCTGTAGCCATTTATATAAAGCAACACATTTTTCAAGGTGGTTATATTAGTACTATCATTCTTATATACAGATGGGTAGTTCAGGACCACGTCAACGAGCTGAAATGGCACTATTGTCCACCGAAATGAAGATCACTCTGGCTGAGACTTATTAATCGACAGGGCCTCCTAAAAATTACAGAAAATACCATCTGCAGCAAACATTTTGTCTTGGGCAAACCAATCGGGCAACGTCCTCAAGGAAAGTCATGAAGACAATGAAGATGTCCAGAAAATAATAAGAAGTTGGTCAGAGACTGAGGCAGATTATTTAGCGACAAGGCCAGGCCAGGTGAAGAGACGAACAATCGAGACAAACCCAAGACCAAAGAGACCCCAAAAAGAAAATCCACCAAGAGAAGAGCTGGAACACTGTTACTGCTCTGTACCAGGCGATACACCAGACACCACAGAGGATGAAATAGAGGCTATCACCCTAAATGACACTCCAAATGGCGAAGCACGAGACGTAACATACTTGTCTCCATCGTATTCCATGAATGACTTAATAGAAGAACAATGTTATTAATGCAACCCTGAAGCTTCCACAACGTGCCCCTGTGTGAAATGTGACATATGCAAAGCTGGGTGGAGCAAGTTACAGATAGAAAGAGGTGAGCTGATGTGTGAAAGTAAAAACTTGAATGAAAAACCGAAAGAAGCCAATCAATCATCAGTTATAGTTAACACCACCTACGATATAAACAAATTAAAACATTCGAAATTAATGCTCCTCCACACAGATCCTCCACAATCATTTATCATCTTTCAATGAATATTTAATACAGTTAAGGACAAATTACCCATATGCAATGCTACAAAGTTTCCCAATCAGAGAGTGCTAACAATTATCAAGGTAGACAGGCTGAAAAGCTTTCCCGCGAAAACGAACGTTTGGTCACACTAATAAAAGTAAGATTAAATTTGACAGTGTTTGGCCCATCTGTTTGGCACATACACCAGTCTCATATCTCAAGTACTGTCTACATGACTGCCTCTTCTATCTTATGAACTGCAGCCACTGTTGCACTGGCTTACACAAGAACAGATACCCCTATATTACCCTGATTGCTTAAAGAAATACAAGTACGTTCGCGCTATCATAGATTGTACGGAGGTACCTATTCGGCGACCGTCTTTAGCAAACGTCAACGGTCATATATATCCGACCTACATGAGCAGGCCCACAGTAAAAGTGCGTGTGGCATGTACAACAACTGGGACGACATCGTTTGTCTCCAAGGCTGCGGGAGGTTGTATTAGTGACAAGCAAATAGTAAAGCGATCCGGCATACTGGAGTTATTTGAGCCTAGGGACATACTCTTGGCTATCATGGGCTTCAACCTCAAAGAGCTGCTCCTGTATGAAGGTCTTAAACTTGTTTTCCCCCTATTCTTGAAATCTACAAAAACAGTTCACTCATGCAGATGACACAGACACTAACACCAGCAAGTAGCAAATGCTAGAATACACCTAGAATGTCATAGTCATAGGCCGAATGAAAGACTTCGATATCATGAAATGCGAATTGGCTTTGGATATAGTTGACCTCTTTGATCACCTTATCATCGTTGGTGCGGCTCTTGTAAACTTGCAGCCTCCCATAGTTCAATTTAAAGGAGGCCTTCGGTCCAGAAGATACGACGGCATTTACATAGAGTATTCCGTAAACAACGTTGTGACCACCCGTTTCCGATATTACTAAAGTGCGCGTGAAACCTCTGCCACTTACTATGCAACAGAACGCTCTTAAAATAGCAGCCTCTCTGGCTCGGCTGAGCCAACATGGTGTTGACCTAGATTCTGCGCTCTCAGCCAGTGGGAGAGCGTCACGCAATGGGGGCTTAGGCCGCAGCGCGGGAGTTGTAAACAGGGTATAAACATGCTGGGAAGTGATGGCGGTATCCCGGAATATTGTATCATATGCCTATGAATCGAGGTTATAAGACTCCGAACCAAATCAGCCTGCTTCCTAAGAAGCCTCTGATCCAGAATATACATTGGCTGGATAAAGTGAAAGCACGACACCTGACAGTCGCCTTGGAGGGCGGGATTGGTGCTCGTGTGGTCAGTGTCTGGCTTTATCAGGCCTGCCTCTAAGCAGCATGTGTGCCGTAAGACCGGTGGTCAGGGATCTTAGAACAGGTCTGGTAATGAATGGCTGGCCACGATGCAACATGCAAGAATGGGGTATCGGGGGGGGGGGGGGTTATCCAAACATAAGCTACCAGTAAAATATTCTTTCTCGGTTAGATAATTGCTCAGTAATACAGTAGATCTCGGTGCCAAACAGGTGAGATCCCTGAGGCCCCATCGAACAATACATGGGGTGTCTGAGAGTGAGACCAGTGAACGGGTGGGTGCGGCTGTTGGGGGTGGAGGATCAGGATTTATGGAATTCGGGCATTCATGTGACACATAAATATGTGATCCCTCTCAAATGCTAGCCCCCCCCCCCCCCCCCCACCGTCCTCATATTCTGGCTACCTGGCAGCCTCTGCATTCCCTCTAACCCTAGATATAAGATATTCAAGGTGTTGAGGCGCAGGAAAACTGGGTACCGTAGCCTATTGACCTAAGGTGCCCTTATCCCCCCCCCTCTCTCCTCCCCCGAAAGAGAAAGAAAGCGGGGGATTGGACTCTCAGTCTAGGATAGGTCATAAATAAAATTTCATAGCTCGGCCAATGCCCTTTCAGGAGCGGATCTAGGAATTTTCCAGCGGGGGTGGTGGGTTGCTCTCTGAAAACTTCCGACCGGGGGGGTGCTCTCTGAAAAACTTCCGACCGGGGGGGGGGGGGCGGGGGCGTGCAATTTTTAACAGTGTATGTTCAGGTTCCCAAAAGGGGTGTTGCTCTCTGAAAACTTGCGACCGGGTAGGGGTGGGGGGCTTGGGCTTGGAGAACCCGACTTTAACAGTGTATTTTCAGTTTTCCAATGGGGGGGTGCAACCCCCCTACCCGCCCCCCCCCCCTTAGATCCGCCACGGCCCTTTAGTCATACAATTTTGAGGCAGTTTCATTTAAAATTATGTTTTTTTATTTGGATGGTAACACACCTGACCGGTGTAATAATTTCCCGATGTGGCCCTTTATACAGAGATATTTATTCAACTCATAGGAATATATATTCATGCGACCCGCCAGTTTGCTCTACATTTAGATTTTGTTGCAATGGTAATTATAATTTGCAGTTAATACTGGTTCATTAAGAAATGAAACATGTAAAAGTTTAATCGCTTGAATAAAATAATAAACTAACATTATCATATGTCAGGTCACATATGCTTACAGCTTATTACTTTCTCGTACGGATTTGACGCCAGTTTGTATTTACGACAAGTTGAGATAAAATTGTATTGAACGTCGGTACAAACGGTTGACAGGGTAAGCTCAGCACTTGCGCGCTATTATCTGACAATGTATGAAATGCTTCCTATTTCGCTTCAACCACCAAACATTGTTCCTCAAAGTGATCTGACATATACGAACTGATGGCGCTAGTTCGTGTAGGCCTACCCACTGCAATGTTCTGCATCCAAATTTGCAAGCGATCCGGTTGTTTCAAGGGCTGCTAAAAATATACCAGGACTTGCTTTTGTTATCCTATAATTCGGTGCAGGTTTTGTTATCCTATAATTCGGTGCAGGTTGACATTTTGATACCTTAGATTCGACAGCGAGACACTAAGAAGCAAAAATAACGAACCGCACAGGAGCCATGCAGCGCTAAAGCCCTGCCGCCTGACTGGCAAGCTCGAATAAAGCCAGACTTGAAAGGCCCCGTGTCGTCACGGCCAGGGGTCAAGGTCGGTCAGAGCGGGATGCGGGTCGAGGAAGACGCCTGGCTCACATCGCGCGCGGCCGGATTATGTTTAGCACATGGCGGCAAACTGTGGCCTGCGCGTCATTTTAATGGCCCAGACCCACTGCGTTGTGTTTATACTTCCTGGTTATACAATACTTCGATGGGTGTATTCTGAACCGAAGCCCTCCTTTAAGTGTCGATAAGTAGCTAAGTAGCTTGAAAGAAATAGGAGACGACAATCTGCCACACACTTGACGTTGGAATTGTAACGTTTTTTGGACAAGTAGTTATCAGGTCCTGATGAAGTAAAAGACTTGAAACCTTTTATGCTTCTGAAAACTTCTGAAACAGATATTTCGACACATATTACAGAATTCCTGGGTATGTTTTATAGCTCAAACAGTATTTATGCCTTGAGAAATGCTTTAAGTTTGACTTAATAGACCATGACACGCTAACACGTGTTAATTTGTTGTTGTTTTTTAAAATGTGGGATTAACCAGAATATAATAAGCACCCGATAATTAAGCTCTACAAGACGTTATGTGGTATTTGGACAGCACGTTTTTAGTAAGTATATAGCTACTTTTTTCTGTTACATTGAGTGCAAAACCATTTGAGTTGTTTCCTCTTGAAGAAAGGTTCAGCCCCTGTTATCAGTACACGCTGCCAGTGGAACCAGTCATTCCAGGTATCGCAGGGTAATAAAATAGCACGTATGGATTTGGGTAAATAGTATATTTGAATAGATATCTTAAGAATAAGAGACGGAGGCACTAAAATAGAGACAGGCTTAAGAGACAAAAGAATAGAAGACGCATGTGATCCAGCCATGACAACAATCGACGGCTTTAACAATAACAATAACAAAGAGAATAAGGAGATAGTCCAAACAACCAATTGGCAATCGTATCCAATCATGCAATCAAAAGCCAAAGCTAGCTCACCGCAAGGAGTGGAAGAGGGCAGGCCAGGGATAGGATCTGCAGGTACGATGAATCTTTTGGTAGAAAGCCCCTCGAGTCTGCTTGCGATTGAAGCCAAAATCTTACCACAGAGACTGCATTGTTAACGCTGTATCATCGAGAACTTGGCCGCCTGCGGGAGAAATATATAGGAACCCATCGCTACCGTCGGGAAAGAAATTTGGCGAGACATCCGCCGGTGATTTTAGCCAAACGTCGTGACTACTTCGATCAAACCAGACTGCTGCTTAACCTAGTCACCTTGTTCCGGAACCCGTCCCGAGCCGCCTTGCAGCTGTATATGGCCAGGGGCTTCTACCACCACGTCACCACCAACTGCGGCGCCGTGCGGGGAAAGGTAACTTGTGATAATACCACTTATTACTGACAGAAGTCTAAAGTATATGTGTTGTTATGTCCTCGCCTGTACCCTAGTTTCAGCGCTTAAAGGGTGCCACGGACGTGTGCGTCAAAATGACGTCTCTTCTGTCAGTACTTCAAGCCTACGGCTGCCTTGTTGTATTTATTTGGTCGCACGCCGCTGTCCGGGAACAGCCGCCTTTTGGAAGCACGCCCCTCGAGTCTCCATGCGATCGAAGCCAAAATCTTACTGAAGTGACTACACTGTTGACGCCGTATCAGCGAGAACTTGGCCGCCTCCGGGAGCAATATATATAGAAACCCACCGCTGCCGCCGGGAAATAAATTTGGCGAGACATCTGCGGTGATTTCGGCCAAACGTCGTGACTATTTCGATCAAACTGGACTGCTGCCTAACGTAGACACCTTGTCCCTGAACCCGTCCCGAGCCGCCGTGCAGCAGTATATAGCCAGGGGCTTCTACCACCACGTCACCACCAACTGCGGCGCAGTGCAGGGAAAGGTAACCTTTGATAATACCACTTATTACTGACAGAAGACTAAAGTATATGTGTTGTTATGTCCTCGCCTGTACCCTAGTTTCGGCGCTTAAAGGTCGCCACAGACGTGTTCGTCAAAATGACGTCTCTTCTGTCATTATTCTAAGTCTACGACTGTCTTGTTGTAATTGTTCGGTGGCACTTCGCCGTCCAGGAACAAGAGTCTTTTGGTAAAAAGCCCCTCGAGTCTGCTTGCGATTGAAGCCAAATCTTACCACAGAGACGGCATTGTTGACGCTGTATCAGCGAGAACTTGGCCGCCTGCGGGAGAAATATATAGGAACCCATCGCTACCGTCGGGAAAGAAATTTGGCGAGACATCCGCCGGTGATTTTAGCCAAACGTCGTGACTACTTCGATCAAACCAGACTGCTGCCTAACGTAGACACCTTGTTTCTGAACCCGTCCCGAGCCGCCGTGCAGCAGTATATGGCCAGGGGCTTCTACCACCACGTCACCACCAACTGCGGCGCCGCGCAGGGAAAGGTACCTTGTGATAATACCACTTATTACTGACAGAAATCTAAAGTATATGTGTTTGTGTGTAATCGCCTGTACCCTAGTTTCAGCGCTTATAGGGCGCCACAGACGTGTGCGTCAAAATGACGTCTCTTCTGCCAGTACTTTAAGCCTATGGCTGTCTTGTTGGATTTACTTGGTCGCGCGCCGCCGTCTTGGAAGACCCGCCTTTTGGAAGAACGCCCCTCGAGTCTCCTCGCGATCGAAACCAAAATCTTACCGAAATGACTGCATTGTTGACGCCGTATCAGCGAGAACTTGGCCGCCTCCGGGAGTAATATATATAGGAACCCATCGCTGCCGCCGGGAAATAAATTAGGCGAGACATCCGCGGGTGATTTCAGGCAAACGTCGTGACTACTTCGACCAAACTGGACTGCTGTCTAACGCAGACACCTTGCTCCTGAACCCGTCCAGAGCCGCCGTGCAGCAGTATATGGCCAGGGGTTTCTACCACCACGTCACCACCAATTGCGGCGCCGTGCGGGGACAGGTAACTTATGATAATACCACTTATTACTGACAGAAGTCTAAAGTATATGTGTTTGTATGTCCTCGCCTGTACCCTAGTTTCGGCGCTTATAGGGCGCCACAGACGTTTGCGTCAAAATGACGTCTCTTCTGTCAGTACTCTAAGTCTACGACTGTCTTGTTGTAATTGTTCGGTGGCACTTCGCCGTCCAGGAACAAGCGTCTTTTGGTAGAACGCCCCTCGAGTCTCCTCGCGATCGAAACCAAAATCTTACCAAAATGACTACATTGTTGACGCCGTATCAGCGAGAACTTGGCCGCCTCCGGGAGCAATATATATAGGAACCCATCGCTGCCGCCATGAAATAAATTAGGCGAGACATCCGCGGGTGATTTCAGGCAAACGTCGTGACTACTTCGACCAAACTGGACTGCTGTCTAACGCATACACCTTGCTCCTGAACCCGTCCCGAGCCGCCGTGCAGCAGTATATGGCCAGGGGCTTCTACCACCACGTCACCACCAATTGCGGCGCCGTGCGGGGAAAGGTAACTTGTGATAATACCACTTATTACTGACAGAAGTCTAAAGTATATGTGTTGTTATGTCCTCGCCTGTACCCTAATTTCAGCGCTTAAAGGGTGCCACGGACGTGTGCGTCAAAATGACGTCTCTTCTGTCAGCACTTTAAGCCTACGGCTGCCTTGTTGTAATTGTTCAGTGGCACTTCGCCGTCCAGGAACAAGAGTCTTTTGGTAGAAAACCCCTCGAATCTGCTTGCGATTGAAGCCAAAATCTTACCACAGATACGGCATTGTTGACGTTGTATCAGCGAGAACTTGGCCGCCTGCGGGAGAAATATATAGGAACCCATCGCTACCGTCGGAAAAGAAATTTGGCGAGACATCCGCCGGTGATTTTAGCCAAACGTCGTGACTACTTCGATCAAACCAGACTGCTGCCTAACGCAGATACCTTGTTCCTGAACCCGTCCCGAGCCGCCGTGCAGCAGTATATGGCCAGGGGCTTCTACCACCACGTCACCACCAACTGCGGCGCCGCGCAGGGAAAGATAACTGGTGATAATACCACTTATTACTGATAGAAATCTACAGTATATGTGTTTGTGTGTAATCGCCTGTACCCTAGTTTCGGCGCTTATAGGGCACCACAGACGTGTGCGTCAAAATGACGTCTCTTCTGCCAGTACTTTAGGCCTATGGCTGTCTTGTTGTAACGACTTGGTCGCGCGCCGCCGTCTTGGAAGACCCGCCTTTTGGAAGAACGCCCCTCGAGTCTCCTCGTGATCGAAACCAAAATCTTACCAAAATGACTGCATTGTTGACGCCGTATCAGCGAGAACTTGGCCGCCTCCGGGAGCAATATATATAGGAACCCATCGCTGCCGCCGGGAAATAAATTAGGCGAGACATCCGCGGGTGATTTCAGCCAAACGTCGTGACTACTTCGACCAAACTGGACTGCTGTCTAACGCAGACACCTTGTTCCTGAACCCGTCCCGAGCCGCCGTGCAGCAGTATATGGCCAGGGGCTTCTACCACCACGTCACCACCAACTGCAGCGCCGTGCGGGGAAAGGTAACTTATGATAATACCACTTATTACTGACAGAAGTCTAAAGTATATGTGTTTGTATGTCCTCGCCTGTACCCTAGTTTCGGTGCTTATAGGGCGCCACAGACGTGGGCGTCAATATGACGTCTGTTCTGTCAGTACTCTAAGTCTACGACTGTCTTGTTGTAATTGTTCGGTGGCACTTCGCCGTCCAGGAACAAGCGTCTTTTGGTAGAAAGCCCCTCGAGTCTGCTTGCGATTGAAGCCAAAATCTTACCACAGAGACTGTATTGTTAACGCTGTATCAGCGAGAACTTGGCCGCCTGCGGGAGAAATATATATGAACCCATCGCTACCGTCGGGAAAGAAATTTGGCGAGACATCTGCCGGTGATTTTAGCCAAACGTCGTGACTACTTCGATCAAACCGGACTGCTGCCTAACCTAGTCACCTTGTTCCTGAACCCGTCCCGACCCGCCGTGCAGCAGTATATGGCCAGGGGCTTCTACCACCACGTCACCACCAATTGCGGCGCCGTGCAGGGAAAGGTAATCTTTGATAATACCACTTATTACTGACAGAAGTCTAAAGTATATGTGTTGTTATGTCCTCGCCTGTACCCTAGTTTCGGCGCTTAAATGGCGCCACAGACGTGTGCGTCAAAATGACGTATCTTCTGTCAGTACTTTAAGCCTACGGCTGCCTTGTTGTATTTATTTGGTCGCACGCCGCTGTCCAGGAACAGCCGCCTTTTGGAAGCACGCCCCTCGAGTCTCCATGCGATCGAAGCCAAATTCTTACTAAAGTGACTACATTGTTGACGCCGTATCAGCGAGAACTTGGCCGCCTCCGGGAGCAATATATATAGAAACCCACCGCTGCCGCCGGGAAATAAATTTGGCGAGACATCTGCGGTGATTTTAGCCAAACGTCGTGACTACTTCGATCAAACCGGACTGCTGCTTAACCTAGACACCTTGTCCCTGAACCCGTCCCGAGCCGCCGTGCAGCAGTATATGGCCAGGGGCTTCTACCACCACGTCACCACCAATTGCGGCGCAGTGCAGGGAAAGATAACTTGTGATAATACCACTTATTACTGACAGAAGTCTAAAGTATATGTGTTGTTATGTCCTCGCCTGTACCCTAGTTTCAGCGCTTAAAGTGTGCCACGGACGTGTGCGTCAAAATGACGTCTCTTCTGTCAGTATTCCAGGTCCACGACTGTCTTGTTGTAATTGTTCTGAGGCACTTCGCTGTCCGGGAACACCCGCCTTTTGGAAGCACGCCCCTCGAGTCTCCATGCGATCGAAGCCAAAATCTTACTAAAGAGACTGCATCGTTGACGCCGTAACAGCGAGAACTTGGCCGCCTCCGTGAGCAATATATATAGAAACCCATCGCTGCCGCCGGAAAATAAATTTGGCGAGACATCTGCGGTGATTTCAGCCAAACGTCGTGACTATTTCGATCAAACCGGAATGCTGCGTAACGTAGACACCTTGTCCCTGAACCCGTCCCGAGCCGCCGTGCAGCAGTATATTGCCAGGGGCTTCTACCACCACGTCACCACCAACTGCGGCGCAGTGCGGGGAAAGGTAACCTTTGATAATACCACTTATTACTGACAGAAGACTAAAGTATATGTGTTGTTATGTCCTCACCTGTACCCTAGTTTCGGCGCTTAAAGGTCGCCACAGACGTGTGCGACAAAATGACGTCTCTTCTGTCAGTATTCTAAGTCTACGACTGTCTTGTTGTAATTGATCGGTGGCACTTCGCCGTCGAGGAACAAGCGTCTTTTGGTAGAAAGCCCCTCGAGTCTGCTTGCGATTGAAGCCAAAATCTTACTACAGAGACTGCATTGTTGACGCTGTATCAGCGAGAACTTGACCGCCTGCGGGAGAAATATATATGAACCCATCGCTACCGTCGGGAAAGAAATTTGGCGAGACATCCGCGGGTGATTTTAGCCAAACTTCGTGACTACTTCGATCAAACCAGACTGCTGCCTAACGTAGACACCTTGTCCCTGAACCCGTCCCGAGCCGCCGTGCAGCAGTATATGGCCAGGGGCTTCTACCACCACGTCACCACCAACTGCAGCGCCGCGCAGGGAAAGATAACTGGTGATAATACCACTTATTACTGACAGAAATCTAAAGTATATGTGTTTGTGTGTAATCGCCTGTACCATAGTTTCGGCGCTTAAAGGGCGCCACAGACGTGTGCGTCAATATGACGTCTCTTCTGTCAGTACTTTAAGCCTACGGCTGCCTTGTTGTAATTGTTCAGTGGCACTTCGCCGTCCAGGAACAAGAGTCTTTTGGTAGAAAGCCCCTCGATTCTGCTTGCGATTGAAGCCAAAATCTTACCACAGATACGGCATTGTTGACGTTGTATCAGCGAGAACTTGGCCGCCTGCGGGAGAAATATATAGGAACCCATCGCTACCGTCGGGAAAGAAATTTGGCGAGACATCCGCCGGTGATTTTAGCCAAACGTCGTGACTACTTCGATCAAACCAGACTGCTGCCTAACCTAGACACCTTGTTTCTGAACCCGTCCCGAGCCGCCGTGCAGCAGTATATGGCCAGGGGCTTCTACCACCACGTCACCACCAACTGCGGCGCCGCGCAGGGAAAGATAACTGGTGATAATACCACTTATTACTGACAGAAATCTAAAGTATATGTGTTTGTGTGTAATCGCCTGTACCCAGGTTTCGGCGCTTATAGGGCACCACAGACGTGTGCGTCAAAATGACGTCTCTTCTGCCAGTACTTTAAGCCTATGGCTGTCTTGTTGTATTTACTTGGTCGCGCGCCGCCGTCTTGGAAGAGCCGCCTTTTGGAAGAACGCCCCTCGAGTCTCCTCGCGATCGAAGCCAAAATCTTACTAAAGTGACTGCATTGTTGACGCCGTAACACCGAGAACTTGGCCGCCTCCGGGAGCAATATATATAGGAACCCATCGCTGCCGCCGGGAAATAAATTAGGCGAGCCATCCGCGGGTGATTTTAGCCAAACGTCGTGACTACTTCGATCAAACCAGACTGCCGCCTAACGTAGACACCTTGTTTCTGAACCCGTCCCGAGCCGCCGTGCAGCTGTATATGGCCAGGGGCTTCTACCACCACGTCACCACCAACTGCGGCGCCGCGCAGGGAAAGATAACTGGTGATAATACCACTTATTACTGACAGAAATCTAAAGTATATGTGTTTGTGTGTAATCGCCTGTACCATAGTTTCGGCGCTTAAAGGGCGCCACAGACGTGTGCGTCAATATGACGTCTCTTCTGTCAGTACTTTAAGCCTACGGCTGCCTTGTTGTAATTGTTCAGTGGCACTTCGCCGTCCAGGAACAAGAGTCTTTTGGTAGAAAGCCCCTCGATTCTGCTTGCGATTGAAGCCAAAATCTTACCACAGATACGGCATTGTTGACGTTGTATCAGCGAGAACTTGGCCGCCTGCGGGAGAAATATATAGGAACCCATCGCTACCGTCGGGAAAGAAATTTGGCGAGACATCCGCCGGTGATTTTAGCCAAACGTCGTGACTACTTCGATCAAACCAGACTGCTGCCTAACGTAGACACCTTGTTTCTGAACCCGTCCCGAGCCGCCGGGCAGCAGTATATGGCCAGGGGCTTCTACCACCACGTCACCACCAACTGCGGCGCCGCGCAGGGAAAGATAACTGGTGATAATACCACTTATTACTGATAGAAATCTACAGTATATGTGTTTGTGTGTAATCGCCTGTACCCTAGTTTCGGCGCTTATAGGGCACCACAGACGTGTGCGTCAAAATGACGTCTCTTCTGCCAGTACTTTAAGCCTATGGCTGTCTTGTTGTAACGACTTGGTCGCGCGCCGCCGTCTTGGAAGACCCGCCTTTTGGAAGAACGCCCCTCGAGTCTCCTCGTGATCGAAACCAAAATCTTTCCAAAATGACTGCATTGTTGACGCCGTATCAGCGAGAACTTGGCCGCCTCCGGGAGCAATATATATAGGAACCCATCGCTGCCGCCGGGAAATAAATTAGGCGAGACATCCGCGGGTGATTTCAGCCAAACGTCGTGACTACTTCGATCAAACTGGACTGCTGTCTAACGCAGACACCTTGTTCCTGAACCCGTCCCGAGCCGCCGTGCAGCAGTATATGGCCAGGGGCTTCTACCACCACGTCACCACCAACTGCAGCGCCGTGCGGGGAAAGGTAACTTATGATAATACCACTTATTACTGACAGAAGTCTAAAGTATATGTGTTTGTATGTCCTCGCCTGTACCCTAGTTTCGGTGCTTATAGGGCGCCACAGACGTGGGCGTCAATATGACGTCTGTTCTGTCAGTACTCTAAGTCTACGACTGTCTTGTTGTAAATGTTCGGTGGCACTTCGCCGTCCAGGAACAAGCGTCTTTTGGTAGAAAGCCCCTCGAGTCTGCTTGCGATTGAAGCCAAAATCTTACCACAGAGACTGTATTGTTAACGCTGTATCAGCGAGAACTTGGCCGCCTGCGGGAGAAATATATATGAACCCATCGCTACCGTCGGGAAAGAAATTTGGCGAGACATCTGCCGGTGATTTTAGCCAAACGTCGTGACTACTTCGATCAAACCGGACTGCTGCCTAACCTAGTCACCTTGTTCCTGAACCCGTCCCGACCCGCCGTGCAGCAGTATATGGCCAGGGGCTTCTACCACCACGTCACCACCAATTGCGGCGCCGCGCAGGGAAAGGTAACTTGTGATAATACCACTTATTACTGACAGAAGTCTAAAGTATATGTGTTGTTATGTCCTCGCCTGTACCCTAGTTTCAGCGCTTAAAGGGTGCCACGGACGTGTGCGTCAAAATGACGTCTCTTCTGTCAGTATTCCAGGTCCACGACTGTCTTGTTGTAATTGTTCTGTGGCACTTCGCTGTCCGGGAACACCCGCCTTTTGGAAGCACGCCCCTCGAGTCTCCATGCGATCGAAGCCAAAATCTTACTAAAGTGACTGCATTGTTGATGCCGTAACAGCGAGAACTTGGCCGCCTCCGGGAGCAATATATAGAGAAACCCACCGCTGCCGCCGGGAAATAAATTTGGCGAGACATCTGCGGTGATTTCAGCCAAACGTCGTGACTACTTCGATCAAACCGGACTGCTGCCTCACGTAGACACCTTGTCCCTGAACCCGTCCCGAGCCGCCGTGCAGCAGTATATGGCCAGGGGCTTCTACCACCACGTCACCACCAACTGCGGCGCCGTGCAGGGAAAGGTAATCTTTGATAATACCACTTATTACTGACAGAAGTCTAAAGGATATGTGTTGTTATGTCCTCGCCTGTACCCTAGTTTCGGCGCTTAAATGGCGCCACAGACGTGTGCGTCAAAATGACGTCTCTTCTGTCAGTACTTTAAGCCTACGGCTGCCTTGTTGTATTTATTTGGTCGCACGCCGCTGTCCAGGAACAGCCGCCTTTTGGAAGCACGCCCCTCGAGTCTCCATGCGATCGAAGCCAAATTCTTACTAAAGTGACTACATTGTTGACGCCGTATCAGCGAGAACTTGGCCGCCTCCGGGAGCAATATATATAGAAACCCACCGCTGCCGCCGGGAAATAAATTTGGCGAGACATCTGCGGTGATTTTAGCCAAACGTCGTGACTACTTCGATCAAACCGGACTGCTGCTTAACCTAGACACCTTGTCCCTGAACCCGTCCCGAGCCGCCGTGCAGCAGTATATGGCCAGGGGCTTCTACCACCACGTCACCACCAACTGCGGCGCAGTGCAGGGAAAGGTAACTTGTGATAATACCACTTATTACTGACAGAAGTCTAAAGTATATGTGTTGTTATGTCCTCGCCTGTACCCTAGTTTCAGCGCTTAAAGTGTGCCACGGACGTGTGCGTCAAAATGACGTCTCTTCTGTCAGTATTCCAGGTCCACGACTGTCTTGTTGTAATTGTTCTGAGGCACTTCGCTGTCCGGGAACACCCGCCTTTTGGAAGCACGCCCCTCGAGTCTCCATGCGATCGAAGCCAAAATCTTACTAAAGAGACTGCATCGTTGACGCCGTAACAGCGAGAACTTGGCCGCCTCCGGGAGCAATATATATAGAAACCCATCGCTGCCGCCGGAAAATAAATTTGGCGAGACATCTGCGGTGATTTCAGCCAAACGTCGTGACTATTTCGATCAAACCGGAATGCTGCGTAACGTAGACACCTTGTCCCTGAACCTGTCCCGAGCCGCCGTGCAGCAGTATATTGCCAGGGGCTTCTACCACCACGTCACCACCAACTGCGGCGCAGTGCAGGGAAAGGTAACCTTTGATAATACCACTTATTACTGACAGAAGACTAAAGTATATGTGTTGTTATGTCCTCACCTGTACCCTAGTTTCGGCGCTTAAAGGTCGCCACAGACGTGTGCGACAAAATGACGTCTCTTCTGTCAGTATTCTAAGTCTACGACTGTCTTGTTGTAATTGTTTGGTGAGACGCCGCCGTCCGGGATCACCCGCATTTTGGAAGAACACCGCTCGAGTCTCCTCGCGATCGAAGCCAAAATCTTACCAAAGTGACTGCATTGTTGACGCTGTATCAGCGAGAACTTGGCTGCCCGCGGGAGAAATATATAAGAACCCATCTCTACCGCCGGAAAATAAACTTGGCGAGACATCCGCGGGTGATTTCAGCCAAGCGTCGTGACTACTTCAATCAAACCGGACTGCTGCTTAACCTAGTCACCTTGTTCCTGAACCCGTCCCGAGCCGCCGTGCAGCAGTATATGGCCAGGGGCTTCTACCACCACGTCACCACCAACTGCGGCGCCGTGCAGGGAAAGATAACTTATGATAAAACCACTTATTACTGACAGAAGTCTAAAGTATATGTGTTTGTATGTCCTCGCCTGTACCCTAGTTTCGGCGCTTATAGGGCACCACAGACGTGTGCGTCACAATGACGTCTTTTCTGTCAGTACTTTAAGCCTACGGCTGTCTTGTTGTATTTATTGGTCGAACGCCGCCGTCCGGAAACACCCGCCTTTTGGTAGAACGCCGAGCCGCCGTGCAGCAGTATATGGCCAGGGGCTCTAACCACCAGGTCACCACCAACTGCGGCGCCGTGCAGGGAAAGGTAACTTGTGATAATACCACTTATTACTGACAGAAGTCTAAAGTATATGTGTTGTTATGTCTTCGCCTGTACCCTAGTTTCAGCGCTTAAAGGGTGCCACGGACGTGTGCGTCAAAATGACGTCTCTTCTGTCAGTATTCT
The DNA here is from genome assembly GCA_964019135.1 of Arenicola marina. Taxonomy (NCBI): domain Eukaryota; kingdom Metazoa; phylum Annelida; class Polychaeta; family Arenicolidae; genus Arenicola; species Arenicola marina. Next base: position 36,376,488 of record OZ025253.1, on the reverse strand, counting down.
AGGTGTACGACTGTCTTGTTGTAATTGTTCTGTGGCACTTCGCTGTCCGGGAACACCCGCCTTTTGGAAGCACGCCCCTCGAGTCTCCATGCGTTCGAAGCCAAAATCTTACTAAAGTGACTGCATTGTTGACGCCGTAACAGCGAGAACTTGGCCGCCTCCGGGAGCAATATATATAGAAACCCATCGCTGCCGCCGGGAAATAAATTTGGCGAGACATCTGCGGTGATTTCAGCCAAACGTCGTGACTACTTCGATCAAACCGGACTGCTGCCCACGTAGACACTTTGTCCCTTAACCCGTCCCGAGCCGCCGTGCAGCAGTATATAGCCAGGGGCTCTAACCACCAGGTCACCACCAACTGCGACGCCGTGCAGGGAAAGGTAACTTTTGATAATACCACTTATTACTGACAGAAGTCTAAAGTATATGTGTTATTATGTCCTCGCCTGTACCCTAGTTTCGGCGCTTAAAGGGCGCCACGGACGTGTGCGTCAAAATGACGTCTCTTCTGTCAGTATTCTAGGTCTACGACTGTCTTGTTGTAATTGTTCTGTTGCACTTCGCTGTCCGGGAACACCCTCCTTTTGGAAGCACGCCCCTCGAGTCTGCTTGCGATTGAAGCCAAGATCTTACCACAGTGACTGCATTGTTGGCGCCGTATCAGCGAGAACTTGGCCGCCTCCGTGAGCAATATATATAGAAACCCATCGCTACCGCCGAGAAATAAATTTGGCGAGACATCCGCCGGTGCATTTAGCCAAACGCCGTGATTACTTCGATCAAACCAGACTGCTGCCTAACGTAGACACCTTGTTCCTGAACCCGTCCCGAGCCGCCGTGCAGCAGTATATGGCCAGGAGCTTCTACCACCACGTCACCACCAATTGCGGCGCCGTGCGGGGCAAGGTAACTTATGATAATACCACTTATTACTGACAGAAGTCTAAAGTATATGTGTTGTTATGTCCTCGCCTGTACCCTAGTTTCGGCGCTTAAAGGTCGCCACAGACGTGTGCGTCAAAATGACGACTCTTCTGTCAGTATTCTAAGTCTACGACTGTCTTGTTGTAATTGTTCGGTGGCACTTCGCCGTCCAGGAACAAGCGTCTTTTGGTAGAAAGCCCCTCGAGTCTGCTTGCGATTGAAGCCAAAATCTTACCAAAGTGACTGCATTGTTGACGCCACAACGGCAAGAACTTGGCCGCCTCCGGGAGAAATATATAGGAACCAATCGCTACCGCCGGGAAATAAACTTGGCGAGACATCCGCCGGTGATTTCACCTAAGCGTCGTGACTACTTCAATCAAACCGGACTGCTGCTTAACCTAGTCACCTTGTTCCTGAACCCGTCCCGAGCCGCCGTGCAGCAGTATATGGCCAGGGGCTTCTACCACCACGTCACCACCAATTGCGGCGCCGTGCAGCGAAAGGTAACTTATGATAATACCACTTATTACTGACAGCAGTCTAAAGTATATGTGTTTGCATGTCCTCGCCTGTACCCTAGTTTCGGCGCTTAAAAGGGCACCACAGACGTGTGCGTGAAAACGGCGTCTCTTCTGTCAGTATTCTAAGTCTACGACTGTCTTGTTGTAATTGTTTGGTGAGACGCCGCTCACCCGCCTTTTGGAAGAACACCGCTCGAGTCTCCTCGCGATCGAAGCCAAAATTTTACCAAAGTGACTGCATTGTTGACGCTGTATCAGCGAGAACTTGGCCGCCTGCGGGAGAAATATATAGGAACCCATCGCTACCGCCGGAAAATAAACTTGGCGAGACATCCGCGGGTGATTTCAGCCAAACGTCTTGACACTGCGAACAAACCGGACTGCTGCTTAACCTAGTCACCTTGTTCCTGAACCCGTCCCGAGCCGCCGTGCAGCAGTATATGGCCAGGGGCTTCTACCACCACGTCACCACCAACTGCGGCGCCGTGCAGCGAAAGGTAACTTATGATAATACCACTTAGTACTGACAGAAGTCTAAAGTATATGTGTTTGTATGTCCTCGCCTGTATCCTGGTTTCGCCTCTTAAGGGGCGCCACAGACGTGTGCGTCAAAATGACGTCTCTTCTGTCAGTATTCTAAGTCTACGACTGTCTTGTTGTAATTGTGCGGTGGCACTTCGCCGTCCGGGAACACGCGTCTTTTGGTAGAACGCCCCTCGAGTCTGCTTGCGATCGAAGCCAAAATCTTACCAAAGTGACTGCATTGTTGACGCCGCATCGGCGAGAACTTCGCCGCCTGCGGGAGAAATATATAGGAACCCACCGCTACCGCCGGACTGCTGCTTAACCTAGACACCTTGTTTCTGAACCCGTCCCGAGCCGCCGTGCAGCAGTATATGGCCAGGGGCTTCTGCCACCACGTCACCACCAATTGCGGCGCCGTGCAGGGAAAGATAACTTATGATAAAACCACTTATTACTGACAGAAGTCTAAAGTATATGTGTTTGTATGTCCTCGCCTGTACCCTAGTTTCGGCGCTTATAGGGCGCCACAGACGTGTGCGTCACAATGACGTCTCTTCTGTTAGTACTTTAGGCCTACGGCTGTCTTGTTGTATTTATTGGTCGCACGCCGCCGTCCGGAAACACGCGCCTTTTGGTAGAACGCCCACCGTGTCTCCTGGCGATCGAAGCCACAATCTTACCAAAGTGACTGCATTGTTGACGCCGCATCGACGAGAACATGGCCACCTTCCGGAGAAATATATAGAAACCATCGCTACCACCGGGAAATAAACTTGGCGAGACATCCGTGGGTGATTTCAGCCAGACGTCGTGACTACTTCGACCAGACCAAACTGCTGCCTACGTAGACACCTTGTTCCTGAACCCGTCCGAGCCGCCATGCAGCCATTCATGACCAGGAGCTTCTACCACCACGTCACCACCAACTGTGGTTTGATTTGATTCGAATGGGGCTTAACGGTACTGTCAGCCTATAAAACTATGTCGTGCGATACTGGTTCACTTTAATCTAAATAACTCAAGAGTCTAAAAACCCTAAAAGTATCAAGACAGCTTGTAGATAAAACAATTGTCGAAAAGTAAATATGAATAAAGCCATGAAGTCAGACAATGTTGAAATGATCAATAGATTAATAAAACCCTGAAAATATCAAGTAACATGATTGAGCAGATTGTTTTAAAACCATGAAAGATAGCAAAGGTGAAACGATAAAGTGAATGTAAAACCATGAATTTTGGCATCGATTGATAAGTACTATGTACTGTTTGACAATAATCTTTGACTAAATCTCATATACAGTTGTCTAGATTCATTGCAGTTAAAGAGTCTAAAATCTTTTGATGAGGTACACTATTAAACAGTTGATTACGGCAGGATCGCATAGTATAGCTGTTCAAAACCAGTGACATCTGGTTCAAATCTGCCTAAAGTTAAATATATATTATATTTTTGTTTGCATGTTGAACGCAAACAGAACGACACTTACGAAAATATTATTGTGAAACAACACGGCTTGCCTGCCAAGATGGGTGCCGCGATAAAATGGATAAGTTGTCAGAATATAAAAGATGTCCGGATGTGAATGTACGCAATAGTTTTCCTACTGAAGTTCCGGCGTCCGAACGTCAAAACAGTTGATGGTTTCGGCGATGACACAGATGCGTCCAGACGCGAGCAAGTCAATTCAACTCCACACCGGAGAGCCCCAAGAGGCGCTGGCGTCCGGATGTGTTTACGTAACGCCCTGGTTACCGTTACAATTAATGCTTGTAAAACAGGAGACTATTGGAAACTTAGATGCGCTTAGCGAAACTTTAGTAAGGTAGAAAAACCGATCACAGTCATGAGCAGCGCTTAGCATGCGTGCGGGTGCAGGGGAGGGGGGGGAGGACTCTGGCGTCGCATGCCAGCGCCGATAAATAGAGTGCTGTCAGAAGAACTTAATCGTCACACTATTTACGATTGATTGTCTGGTATTGTTAAATTTTACATGGTCAGGAAATGGCAATATAGTGTACTGCTTCTTAGAGCGTTTAGATCATTGATAATTAAGGGTCCCGACCGAATTGTTCTCCAGTATGCTGTAAGTCTTCTAAAATTATTATTGGATTGTAAGTGTACGTCATGACGTTACCATGACGGCATGACGTCACACATCTTACGTAAGCTATGATTACTATTGGTCTAGTGGATAAACAGCAAAATAAGATCAAATTGTGCATTGTGTGGTAAAAGCATGAAATGTGGCTGAGTTGTCCCTTATATCCTTGTAGCCAAAAGGTAGATTGGTGTTCGCCGAAACACGTGCCTGCCAGAATTAACCCCTGGAACGGTCTATTACACCGATTACTTTGGGGACCTGGGCCGAGTTTCGTATTGCGGTTGATTGCTGATCACAAGTTCGGTAATACGGAGCTCGCTTTTAAACGACATTGATCCCAGCGAACTATTTTCTTCTCACAATGCAGCAGGACAACTTGTGGCGAGAATATCCAGCAAAAATGTAACCATAAAAAAAATTGCAGCTCAATCTAAATGGTGTAAAAATATTGGTAAATAAAGAATTATATATTGCGCATCGATACTCGCCGCGAAATATAACCCACTTCCGTTTTTCAAAAGTGTGCCTCCTTGACCAATCCGCCAAGTTCACGCCGATCGATCAATGTGCAGGTATAATATTTATTAATTATTGACCTAAATATTTATGTAATTATTATTGATCCAATTAGCGCATATCTGATTGCAGTGCTATTGTTTAGAGACCTGTACCAACGGAACAAAATACCCCCATCCCCTCCACTCCCTCATCGGCACACGCATGTCCGCACTGCCTTACAACACCCCTCCACCGCCCCACCCGTTACGTAACGTTACGTTACGTTACGTGACGTGGCTTATGGGTTGTCAGGATACACCACGGCGTTTAGACTCACTCTTAAGAACGAACGTGCGTCGGCATACAGCTAGCTAGCTACCCAATGTGCGAAAACTCACAGGTTTTAACCAGTGATAAGAACAAACAACTGACAATCCACAGTCACACCAAGTGCGGCAGTTGGACCACGCAGGTGATGGAATCTAGCGGCCAACAGGCACTACCGGCTATGTTTCTAACACGTCTTTCTGGGTGGCAGGCGCGAGTCAATCAAGGATATCATGACATCGGCGGATAAAAGGGGACGCTGCTCGCCGCCTAGTGGCATGTTCATTGCCACATTGATCACGACAGCCGTGTTCGTCCCGACGATGACTGTCTGGACCATGATCTACGGCGTTGGCGGCCTCACCGCGGACAGTGACGTGGGTGACACAGCCAACCTCTGGCGACAAGACAAGGTCGTGCAGCTCAATATAGCCTCGATGGTGTGGCCTGAATTTCCTGTGGAGACTGTCCGGGAATCAAGTAGCACCGATGACGTCCAAACAGGTATAGACAGAGCGGTAAACTTTCTTTAAACATTTATTGCGCAACAAAAAGACTCCATAGTATGGCCGTATTACCATCTGGTATGTTAATTATTTTTTAATTAAAAATCTTCGAAGATCGTTTGAAATTGTACACAGTAGAGGTGTAGATATTACAACTTATCAATACTAGTGTATCCATATTTGAATTTATAAGCCTATTTATTGGCCTATTTTTGTGCAGCAACCGCATTACATAAAATAACAGATGATGGATAAAACAAAGTTGTCATTAATATCATTTATTCCAAGTAACACGATCTCCAACGGCATTGCATTTGCAAAGTGTTAGAAACCGTATCTTAATTTAAGCCTTAACATCTGAACCTTGACCTTAATTTTATAATAAAGCACGTGCTGTATGGCTTGCACTTTCTTGCAAAGACAGCAGTCGCAAATTTGCCATTTCTTTCAATTTCATGAAATTAAATTCTCAATTATTCCATGATACCACGTTATGCAAAATTTTCACATTACACTCCCAAACCTTTGATATCGTCAACTTTTATTCTCAATATGCTATGGTTATCCAATTGTGGCTCTGTCGCCACTCCTTTGTCGTAGTATATGCTAATAAATTATAATATAGGAACTAAAATCAAATTCACAAATCTTGACACGGCTAAATGCAGGTTGCATATTCCTGCTTTATTTCAAATGAAAATAAATTAAGTCCGTTGTCTTTAATTATATTATATATATTAACATTTATTTTATAGACCTAATTACCAGAATAAAAACCGTTATGCACCGGATTGTCAAACAGATAGCAAAAATTTATTCAGGGTCCTCTTTTATGTTGCAAGTCCGGTTGTAAGTCCAAGCTATATCTATGACAACTTACTGAGGATATACTATGTACCCCCTATTATATGATGGCGATGACTTATAACAACATAGTGAATGATTTTTGTGTAATTTCCGACACAATTTCAGACTGCCGCCTACCGAACAAGCGACAGTTCTACAGTCAGAGCACGGAGGACAAGGCGCTGCTCGAACTGTACTTCAGCAACCCCGTTATCTGTAACAGGACGTTTGTCGAGCTGGGAGCATTGGACGGGGTCCTCTACAGCAACACCAAGCTTTATGAGGACGCCCTGGGCTGGCGTGGGGTCCTCATCGAAGCTAATTCCAACAACCACGCCTTGCTGCGGGACCGCCGGCCACGGTGCCGGAAGTATTCGGGCGCTGTCTGCCCCGAAGGTCAAAGCAATGTCACGATGGCCTTTAGCAAGGGCAAACGCCCGTTGGCCACCGGCGGCGATAAAGGTCAGATGTCGTTGAACTATCGTCTATGGATCGTCTATCGAACTATGGATCCCCAAGGACCACATCGAAGTGGTAGTACCATGTCTGCCTCTCGGGGCGTACCTGCGCGACGCGGGTATTCGCCACATCGATCTCTTCAGTCTTGATGTAGAGGGCGCTTAGTTGCTGGCGCCCCAGACGATGGACTGGGACATCCCGGTGCGGATGTTCTTGGTAGAAATGGGACATGAACATGACGACCAGATCTGGGAATTGCTTTATCGCCATGGATACTTCCCTGCCCGCCACGACATCAGGGCACTATGCGAGACCAGAGATTGCGCGAACAATGAACTGTTCACCAACCCGGTTTACAAACATTCTTGAGTTTTCTCATTCCATTCAGTCGTTGCGTCGTATCCCTAACTCGGCATCTCGGCAACGGCAAATCTGTATCGACATATCTAAGCTGGTAGCACCGCCACGAAAAGAATACATGAAAGTAGGCCAACATAACCTTCTAAAAGCGTTCATAAAACGTTGAGTAATTTTAAGGCTATGATGCAACACTCCGCAAACGTTATATGAAGGTTGAACAATGTCAGGGTTACAAGAAAACGGAAGTTTGCGTGAACGTTTTTATGATAGCCATATAGGGGATAGAAGAGTAATTGCGCCCAAAACTGACAGTGGGGGTTGCATATATGCCGTGTGCCTTTCATGCTTAAACTTAATACATGCATATTTTATATATTGGTGATACATATTGATGCAGATCTATATGTTTGAACATTACAATTTAAATATGTAAGATAAAAGCATATTTCATACCTTGTATTTTTGAGGTTTCAAGGTGAAGGGAATAATTAATGAAATGTTTGGCAAGTCTTAACAGCATTATATTTCACTATTTAGTTCAGGTATGAACCAAAATATTATTCCATAAAGGATAGTCAACATAACATTAATTAAATATGCCTAATTCAATAAATGCATTTGCTTTATTTTGAATAAATGACAAAGATTGCTCTTGATAGTTCTAGTGCTACGATTGTTGACATGTTTATAGCATTTGCATTAAACAATAAAAATACATGTATAAGCTTTAATTGTGTATGCACTTATTGTGCCAAACTGTATTATTGTTTAGGAAAAATGGTGCAATTGCCACACTGCTATTGGCTGCGATTTTACAGAACTAGATGTTCATTCAATTAACTACTTAGTATCATGACGAAAATCTTGTTTATACGTTTCAACACCATTTGTATAACAGTCTTTGTCCATGGATCAAATTCGTGCCGCTTATGCTGCTTGGAAGGTAACATACAGTTTACAGGCGGTGTTCAGTATCGGCTATTGAAACTGATGTTTATGTTATGTCACTCACTTTGTACTAACCTTATTATACAAAAAACTGTTTTAACTTTAAACGGTTATAGCAAGTAATCACGCGAGTGAGATGAAGATATGTAAGAAATTAAAATTTGAGTAGATACCAGTAAAACCCTGAAAGTAATCACGCGAGTGCGGTGCAGATATCCAAGAATGTAAAATTTGAGCGGATACCAGTAAAACCCCGAAAGTCATCACGCAAGTGAGGTGAAGGTATCCAAGAAAGTAAAATTCGAGCAGCTACTAGTAAAACCCTGAAAGTAATCACATGAGTGAGGTGAATATATTCAACAAAGTAAAATTCGACTAGGTACCAATCCAAACCCTGAGAGGAACAACATTGTATGACAATCAGAAATATGAAACGAAAGACTTTGAAATCATGCATTTGTAATTTCATGAGTTAGAAATGACGACATCAAGGGATTTCGTACCATAACCACGGCGCAGTGTACACCGTAACAAATAACATACACACAAAGAGGCGATAACAGCCGTCCATGGTGCAATAACACAATGTCGATGGCTTTGTTATGTGAGGTGATTGGGTTTCCGGATCTTTCTCGGAAAGTGTCAAAAGAGATTGCGTCACCCGTAGGGTGAGATGACGTAAAATGTAAACTCCGGATTATGTCTTCGGTCCACTACAATGACCTTGACTTGAAGAATTGACTTGAATGTGACCTGTGACCTACATACCCCGTTAACGAACTTGATCGATCCATCTCGCATAACGGATATTGATGAGTAAATTTATACGACGAAATGGTACTCTGGATGAAAGAGGCCAAGTGGCATATGCCGCGAATACATAATAAATTTTAACTATGCATGGGTGAGGGCATGCATGGTTGCAACAATGAGTTCTTTGTCATCCAAACTGGTAGATATAGTGGAATATCGTTGGCCCATGAGATGCGTCAATTATGCGACACCAATTTCGCCATTACTGCATTCGAAACTGAATATCATTATGTGTGGAGGTATCCGATGCATAATGAGAAGAAAGAAATATATTCAGGCAAAATACTGTCGGGGGCAAATTTGAAAGCTTTTGAGTTCTAATGCAAAACACACAAAAACAGTTGATAAGCAACTTGGCAGTACACATTTTTAAAGCACCAGTATTTGCTTTAACATGTTTACAAGTGATGCCTTAACTACCCGTCACCATCCGTTCTTCTCAGCTGGCCAAGCAGCGGCCATGAGAAGAAAATTGTACCATAAGTTGACGTGTGGAATAGAGTCAAAGTCTATTCTAATGTCGCCAAAAGCATTCGCCAGATGACGTTTCGCTAATTGCGTGTCAATGGCTGGATGTACGGAGCGCCAATGGTGCGGTTTTGACTGCTGACTGCTCGCTCGAACAACAAATGATATATGTAACGGAAATGACAAAATAACAACCTAAGTTGTAAGATACATACTTCCAGAAACTATTACCATACTCCAAAAAGCCATCAAAACCGCTTCTAACCGCGCATGTTTGTGCTTTACCGTTCAGGATTTGCCGGTTAGGACATGTGGCGGTGTTGCTTGAAGCTAAAAACGTCACATGGGGCTAGGGTCGGGTTAGTATCGCAAGTCGGTTGGTGCAGATTAATATCCCCATACGGTTCTGTATCCGAACACTATGCCACTATTTATGCCAATGTTTGTGTGACCGTCGGCATTATTCCGCCAGGACGGCGCTGGGCGATTTCCCAGGGCAAAGGCGGGCGGATGTCAAAGGCCGAGAGCCCCGGTTGTGCCACGTAAGAAACCATATCAGAAAAGAGGAAAAGTTCGCTCAGTTAAGTCAAAATGGGACACTGATTATGTTTCTGTACATAATGGCTAAGTTTGTATGTTTAATCATCGTTTTGCGACACATGGTGATTGAGATAACTTCGTTGTTATTTTAGGTGCATTAGTTCTTATTTCATGGGCGTTAGTTATGCTTAAAAACGTTCAATATATATGGTAAACAGACGACAATTAGGTCACATATCTCTGTTTCAATTTTGTACACTGAATATTTGGTTGTATTAAATGTGTGCCGTCTTTATATCTTGCATCTTAATATTCATGAAAACATTTTTTAATTCTCAACATTTGGTTTGAAAGGAAGATTGGAATCAAGGGAAGGATTCTTGTCAATCTTAAGTGGGATGGAGGTCCCGTTTGTTGCTGTAATTCCCCTCATTTCTCTTGTTGGCAAATCCCGCTTTTGCTGTGGCGCCTGCATTATGGGTCCCCAGGCCGGATGCCTCTTTCAACATTAGATGACCGTTAGTTATTCCGCAATGAGTAACGCATATATACATATAAGGATACATATGTTTGACACTTAACATCGTTACATTTAAACAAAATCTTGTTGGAAATTGTGACTGAATGAATAGCGCAGTCAAGAAAGGATAGTTATTGTTACTGTGCAGGACGACGTTGGCATATTTTAGCATTGGAAGTTACCCTACACCCTTTTCCATTGAATTGATACTATTGTTGAAAATAAAAGATGAGGAATTCTCAAAACGGGGAATTCGAAAAAACCCAATTATATGTGGTATCCCCAATTAAAGGTGGTATCGCGAATATCGCAAGGGGCATTTACGTTCCACGGGAATGGGGTTTTCAATTCACCGTGAACTGGAAATGAGGCAAATAATTATTCGTGAATTGGGAATAGGGTATTATCCGACCGTCGTGATCAAGGATATTCATTAATCGTGAACTGGGGAATTTAATATTAAATAACGGTCAATCAGAAAATTTATATCATGTATCCGCAATTGCTATGTATGCTCGGTGTTACCCTTTTTAATTAACCGTAACCTGGGAAAGAAATTTATTCTGGCTGATTTTTGGCTGACCAGTACGGGGAGAGTGCAGGCTGACCAGTACGGGGAGAGTGCTGGCTGACCAGTACGGGGAGAGTGCTGGCTGACGATTACGGGGTGAGCGCTGGCTGACCATTGCGAGTTGATTGCAGACTAGAGATCGGCGCGGGGCGGGCATGCCCGTGTGGGCTGCGGGTACCCGCGCTCGCGGGCGCCTGCAGTGCTGGTACGCGGGCGCGGGGCGGGCGCGGGCACAGTTCTTGCGGGCGCCGGGCGGGGCGGTAATATCCATATCTGTGCGGGGCGGGCGCGGGGCGGGCTCGGGCAGGCTCTTGCGGGCACTGCCTGCATGGCGCCTGCAGCGTTTGAAATTTAAACATTATTTTCATTCACTTATTTGTGTAGACGTAAAAAAACGCAGTAGATTCAAGACCAACCCATCGACCCGTAGCAAATCATATTTTCGTGCATCAATAAAAACGTTTCCGGCCTAAATAACACCTTAGTTAGTGCAAGCATCTTCTTGTCTGGCGACCGATGAAGCTTCATGTAATATCGTATAGTGTGAGACAAAGGCCTAGTGTTTGCGGGACGGGTACGGCTCCCAATGTGTTAAACAAACATGATAACCTCCTCTACGGGCTCCACCATAGACACAAAGAGAGAAGCAAAAAAGAGAGGGGGGTGTGGAGGGGGGGGGGGGAGGGGCACACAGGTACTTGTCTGTGCAACCTGTGGGGTACAAAGCTGAGAGAAAAGGGGCATGTCTGGGGTGGGGGTAGGGGTGGGATTGTTATTTATTTCTAGCCAGTAGGTAGTTAGGTACGGTCGTTTTCAGTGTCACTGACTTCGCTTGGAGCATGCAATGTATTTCTTTATCCCCCGCACAATCTCTAGTTCTATTTCCAAATTTCTTTGTCTCTTGGGTCTCTTGTCGTTGGGTAATTTTATATTTTGGAAGTCACGCAGCCGTTGAATTAGCGATATCGGGGTAACTGGGGAGAGAGGCAGTAAATGTCTTTACGGCTATATACGTAACAAGGAGGTCGACGCAGGCGTCATTGTCACAAGTCAGCTGCCAGACAGGGAGGGATGGGGTCGGGGTGTCCAGTGTTAATTTTATTAAAAACAAAAACTATTTGGAGGGAAGAGCTGTCAAATGGCTGTGAACATTTAGCATAAATCAGTGGAGTGTTAAACATATCTTCGTCCCCTTTTATTTACCATGTGCGGGTTTGCTGCGGGCGGCTCTGTGCGGGCGCCCGGGGGCAAGTCGTTGCGGGCGCGGGGCGGGCGCGGGCAGGTTACTCTGGTCGCGGGCGGGCGCGGGCAGCAAAGGGGCTTAAGACGCGGGCGCGGAGAGGGCGCGGGCAAGGTGGTGCGGGCGCGGGGGGGGGGGGGGGGGGCAGACAAGGGGCGCCCGCGCAGAACTCTAATGCAGATTGACCAGTACGGAGAGAGTGCTAGCTGACCAGTACGGGGTGAGCGCTGGCTGACCAGTACGGGGTGAGCGCAGGCTGACCAGGACGGCCTAAGCGCGAAAGTGACCAGTAAGGGGTGGGCACAGCGTGACCAGTACGGGGAGAGTTCAGGCCGACCAGTACGGGTAGTAGGCAGCCTGAAAAGTACGGGCAGAGTGCAGACTGAACAGTACCGGGCGACTGCAGGCTGACCAGTACGTGAAGTATGCAGGCTCTCAAAATGTTCATGTCATTACAATATTACTGTTATAGCCATGACATATATTTATCTGTGAATATTTAAATATTGATATGCCAATTTCTGGATGGTCAATTGTATAGTTTCATACATAGTAGAGTAGTAGTTGTATTTCATACATGTCTTACATAATCTCATGTAATATATGTAGGAGTTTCACTCTTCAGATTTATTTGACAATATATTAGATACAATCTTAAGATACCTTTAGAGTGGATAAGTAAAGTATTAATGGAATTGATTATGAAATGTGCGTCATTCAGGAATACCTGTACATGTTAATGGCTATGAAGTTTGTGTACCAAAATGGCTTTAACTTTAGGTAAAACAAAAAATCATATTAATCGAATGTGACGCGGCGAGCATGGGCGCCGTGGCCAGCGTCCAGCAACATTTCCCCAACCGTAATGTGTATTACTACGACCTGGGTCTAAGACAAACATAACGACGGCAGGTAGGCGTCAGGCTAACACCAAACCAATCAGTGTATTATTACGACATGGGTATAACACAGACATAACAAAGGCAGGTAGACGTCAGGGTAACACCAAACCAATCAGTGTATTACTAAAACCTGGGTCTAACACAGGCACAACGACGGTTTGAGACTCGGATATGAAATGGGTGACTTGTGCTCCGATGAAGCATCTCGCACTAGAACCCGTGCCCTACGACATATCTTCACAGCAAAGAACTATACTCTGCATGCATTCGAATTGGGATTTACAAAATCGTTCTACTTTGACATCTCCACTTCTTGCACAATGGCAAATTTGTCGCGGAAGGGTTTGATGAATTCATTGCGAACGGCAACTATGACGCCCGGGTCACTCATTCGGAAAAGCATTGTTTGATTCGAGTTATGTGCGTTCAAACCCCGAACATGTTAACACCAATTTGCACTAATTCGAAAATCAGTTAATGCGACTCCGCCAGGTCGCATGTGTGTATGTGTGGTCATTAGGGTAAGTATGTGGCATACAATTCTCCCAACCGGAGTCTGCTCAGTGTGATTCCTTTCTCTGTGCCAAAGCAACTTGTTCCCTCCGGCTCTTCATAATCCAGTATCTGCGGAAACTGTGGCCCCAAATTCCATGACTGGGATTTATATGTTTTTCGTTTATATCGCCATATAATAGAACTAGTATTTATCGGGGATTCTATACCTATTCAGCTGAATGGTAACGAAATAAAGTGATATGGTTTGGCAATAGCATATTAAGTGACTTGGCGGCTGTCGGTAAGGCGGTCGCTTGTGTACAGTCAAATGTAAAAATTGCGTGAAACCTTAATATCACATACCTTAGTAGGTTTGATATTTAAGTGGAGTTGGTTGGAAGGAATAATGATCTACCTCTTGAGATTTTCTTGAGATTATAAAACCACACCACAGCAAATTATTTGTTATTTTACTCTTACCGTCGGGAAGTTGTTTTTTTTGAGATGGTTGTCATGCGGAAACTCTCCACATTCTTGTAAATAAATTGGTTTCGACATTTTATTCATTTGTGTTTGGGCACTTATTAAAATATAATCCGAATCTCTCAACCGATTTTTTCTCGGGAAGTATTACAGGAACATGGAGCAGCTCTTTGGATCGACGCATCAATACGGATCATGAGCGACGACAGGAGGCATATGTGCGCCAGATTGCTGAAAACGGGTGGCGTCTTCGCTATGGTCAACAGCGGAATTCCAACGTTTGCCACATGCCATCCAGCTTTGTATAACTATTTCCCGAGCAATGGTAATCTCACAGAAGACACATATCAGGAGGGAAGTGGGATTGTCAGAAATGTGTATTATAATTCCATGTGTTGACTAGGGGCGACCCTGACTCTAGCTGACATAAGATAACCCCTTCACGCGGGTACCATAAGCCTGAGGACATGTGCCCCACGCCTGAGCCGCACAGCATACATGCTTCAGTAAGCAATTGATCTGATGGGTTAATATTACATACCCTGATATTCGGAATTCAATACCCGACAGCGGACATTTAAATATACAACATAGATATTCATCGAGCCCTCTAATCGCGTAATATTGCAATTCCAGGGCAGCTCGGTTCGTCCATTCTACCCACCAATGGAGTTCCAGTACGATAATCAGAGACTACCGATTCACGTCAGTGCGACGACACGCAAGGACCTGAACCTCCCACCTAAGACGTTCCACATTATGACCCAGGACAACGCCAAGGAATTTGTCAACCTGACCGAATGTGACGCGGTTCACTTAGCAGAGAGCATGGGCGCCGTGGCCAGCGTCCAGCAACATTTCCCCAACCGTACTGTGTATTACTACGACCTAGGTCTAACCAAGACACAACCACGGCAGGTATGCATCAGGCTAACATCAAACCAATCAGTGTATTATTACGACATGGGTATAACACAGACACAACAAAGGCAGGTAGACGTCAGGGTAACACCAAACCAATCAGTGTATTACAAAAACCTGGGTCTAACACAGGCACAACGACGGTTTGAGACTCGGATATGAAATGGGTGACTTGTGCTCCGATGAAGCATCTCGCACTAGAACCCGTGCCCTATGACATATCTTCACAGCAAAGAACTATACTCTGCATGCATTCGAATTGGGATTTACCAAATCGTTCTACTTTGACATTTCCACTTCTTGCACTATGGCAAATTTGACGCGGAAGGGTTTGTTGAGTTCATTGCGAACGGCAACTATGACACATGGGTCACTCATTCGGAAAAGCATTGCTTGATTCGAGTTCTGCGCGTTCAAATCCCGAACATGTTAACACCAATTTGCACTAATTCGAAGATCAGTTAATGCGACTCCGCCAGGTCGCATGTGTGTACGTGTGGTCATTAGGGTAAGTATGTGGCATACAATTCTCCCAACCGGAGTCTGCTCAGTGTGATTCCTTTCTCTGTGCCAAAGCAACTTGTTCCCTCCGGCTCTTCATAATCCAGTATCTGCGGAAACTGTGGCCCCAAATTCCATGACTGGGATTTATATGTTTTTCGTTTATATCGCCATATAATAGAACTAGTATTTATCGGGGATTCTATACCTATTCAGCTGAATGGTAACGAAATAAAGTGATATGGCTTGGCAATAGCATATTAAGTGACTTGGCGGCTGTCGGTAAGGCGGTCGCTTGTGTACAGACAAATGTAAAAATTGCGTGAAACCTTAATATCACATACCTTAGTAGGTTTGATATTTAAGTGGAGTTGGTTGGAAGGAATAATGATCTACCTCTTGAGATTTTCTTGAGATTATAAAACCACACCACAGCGAATTATTTGTTATTTTACTCTTACCGTCGGGAAGTTGTTTTTTTAGAGATGGTTGTCATGCGGAAACTCTCCACATTCTTGTAAATAAATTGGTTTCGACATTTTATTCATTTGTGTTTGGGCACTTATTAAAATATAATCCGAATCTCTCAACCGATTTTTTCTCGGGAAGTATTACAGGAACATGGAGCAGCTCTTTGGATCGACGCATCAATACGGATCATGAGCGACGACAGGAGGCATATGTGCGCCAGATTGCTGAAAACGGGTGGCGTCTTCGCTATGGTCAACAGCGGAATTCGAACGTTTGCCACATGCCATTCAGCTTTGTATAACTATTTCCCGAGCAATGGTAATCTCATAGAAGACACATATCAGGAGGGAAGTGGGATTGTCAGAAATGTGTATTATAATTCCATGTGTTGACTAGGGGCGACCCTGACTCTAGCTGACATAAGGTAAACCCTTCACGCGGGTACCATAAGCCTGAGGACATGTGCCCCACGCCTGAGCCGCACAGCATACATGCTTCAGTAAGCAATTGATCTGATGGTTTAATATTACATACCCTGATATTCGGAATTCAATACCTGACAGCGGACATTTAAATATAAAACATAGATATTCATCGAGCCCTATAATAGCGTAATACTTCAATTCCAGGGCAGCTCGGTTCGTCCATTCTACCCACCAATGGAGTTCCAGTACGATAATCAGAGACTACCGATTCACGTCAGTGCGACGACACTCAAGGACCTAAACCTCCCGCCTAAGACGTTCCACATTATGACCCAGGACAACGCCAAGGAATTTGTCAACCTGACCGAATGTGACGCGGTTCACTTGGCAGAGAGCATGGGCGCCGTGGCCAGCGTCCAGCACATTTCTCCAACCGTAATGTGTATTACTAAGACCTAGGTCTAACCAAGACACAACCACGGCAGGTAGACGTCAGGCTAACACCAAACCAATCAGTGTATTATTACGACATGGGTATAACAAAGACATAACAAAGGCAGGTAGACGTCAGGGTAACACCAAATCAATCAGTGTATTACTAAGACCTGGGTCTAAAACAGGCACAACGACGATTTGTGACTCGGACATGAAATGGATGACGTGTGCTCCGATGAAGCATCTCGCACTAGAACCCGTGCCCTATGACATATCTTTACAGCAAAGAACTATAATATGCATGCATTCGTTCTACTTTGACAAATCGTTCTACTTTGACATCTCCACTTCTTGCACAATGGCAAATTTGTCGCGGAAGGGTTTGATGAATTCATTGCGAACGGCAACTATGACGCCTGGGTCACTCATTCGGAAAAGCATTGTTTGATTCGAGTTCTGTGCGTTCAAACCCCGAACATGTTAACACCAATTCGCACTAATTCGAAGATCAGTTAATGCGACTCCGCCAGGTCGCATGTGTGTACGTGTGGTCATTAGGGTAGGTATGTGGCATACAATTTTCCCAACCGGAGTCTGCTCAGTGGGATTCCTTTCTCTGTGCCAAAGCAACTTGTTCCCTCCAGCTCTTCATAATCCAGTATCTGCGGAAACTGTGGCCCCAAATTCCATAACTGGGATTTATATGTTTTTCGTTTATATCGCCATATAATATGCATAAACTTGTATTTTTCGGGGAATTCTATACCTATTCAGCTGAATGGTTATGAAATAAAGTGATATGGCTTGGCAATAACATATTAAGCGACTTGGTGGCTGTCGGTAAGGCAAAAATTGCGTGAAACCTTAATATCACATACCTTAATGGGTTTGATATTTAAGTGGCATAACGACATAACGACGGCAGGTGGGCGTTAGGGTAACAACCAACCACCAGGATGGCCGATGTACGTGGCTGTGTCCAATTCGTTGTATTTACTTTCAACCAAAAAGCATGTGCATGCTACCAAATAATAGTGAATCAACGATGTTACCTTTCGAAGGAAACATCTTCAGTCAATGAAAGGTACCTACGTCTTTCAGATGGTTACTGGTCAAGAACTGCCTGTGGCAGACGTTGATAGACCTCTGCGCCGATTAAGGTGCTACTGCATGCTTTCCCGATAGACATGGACATATAGTGCAGTCGAGTACCATTCCTGAACTGCTCTTGGCACTATGCGAATAGCCTACCTAGTTAAGGATGCTGTAATACGTGTATTCACTGTGTGCCGGGCTTGGTCCGATTACAAAATTTAAAACATGTTGCATAGATTCTAAAGGTTGAGTAATGGATGCTTCATCGTCTATTGTGTAACCGGCTTCTGCTTTGAACGTCTGAATTGGAACTTGTTAAAACCAGTGCGTTTCCCGTGCATATTTGTAATGATTTATTCATGTCTTACCGTAAAAACAAAATTACGGTTACATATTGTCATTTTACCGAACCAATGTATGAGTACAGCCATTGAGGAATCATTAAAGGAATGGCTCCCGCGCAATCCACTGTTAACACAACTTCACGGTTTGCTAATGGCAGCCAATCACCCAAATCACTGGTGTTTTATGTCCCTTCAGATGATCCATTCCATGATCAGCTAGCTTTATATCTGAAGCCAGAACTGCACACGCGATAATGTTGCAAACGTTGTGCGTTCATGTAAACAACTGTGCAGGGTCATTTATTTATAACTAGAGGGTTAAATCTATTTTGGTGTGAAGGTTTAACTTCAGGAGACAGATTGATTGTTGTAGGTTTGTGTCCTGGAATGCGTGCGGTGCTTGATGCGCCCATGAGGAAGAGAACAATTAGGCACTTTTTCCAGTTGGTCTGTATGCAAAGGACAAGCAAGACAGACGCCACCTTTTCTTGCGCTTGTTATTCAAATTATCGTGTAGTCCCGAAGTTTGCGATTATCGGAAAGAATTGACAAAATAAAATAAACGGGCTTCAGACTTTCAACAACAAAAAAGCGCCGACAGAGAATATATTTGCGGTAGAGTTCCCAATTGTGTATTATAAGAACTTGATGGTCCTCTGTATTTGGATAAAAAATATAATTCCTATTTCCAAATTCAAGGGTAGTTATTTTATAGAAACAGAACCAAGCGCTTGCTTCTTGTTTACACATTTAAAGCCCTCGTCATGGTAGATGTGCCAACAAATGCAGAACTCGTTGAGGCGATGGTAAAGACACTTAACATTTTGCACTTCTCATTTCAAGTCTTCCATCATAAACACATTGTTATTATTTCCAATATTTATTCTAGTAAGCGGGACCACCATGGTTAGCTAGTCGATCGTGCCTATCACCAGACCATTTTGAGATGGGTATTCATATATGCTTGGGACAATGTTGGGCCTAAGTAGTACAGGTAGAGGCAACCTTGAATTATTTGTGTCGCCAATGCAGACTCAGTGTTGCTTAAAGGCTCCTTAAATATGTTGTAGGTCTTGGTAAGGCAAATTATATCCTGAATGTGAACGCTATTTCGAAACCCAAAACTATTAAAAAAAGAATAGTCCGCGGAATAAGAAATATAAAGACACTGCACAAGGTCCCGGGGCCATTGTGTGCCATACCAGTTGGCTTCGGCCAATGTTCATGTTCGCGTAAAACAGCCAGAACATGTATGTCTACCAAAAACCCTGAAAGTAAGCAATCAGGCAAGTATTAAAGTATTGATCAAATGTAAAATATCAAGTAGATGTGACGAAAACCCTGAAAGTAACCAATGTCAAATTATGAAAAGTATCATAATTAAGGACATCAAACAATTTCAAATACATTCTTCAATATCATCTGACAAACATCAACAAGAACAATGATTACCTACATAATACTGCCCCTCCTCTAAAAACAGCACCATGAGAGGGGATTCTGGTACATCTCAAATATAACAGTTATTGTGTGATACAGTGCGATCATAATATTGATGATCAAATTATGTATGTAGGCTTCCATAAGCCTAAAATCAGCAAATGCTTTTCATGAAATGAAAAATATTATTGTATCATATTATATATATATATATATATTTATATATATACCATTATAATGACCTGATTCGTGCCATAATTATCTTGTTTTCTCATCACATAAGAATTTCTGAAATTAATTGCCCCGGAGCCTGGTTTACACCCCTAAAATGAGGTGACAACCGTTGAACTACACACCTACGCACAAATATGTGATTTATTGGGAGGGGGAGGAGGTCTGTTGTTATCTCCCAGTGTGTGTGTTTCGTCAATTTAAATGAATGCTTACTTATTTCACCGCTGTTGTGCACATAAAAACTAGGTAAGGTCAAGAAACCCCCCGAGACATGAGAGGTAGGGGGGGGGGGGTCCTGTCCTCTCGGTTTGAAATATATCTGTCTGACCTGTGACTTGTTTGCAGCCATGCCAAGTGGACATTATTGCCTGTGCACAGCAACAGAAGATGCAGCAGTAAAGTTCCTGGGTGTAGGTCTCCCATGCTGACAAATTGTGGCCTCTACTGTCACTGCTCGTCACTGCTCGCTGTCCGTGCTTTCACCCATCTGAAAAAAATAGTTTCATTGTTTGCATTGTCACTTTGGGGATGTGCGTGGGGTTGCTGGTATGACCTTACACTGCTTCACTGGTTGCTTTGTGTAATTGTCATGAATGACCAATCAATTACCAACTTTTAAACGAGATAAATTGATATGCTAAAAAACTGTGGTCGGTAAGTTAGTTGTTTGTATATGCAGGTGCGGGGTTCGCACCATCGATCCACGTGCTATTAGGTTCTTAGGTGACCAGATCACTCAATGCGAGCGATCTAGCCCAGCCCTGATAGTATTAGGAAATACCAGTATCAGGAAATACCAGTATTAAATATAATACCACCAAGGGTAATACCAACTGGTAGCACTGTTTCACAAACGCAAATACATATGTTATTAGCGTTAATACTAGTCAGGTTGTCACTGGTCAAGAACTGCCTGTGGCAGACGTTGATAGACTTCTGCACCGATTAAGGTGTTACTGCATGTGTTTTCCTGATAGGCATGTATTTACTGTGTACCGGGCTTGGTCCGGTTATGCTATGTTATGTCACAGCTTCTAAAGGCTAAACAATAAGATGCTTTATAGCCCATTACGCAACCGACTTCTGCTTTGAACTTCTGATCTCGAACTTTGAAACTAGTGTGTTATCAATGCATAGTTGTAATGTTTTAGTCGGGTATTACCATAAAAACAAGTTTACGTTTACAGATGTTCTTGTAAGGTATAATACGGGTGATTCTACAGAAACTGCATAATTTCAAAACTGAACATTTAAAAAATAAAATTTGTTCAAATCACATGATATTTTTTATGTGTATTCTCTAGATAGCAATGTTCTTGAAAGCAAACAGAGCCGAGCTGACGCGTTGATACTTCGCAATTAAACAGAAAAGAGATGACGCCCTCCACATTTTTCAAATCTATTACCAGCGATTCTGATCCTAGTTGATTTGCTGAACAAAAATTTTAATTGGTGCATTTGATTGAGCTAGGAAGGGACAGGGTGACGATTTGTAAATAAATAGTGAGAACACTACGCAACATTTCACTTATATTAATGTCCCTTTTTTTGGATATCCAATAACTTAAAAGAGCTCTGAGACACTTGGACCTACCCACCGGCCTACTTATGATAATTACTGATTGCCGGATAAGCCCCAGTGCTTACGACTTCTTAATACATACTAGTTCACTCATCATTCGCTTTGCATGTTATGGGGTCAACATGCACAACACTTAACTATGAAATTAACCGTTGAAAATTGATAAAATTTGATATTTAATTTAACTTGAAAAAATAATTGTTATTCCCATGGAGCAGGGCGCCACAAATGAAGGCAAACCACGTGCTGGGATGGTTGCTCGGCAATTTATTCGCTTAAGACAAGGAACACGAAAAAACAACTTTCAAATGTCAACTTACTATATAAACAAATTTACATCATTCTGACCAAGCAGACAGACGCGCAATTAACAAGATAAGAGATTAGAAAACTATGGAAGCAGGACACAGTCTATTGAACTCACCAAAAATACACTGAGATGGCCGACAGAGCACATGGCCAATATTTCCGTAAAAGCGTTACTTTAAGGTCAAAAGCAGGGAAAATCTTCAGAAAAGGCACTTAACATGAGTCTATAATCACTACAAATACTATGCCATTAAATAACATGGAGATAATTCATGCTAAGTTCTAGGGCCAAACTCACCAACTGACAGATTGTTGATAAGACACGCCTCTCTTTAATCACAGCATGGCACTGTTTATAGCCTCAAACCCACATAAGAACACAAGCACATGCATACAAATTTACCTAAGCAATGTAATATAAAGTCAACCAATTTAAAGAACATACCAGAAGACAAGGCTTCAAGCCGTCACCAGCCCTCTAGCTCGACTACAGGTGAAGCAAGTGACAAGCTGTACCAAATGAAGTGAGGGAGAACAACCGGCGTGCGACCTTATTTATGAGTTCAAGGCTTCTCGGCATGCAAATTACTACTAGGACATGTCAGCTGGGGTCAACTGGTCACCCGTATGAAATATCGCAACCGGAGAGGGAAAGTTTTGCAAAGTGAAACCAAATCTATGGATTACCGACAATTTGGATATATCATCGAAAAACTGCAACAACCCAAGACATAAATGGATACAAGGATCATCAGGATGACAACAAGATGAATCGGAGTACAAGCAGTGACAAGAAACCAAAGACTCTTCGACTTAAATTGTACCATGTGCTTGTGTCAGGTCTGTAACTCAGTGTCAGTGATCTCTTCCACATCTAACAGCAACTGTCAGACAGGCTCTGTGACACCCATACGTCACAGTTCTGCTCCAGATGTATTACTGCTGATGCGCAGAAAGATTGGTGTATTATTATAAAAAAACTTAACTTTATCTACTTATATGAGGGCTATCATTAAAGAGTATACATGTCATAAACAGTCTATGATTTAGAATAAATTATAGTTATATAATGGTGTTATAACATAGCTGACATTTGGTAGAGGTAGCTGACTGCGATAGCTTTAATCCGGGCCCTTTAATCCACCCACCTTAGCCTACTTTAAGTCAGTGACGGTCATTTCTAATGTACAGATGCTGTCAAGTGTCAACCATCAATCACTTAGAATGGGAAATATGTGTCGTAACCGAGCTGACGTCTGGTACCGATTAACGGGTCACGCATACCATGAAAATACCCCACCGAGTCTGAGAGGGCTAAGATTTATATCTGCACCTTTTTCAAATATCTGTTTAACTTTTAGGTTGCTCGCTACGAATTCGTAATGATAAGCTGGCTCGCCCGCAGCTTGTTTCCTGGCAAGAAAACGGAACACAATGTATGAACTTGGAAAGGGCAAATTTATTGGCCGAGTGATAAAGACACTACATGACGAGCAAATTGTCAAATTAATTAAATAAAAGTGGCAGAACACTTCGCCACTAACTGGCGGAACACTTCGCCTGTAATTGGCGGAACGCATCGCCAATGAACGTAAATAGACCACGTGACCCTATTATGGGTTGGCGTAACCAATTGACATGTATTGCATGAAGGCGGAACACATCGCCCTATACGAAGGCGGAACACATCGCCATGTACGTGTGTGGCACACATCGACATGTACGTATGTCAAACACATTATCCAATTATATATTGACTGATCACCTTATAATTGGTAAACGTGGATAGGCTGACAATACGTGGTAAATTGGTAAATAGAAGAGTTGTATGGTATAAATCATACTATACTTATCAATTTAATAATTTCTTTGCGTAGTGATAAAATCTGAAATTCAAGCAAAACGTATTATAACGGAGGCGGTGGGGAGGAGGAGGTAACCTCGTCAGCATCTGTTGTCCGAATGACCGACTGGGTAGAACTTCTTGCCGCCAGCCAGCAGCCGGTCTCTCATTGGTTGACTTCAGTAAACAGCGGGTTGCTAGACGCGTCAACGTGGAAGAGTCCATTCTTGTTTCTGTACTGGAGGGGGGTTTTGTTTCCTTACGGGCTAAATATCTTCGCGAACACATAAACTTAATTCAGAATTGTTTTTTGTGCGTGCTGAAAAGCTCGGCAACACGTCGTCGTCTGCGCTGCTCATGTACTTCGTAGACCGATCGCATCATTATATCTGTTGAGCGCGACGTTATTATTTTAGTATCAAGACTGGGCTGTGGAGATCGTTGTACCGTGTCTATGTGCAACAATGACCGACGATTTGAGCTATTTTTAGGGAAAATGTGGACATGACATCACAAAGGAAAGGCCTATAGAGGCCTATTGTGACATCACATTGACAAAGACAGTGAGAGTATACGTCATCAGACAGTAGTAGGTGGTGGGGTGGGGTGGACTTGATCTGTAATTGGGTTGGTGGGGGCGGTGGGGCGGGGGGGGGGGGGGTGAACTGAGGTTCTCAGATTTTTTCCTGATTTCATCGACAAGCCTAAAATAAGTTGTAATTATCAGCTTGAACCAAAATCTAAGATACACTACTGATGCCTGAGTGTCAGGTATACTGTTGTAAGCCTACTGTACAGCACAAGGGCGAATCCGGGGGGGGGAGGTGTCCAGGGAGCCCCCCCCCACACCTTTTGAGGAAGAATACCGTTTTGTTTTTCAATGCCAAATTTAGACGATTTGAGTTGCGGCGTGCCCCCCCGGTCGCAAGTTTCAAGTGCTGTAGTCATTTATATAAAGCAACACATTTTTCAAGGTGGTTATATTAGTACTATCATTCTTATATACAGATGGGTAGTTCAGGACCACGTCAACGAGCTGAAATGGCACTATTGTCCACCGAAATGAAGATCACTCTGGCTGAGACTTTTTAATCGACAGGGTCTCCTAAAAATTACAGAAAATACCATCTGCAGCAAACATTTTGTCTTGGGCAAACCAATCGGGCAACGTCCTCAAGGAAAGTCATGAAGGCAATGAAGATGTCCAGAAAATAATCAGAAGTTGGTCAGAGACTGAGGCAGATCATTTAGCGACAAGGCCAGGCCAGGTGAAGAGACGAACAATCGAGACAAACCCAAGACCAAAGAGACCCCAAAAAGAAAATCCACCAAGAGAAGAGCTGGAACACAGTTACTGCTCTGTACCAGGCGATACACCAGACACCACAGAGGATGAAATAGAGGCTATCACCCTACATGACACTCCAAATGGCGAAGCACGAGACGTAACATACCTGTCTCCATCGTATTCCATGAATGACTTAATAGAAGAACTATGTTATTAATGCAACCCTGAAGCTTCCACAACGTGCCCCTGTGTGAAATGTGACATATCCAAAGCTGGGTAGAGCAAGTTACAGATAGAAAGAGGTGAGCTGATGTGTGAAAGTAAAAACTTGAATGAAAAACCGAAAGAAGCCAATCAATCATCAGTTATAGTTAACACCACCTACGATATAAACAAATTAAAACATTCGAAATTAATGCTCCTCCACACAGGTCCTCCACAATCATTTATCATCGTTCAATGAATATTTAATACAGTTAAGGACAAATTACCCATATGCAATGCTACAAAGTTTCCCAATCAGAGAGTGCTAAAAATTATCAAGGTAGACAGGCTGAAAAGCTTTCCCACGAAAACGAACGTTTGGTCACACTAATAAAAATAAGATTAAATTTGACAGTGTTTGGCCCATCTGTTTGGCACATACACCAGTCTCATATCTCAAGTACTGTCCACATGACTGCCTCTTCTATCTTATGAACTGCAGCCACTGTTGCACTGGCCTACACAAGAACAGATACCCCTATATTACCCTGATTGCTTAAAGAAATACAAGTACGTTCGCGCTATCATAGATTGTACGGAGGTACCTATTCGGCGACCGTCTTTAGCAAACGTCATCGGTCATATATATCCATCCTACATGAGCCGGCCCACAGTAAAAGTGCGTGTGGCATGTACAACAACTGGGACGACATCGTTTGTCTCCAAGGCTGCGGGAGGTTGTATTAGTGACAAGCAAATAGTAAAGCGATCCGGCATACTGGAGTTATTTGAGCCTAGGGACATTCTCTTGGCTATCATGGGCTTCAACCTCAAAGAGCTGCTCCTGTATGAAGGTCTTAAACTTGTTTTCCACCTATTCTTGAAATCTACAAAAACAGTTCACTCATGCGGATGACACAGACACTAACACTACCAAGTAGCAAATGCTAGAATACAGCTAGAATGTCATAGTCATAGGCCGAATGAAAGACTTCGATATCATGAAATCCGAATTGGCTTTGGATATATTTGACCTCTTTGATCACCTTATCATCGTTGGTGCGGCTCTTGTAAACTTGCAGCCTCCTATAGTTCAATTTAAGTGTCGATAAGTAGATAAGTGGCTTGAAAGAAATAGGAGACGACAATCTGCCACACACTTGACGTTGGAATTGTAACGTTTTTTGTACACGTAGTTATCAGGTCCTGATGAAGTAGAAGACTTGAAACCTGTTATGCTTCTGAAAACTTCTGAAACAGATATTTCGACACATATTACAGAATTCCTGGGTATGTTTTATAGCTCAAACAGTATTTATGCTTGAGAAATGCTTTAAGTTTGACTTAATAGACCATGACACGCTAACACGTGTTAATTTGTTGTTGTTTTCTTAAATGTGGGTTTAACCAGAATATAATAAGCACCCGATAATTAAGCTCTACAAGACGTTATGTGGTATTTGGACAGCACGTTTTTAGTACGGATATAGCTACTTCCTTCTGTTATATTGAGGGCAAAACCATTTGAGTTGTTTCCTCTTAAAGAAAGGTTCAGCCCCTGTTATCAGTACACGCTGCCAGGGGAACCAGTCATTCCATGTATCGTAGGGTAATACAATAGCACGTATAGATTTGCGTAAATAGTATATTTGAATAGATATCTTAAGAATAGGAGACGGAGGCACTAAGATAGAGACAGGCTTAAGAGACATAAGAACAAGAACTCAGTGGGACACTGATGATGACGGAAATCGACTTTGGGTCAAAGAGCGTGTGTTTTGAAACATGCTGAACCAAACCTTGACGTTATACGATGATTGTTAATTCACTTATTAATAACTAAGGCTATTTCTTCATTGCAGTAGCTACACTATTGCCTATACCGAGTCCCTTGTTTGAACTTTAAATTGAAAAGAATCAGCGGCATGGGTAAGCGTTGTTACCAATGGCCCTTTCTGTCTTATTATAACTACTTATGGAGTCATAGTGATGATAGCGGTCGCCTAAGTAGGTGGGCACATTGGAATAATTACGGCCTTCAGCGGCCAATGTGGGCTAAACATGGCATTCTATTGCCAATTTGGGCTCAATAACGCCTTCTACGGGCAACGTACGCACTTTAGACGTTATGAAGGACAAATTGCAAAAACGGATATTAACATAGTTCTCAAGGTAAAACCGTGCTTTTACTTCCGTCATTCCTGGGAACGGAAGTAAGATTGGAACGTTCCGTTTGTATTTAGTATTCAGATGGCCATTCCACAACTCGTGTTGAATTTGGAAGTCGATATCTGAAGGCGTGCGAGCCCAAATTGTCCACTGAAAGCTGTATTGAGCTCGCTGAAAGCGCAATTTAGCCCAAATTGGACCCGTAGAATGCGGATGCTGAATGAGCACAACCTAACGGCCACTGTTCAGCGCGGGCTGTTCACCCAGATAGAGGGCGCTATTTCGAGTGAATACGTCTAAATCCCGACTTTCTACGTGTGTTTGGTCATGCCGTAATCCCTGTTCTCAGACGCATCATTGCTAAATTACGGAATCCTCTAGCCCCGAAACTAAGCGCACTAGGCTAACAGCAAACGCGGATTCCTCACTCAAGTTGACCTTTGCCCGTCTTTTGCAGCCAGTCCCGACTCTCTAGCGTCGCTATTAGACGAACGGCGGCCTTCGCAACCCGAAGGAGTGCCGGTCGATATCGACGCAACTCTTGCAACCGCTCTAGCGGCCAAACTAAGCGCCCTAGAGCAATTCTGTCGCGATTTTCGCTGGTCAACCTGCCATCTCTCTCTCGCTTCATGCCGAATCTGGTTTCCCTAGCTCAAATATGAACCGCGTTATGGCCCTTTGAACGTCGAAACGCCACAAAAGTCCCATAGAGAAATGCCGTCGGCTCTGGAGTCGGCAGTAAGATAGTAACGTATCGTTTTTACTTTGCAGCTATACGAGGAACCACTTTGCCTACAAAATGACGCTACTCCTGTATTTTTATGATGTTTTTCCGATTTTTGACGATTTTTGGTAAGTACCAAAAAGTGACGTCATCGTGACGTCACGTAGCGTATCAGAACACTCTAAGATTCAACACAAGTCATCTCAGTTCATATTACTATGACATTTAGAACGTCATAGCGATAGCTTGAAGGTAAATAGGTCAAAAAGCGAAAACACTGACAGCGGTCATTTAGTGTGTTTTCCTCAAAACTTATGACCTTCTCTTAATCAAAAATGAGTATTACGCATCAAAAGTGAACAATACATGAAAACTGCGCCCTAATTAGTAGCACATTCTGAAACTAACCAGAGATCTCTAGCTTTAATATTAACGGAGATATAAGCGTTTTTAATTATTTTTTTAAAAAAATCGCTGTGACATGGACCTTTGACCTTTCGATCTGCGTAAAGATTATGCTGTAGCTCTTCCTCTCAGCTATCAGACACAAACTACTGCGAATTAATGTATACGGTTGTTAGGACGCAATGAGACTTGCAATTCTCGAGTGAAACAGACATACACGCCTTTTGGACAGGAAGACCGACAAAGAACCTAGAAACAGTGACACACTGAGGATGACGAAAATTTCTATCGGGTCAAAGAGGGCGTTATTAATGCTAGTGGGTAGTTATAAAAGAGGCACAATGCTTAGAGAAGCAGACGCGCACATGCACATTGGCGTCGGTATTTCTATTTTAGTAGTTGTGGTCAGTGTGCCAGGAACGGCCCGGTAGGATTTACAGTGCGTTGAACGGGCAATTTGAGCTACATAGCCCGTTCAACGGGCAATTCGGCCCAATGGCACATTCAACGGGTAACATAGGTTATGTAGATTGACGGGCAATTTGGGCTATATAGCACCTTCAACGGGAATTATGGGCTATATATAGCGCCTTCAACGGGCAATTCGGGCTACATAGCGTCTTCAATGGACAATTCGGGCTATATAGCGCCTAAAACGTTAATTCGGGTTAAATAGGGCGTAGAACGGGCATTTTGGGCTGTATAGGGCGTAAAACGGCAAATTTAGGTCATATAACGCGTTGAAAGGGCAATTTGGGTTATACAGTGCGTTTAACGGGCAATTTGGACTATGTGGCACATTCAACGGGTAGCATAGGCCTAATGTAGAGCAATGTGCGCGGGCAACTGCTATCTGTAGCAATGGGCGTAATCTATTACCCGATATGTACGGAATTGGTCGTAAAAGCGTGGTTGCTCTCGTGACGTCAATATGACGTCATGTGATGCACGTTCCGGCCGCTAATTTAGTGCCAAATTTGACCTTAAACTCAGATGCATTTTGAAGCCCGCAGTGATTGTCACGGTTAAGTATTTATGGTACTATCAATTTTACCCTTTATTGAAGATGACGTCATCGTGACGTCACATGACTATAGAGATAATGTTCTAGATGGCTTCTACTTATGTTTATGTACCTAGTTATGAAGCCGGGTGACGGTAACTATTGCCAAGGTGGGTAAACAAGACGCAAGGCGAACATTACCTAGAAGTACGTTTGCTATGACGTCAGTTATGACGCACACATATCCCCTGCGCCAAAAAAGGTCGGCACGGCATAAGTTGTCCCTGAAGACTACCTGTAACGTCAAATAAACCGCACCACGTATAATAGCTGAGTAATAGCCTCCGTAAGATGTGGACGTCATGACATCATAGTCACGTCATGGCTTTACGCACGACGTCGAGAAACGCGAACGTTTCACAACGTCAACTATTTGTCACATGATCAACCCTTTCATGTTTTGCTCCATTTTGACGAGTCCTTAAATATAGCCAAAATCTTCATTGACTCATCGTTGGAGATTCGCCGAGGAGTAGTCCCACTTTGAAGCGCTCTAGCGCCCAAGCAAAGTGCGATTTGTCCATCGGAGCATACAGTGATATGTAGAGGCATCCTGTTAACCAATTGGCACAAAGATTGCAGCTCTACCATGGTTTTTTTCAGATTTTTGACAAATTTTAGAAAAAGGCTACACTCCGTATGTTTACAATGGGCCCAAATGTTCTGTTGCCATGGAAACAAAACTAGGAGATACAATTGCCGTTTTGACTTTTGGGAATTCATGAGACGTCCACTTGAAAGAATCGTGGCGATTTGGAGGCCAATCGACATAGCCGTTTGTGCGTTATGAGGCCACATACATAGGCTATATTTTCCCCATAGTAACGATAGGTATTCTTAACATGGGAATCCCCATAGAAAAATGTTTCGCCCTCTAGCGGGAAAAGTAAAATAGAAGTTTTCTTTCTTTAAGTAAGAAACAACTAGGCGGTAAAATTAGGAGTCCAATGACCCAATTCCGATCTCTTTATTCCCAGTATTAAGCGTATAGTGAATTTATTTCTTCTTTAACTGTTATATTGTTTTTGCCGTCACGTGACGTCATCGACTGTAACTTTTTTATTTTAAATGGGTAACATCGATTCCCTTAACAAACTTTTGAAGGGTGACGACGATTGAAAAATGCAAGTGGGAAAAGAATGTCCTTCTACTTTTAACATACCGAAGCGGTTAATTATGACGTCATTTTGCGCGGAAACGAGTTAGACGCATCTGAAAATGATACATTATAAAGTTGTGTCCCTCACCAAGAGAAACATTTTGACGTAAGTCTCATCTCTCTACATCCCTTATTAAGCAAAGTAGAGCGTTTCTAAGTTATTTTTTATTATTGGATGACATCGACCTTGGCCTTTGACCTTTTGACCTGCGTGACGAATATGTTGTAGCCCTAGTATGTAGCTATGTGCTACTGAGTACTATCAAAGATCGCTTCAGCCATTAGGACGCCAGGGCACCTACATTTTTAGACAAATTTCTCGGTGAGACAGACAGACATACATACAAGAAGTCAGTGAGAACACTGATGATGACGAAAATGGAAAAATTTGGGTCAAAGGGCGTGTACTTTGCGACCAGTCCCGACTCTCTAGCGTCGCTATTAAGCGAACGGCGGCCATCGACGAGTAAGGAGTGCCGGTCGATATCGCTATTCACTCATAATGGGAGCCTCAGCAAAGGGGGCTGCAACTCTTGCGAGCGCTCTAGCGGCCAAACTAAGCGTCCTAGGGCAAATCTGGTGAGATTTACCATAGATAAGCCGCCATCTCTCTCTCGCTTCATGCCAAATCTGGGTTCCCTAGCTCAATTATTAACCGAGTTATGGCCCTATGAACGTCGAAACGCCACAAAAGTCCCATAGAGAAATGCCGTCGGCCCTGGAACCGGAAGTAAGATAGGAACGTATCGTTTTTAATTTGTGGCTATAAGGGGAACCTCGTTTCCTACAAAATGACGCAACTCCGGCATTTTTATGATTTTTTTCAGATTTTAGACGATTTTTGGTACGTACCAAAAGTGACGTCATCGTGACGTCACGTGACGCATCAAAACACTCTAAGATTCGACACAAATCATCTCAGTTCATATTTCTATGACATATTAGAACCTTATAGCGATAACTTGAAGGTAAATGGGTCATCGGGCGAAAACACTGACAGAGGTCATTTAGTGCGTTTTCCTCAAAACTTCTGAGCTCATATTACTCGAAAATGAATATACGCATCAAAAAGTGAACAATACATGAAACCTGCGCCGTAATTAGTAGCACATTCTGAAACTTACCAGAGATCTCTAGCTTTAATATTAACGGAGATATAGGCGTGTTTAATGATTTTTGTCAAAACATCGCCGTGACCTTGACCTTTGACCTTTCGATCTGCGTGACGAGTACATTGTAGCCCTATCGCTAAGCTATCAGGCACAAATTAATGCGAATTAATGTATACGGTTGGTAGGACGCAATGAGACTTGCAATTCTCGAGTGAGACAGACATACACGCCTTTTGGACGGGAAGACCGACAAAGAACCAAGAAGTCAGTGAGGACACTGATGATGACGAAAATCGACTCTAGGTCGAAGAGCGTGTCTATCTGAACATGTTGATCGAAACCGCGACCGCCCACGATGATTATTAAGGGAATGAGGGCCATTTCTAGATTGCGATTTGAGCTGAACAGCGCATATAGGGGGCAATTTTGGATAAACGGCGCGTATACGGGACAATTCGGGCTAAACAGCGCGTACAACGGGAAATTTAACCCAAATTGCGCATTCACCCGACAACGTGCGCACCGCAGGCTCTATTTTGAGCAGTGTGCAATGAGCAATTAACCGATATTAACGGAATTACAGGTAAAACCGTCGCTTGTGCCGATGACGTGACAATCGCGTCATGTGACGAATCTTCCGCCCAAGAATTTAATGCCATATTAGAGTTTAAGTGAACATGAAATTTTCTCAAGAGCGATTGCTTAACTCATTATGAATGGCGCTACGAATTGTACTTGTTATCGAATAATACGTCATCGTGACGCGACATGACGTCGTTTGACGTTTGCAAAAATGCTTAAGATGGCTTCTATTTCTTTAATATACCTACGTATCAACTCGTTCTATGACAGCTATTGCCAAAGTGGCTGAAAATAAAGCAAACCCAACATGTCGTAGGAGCACGTTAGCTATGACGTCATTTTTGACGCATACTTATTCCCTGCGCCAAACAAGTTACACACGGCACAAAATGTCCCTGAACACGACCTGCAACGTCAAGCAACCCGAAAGTCGCCATACTATGTAATAGCTGAGTAATAGCCTACGTAAGATATGTGACGTCATGACGTCATGGTGACGTTATGACGTGACGCACGACAACGTCCAAGCGGCAATATGCCAAGCTTTACTGCCACAACTTATTCGATTAAAGAGCTAGCCGATAGTAAGATTAGTCCTTCAGCTATGGCTTGGCGAAATGGTCAAAAATTGCATTAGCTTATCATTGCGGAAACACGGAGACCGACGACAAGAACAAAGAACACTGTAAGCGAAGTGACATAGCAACTAATTTGTTTCTTTCACCATTTTTCTGACCATCAATGTTCCCTACCATTTGACGCAAACGTCACAGCTCTAGCTTGTTTTTCTGATTTTTGACGATTTTTTCAAGATGGACACAATCTCCATTCACTCATCATTGGCGGCCCCGCAAAGGTGTCGTCCCACTTCGGAGCGCTCTAGCACCATAACTAGACAACCTCCGCCTAATTAAAGCAATAAGTGATCTGAAGATGCTTATTGGCAACTAGTTGGCGAAAAGAATGCAATTTTAGCATTTGTATTTGATTTCTGACGATTTTTCTTTAAATGGCCAGAATCTGTATGTTTATCATTAGGCCAGTGGCTTCGTTGCCATGGAAACAAAAAGTAATACAGAAATCGCCGGGTTTTTCTTATAAATTGCTTTAAGGTGATATTACCTCACTGTGTGGCGAAGGAGACTGAAATAGCTTGAGCGGAAGTAGGTCATATTCGACCAAGTTCATTTTTCCCCATAGGATCCAATGTTAAACGATTTCGACTATATACCAAAAAGTAATAATGCTATGTCACCATGTTCACAGATTATGACTCAGCTTAGCATTATCCATCCACAGCTGCAAGTATTGAGCGATGGCTTGAATAGGACGCCCGTGGGAGCCGCTGCTAGTGCCAAAAAGCCGTATCTTTCACCATTGGCCAAATTTCGAAAAAATCCTGTGACGTCACTTTCATCTGCAATTGCATATGATAAGCACTGTTGCTACTAGGTATCATGTTTAACTAAGACAAAAATCCCCGTGTTGTTTGCTGGAGGCACTTGCGACATACGCGACAAAACATTTTTTCCCAGCCTAAAGATGCAGCCCTTTTAACATGGGAAGTCCCATAGAGAAATTCCCCCGGCCCTGGAACCGGAAGTAAGATAGGAAGGTATTGTTGTTAGTTTGTAGCTATACGAGGAATTACTTTTCCTACAATATAATGCTACTCTCGCATTTTTGTGATTTTTTTTAGATTTTTGATGATTTTTTGTAAGTACCGAAAGTGACGTCATCGTGACGTCACGTGACGTATCAGAAAAGTCTAAGATTCAACACAAGTCATCACAATTCATATTTCTACGACATATTTAAACATAATAGCGATAGCTTGATGGCAAATGTGCCAAAAAGCGAAAAAACTGACAGAGGTCATTTAGTGCGTTTTCCGCAAAACCTATGATCTCGTTTTCCTCGAAAATGAGTATTACGCATCAAAAAGTGAACAATACCCAAAAACTGCACGTAAAAGAGGGACACATTCTGAAACTAATTCGAGATCTCTAGCTTTAATATTAACGGAGATATAAGCGTTTTTAGTTATTTTTTCAAAAAATCGCTGTAACCTTGACCTTTGACCTTTCGACCTGCGTGACGAGAATGTTGTAGCCCTATTAGCTGGCTATAAGATGTTAAAGATTGCGAAACGATACATGCAGCAGTTAGGCCACAAAGAGACTTTCCGTTTTTGAGTGGGACAGACATACATACATACATACATACATACATACATACATACATACATACATACATACACACAAACACGACCAACCGACATATGCCGAAAATTGAAAATTTCAATTTTCGTCATAACAAACAAGAAGTCAGTGAGGACACTGATGATGACGAAAATCGACTCTAGGTCGAAGAGCGTGTCTATCTGAACATGTTGATCGGAACCGCGACCGCCCACGATGATTATTAAGGGAATGAGGGCCATTTCTAGATTACGATTTGAGCTGAACAGCGCATATAGGGGGCAATTTTGGATAAACAGCGCGTATACGGGACAATTCGGGCTAAACAGCGCGTACAACGGGAAACTTAAGCCAAATAGCGCATTCATCCGACAACGTGCGCACCGCAGGCTCTATTTGGAGCAGTGTGCAATGAGCAATTAACCGATATTAACGGAATTACAGGTAAAACCGTCGCTTGTGCCGATGACGTGACAATCGCGTCATGTGACGAATCTTCCGCCCAAGAATTTAATGCCATATTAGAGTTTAAGTGAACATGAAATTTTCTCAAGAGCGATTGCTTAACTCATTATGAATGGCGCTACGAATTTTACTTGTTATCTAATAATACGTCATCGTGACGCGACATGACGTCGTTTGACGTTTGCAAAAATGCTTAAGATGGCTTCTATTTCTTTAATATACCTACGTATCAACTCGTTCTATGACAGCTATTGCCAAAGTGGCTGAAAATAAAGCAAACCCAACATGTCGTAGGAGCACGTTAGCTATGACGTCATTTTTGACGCATACTTATCCCCTGCGCCAAACAAGTTACACACGGCACAAAATGTCCCTGAATACGACCTGCAACGTCAAGCAACCCGAAAGTCGCCATACCTTGTAATAGCTGAGTAATAGTCTACTTAAGATATGTGACGTCATGACGTCATGGTGACGTTATGACGTGACGCACGACAACGTCCAAGCGGCAATATGCCAAGCTTTACTGCCACAACTTATTCGATTAAAGAGCTAGCCGATAGTAAGATTAGTCCTTCAGCTATGGCTTGGCGAAATGGTCAAAAATTGCATTAGCTTATCATTGCGGAAACACGGAGACCGACGACAAGAACAAAGAACACTGTAGGCAAAGCGATATAGCAACCAATTTGTTTCTTTTACTATTTTTCTGACCATCAATGTTCCCTACCATTTGACGCAAACATCACAGCTCTAGCTTGTTTTTCTGATTTTTGACGTTGTTTTCAAGATGGACACAATCTCCATTCACTCATCATTGGCGGCCCCGCGAAGGTGTCGTCCCACTTCGGAGCGCTCTAGCGCCATAACTAGACAAGATCCGCCTAGTTAAAGCACTAAGTGATCTGAAGATGCTTATTGGCAACTAGTTGGCGAAAAGAATGCAATTTTAGCATTGTTCTCTGATTTTTGACGATTTTTCTTTCAATGGCAGGAATCTGTATGTTTATCATTAGGCCAGTGGCTTCGTTGCCATGGAAACAAAAAGTAATACAGAGATCGCCGTGTGTTTCTTATAACTTGCTTTAAGATGATATTATCTCATTGTGTGGCGAAGGAGACTGAAATAGCTTGAACGGAAGTAGGTCATATTCGATCAAGTTCATTTTTCCCCATAGGATCCCATGTTAAACGATTTCGACTATATACCGAAAAGTAATGTGGCTATGGAACCATGTTGACAGATTATGACTCAGCTTAGTATTATCCATCCACAGCTGCAAGCATTGAGTGATGGCTTGAATAGAACACCCGTGGGAGCCTCTGCTAACACCAAAAAGCCGTATCTTTCACCATTGGTTAAATTTCCAAAAAATCCTGTGACGTCACTATTTGCTCTAATTGCATATGGTAAGCACTGTGGCTACTAGACGTCATGTTCAACTAATAAAAAAATCCCGGTGTTGTTTGCTGGAGGCACTTGCGACATACATGACAAAACATTTTTTCCCAGCCTAAAGATACAGCCCTTTTAACATGGGAAGTCCCATAGAGAAATTCCCCCGGCCCTGGAACCGAAAGTAAGATAGGAACGTATTGTTTTTAGTTTGTAGCTATACGAGAAACTACTTTTCCTACAATATAATGTTACTCTCACATTTTTGTGATTTTTTTCAGATTTTTGATAATTTTTTGCAAGTACCGAAAGTGACGTCATCGTGACGTCACGTGACGTATCAGAAACCTCTAAGATTCAACACAAGTCATCACAATTCATATTTCTATGACGTATTTGAACATCATAGCGATAGCTTGATGGCAAATGTGCCAAAAAGCAAAAAAACTGACAGAGGTCATTTAGTGCGTTTTCCGCAAAACCTATGACCTCGTTTTCCTCGAAAATGAGTATTACGCATCAAAAAGTGACCAATACCCGAAAACTGCACCTGACAGAGGGGCACATTCTAAAACTAATTCGAGATCTCTAGCTGTAATATTAACGGAGATATAAGCGTTTTTAGTTATTTTTTCAAAAAATCGCTGTGACCTTGACCTTTGACCTTTCGACCTGCGTGACGAGAATGTTGTAGCCCTATTAGCTAGCTATTAGATGTTAAAGATTGCGAAACGATACATGCAGCAGCTAGGCCACAAAGAGACTTCCCGTTTTCGAGTGGGACAGACATACATACATACAAACAAACACGACCAACTGACATATTCCGAAAATTGAAAATTTCAATTTTCGTCATAACAAACACGACCGACCGACATATGACGAAGATTGAAAATTTTCGTCATAATAAAAGACGCATGTGATCCAGCCATGACAACAATCGACGGCTTTAACAATAACAATAACAACGAGTATAAGGAGATGGTAAAATCAACAAATTGGCAATCAAAAGCCAAAGCTAGCTCACCACAAGGAGAGGAAGAAGGCAGGCCAGGGATAGGACCTGCAGGTACGGTCGTGTGCATTGGGATGTCGCGTATCGGTTTTCGTTGACATGGTCAGAAACTTCGCCGCCGGACCAGTTATCATATAAAAGTCTAATCTTAGACCACGGTTGGAGTATGGACACGACTCGGAATTGACACACGGACCCAGGGCTAAGTTAAGTATATTCGGTCTCAGCATAGAACACGGTTTCGTTTACCCGAACGTGAGAAATCATTGTATACCGCTTCTATCGCTAGTAGGCTTGTAACTTGCCAGCGCGTACCCTAAAGCCGAAGCAACTTAAGTAGTCCTACCAAATATTAAAGCAATCTGAGTTAGATTTAAAAGAATAGACAAATAGCCTACCCCATGGCTGCATTATTAAAGTTGAGACAAAACCCGTTAATGATGGATAATTCAATAAATCTATAGTCAACCCCTACATGGTTGTTGGTGTCTTGTGTTCGTTCCACGTGAGCATTTGCCATGCTGAAGATAATTGTGTGTTTCAGTCTGACAACGACAGTCGGATGAGACCCCAAATGAGCACGACCATACCGGAGTCACACAACATACTCATATCTTCGAATGCTTCTGGTTCGTCGACACACTTCCTGTTACAAACAGAGCAAGGGAATGCCATGGCCGACGTCTGGGATTGCTCTTGTCACGTTTTCAGCTGACTGACACATAAGGTCGCTGGAAGGCAGGGCAAATGAGGCATTAGCCTGGTTCGTGGTAACAACGTCTTTAGGTTGGCTAAATTTCAGGCGATGTTTCAGATACCCGTGTAGCAGTTCTGGCATTATAATGGACTTCGAGGCAAAAGTTGCCTTGTACACTACATCCTCCATAAGCATTTGGTCGAACCAAATCTCCTCGCAGTGGAAATTATTGTATTTCGATGCAGTCTGGAGACAGAAGTACCCGACTGCACTTGTTGCCAACCGTTGTACTTGGACCTGATAATAATAGTCATGCGTTGCCTTCAACTCCAGTCGACCTGTCGCGGTCACGTGTAGACATGAAGCTGGTTGTTCCGCAGAGCCAGATTCCTATACTTGTAGGGTTTTTCACCAGCAGGGGCGGGTTCCGCGACACTTGCATGTGACAAGTGCGTCTGGTGAGGCAGCTGGCGCATGGTTAAAGGCGCACAAGATGACTCCACAACCCTCCACGTCCACGCATGAAAAGTGTGCCTAACCCTGACCCCAACCCAACTCTGATCGAGATCTACCCATCATGCCCCAACACTTAAGATTCTAATGATGTGGCCTTGACAGAGTGGGAAGCTCTTAATCGAAAAGCAGGTGAGGCGGCGGGTGAGAAAAGAAAAAGAAAAGAAAAAGGGCACATACCTTGGACCGCAACCCATCCCTGAGCGAGATATACCCGTCACGCCCAAAACTTAAAAGATGGTATTAACGCAACCTGGAGAAAACGGGCGGCTTTGACCCTAATGGTAGGTAATGCGGTGGGTGCAAACTAAAGAGCGTACATAACCTTGACCCGCAACCCCAACCCGTGAGTGCAATTTACCCCTATGCATAAACCCTGATGCATAAAAAGATGGTAACGATGTCGTCTTGACAAAGCTGGCGGCCCTTATTCGAAAGGCAAGTGAGGCGGCGGGCGCAAAAGAGGGTACCTAACACTGACACCAACCCAACCCGGATCGAGAGCTACCCGCCATGCCCAAACACTAAAAGATAGTAATGAGAGCGGGTGGCCCGGACTATAAAGGAATGCGAGGGGGCGGGTGCAAAAGAGGTTACCTGACCCTGACCTAACATGACCTTGAGACATCGGGATCAACAGAAAATCGGGAACCACAGTGATCAGCATGATGAGGGATTATTACATATCAGAATGATGAGAGATTGGGATCATTACATATCGCGATTATGAGAGATCGGAATGATAAGAGATCAGGTTGAATACATATTGGGATGATGAGAGATCGGGATAAGTTCAAATCGTGATGATTACATATCGGGATGATGCGAAGTCGGGATGATGAGTAATCGGACGATGACATATTGGATTGCATACATATCCGGATGATGAGAGATCGGGCAGATGAGACGTCGGGCTGGTTGCATATCTGGATGATGTGAAATAGGATTGATTACATATCGGAATGACGAGAGATCGGATTGATCACATATCAGATGATGATAGATCGGGAGGATTATATATTGGGATGATGAGATGACATATTGGGATGATGACATATCGGGATGAAGGGAGATGGTGTTCAATCCCCCGAAGTTGTAGAGACGAACTGGCAGAAAGTCGGTCCGGAACTATAGCATTTGAAATGTTGGCACAACGCATGGCATGGGATTCTTACCCGAGGCGAGGTAAGGCACGTAAAGATTGGCGAATGGCTGTAAGAGACTCTTCACGCCTCGCATGGTCTCCGGACGGCTGGTCTCCGGATGTCTGGTCTCCGGATAGCTGGTCTCCGGATGGCTGGTCTCCGGACAGCTCATCTCCCGATAGCTGTTCTCTGGATGGCGGGTCTCTCGATGACTGGTGTCCGGATGTCCTGTCTCTGGATCGCTCGTCGACCAGAGGCAGATGGATGGAGTCCCTGAAAAGCAAGGAAAATATACCATCGCAAGTGATAATGGCCGACACGGGAATAACAGCTTTTAAGGAAATAAAAAAATAATTAGCTACGATGAGTCTCCCTCAGCGACAATAAAAGGAAAAGGTCTTCTGCCCTCTCCCTTTTGTCCAGGTCTTCGATCGTCTATATGAAACAGGTTCAAACTTGCGCGAATACAGCGAACTTTCCGCACGAATTCAACCGAAGGATTTTGACGCTACAGATAGTAGATTTATGTTTTTGCGCTTTCATTGCAATTAAATGCCCATTTTACTGGAACATAATTCCGTTTATATGCAAAGTGTAAACAGGGCCATAGCGTCATCGTACATATGGGAATGGGGGGGGGGCAAGGAGGGGGGGGGGTAGCCCTTTTTCCAAATCATCAAAAAAATCTTTATGCCCAGGTCATGATGAACTAAATTGAAAACGTCACGGGGCGAATAGGTGATATTGATTGGCCATTTGCCAATTCACGGTTATTTATATTAAAATTCTCAGTTCACGACTAATTAAAGTCCTTTGTCGCGCCGATCAGATAACACCCTATTCCCAGTTCACGGTGAAATGAAAAGCCCATTCCCGAGAACGGAAATTCCCCTTGCCCACGTACTACCTCCTAGTGGTCCTGCATTTCAGACCGCTATTCTGCAATAGGAAGCAAGACCCATAGCATGATTCCACCTCCCAATCCAAGTGAAGTCTGCGTAATTCACAATTCTGGAGCTATATTACCTCGTTAATTTCCAATGCTACCCATGGTGATCGTGAGTGATAGTTGGATGTTATGTCTGGCTGAAGTACTGCTTAAACTTTTACAAAAAATGTCATTCATTCTCTCTCAATGAAATTCACTCTGACTCGTAAATCAAAAGTGGCACAATCATTCTATCAACAAGATTCACTATTTTGTGTAACGGTAAACCACCTAAATGACGTCCCAGTGTGTGCAGTAAAAAGCTCAGTTTGCTTTCTTCGTATCTTAGCATCATCAAAGCATGGACCACGTGATACTCTAGGCAACAAATGTGCCTAAATATTTATAATAATTTACTGGTTCGACCATATTTACCTTGGGACGATATCTTTACTTTGCTTTTGATATCAGCCATTGCGAGGTACAATAATTGTTGTTTGGCCCAGTATATTTCATTTCATACTGGTCGCAAGGTTAAGTTATTGACTGGCTGCGAAATGGGAAGTGTAACCGTGAAAACAAATAGAAAGCACACGGTGCAGCTTGTGTATATATGTGTTGGGGTTCTGAATGAAAGCGTAAAGTGCCGATTTCGACATACGTCCCTTACATTGCATATGCCTGCTACGAAGCTTTAAATATTGGTTGAAGTTTATGAAACTACCAGAATCAAGACATGTACAAAATGCTTTTGAAATAGGAAATTTTAGGAAGCTGGATGAAAGAGGCCAAGTGGTATATGCCGCGAATATAAAATACATTTTAGCTATGCATGG
Source organism: Arenicola marina (assembly GCA_964019135.1). Classification (NCBI taxonomy): domain Eukaryota; kingdom Metazoa; phylum Annelida; class Polychaeta; family Arenicolidae; genus Arenicola; species Arenicola marina. Next base: position 36,334,932 of record OZ025253.1, on the reverse strand, counting down.
GTGAGGGCATGCATGGATGCAACGATGAGTTCTTTGTCATCCAAACTGGTATATATAGTGGAATACCGTTAGATCCTGAAATGTGTCAATTATGCGACACCAATTTCGTCATTACTGCATTAGAAACTGAACATCATTATATGTAGAGATATCTGATGCGATAAAAAGAAGGAAATATATTCAGGCAAGATATTGTCCGGGGCAAATTTGAAAGCTTTTGAGTTCTAATGCAAAACACATAAAAACCGTTGATAAGCAACTTGGCAGTACAAATTTTGCTTTAAATTCGCTTAAACATGTTTACAAGTGATGCCTTCAGTACCCGTGACCCTCCGTTCTTCTGAACAAGCCAAGCAGCGGCCATGTGAAGAAAAATTGTACCATAAGTTGACGTGTGGAATAGAGTCAAAGTCAATATTCTAATGTCGGCAAAAGCATTCGCCAGGTGACGTTTCGCTAATTGCGCATCAATGGCTGGATGTACGGAGCACCATTGGTGTCGTTTTGACTGCTGACTGCTCGCTCGACAAAACAACAAATGATATATGTAACGGAAATAATAAAATAACAACCTAGGTTGTAAGATACATACTTCCAGAAGGTATTACCATACGCTTCTAACAGCGCATGTTTGCGCATTACCGTTCAGGATTTGCCGGTTAGGACATGTGGCGATGTTGCTTGAAATTAAAGGCGTCACATGGGGCTAGGGTCCGGCTAGCATCGCAAGTCGGTTGGTGCATATTAATATTTCCATGCGGTTCTGTATCCGAACACTATGCCACTATTTATGCCTATGTTTGTGTGACCGTCGGCACCTGACAGCAGGAGGATGTATGTGCATCCTTCGGTGGCCACATGTATTCGCTGCTATGCATATGTTAAAGCAGTATATTCCGTAAATTTGTGTGTTACCAACCTTCTCTCCATGTCAATTAAGTACACTCTGTCATAACTTTAAATCATGAAAGCCTGTGGGCTATCCGGAGAGAAGCAATTTGGTCACCGGAGCAGAAGTTGGTGGCCGGCTTTATATCCCTGCGCGCCTGTTCGCTGTTCGGTATTTTGTGTCTGATGTCGACCGCGGCTCGCTATCACGTCCGCGCGCGATATAAATAAACCGCGAAGTTTTATGTTGAAATGTTTGTTTTACAGACTCCAAGAGATATAAAACATATGCATCAGAATTTTTGAGATACTTTTAGTCTTGATTCTAAAATGTAAAAATATCTAAGATGGGGCATGTAAGTATGTTGCTTTAACACCACCTCGGTCGATCAAGTCTGACTTTGTTACGATATGCGGTGCAAGAGTATGGTCGGATGTAAGGCTGTTATAAATGGGTTTGAGAGATTCGGCCGGCAGTATTTTAAATGCGTATAAAGTAATATAGATTATAGACGGCAGGCAAACATGGGCAACAGATGTTAAGAATATTCTTGTAAAACTCGTAAAAAAGAGGATGAGTACCCCTTTTATTAGTCTGCCCATTATATATAGAATTTTGACGAGTGTATTTAGACCCGATGTATTGGAATCAGCCAAGATATGAAAAGTTTACGGAATAAATGGTATCGGAAGAGCAACCGACTCTCCAAAATTTGTCAATCTTTATCTATAAAGCTTTACGTAAGAGAACCGAATATGTCCAATCCAACACGTAAATGTACCCACTAAAATAATCCAAACGTGTTTACTTGAACCAGTGTTACCATGTTATATGCCATTGATGTACATGTTCTGTGGGCCTGATGGCCTTGAAACAATAAAGCTATCTATACTATAGATTATATTTACGAGCATAAGCATTACAAAACAGGCTTACCCAAGAAGACACGTTTTATGCAATCCAGAAACATTTGTGTTATCTTGAGAAGAATAACAACACATTAACATCGCTCATTCAGGCACCAACTCATTTCTTACAATGATAGTATTAGTGATTGGAACAGCTCTTTTCACGCACAAAGATAGGCGAGTGATATCCAATCATAAGATAACGATGCGTTATCTTTGACACAAGGCAGCAGTTGTTCGGATGAAATATATGATCCGTTATTGTCACTTCCAAAAATAATGATAAAGAGTGATGGAGATAAATTTGCTAGCCTAGAGGTACGAGAAAACGTCTCAAGCAGACAGTTCTTGTCATTTAAAAAAAGTGAGGGCTAAGTTGGTAGGCTGGATCTAGGAGAAAACGTCTGAAGCAGAAACTCTCTGCCTGTCACTTTTTGTAACGAGGGTTCTGGTATATATCAGTCGTCGACTACTTGACCAGTACATTCACGCATCATTCCGGGCGGCGCTGGGCGAATTCCCAGGGCAAAGGCGGGCGGGTGTCTGCAAATCAAGGCCGGGGCCCGGTTACGCCACGAAAGAAACCGTATCCGAAAAGAGGAGTCAAAATGGTACACTGATTATGTTTCTGTACATAATGGCTAAGTATGTATGTTAAATCATCGTTTTGCGGAACATTGTGATCGATATAACCTTGTTGTTATTTTAGGTGCATTAGTTATTATTTCGTGGGCGTCAGTTATGCTTAATAACGCACAATATCTGGTAAACAGACGACAATTAGGTCACATATCTATGTTTCAACTTTGTACACTGAATATTAAATGTCTTTGCCGTCTTTATATCTTGCATCTTAATATTCATGAAAACATTTTTTAATTCTCAACAAAGGGAAGGATTCTTGTCAATCTTAATTGTGATGGAGGTCCCTTTGTTGCTGTAATTCCCCTCCTTTCTCTTGTTGGCAACTCCCGCTTTTGCTGTGGCGCCTGCATTATGGGTCCCCATGCCGGATGCCTCTTTCAACATTAGATGACCGTTAGTTATTCCGCAATGAGTAACACATATATACATATAAGGATGCATATGTTTGACACTTAACATCGTTACATTTAAACAAAATCTTATTAGACATTGTGCCCGAATGAATAGCGCAGTCAAGAAAGGAAAGTTATTGTTAATGTGCAGGACGCCGTTGGCATCTTTTAGCATTGGAAGTTACCCTACACCCCTTTCCATTGAATTGATACTATTGTTGAAAATAACGAAAAGATGAGGACTGCTCAAAACGGGGGGATCGAAAAACCCCAATTAAAGGTGGTATACCCAATTAAACGTGGTATCGCGAATATCGCAAGGGGCATTTACGTTCCTCCGGAATGGGGTTTTCAATTCACCGTGAACTGGAAATGAGGCAAATAATTATTCGTGAACTGGGAATAGGGTATTATCCGACCGTCGTGATCAAGGATTTTCATTAATCGTGAACTGGGGAATTTAATATTAAATAACCGTGAATCGGGAAATTTATATCATGTATCCACAATTCCTACGTAAGCTCGGTGTTACCCTTCATAATTCATCGAAACCTGGGAAAGAAATTTATTCTGGCTTGTTTTGGCTGACCAGTACGGGGAGAGTGCAGATTGACCAGCACGGGAGAGGGCTGGCTGACGATAACGGGGTGAGCGCTGGCTGACCATTACGAGCTGAGTGAAGACTGGCATGGGATGGGTTCATCCCGACCTGTCCTGTCTTTTCAGTAACTGTCTGAATCACAGTTTGACTTGTCCTGTCCTGTCGAAAGTTGGCGTGGGAGGGGTTCATCCCGTCCTGTCCTGTCTCGTCAGTAACTGTCTGTAGGACAGTTTGACTTGTCATGTTATGTCAGAAGCTTGCGTGGGATAGGTTTATCCCGAAATGTCCTGTGTCGTCAGGAACTGTCTGTGGGACAGTTTGACTTGTCCTTTCCTGTCCTGTCTTGTCAGTAACTGTCTGAATGACAGTTTGACTTGTCATGTTATGTCAGAAGCTGGCATGGGATGGGTTCATCCCGACTTGTCCTGTCTCGTCAGTAACTGTCTCTAGGACAGCTTGACTTGTCTTGTCTTGTCGAAAGCTGGCGTGGGAGGGGTTCATCCCGACCTGTCTTGTCTTGTCAGTACCTGGCCCAATGACAGTTTGACTTCCTATTCTTCAGGCCGGTGGCTTCGCTGCTTTCTCCCATATTTCAACATCGGCCACTTTCGGCCACGGGAATGAAAGGGCCGTAATTTTAAGGGTAATAAAGTTATCTTTTTACTTTCTGGTTAGAACACTGTCTTTGCATGTTAATTTGCGGAAAATATGAGGTTTAAAGAAAGATGGAATGTCAATAAGTCAAATTTTGTCACTATAAAATAGTTCGCAGAAGGTCAATTAGTTTAGGGAAAATGAGTAATGATAGCTAATGTAAGCCAGTTAGACAAGTGAGGTCACAGTCAAATGTAGAAATTGTGTACCAATCAGGTGCATAAAAAACGATATTTTGCAATGTTTTCTTACCCATGCCTTCGACCTTGGCAGTTACCTTTCTAGTATGTCATGTAATAATATTTTCAAAAATTGTGGAATGATGCTTTGGGCTGTTTTGACCCCCCCGCCCCCCCCCCCCTGAGCCTATTACATGTGTCAGCTCGCCACTGATGTGTAACTTTCCTATTCAAGTTGGACGCCGTTTAGCAGTTTACCCTGGTAGCGGCTCCCCAGGCTATATCATAAGACGGATCCCGGATCCCAGTAGTGTGCCCCTTGTGATATGGGGATTCTACGAAAGATACGGTAACCTCAGCCTAGTAGCAGGGGTGGTGTATGCGTGCGTGTGTAGGGGAGGGGGGGGGGTTGGAGGTTGAGTGGGGCGGGGGCTGTGGAGCTCCACTAGGGTAATTACCCCCTCCTCTACAGCTGAAGAGAAGCCTGATCTGCACGTGTATACCTACCGGGTGACCTACATTCGCTGCTCTCCAACTGCAAAGCAACCCGGGGGACCTTGACCTCCCAGCCCGCGCGCACGTGCTCTATGGGCTGGGCTGATCGCGCGTAACCTGATACCAGTAGACAAGCAGTCCACTTCTACCCTCTCTATTGCTAGTACCTACAACTTTCGACTTATCCGTTACAAAGTTAAAATTAAACTAAATTTGACATTCAACCCTCTGTTTACCATTTGGTTACCATATGACAAATATCACCCGAATTCCTTCTAACGTCGAAACTGACAAGTTACGCTTTGACGATAATCACAAGGATGAGGCGCGGTGTTATTCTCGAAGTGGTATGCTCCATAGGCAAATTATCTTCTATGGGTACCCTCTACTATAAAAGAGAGCAACTTTCCATGAGTACGTGCTGGTAGTTGAAACTATTTCATGCACTATTTGTGTACATGTGGTATTCTGATTGTTTTGAATAATTTATTATTGATATAAAAAGTTACAGGCGCTGCTAAAATGGATTAGTTTTCATATCAATGGATTAACTCCATCACTGTATGGGCATACACAGTTGGTGCGAGCTATATATTGTCAGCATAACCAAACGTACCGTAATATCATGATCGCTGATACAGCAGTATCCAGATACATTCACACGTTGCCGGAGCTCATCAATGAACACACTAAACAATATTGGCAGTAACACTGCCGCCTATCTGGCTACGTTAAACAGTTTAACAAAGTGCGGTGTTAGAATTCCGCAAGACAACTGCATTTTTAATATTTGTATCTGTAAGTTTTAATGCAAATATTTAACGTAAAAGCACCCCCAGGGACCCACGTTACCTATCTGGCTAGCGACACTTGCCTTCCCAACGCGCGGACCTGGCCCGGGGTCCAAAAATCTAACCCAACAGCTCGCGGCGGCCCGGGACCACGGGGCGTATTAATACTCCCCGGGGTCCAGAACATCCAGTGGATCTGTCTCCCTGACTCGCCTGTGGCCCGGGCCGTATTAATACGCCCCGGGGTCCAGACCTACAAGTGAATCAGTCCTCCCGCCTCGCCGTGGACCCGGGGCGTATTAATACGGCCCGGGCCACAGCTCGGGCATTTAAACAGCTGAGTCATCCACAGGCGGGCCTAGCCCTGGTCCCAGAAAACCAGACTACCTCCAGCATACGTGATTCCCACTTGGTAATAATTCCCATTTAAAAAAATAGAGTGTTTAGAGATCGGCGCGGGGCGGGCGCGGGCACAGTTCTTGCGGGCGCGGGCACAGTTCTTGCGGGCGCGGGGTGGGGCGGTCAGAGCGCGGGGCGGGCGCAGGGAGATAAGGGGCGCCCGCGCAGATCTCTAGTGCAGACTGACCAGTACAGGGAGAGTGCTTGCTGACCAGTACGGGGTGAGCACTGGCTGACCAGTACGGGGTGAGCGCAGGCTGACCAGGACGGCCTAAGCGCGAAAGTGACCAGTACGGGGTGGGCATTGCGTGACCAGTAGGGGGAGAGTTCAGGCTGTCCAGTACGGTTAGTAGACAGCCTGAAAAGTACGGGCAGAGTGCAGACTGAACAGTACGGGGGGACTGCAGGCTGACCAGTACGTGAAGTATGCAGGCTGTCAAAATGTTCCTGTCATTACAATATTACTGTTATAGCCATGACATATATTTATCTGTGAATTTTTATATATTAATATGCCAATTCTGGATGGTCAATTGTATAGCTTCATACAGTAGTTGTATTTCATACATGTCATACATATTTTCATGCAATATATGTAGGAGTTTCACTCTTCAGATTTATTTGACAATATATTAGATACAATCTAAAGATACCTTTAGAGTGGATAAGTAAAGTATTAATGGAAATGATTACGAGATGTGCGGCATTCAGGAATACCTGTACATGTTAATGGCTATGTAGTGTGTGTACCAAAATGGCTTTAACTTTAGGTAATACAAAAAATCATATTAATGTTTAGAAAATCTGATACTTCAAGAATAGGCTTCACACTTAAGACATTTTTGATTCAGTGTAATAGAATTTGTAACATTCAAGAATACATGGCATTGGCTTTATAGGTATATGCCACCCCTGGTTGTGTCATTTTGCTAAATTATTTATGTCATCTAGTAATTTAAACATACCTACTTTCTAGGTTTGTTGATGTTAAGTAATCATGTAAATCATACTCATATATGTTATCTCAGAATTAACTTCAGGTAAACCAAAACCGTATACCTTTGTTTACAAAGAGCAGATACTTCAACAGTAGGCTTCATAATTAAGACATTTTTGAATCAGTCTATTACAAATAACTGATAGTTGAAATTGATAGAGATAGCACTCTGCATGATGTTATGAAGGTTAAATGTTAGTAGCACTTTGTTTAGATAGCATGATATTGCTATTTAAATGGATACACACATGTACCGGCACTTAAAATTCCTATATATACTAATTAGCCCATGGCCTAGCAGTATTAAATAAAAAACTAATCATTGATATAACTAATTGGAAATATACATAGTTTATAAGTATAGTGCTAATGTTGGATTATTGAAATTTGCAACATTCCAGAATGCATGGCATTGGCTTTGTAGGTCTATGTCAGCCCTCTTGATGTCAATTTGCTAAATTACGATGAAATTCTGAATATCCACATTTGTGTAATCATCAGATTTGTTTTGACAAATATAAGTTGAAATCTAATATATGATTTGATGATCTGAGTTATAAACTACATAAATAAAAGCCTATGTAAGACTTATTCTACTTAATGATTTAGATCTATATGAGCTAGCAATTGCTATATGTCTCCAAATATTTATATATAAACGTGTCAAATAGGTTCAAAAGCATGAGCAGTTCTGGTAAGAACCAGTGCAACAACTGTCTCCCAGACCAATGTTCTATATACACCGCCGAATCAGTGGCTCTAATAATGACACTTGAATATATAGAAAACTCACTACATGACAAATATATCATTCAGAAAACTCACTACATGACAAATATATCATATAGAAAATTCACTACATGGCAAATCTATCATATACTCAGATTCCCTATCATGTATAAAAGCCATAGAATATCGGAAATATGAAAATCCCTTAATACAAGATATACTTATAAAGTGCAATAATTTGATATGCAATAGGAAGGCGGTAGTTTTCTGCTTGATCCCTAGCCATATAGGCATAGACGGAAATAGTCTAGCAGACGCTGCCGCCAAAGAGGCTTTGAATGACAATGTCTTGCCAGTCCAGTGTCCATACCCAGACTTGAAGCCGTACAAACATAATATAATAAAGGAAGGTTAGCAATCGTCCTAGCATGAAAGTTCTCACAACAAATTAGAACGGCTTCAGCCTACTGTGGGTACCAAACGGCCATAAATCCGCGGTAGGCGGAGGGACGTTGTCATTCGGAGACTCCGAATTGGACATATTTACTTCACCCTTTGCTATCTCCACCTCCAGAATGTGTTCCCTGTCAGGAACCCCTGAAAGTGGAGCACAGTCTCTTGATGTGCGTTGACAAACTAGGGATGAATATCACCAAACAACATATTTAAGACACCTGTTTAATACTGTACCTAATCAAAAGATTTTAGACTATTTTTCTGTAATAAATCATGTCCAATGCGTATAAAATCTAGTCAAATGTTTATGAGATCTAAACACATGTATTTAAAAATGGCCGCGGAAAGCAGAAAAATTGGCTTTTCCTCCGAAAAACGATTTTGTTTCAAGATTTTCTGCCTCAAGTCGTGATAGAAGTTACGTATATTTGCCCAGTAAAAAGATCAGCATCTGCCAAGATATATTTTGCAAACGTTTTTGACCGTCATTTTCAAAATGGCCGCCGAATTGAGGAAAATTGGCTTTGCCTGCGAAAACTGATTTTGTTTCAGGATTTTCTACCTCATACCGTAACAGAACGTATATTTGCTCTGTAGCATATTCTGAATCCGCCAAGATATATATTGCGCAAGTTTATGGCCACCATTTTTGGAAATGGCGGCCAAAAGATATTTAGCTGTATACTACTCAAGTCCATCACATTATTTCATACTCTTGATGTGCCAGGCAATCTAAAAAACCACAGTGGCGCCTAGTCCCTCGATTTGGTATTCAACTTCAAGATTTGAAGGCCCTGGCTCACGGACTATAAGTTATATATCAGCATGGAGGGGGGGGGGGGGCTGGGGCATGCCTCACTCCTCTCTGCCATATATGAGAGGGGCGGGATACCTTTTCCGATGTCCGCGATGGGCATTCAGAAATTCTTAGACATATGCGTTTCCCCATTTACTGCCATTTACTGCAAATTGCTTTCCCTAATTCTTGGGGATTCGCGATTCAGAGCAGGTTTCCCCCACTTCTTCCCCATATATCACGTGTGCTGACTATGTCAACTGTTGCACACTGTTCAACACCATCGTTGTACTCACTTTTGTACTTTCACCTTTGGTTCCTTGGTCTATCAATAGTTGGGAACTATATTCCACCGGTTTTTATCTGTATCCGGATTAATATGCGCTCAAGGAACGCTGAATATTCTTGAACCGTGATACACCAGCACGTGGTGAAACCCAGTATCCAGAACGTTACTGTCCTTAAAGATGTAACCGCTGATTCACTCCGTACATATTGCACACGTTCCACCCGATGTTAGTGAACCCAACGTATGGCCTCATACATTTCGCCTGACTGGTTCCCGGTAAAAAGGTGTATGTTGGAGTACACCATACCGTCCTCACCCATCACGCCACCCCACCGCTATCTTCATGCCCTCTACACCCATCACATCACCCACCCCGCTCACCAAGCCCTCTCCACCCATCATGCCACCCCCAACCCGATCACCATACCCTCTCCACCCATCACATCACCCCACCCCGCTCACCATAGCCTCTCCACCCATCATGCCACCCCAGCCAGCTCACCATACCCTCTCCACCCATCACACCACCCCACCCCACTCACTATACCCTCAGCATCCATCACTTCACCCCACATCACTCACCATACCCTCTCCACCCATCACTCCCCTCCACACCACATCACTCACCATACCCTCCCCACTCATCACTCCACTCCACCTTGCATCACTTACCTTACCCTCTCCACCAATCGCTCCCCTCCACACCACATCACTCACCATACCCTCTCCACCCATCACCCCACCCCACATCACTCACCATACCCTCTCCACCCATCACCCCACCCCACATCACTCACCATACCCTTTCCACCGATCACTCCATCCCACAACGTTCACCGTACCCCGTGTCCGGCCTATCATGGTCCTCTCCAACATTCTCTCCGAACAATATAGGGGCAATATGGTACAATGTTCTTAGCGACCATGAGCAGAAAGAGAGTTTTCCTACTTATATGGCCATATGTTCTTATTTACTTTTAAAGGCCCAAAGGTTAGCAACTCGTCAATCGTGATGGATGGCAGTGCGTGATGCGCATAATGCACATGTGGCATGGAGGAGCTCTGTATAATAAACCTATAGCGGTACAGGCTGTGAGAGGTAAACGCCTCATTAGAATGCTGGCTACACCGCATGTCTTTTCCCTTAATAAAACATCTGGTCTACACTTACGTATATGTCTGAAGTGGCATCCATATATCAGTATTACTACCGCCCATCCTAGATCACTAGATTGAGAAACACGTTCAGACACTCTGAAATGTGTTCTTTTTAACTATGTGATGCATTATTATACTGGCAACACCACTTGAGACAGACGGTGACGCCGGGTCGACGTGATAACACTCAGCAATCTGACTTTGGTTAGCGAGACTACACAACCTACCTATTCATCTATTCAATTTCACCTCAGGGTTACATGTATAAACATGACAGCTCATACAGTAAGTGCACTGACGGAACAGTCCTAATATCCATTGGAAATAACCCTTTCATTATGGAGGTGCGAATATACAAATCGTAAGCAGGCCCTTGCAGTGAAACAATATGACATTCCATAATATGATTAGTTAAAACAGCGTGTCATCTGCACCAATATCACATTCCACTCAAGAGATTTAAAATGCACAAATGCGTCTTTTTGCCGTAGTAACTGCGAATATTATGATCTAAAGTAAGATTAGTTAAGAAGATAAAATAATTGTGATGTTGGAAATGGAGACGTATGGTGGGATAATTCCAATTTAGCTTGCCGATGGACTTGGAAGTTGAGGCGGTATTGGCAGCGCCGGTTTTTTGTTGCATACTCTTTGCTATATATACACTATGGGATGTGGGGCTTAGTGCAGATGACCGCGTGGGGACTAATAATGAACGAAGAAGTTAAGAGCTCGTGGTGTCACCCATCACTCAAACCTCACACCTGGGTCACCCATCACTCAAACCTCACACCTTGGTCACCGATCACTCAGACCTCACACCTTGGTCACCCATCACTCAGACCTCACATCTTGGCCACCCATTACTCAGACCTCACACCTTGGTCACCCATTACTCAGACCTCACAAATTGGTCACCCATCACCCAGACCTCACGCCTTGATCACCCATCACTCAGACTTCACGCCTACGTGAGCGCGATGTGGTTATGTTATGGTGATGCGATTATGGTGTTTTGTTTTCATGCCAGTACCATTACGGTGCCGGTTTCGATGTGGGCCCTGTTTTCCATGTGAGCATCCATGTCAGTTATCCTAACCAGCGATAAGGCCAGCCTGCCCTCGACCTTTTGTGGATAACTGTGACTTGGGCTTACAAGTCAGGTGGTCTAAATTCGCCTGGCTTTTCGCCATGTGGCCATACTCGAGGATACTGCCTGCTTACTCCAACCGGACATATTGCAATATATATATATATATATATATACTTATATATAATAAAATATTTCATCCTCGCGTTGTATGTATCTACTCGCATGATATATACGGCCAATACATTAGTAACCTCAAACATCGTAATAATGCTACACACATTTGTTCTAGAAGGAAGACCATGGAAAGTGAACCGTGTTACAATGAGTCACATTACTGTACGTAGTTTAAATGTAAGGGGACAAGGAAGAGGACATACATCCTGAATTAACTCAGCAGCAAGAACGCCTCAATTTCGTGTCTACAAGATGTACTTTTTACATGAAAGCGTAGAAATCGAACTGGAGAAATAATTTGCTGCTAAATGTTATATTTTAACTCGCCTTCTTCGCAACGTTACACATGCATTTGCTAAGGAGCATCCAACACGCTTAAACAATCACTCTCGATAACACAGAAGCAAGAATTGAGATGGCAGTGTCCGTACAAGTCGTAGCAGTGTCCCCACAGGTCGTAGCAGTGTCCATACAGGTCGTAGCCGCACAGCAGTGTCTCCACAGGTTGTAGCAGTGTCCCTAGAGGTCATGGCAGCAGTGTCCCTACATGTCATGGCAGCAGTGTCCCCACCTGTCGTAGCCGTGTCCCTGCAGGTTGAAGCAGTGTCCCGACCGGTCGCAGCAGTGCCCCTGCATGTCGTAACAGTGTCCTCGCTGGCCCTATGAGTTTCCCTACAGGTCATAGCAGTGTCCCCAAAGGTCGTAGCAGTGTCCCTACAGGTCGTAGCAGTGTCCCCACAGGTCGTAGCAGTGGCCCTACAGGTCATAGCAGTGTCCTCATTGGCCGTAGCTGTGGCCCCACAGGTCATGGCAGCAGTGTCCCTACAGGGCATGGCAGTGTCCCCGCAAGTCGTAACAGTGTCCTTACAGGTCGTAGCTGTGTCCGCATAGGTCGTATCGGTGTCTCCACAGGTCGTATCGGTGTTTCCACAGGTCGCAGCAGCGTCCCCATATGTCGTAACCGTGTCCCTACAGGTTGAAGCAGTGTCCCCACAGATCGTAGCAGGTAGCAGTGTCTCTGCAGGTCGTAGCAGTGTCCCTAGAGGTCGTAACAGTGTCCTCACTGGCCCCAGGAGTTTCCCTACAGGTCATAGCAGTGTCCCAACATGTCGTAGCAGTGTCCTTACAGATCGTGGCAGTGTCCCCACAGGTTTTAGCAGTGTCCCTACAGGTCGTAGCAGTGTCCCTACAGGTCGTAGCAGTGTCCCCACAGGTCGTAGCAGCGTCCTCATTGGCCGTAGATGTGTCCCCACAGGTCGTAGTTTTGTCTCTATAGGTCGTAGCAGCGTCCCTACGGGTCATAGCATTGCTCTCACTGTCCGCAGCAGTGACGTCACATGTCATAGCAGTGTCCGTACAGGTCGTAGAAGTGTTCCCACAGGTCATGGCAGTGTCCATATAGGTCGTAGCAGTGTCCTCACAGGTCGTGTCACTACAGGTCGTAGCACTGTCCCCACAGGTCGTAACTCTGTCCCCACAGGTCGTAGCAGTGTCCCTACAGGTCGTAGCAGTGTCCCTGTAGGTCGTAGCAGTGTCCCCATATGTCGTAGCGGTGTTCCTACATGTCTCAGAAGAGTCCTCACTGATCGTAGCGCTGCCGGTACATGTCGCAGCAGTGTCCCCACAAGTCGTAACAGTGTCCTTACTGGTCGTAGCTGTGTCCCTACATGTCGTAGCAGTGTCCCCATAGGTCGTATATCGGGGTTCCCACAGGTCGCAGCAGTGTCCCTGTAGGTCGTAGCAGTGTCCTCACTGATCGTAGCAGTGCCGTTACAGGTCGCAGCAGTGTCCTCTCGGGTCGTAGCAGTGTCCCTATAGGTCTTAGCAGTGCCGGTACATGTCGCAGCAGGGTCCCCACAAGTCGTAGAAGTGGCCCAACAGGTCGCATCAATATCCTCGTAAGTCATAGAAACATAATCGTAAGTGATACGTGACCTATTCTAAAACAGCGGTTTGTCTTAACATTGAAGAACGACCAGACGTGTGCGGATCAATCGGCACACATCGCACAGACCGCCTACCCCACAACCAACCAGGTATCTATCTTCACTAACAGTGCGAAGTGTCATATGTTGTTTTAAGGAACAGTCTTTTTTGGAGACGTGTTACATGACAAGCCTTTCTCTAAGTGACCGCGCGATATAAAGTGCCCCTCCTAGGCGCTGGTGCTGAACTAATATAAAACCAACGTGTAAGTGTGTTGTGTTTTGAGCTATTGATCGATTACGAAGATGGAACACAGTTAAACTTGTTTATGTATCACTTTTCGTTGGCGAGGCGGCGGGTTGCCAACGACCAAGGCACATATTTGGCAGCTGAGCGAGAGACGACCCTTTTAAGCCGCCCGATCCCCCCACCCACCTCAGTTAAGACTGTCAAAGCCTCTTACAGTCGTGCTCGCCAAAGACTTCTTATCTTGTCACCTCTTGAAAATCCCTTGTCCACGACTATGTCAGTCAGTGACAATTAGGCCAGTAAAAGAAATGGAAAGACAGGCATCAACGCATTTAACGCCACGCGGTACTTTAATGGTAACCGACATCACTTATATATGGGGTGCGGCAGAATTCCTGCGCCGAAACCGGGTGGGGGCGGGGGGGGGGGCAGGGTCGGATCCATAAAATCTAGACAGGGGGCCGGTTTCAGGTTGGGATCGAGATATGCTGGATATGGGGGGGGGGCAGTTTTGGTTTTCTTGGATGTTTTTACCTAGGTTTTTCCAAAGCTCTTGATACTCTTGATTTGTAATATTAATCCATGTACGTACATTAAGCCGAATGGCCCTTTTAGAAGAGCAAAACATGTGTTTTGGGTCCCATAAAAGCGACCCCACAGGGACACTCGACCAATTCTCGCACTCTGTTGTCAGTGGCCAATGTTGACACCAGTTCCGGGAAAAACCCATCCCGGTATACGTGTCAGAAATTGAAATTTTATCATATTATGTTACAGTTTGACAAATTAGTTTATGTGGCGAAGATTGGCGTCTTAGACGCTGAAACTTACTGTGTAAGACCCATTTTAGTTTTCCAATCATGCGTTGTTTTGCTGCCACCATTCACGTTACAGATCTTGTCACTCAGTGGTTACCGCTGTGTCAATGCGCGTAACTGATATTTACATAAATAGTTCCAACAAACCAACCGAACTTAATAGCTATAGACCTCAATCATATGAACTCCAACTATAGAAATACAGCCACAATTTGCGAAAACAAAAGGTTCATTTTACAAATAGATACCATTTTGCCTAAAACAATATGTTCGTTAGAACTATCTCGGCCGCAGAGGCGTAATCACTTTGATGACGTCATATCTCCAAGGAAACACGTCGCGGGCAACACTTAGTTGCAGGTGCTATTGAGCGCCACTGTTATTGTTATGATTTCGACCAAATATTTAGGTGCAGTTGTGAGTATCATTGTCATCGTTAGATCTCCGTGTTGAATTAATGGCGACGTTTGAAGTTCTATTCGAGCGAGAAAATACATATGGCATTGCTTCTCGTGCGAGATGGGTTTATCTCAGCACGCATCTCCGAAATTTTGGAGACTTGTGCTGAGATAAACCCATCTAGCACTCGACGCAATGCCATATGCATATCGTGTAAATAGTTTTGTTTTAGTATGTTCGCTCTCTGCTGTGCATTTTGTTAACTTGGGCGGAACCATTATTTCAGTTGCGACGTGTGCAACTATTGAAACAAATTGAAGTGTTCCCTGCTGTCTAACCGCTCGAGACGGGCGGTGGCGCAGTTTTGATGACCTAACACTTAACAACGTGACTGACTACCGGAGCTCCCTACGCTACCCTCCTCCACCCTCCCTGTCCTGGCTAGCAGGGTGAGGCCCGATCCCACCCGGTCACGCTGGCCATTAGTCACCACCACAGGGCTTATTGATCCGGCAATCTACTAAATCAATTGAATTCAATCTGACATATCATCATCAATCCTATTGCACCCATAATGCATGTGCAAACGTAAACATCTCTATAATATTATCTGGCTTAGCGATTGGTAATGGTATGACAACCCATATATATGATACTTAATCTTGTGATTACACGTGATTCAACTAGCTATGGGGATATAGGGATATCAGATAATTGACTAGTCCACACTTTTTCCGTACTGTATACAAGTTAAATTAATCGCCGAGCTCTCATTGTCACTGTATGGTCTTTCCTGACTTGAACACGCACTGCTATTGGCCCTATGTTTGTCTTTGGCTCATGACGCCACCACAACCGTCAGCACACCGGACATCACCGAAAACACCCATTAAAGTTGGCCGTACAATCACACCCGCCAGCTCACACATAAGACATCATCGAAAACACCCATTAAATCTGATTATACTCTCGCAAAAAATAGGACATCCTTGAAAATAGAATGAGTGAAAAATTGACCCAGTCTGTGTTATTGCGAGCGATTGTATGTCGTTCACGGGTTAGTACAGTGGCGACTCGGGTAGAGAGCGAAGAGAGGTTTGCGGAGCGGCTACACCATTAGCCAGCGACGGTACGGTTAGCAGAGCCGCGACGCGGTTAGCGAGAGCTGACACGGTTGGCAAGCGGCGACCCGGTAGCGAGCGGCGTCACGGTTAGCCAGTGACACGGTTAGCAGTGCGGCGACACGGTAGCGAGAGGCGACAGGGTTAGGGAAGCAGCCCTTTCATCAACAAAGCACTTTTATAGGGATCTTCGTTTCAAAACATTCTGCCGCGTTTTGTCTCATATCGATCGCAATACTAAGGCTATGTGAACAGTTTCCAGCCAATTAATAAAATGATGCATATTACACTAAAATGAAGAATTATCATTCGCATGTAACAAAGCTGTGACATTGGCCATCGATAAGGATGGGAGCTCGTGTCGATAAGGAAGGGATATTGCGTCTGAAAGGAGGATATTTTCTTGATAAGGAAGGGATCTCGAGTCGATAAGGAGGGGATCTTGAGTCGATAAGAAGAGATCACATGTCTAAAAAGAGGATCTTGCGTCGATAAGGAGGGAATCACGTGTCGATGAAGAGGGAATCTCGTGTCGATGAGGAGGGAATCACGTGTCGATAAGGAGGGAATCACGTGTCGATGAGGAGGGAATCTCGTGTCGATGAGGAGGGAATCACGTGTCGATGAGGAGGGGATCTGGTGTCGATAAGGAGGGGATCTCGTGTCGATAAGGAGGGGATCTGGTGTCGATAAGGAGGGGATCTCGTGTCGATGAGGAGGGGATCTGGTGTTGATAAAGAGGGGATCTCGTGTCGATAAGGATGGGATCACATGTCGATGAGGAGGGGATCTCGTGTCGATAAGGAGGGGATCTCGTGTCGATAAGGAGGAGATCTCGTGTCGACGAGGCGGATATCTCGTGTCGATGAGGAGGGGATCTGGTGTCAATAAAGAAGGGATCTCGTGTCGGTAAGAGGGGGATCTCGCGTCAATAATAAAGGGATCTCGATTGGATGAGGAGGGGATCTCGTGTCGATAAAGAAGGGATTTCGTATGGATGTGGATGGGATATCGTGCCAATAAAGAAGGGATCTCGTGTCGATAAGCAGGGGATCTCGTGTCGATGAGGAAGGGATCTTGTGTCGACAAGGAGGGGATCTCGTGTCAATAAGGAGGGGTTCTGGTGTCGACGAGGAAGGGATCTTGTGTTGATAAAGAGGGGATCTCGTGTCGATAAGGATGGGATCACGTGTCGATGAGGAGGGGATCTCGTGTCGATAAGGAGGGGATCTCGTGTCGACGAGGCGGATATCTCGTGTCGATGAGGAGGGGATCTGGTGTCAATAAAGAAGGGATCTCGTGTCGATAAGGATGGGATCTCGTGTCGATGAGGATGGGATCTTGTGTCGATAAGGAGGGGATCTCGTGTCGATAAGGAGGGGATCTGGTGTCGACGAGGCGGATATCTCGTGTCGATGAGGAGGGGATCTGGTGTCAATAAAGAAGGGATCTCGTGTCGATGAGGAGGGGATCTGGTGTTGATAAAGAGGGGATCTCGTGTCGATAAGGATGGGATCACGTGTCGATGAGGAGGGGATCTCGTGTCGATAAGGAGGGGATCTCGTGTCGATAAGGAGGGGATCTGGTGTCGACGAGGCGGATATCTCGTGTCGATGAGGAGGGGATCTCGTGTCGATGAGGAGGGGATCTCGTATCGATAAGGATGGGATCTTGTGTCGATAAGGAGGGGATCTCGTGTCGATAAGGAGGGGATCTCGTGTCGATGAGGCGGATATCTCGTGTCGATGAGGAGGGGATCTGGTGTCAATAAAGAAGGGATCTCGTGTCGATAAGGAGGGGATCTGGTGTCGACGAGGCGGATATCTCGTGTCGATGAGGAGGGGATCTCGTATCGATAAGGATGGGATCTTGTGTCGATAAGGATGGGATCACGTGTCGATGAGGAGGGGATCTCGTGTCGATAAGGAGGGGATCTCGTGTCGATAAGGAGGGGATCTGGTGTCGACGAGGCGGATATCTCGTGTCGATGAGGAGGGGATCTCGTATCGATAAGGATGGGATCACGTGTCGATGAGGAGGGGATCTCGTGTCGATAAGGAGGGGATCTCGTGTCGATAAGGAAGGGATCTCGTGTCGATGAGGAGGGGATCTGGTGTTGATAAAGAGGGGATCTCGTGTCGATAAGGATGGGATCACGTGTCGATGAGGAGGGGATCTCGTGTCGATAAGGAGGGGATCTCGTGTCGATAAGGAGGGGATCTGGTGTCGACGAGGCGTATATCTCGTGTCGATGAGGAGGGGATCTCGTATCGATAAGGATGGGATCTTGTGTCGATAAGGAGGGGATCTCGTGTCGATAAGGAGGGGATCTCGTGTCGATGAGGCGGATATCTCGTGTCGATGAGGAGGGGATCTGGTGTTGATAAAGAGGGGATCTCGTGTCGATAAGGATGGGATCACGTGTCGATGAGGAGGGGATCTCGTGTCGATAAGGAGGGGATCTCGTGTCGATAAGGAGGGGATCTGGTGTCGACGAGGCGGATATCTCGTGTCGATGAGGAGGGGATCTGGTGTCAATAAAGAAGGGATCTCGTGTCGGTGAGGAGGGGATCTGGTGTTGATAAAGAGGGGATCTCGTGTCGATAAGGATGGGATCACGTGTCGATGAGGAGGGGATCTCGTGTCGATAAGGAGGGGATCTCGTGTCGATAAGGAGGGGATCTGGTGTCGACGAGGCGTATATCTCGTGTCGATGAGGAGGGGATCTCGTATCGATAAGGATGGGATCTTGTGTCGATAAGGAGGGGATCTCGTGTCGATAAGGAGGGGATCTCGTGTCGATGAGGCGGATATCTCGTGTCGATGAGGAGGGGATCTGGTGTTGATAAAGAGGGGATCTCGTGTCGATAAGGATGGGATCACGTGTCGATGAGGAGGGGATCTCGTGTCGATAAGGAGGGGATCTCGTGTCGATAAGGAAGGGATCTCGTGTCGATGAGGAGGGGATCTGGTGTTGATAAAGAGGGGATCTCGTGTCGATAAGGATGGGATCACGTGTCGATGAGGAGGGGATCTCGTGTCGATAAGGAGGGGATCTCGTGTCGATAAGGAGGGGATCTGGTGTCGACGAGGCGTATATCTCGTGTCGATGAGGAGGGGATCTCGTATCGATAAGGATGGGATCTTGTGTCGATAAGGAGGGGATCTCGTGTCGATAAGGAGGGGATCTCGTGTCGATGAGGCGGATATCTCGTGTCGATGAGGAGGGGATCTGGTGTTGATAAAGAGGGGATCTCGTGTCGATGAGGAGGGGATCTGGTGTTGATAAAGAGGGGATCTCGTGTCGATAAGGATAGGATCACGTGTCGATGAGGAGGGGATCTCGTGTCGATAAGGAGGGGATCTCGTGTCGATAAGGAGGGGATCTGGTGTCGACGAGGCGGATATCTCGTGTCGATGAGGAGGGGATCTGGTGTCAATAAAGAAGGGATCTCGTGTCGATGAGGAGGGGATCTGGTGTTGATAAAGAGGGGATCTCGTGTCGATAAGGATGGGATCACGTGTCGATGAGGAGGGGATCTCGTGTCGATAAGGAGGGGATCTCGTGTCGATAAGGAGGGGATCTGGTGTCGACGAGGCGGATATCTCGTGTCGATGAGGAGGGGATCTGGTGTCAATAAAGAAGGGATCTCGTGTCGATAAGGATGGGATCACGTGTCGATGAGGAGGGGATCTGGTATCGATAAGGATGGGATCTTGTGTCGATAAGGAGGGGATCTCGTGTCGATAAGGAGGGGATCTGGTGTTGACGAGGCGGATATCTCGTGTCGATGGGGAGGGGATCTGGTGTCAATAAAGAAGGGATCTCGTGTCGATAAGAGGGGGATCTCGCGTCAATAATAAAGGGATCTCGATTGGATGAGGAGGGGATCTCGTGTCGATAAAGAAGGGATTTCGTGTGGATGTGGATGGGATATCGTGCCAATAAAGAAGGGATCTCGTGTCGATAAGCAGGGGATCTCGTGTCGATGAGGAAGGGATCTTGTGTCGACAAGGAGGGGATCTCGTGTCAATAAGGAGGGGTTCTGGTGTCGACGAGGCGGATATCTCGCGTCGATGAGGAGGGGATCTGGTGTCAATAAAGAAGGGATCTCGTGTCGATGAGGAGGGGATCTTGTGTTGATAAAGAGGGGATCTCGTGTCGATAAGGATGGGATCACGTGTCGATGAGGAGGGGATCTCGTGTCGATGAGGAGGGGATCTGGTGTCAATAAAGAAGGGATCTCGTGTCGATGAGGAGGGGATCTCGTGTCGATGAGGATGGGATCTTGTGTCGATAAGGAGGGGATCTGGTGTCGACGAGGCGGATATCTCGTGTCGATGAGGAGGGGATCTAGTGTCAATAAAGAAGGGATCTCGTGTCGATAAGGAGGGGATCTCGTGTCGACGAGGCGGATATCTCGTGTCGATGAGGAGGGGATCTTGTGTCGATAAGGAGGGGATCTTGTGTCGATAAGGAGGGGATCCGGTGTCGACGAGGCGGATATCTCGTGTCGATGAGGAGGGGATCTGGTGTCAATAAAGAAGGGATCTCGTGTCGATAAGGAGGGGATCTGGTGTCGACGAGGCGGATATCTCGTGTCGATGAGGAAGGGATCTGGTGTCAATAAAGAAGGGATCTCGTGTCGATAAGAGGGGGATCTCGCGTCAATAATAATGGGATCTCGATTGGATGAGGAGGGGATCTCGTGTCGATAAAGAAGGGATTTCGTGTGGATGTGGATGGGATATCGTGCCAATAAAGAAGGGATCTCGTGTCGATAAGCAGGGGATCTCGTGTCGATGAGGAAGGGATCTCGTGTCGATAAGGATGGGATCTCGCGTCAATAAAGAAGGGATCTCGTGTGGATGAGGAGAGGATCTCGTGTCGATAAGCAGGGGATCTCGTGTCGATAAGGAGGGGATTCCGCGTCAATAAGAAGGGATCTCGCGTGGATGAAGAGGGGACCTCGTGTCGATAAGGAGGGCACCTTGCGTCGATGAGGAGGGGACCTCGTGTAGATAAGAAGGGGATCT
Organism: Arenicola marina; assembly: GCA_964019135.1. Classification (NCBI taxonomy): domain Eukaryota; kingdom Metazoa; phylum Annelida; class Polychaeta; family Arenicolidae; genus Arenicola; species Arenicola marina. The sequence continues at coordinate 36,313,737 of OZ025253.1, read as the reverse complement.
CGCGTCAATAAAGAAGGGATCTCGTGTCAATAAAGAAGGGATCTCGTGTCGATGAGGAGGGGATCTGGTGTTGATAAAGAGGGGATCTCGTGTCGATAAGGATGGGATCACGTGTCGATGAGGAGGGGATCTCGTGTCGATAAGGAGGGGATCTCGTGTCGATAAGGAGGGGATCTGGTGTCGACGAGGCGTATATCTCGTGTCGATGAGGAGGGGATCTCGTATCGATAAGGATGGGATCTTGTGTCGATAAGGAGGGGATCTCGTGTCGATGAGGCGGATATCTCGTGTCGATGAGGAGGGGATCTGGTGTCAATAAAGAAGGGATCTCGTGTCGATAAGGAGGGGATCTGGTGTCGATGAGGCGGATATCTCGTGTCGATGAGGAGGGGAGCTGGTGTTGATAAAGAGGGGATCTCGTGTCGATAAGGATGGGATCACGTGTCGATGAGGAGGGGATCTCGTGTCGATAAGGAGGGGATCTCGTGTCGATAAGGAGGGGATCTGGTGTCGACGAGGCGGATATCTCGTGTCGATGAGGAGGGGATCTGGTGTCAATAAAGAAGGGATCTCGTGTCGATAAGGAGGGGATCTGGTGTTGACGAGGCGGATATCTCGTGTCGATGGGGAGGGGATCTGGTGTCAATAAAGAAGGGATCTCGTGTCGATAAGAGGGGGATCTCGCGTCAATAATAAAGGGATCTCGATTGGATGAGGAGGGGATCTCGTGTCGATAAAGAAGGGATTTCGTGTGGATGTGGATGGGATATCGTGCCAATAAAGAAGGGATCTCGTGTCGATAAGCAGGGGATCTCGTGTCGATGAGGAAGGGATCTTGTGTCGACAAGGAGGGGATCTCGTGTCAATAAGGAGGGGTTCTGGTGTCGACGAGGCGGATATCTCGCGTCGATGAGGAGGGGATCTGGTGTCAATAAAGAAGGGATCTCGTGTCGATGAGGAGGGGATCTTGTGTTGATAAAGAGGGGATCTCGTGTCGATAAGGATGGGATCACGTGTCGATGAGGAGGGGATCTCGTGTCGATGAGGAGGGGATCTGGTGTCAATAAAGAAGGGATCTCGTGTCGATAAGGAGGGGATCTCGTGTCGATGAGGATGGGATCTTGTGTCGATAAGGAGGGGATCTGGTGTCGACGAGGCGGATATCTCGTGTCGATGAGGAGGGGATCTAGTGTCAATAAAGAAGGGATCTCGTGTCGATAAGGAGGGGATCTCGTGTCGACGAGGCGGATATCTCGTGTCGATGAGGAGGGGATCTCGTGTCGATGAGGATGGGATCTTGTGTCGATAAGGAGGGGATCTTGTGTCGATAAGGAGGGGATCTGGTGTCGACGAGGCGGATATCTCGTGTCGATGAGGAAGGGATCTGGTGTCAATAAAGAAGGGATCTCGTGTCGATAAGAGGGGGATCTCGCGTCAATAATAAAGGGATCTCGATTGGATGAGGAGGGGATCTCGTGTCGATAAAGAAGGGATTTCGTGTGGATGTGGATGGGATATCGTGCCAATAAAGAAGGGATCTCGTGTCGATAAGCAGGGGATCTCGTGTCGATGAGGAAGGGATCTCGTGTCGATAAGGATGGGATCTCGCGTCAATAAAGAAGGGATCTCGTGTGGATGAGGAGAGGATCTCGTGTCGATAAGCAGGGGATCTCGTGTCGATAAGGAGGGGATTCCGCGTCAATAAGAAGGGATCTCGTGTGGATGAAGAGGGGACCTCGTGTCGATAAGGAGGGCACCTTGCGTCGATGAGGAGGGGACCTCGTGTAGATAAGAAGGGGATCTCGCGTCAATAAAGAAGGGATCTCGTGTCGATAAGAAGGGGATCTCGCGTCCATAATAAAGGGATCTCGAGTGGATGAGGAGGGGATCTCGTCTCGATAAAGAAGGGATTTCGTGTGGATGTGGATGGGATATCGTGCCAATAAAGAAGGGATCTCGTGTCGATAAGCAGGGGATCTCGTGTCGATGAGGAGGGGATCTCGTGTCGATGAGGATGGGATCTTGTGTCGATAAGGAGGGGATCTCGTGTCGATAAGGAGGGGATCTGGTGTCGACGAGGCGGATATCTCGTGTCGATGAGGGAGGGGATCTGGTGTCAATAAAGAAGGGATCTCGTGTCGATAAGGAGGGGGTCTGGTGTCGACGAGGCGGATATCTCGTGTCGATGAGGAGGGGATCTGGTGTCATTAAAGAAGGGATCTCGTGTCGATGAGGAGGGGATCTCGTGTCGATAAGAAGGGGATCTCGCGTCAATAAAGAAGGGATCTCGTGTGGATGAGGAGAGGATCTCGTGTCGATAAGGAGGGGATCTCGTGTCGATAAGGAGGGGATCCCGCGTCAATAGGAAGGGATCTCGCGTGGATGAGGAGGGGACCTCGTGTCAGTAAGGAGGGGAACTCGTGTCGACGAGGAAGGGACCTCGTGTAGATAAGGAGGGGATCTTGCGTCAATAAAGAAGGGATCTCGTGTGGATGAGGATGGCATCTCGTGTCGATAAGGAGGGGATCTGGCCTCAATAAAGTAGGAGTCTCATGTGGATGAGGAGGGGATCTCGTGTCCATAAGGAGGGGATCTCGTCTCGATCAGGAGAGAGTTTCGTGTCGATAAGGAGGGGATCTCGTGTCAATAAAGAAGCGATCTCTTGTCGATAAGGAGGGGATCTCGCGTCAATAAAGAAGGGATCTCGTGTGGATAAGGAGGGGATCTCGTGTCGATAAAGAAGGGATCTCGTGTGGATCTGGATGGGATCCCGTGTCTATAAAGAAGACGTCTCGTGTGGATGAGGGGAGGATCTCGAGTCGATAAGCAGGAGATCACGTGTCGATGATAAGGGGGATATCGTGTCGATCAGGAGGGGATCTCGCGTTAATAAAGAAGGTATCTCGTGTGGATGAGGAGGGGATCTCGTGTCGATAAGGAGGGGATCTCTTGTCAATAAAGAAGGGATCTCGTGTTGATAAGGAAGGGATCTCGCGTCAATAAAGAAACGATCTCGTGTAGATAAGGAGGGGATCTTGCGTCAATAAAGAAGGGATCTCGTGTGGATGAGGATGGCATCTCGTGTCGATAAGGAGGGGTTCTCGTGTCGATAAAGAGGGGATCTCATGTGGATGAGGAGGGGATCTCGTGTCCATAAGGAAGAGATCTCGTGTCGATAAGAAGGGATCTCGTGTCGATAAGAAGGGGATCTCGCGTCCATAATAAAGGGATCTCGAGTGGATGAGGATGGGATCTCGTGTCGATAAAGAAGGGATTTCGTGTGGATGTGGATGGGATATCGTGCCAATAAAGAAGGGATCTCGTGTCGATAAGCAGGGGATCTCGTGTCGATGAGGAGGGGATCTCGTGTCGATAAGGAGGGGATCTCGCGTCAATAAAGAAGGGATCTCGTGTGGATGAGGAGAGGATCTCGTGTCGATAAGCAGGAGATCTCGTGTCGATAAGGAGGGGATCCCGCGTCAATAAGGAGGGATCTCGCGTGGATGAGGAGGGGACCTCGTGTCAGTAAAGAGGGGACCTCGTGTCGACGAGGAAGGGACCTCGTGTAGATAAGGAGGGGATCTTGCGTCAATAAAGAAGGGATCTCGTGTGGATGAGGATGGCATCTCGTGTCGATAAGGGGGGGGATCTGGCCTCAATAAAGTAGGGGTCTCATGTGGATGAGGAGGGGATCTCGTGTCCATAAGGAGGGGATCTCGTCTCGATCAGGAGAGAGTCTCGTGTCGATAAGGAGGGGATCTCATGTCAATAAAGAAGCGATCTCGTGTCGATAAGGAGGGGATCTCGCGTCAATAAAGAAGGGATCTCGTGTGGATAAGGAGGGGATCTCGTGTCGATAAAGAAGGGATCTCGTGTGGATCTGGATGGGATCCCGTGTCTATAAAGAAGACGTCTCGTGTGGATGAGGAGCGGATCTCGAGTCGATAAGCAGGAGATCACGTGTCGATGATAAGGGGGATATCGTGTCGATCAGGAGGGGATCTCGCGTCAATAAAGAAGGGATCTCGTGTGGATGAGGAGGGGATCTCGTGTCGATAAGGAGGGGATCTCTTGTCAATAAAGAAGGGATCTCGCGTCAATAAAGAAACGATCTTGTGTAGATAAGGAGGGGATCTTGCGTCAATAAAGAAGGGATCTCGTGTGGATGAGGATGGCATCTCGTGTCGATAAGGAGGGGATCTCATGTGGATGAGGAGGGGATCTCGTGTCGATAAGGAGGGGATCTCGTGTCAATAAAGAAGGGATCTCATGTGGATGAGGAGGGGATCTCGTGTCGATGAGGAGGGGATCTGGTGTTGATAAAGAGGGGATCTCGTGTCGATAAGGATGGGATCACATGTCGATGAGGAGGGGATCTCGTGTCGATAAGGAGGGGATCTCGTGTCGATAAGGAGGAGATCTCGTGTCGACGAGGCGGATATCTCGTGTCGATGAGGAGGGGATCTGGTGTCAATAAAGAAGGGATCTCGTGTCGGTAAGAGGGGGATCTCGCGTCAATAATAAAGGGATCTCGATTGGATGAGGAGGGGATCTCGTGTCGATAAAGAAGGGATTTCGTATGGATGTGGATGGGATATCGTGCCAATAAAGAAGGGATCTCGTGTCGATAAGCAGGGGATCTCGTGTCGATGAGGAAGGGATCTTGTGTCGACAAGGAGGGGATCTCGTGTCAATAAGGAGGGGTTCTGGTGTCGACGAGGAAGGGATCTTGTGTTGATAAAGAGGGGATCTCGTGTCGATAAGGATGGGATCACGTGTCGATGAGGAGGGGATCTCGTGTCGATAAGGAGGGGATCTCGTGTCGACGAGGCGGATATCTCGTGTCGATGAGGAGGGGATCTGGTGTCAATAAAGAAGGGATCTCGTGTCGATAAGGATGGGATCTCGTGTCGATGAGGATGGGATCTTGTGTCGATAAGGAGGGGATCTCGTGTCGATAAGGAGGGGATCTGGTGTCGACGAGGCGGATATCTCGTGTCGATGAGGAGGGGATCTGGTGTCAATAAAGAAGGGATCTCGTGTCGATGAGGAGGGGATCTGGTGTTGATAAAGAGGGGATCTCGTGTCGATAAGGATGGGATCACGTGTCGATGAGGAGGGGATCTCGTGTCGATAAGGAGGGGATCTCGTGTCGATAAGGAGGGGATCTGGTGTCGACGAGGCGGATATCTCGTGTCGATGAGGAGGGGATCTTGTGTCGATAAGGAGGGGATCTCGTGTCGATAAGGAGGGGATCTCGTGTCGATGAGGCGGATATCTCGTGTCGATGAGGAGGGGATCTGGTGTCAATAAAGAAGGGATCTCGTGTCGATAAGGAGGGGATCTGGTGTCGACGAGGCGGATATCTCGTGTCGATGAGGAGGGGATCTCGTATCGATAAGGATGGGATCTTGTGTCGATAAGGATGGGATCACGTGTCGATGAGGAGGGGATCTCGTGTCGATAAGGAGGGGATCTCGTGTCGATAAGGAGGGGATCTGGTGTCGACGAGGCGGATATCTCGTGTCGATGAGGAGGGGATCTCGTATCGATAAGGATGGGATCACGTGTCGATGAGGAGGGGATCTCGTGTCGATAAGGAGGGGATCTCGTGTCGATAAGGAAGGGATCTCGTGTCGATGAGGAGGGGATCTGGTGTTGATAAAGAGGGGATCTCGTGTCGATAAGGATGGGATCACGTGTCGATGAGGAGGGGATCTCGTGTCGATAAGGAGGGGATCTCGTGTCGATAAGGAGGGGATCTGGTGTCGACGAGGCGTATATCTCGTGTCGATGAGGAGGGGATCTCGTATCGATAAGGATGGGATCTTGTGTCGATAAGGAGGGGATCTCGTGTCGATAAGGAGGGGATCTCGTGTCGATGAGGCGGATATCTCGTGTCGATGAGGAGGGGATCTGGTGTTGATAAAGAGGGGATCTCGTGTCGATAAGGATGGGATCACGTGTCGATGAGGAGGGGATCTCGTGTCGATAAGGAGGGGATCTCGTGTCGATAAGGAAGGGATCTCGTGTCGATGAGGAGGGGATCTGGTGTTGATAAAGAGGGGATCTCGTGTCGATAAGGATGGGATCACGTGTCGATGAGGAGGGGATCTCGTGTCGATAAGGAGGGGATCTCGTGTCGATAAGGAGGGGATCTGGTGTCGACGAGGCGTATATCTCGTGTCGATGAGGAGGGGATCTCGTATCGATAAGGATGGGATCTTGTGTCGATAAGGAGGGGATCTCGTGTCGATAAGGAGGGGATCTCGTGTCGATGAGGCGGATATCTCGTGTCGATGAGGAGGGGATCTGGTGTTGATAAAGAGGGGATCTCGTGTCGATAAGGATGGGATCACGTGTCGATGAGGAGGGGATCTCGTGTCGATAAGGAGGGGATCTCGTGTCGATAAGGAGGGGATCTGGTGTCGACGAGGCGGATATCTCGTGTCGATGAGGAGGGGATCTGGTGTCAATAAAGAAGGGATCTCGTGTCGATGAGGAGGGGATCTGGTGTTGATAAAGAGGGGATCTCGTGTCGATAAGGATGGGATCACGTGTCGATGAGGAGGGGATCTCGTGTCGATAAGGAGGGGATCTCGTGTCGATAAGGAGGGGATCTGGTGTCGACGAGGCGGATATCTCGTGTCGATGAGGAGGGGATCTGGTGTCAATAAAGAAGGGATCTCGTGTCGATAAGGATGGGATCACGTGTCGATGAGGAGGGGATCTGGTATCGATAAGGATGGGATCTTGTGTCGATAAGGAGGGGATCTCGTGTCGATAAGGAGGGGATCTGGTGTTGACGAGGCGGATATCTCGTGTCGATGGGGAGGGGATCTGGTGTCAATAAAGAAGGGATCTCGTGTCGATAAGAGGGGGATCTCGCGTCAATAATAAAGGGATCTCGATTGGATGAGGAGGGGATCTCGTGTCGATAAAGAAGGGATTTCGTGTGGATGTGGATGGGATATCGTGCCAATAAAGAAGGGATCTCGTGTCGATAAGCAGGGGATCTCGTGTCGATGAGGAAGGGATCTTGTGTCGACAAGGAGGGGATCTCGTGTCAATAAGGAGGGGTTCTGGTGTCGACGAGGCGGATATCTCGCGTCGATGAGGAGGGGATCTGGTGTCAATAAAGAAGGGATCTCGTGTCGATGAGGAGGGGATCTTGTGTTGATAAAGAGGGGATCTCGTGTCGATAAGGATGGGATCACGTGTCGATGAGGAGGGGATCTCGTGTCGATGAGGAGGGGATCTGGTGTCAATAAAGAAGGGATCTCGTGTCGATGAGGAGGGGATCTCGTGTCGATGAGGATGGGATCTTGTGTCGATAAGGAGGGGATCTGGTGTCGACGAGGCGGATATCTCGTGTCGATGAGGAGGGGATCTAGTGTCAATAAAGAAGGGATCTCGTGTCGATAAGGAGGGGATCTCGTGTCGACGAGGCGGATATCTCGTGTCGATGAGGAGGGGATCTTGTGTCGATAAGGAGGGGATCTTGTGTCGATAAGGAGGGGATCCGGTGTCGACGAGGCGGATATCTCGTGTCGATGAGGAGGGGATCTGGTGTCAATAAAGAAGGGATCTCGTGTCGATAAGGAGGGGATCTGGTGTCGACGAGGCGGATATCTCGTGTCGATGAGGAAGGGATCTGGTGTCAATAAAGAAGGGATCTCGTGTCGATAAGAGGGGGATCTCGCGTCAATAATAATGGGATCTCGATTGGATGAGGAGGGGATCTCGTGTCGATAAAGAAGGGATTTCGTGTGGATGTGGATGGGATATCGTGCCAATAAAGAAGGGATCTCGTGTCGATAAGCAGGGGATCTCGTGTCGATGAGGAAGGGATCTCGTGTCGATAAGGATGGGATCTCGCGTCAATAAAGAAGGGATCTCGTGTGGATGAGGAGAGGATCTCGTGTCGATAAGCAGGGGATCTCGTGTCGATAAGGAGGGGATTCCGCGTCAATAAGAAGGGATCTCGCGTGGATGAAGAGGGGACCTCGTGTCGATAAGGAGGGCACCTTGCGTCGATGAGGAGGGGACCTCGTGTAGATAAGAAGGGGATCTCGCGTCAATAAAGAAGGGATCTCGTGTCAATAAAGAAGGGATCTCGTGTCGATGAGGAGGGGATCTGGTGTTGATAAAGAGGGGATCTCGTGTCGATAAGGATGGGATCACGTGTCGATGAGGAGGGGATCTCGTGTCGATAAGGAGGGGATCTCGTGTCGATAAGGAGGGGATCTGGTGTCGACGAGGCGTATATCTCGTGTCGATGAGGAGGGGATCTCGTATCGATAAGGATGGGATCTTGTGTCGATAAGGAGGGGATCTCGTGTCGATGAGGCGGATATCTCGTGTCGATGAGGAGGGGATCTGGTGTCAATAAAGAAGGGATCTCGTGTCGATGAGGAGGGGAGCTGGTGTTGATAAAGAGGGGATCTCGTGTCGATAAGGATGGGATCACGTGTCGATGAGGAGGGGATCTCGTGTCGATAAGGAGGGGATCTCGTGTCGATAAGGAGGGGATCTGGTGTCGACGAGGCGGATATCTCGTGTCGATGAGGAGGGGATCTGGTGTCAATAAAGAAGGGATCTCGTGTCGATAAGGAGGGGATCTGGTGTTGACGAGGCGGATATCTCGTGTCGATGGGGAGGGGATCTGGTGTCAATAAAGAAGGGATCTCGTGTCGATAAGAGGGGGATCTCGCGTCAATAATAAAGGGATCTCGATTGGATGAGGAGGGGATCTCGTGTCGATAAAGAAGGGATTTCGTGTGGATGTGGATGGGATATCGTGCCAATAAAGAAGGGATCTCGTGTCGATAAGCAGGGGATCTCGTGTCGATGAGGAAGGGATCTTGTGTCGACAAGGAGGGGATCTCGTGTCAATAAGGAGGGGTTCTGGTGTCGACGAGGCGGATATCTCGCGTCGATGAGGAGGGGATCTGGTGTCAATAAAGAAGGGATCTCGTGTCGATGAGGAGGGGATCTTGTGTTGATAAAGAGGGGATCTCGTGTCGATAAGGATGGGATCACGTGTCGATGAGGAGGGGATCTCGTGTCGATGAGGAGGGGATCTGGTGTCAATAAAGAAGGGATCTCGTGTCGATAAGGAGGGGATCTCGTGTCGATGAGGATGGGATCTTGTGTCGATAAGGAGGGGATCTGGTGTCGACGAGGCGGATATCTCGTGTCGATGAGGAGGGGATCTAGTGTCAATAAAGAAGGGATCTCGTGTCGATAAGGAGGGGATCTCGTGTCGACGAGGCGGATATCTCGTGTCGATGAGGAGGGGATCTCGTGTCGATGAGGATGGGATCTTGTGTCGATAAGGAGGGGATCTTGTGTCGATAAGGAGGGGATCTGGTGTCGACGAGGCGGATATCTCGTGTCGATGAGGAAGGGATCTGGTGTCAATAAAGAAGGGATCTCGTGTCGATAAGAGGGGGATCTGGCCTCAATAAAGTAGGAGTCTCATGTGGATGAGGAGGGGATCTCGTGTCCATAAGGAGGGGATCTCGTCTCGATCAGGAGAGAGTTTCGTGTCGATAAGGAGGGGATCTCGTGTCAATAAAGAAGCGATCTCTTGTCGATAAGGAGGGGATCTCGCGTCAATAAAGAAGGGATCTCGTGTGGATAAGGAGGGGATCTCGTGTCGATAAAGAAGGGATCTCGTGTGGATCTGGATGGGATCCCGTGTCTATAAAGAAGACGTCTCGTGTGGATGAGGGGAGGATCTCGAGTCGATAAGCAGGAGATCACGTGTCGATGATAAGGGGGATATCGTGTCGATCAGGAGGGGATCTCGCGTTAATAAAGAAGGTATCTCGTGTGGATGAGGAGGGGATCTCGTGTCGATAAGGAGGGGATCTCTTGTCAATAAAGAAGGGATCTCGTGTTGATAAGGAAGGGATCTCGCGTCAATAAAGAAACGATCTCGTGTAGATAAGGAGGGGATCTTGCGTCAATAAAGAAGGGATCTCGTGTGGATGAGGATGGCATCTCGTGTCGATAAGGAGGGGTTCTCGTGTCGATAAAGAGGGGATCTCATGTGGATGAGGAGGGGATCTCGTGTCCATAAGGAAGAGATCTCGTGTCGATAAGAAGGGATCTCGTGTCGATAAGAAGGGGATCTCGCGTCCATAATAAAGGGATCTCGAGTGGATGAGGATGGGATCTCGTGTCGATAAAGAAGGGATTTCGTGTGGATGTGGATGGGATATCGTGCCAATAAAGAAGGGATCTCGTGTCGATAAGCAGGGGATCTCGTGTCGATGAGGAGGGGATCTCGTGTCGATAAGGAGGGGATCTCGCGTCAATAAAGAAGGGATCTCGTGTGGATGAGGAGAGGATCTCGTGTCGATAAGCAGGAGATCTCGTGTCGATAAGGAGGGGATCCCGCGTCAATAAGGAGGGATCTCGCGTGGATGAGGAGGGGACCTCGTGTCAGTAAAGAGGGGACCTCGTGTCGACGAGGAAGGGACCTCGTGTAGATAAGGAGGGGATCTTGCGTCAATAAAGAAGGGATCTCGTGTGGATGAGGATGGCATCTCGTGTCGATAAGGGGGGGGATCTGGCCTCAATAAAGTAGGGGTCTCATGTGGATGAGGAGGGGATCTCGTGTCCATAAGGAGGGGATCTCGTCTCGATCAGGAGAGAGTCTCGTGTCGATAAGGAGGGGATCTCATGTCAATAAAGAAGCGATCTCGTGTCGATAAGGAGGGGATCTCGCGTCAATAAAGAAGGGATCTCGTGTGGATAAGGAGGGGATCTCGTGTCGATAAAGAAGGGATCTCGTGTGGATCTGGATGGGATCCCGTGTCTATAAAGAAGACGTCTCGTGTGGATGAGGAGCGGATCTCGAGTCGATAAGCAGGAGATCACGTGTCGATGATAAGGGGGATATCGTGTCGATCAGGAGGGGATCTCGCGTCAATAAAGAAGGGATCTCGTGTGGATGAGGAGGGGATCTCGTGTCGATAAGGAGGGGATCTCTTGTCAATAAAGAAGGGATCTCGCGTCAATAAAGAAACGATCTTGTGTAGATAAGGAGGGGATCTTGCGTCAATAAAGAAGGGATCTCGTGTGGATGAGGATGGCATCTCGTGTCGATAAGGAGGGGATCTCATGTGGATGAGGAGGGGATCTCGTGTCGATAAGGAGGGGATCTCGTGTCAATAAAGAAGGGATCTCATGTGGATGAGGAGGGGATCTCGTGTCGATAAGGAGGGGATCTCGTGTCAATAAAGAAGGGATCTCATGTGGATGAGGAGGGGATCTCGTGTGAATAAGGAACAGATCTCGTCTCGATCAGGAGAGAGTCTCGTGTCGATAAGGAGGGGATCTCGTGTCAATAAAGAAGCGATCTCTTGTCGATAAGGAGGGGATCTCGCGTCAATAAAGAAGGGATCTCGTGTGGATGTGAATGGAATCTCGTGCCAATAAAGAAGGAATCTCCTGTGGATGAGGAGAGGATCTCGAGTCGATAAACAGGGGATATCGTGTCGATGAGGAGGGGATCTCGCGTCAATAAGAGGGGATCTCGCGTGGACGAGGAGGGGACCTCGTATCGATAAGAAGGGGATCTCACGTCAATAAAGAAAGGTTCTCGTGTCGATAAGGATGGGATCTGGTCTCGATCAGGAGAGAATCTCGTGTCGATGAGGGAGGGGATCTCGTGTGGACGCGGAGGAGATCTCGTGTCAATAAATTTGACCAAATCCTTCCTCTCACACCACGCGGCCCGCTCCTTCCTCTCACACCACGGCGGCCTCCTCCTTCCTCTCACACCATGGCGGCCCTCTCTCACACTACGGCGGCCCCCTCCTTCCTCTCACACCACGGCGGCCCCCTCCTTCCTCTCACACCACGGCGGCCTCCTCCTTCCTCTCACACCACGGCGGCTCCCTCCTTCCTCTCACACCACGCGGCTCCCTTCTTCCTCTCACACCACGGCGGCCCCCTCCTTCCTCTCACACCATGGCGGCCCTCTCTCACACCACGGCGACCCCCTCCTTCCTCTCACACGACGACGGCTCCCTGCTTCCTCTCACACCATGGCGACCCCCTCCTTCCTCTCACACCACGGCGGCCCCCTCCTTCCTCTCACACCATGGCGGTCCTTTCTCACACCACGGCGACCCCCTCCTTCCTCTCACACGACGACGGCTCCCTGCTTCCTCTCACACCATGGCGGCCCCCTCCTTCCTCTCACACCACGGCGGCCCCCTCCTTCCTCTCACACCACGGCGACCCTCGCTCCCACCACGGCGGCCCCCTTCTTCCTCTCACATCACGCGGCCCCCTCCTTCGTCTCACACCAAAGAAATATTATCTCTCATTCGTTAATGTTCTCATTTGTAACCAGCGATAGAATTTAAGTAGGGGAACATGGGGCAAAATGACCCATCGGGGTCATATGACCCACCACAATATCGCGCAATTGCGATATTGCCACCTGTGTTGAAGAGTTATAGTATTAGAATTAGGTTAAATACGGTTTGGGCGTGGTCTAAAACATATAAATCGACATCAAAATCATTAAAGTCGGACTACTCAGTCCACTTTAACGGCGAAAACGGTAAAAATAGCGGCCATCTTGAAAAATGACCGCCATTTTGGATTTTTAAGTGGCTAACGGGCTTTTTTGGAAAACTAGTCGCAGGGGAACGTCTATGCCCAATTTGGTCTCACAATGTGAACGATTCCGCTGAAAAAAACACCCTTATCTGCTCCACTACAATGCAACGCAACGATCTGAAGATGCCAAGTCGGGATTTTAAATCAACCCGCCACGAATACGCAAATATGACTTCATATTATAACTTTCTTCCCTTTGGCGGTCTCGGTCGCCTTCTGATTGGAAACACTAAAACGACATAAACTTCGGGAAAATAAATTCATCCATAGCGGTGCTATACAAATTCGACGCGCCCTCTAGCGGTATATATAATTTGTACACTTTTTTTCCATATATATATTTTCTTCCGGTTTACTTGTGAGGTACCTCTTGATATTAGACCCTAGCACTTTGTGTCCTTAATCCAAACTGTTCATTACTGCCTGATGTGAACCTAATTGGCACATGACAGAAATATATTCTTCCCAAGCCGCAAAATATCACCGGAAAATCGAATTATAGCAATGTTTACTTGCGAGGTAGTACCTCACAGGAAAGGGTACGTCACAAGCATATAATATAGACATAGGGTACCTCGCAAGTCAGGAAATACGGCGATATATATATATGCCTTTACTATTGCTCTCTCCCACTTTCAAGCCCCCCCCCCCCCCCCCCGCACTATCTGCACCGTTCCTTGTCTCCCCACGACCCATACATCAACCCCGCCCGCGGTCTGCCCCCCCTCCTTCTCCCTCTCACTCCCTCTCCCTCCTACCTCTTTTCGCATAACCCTCTCTCCCTAACTACGTCGGTATAAATCCACTCACTGCTATATCTCTTTGCCTCTCCACATCGCACCCCTATACCCCTCGTCTCTTCAAATCAGCTTCAGACGCTAACGAAACCTCTCAATATTTACACTATACAACACACGTCACTGGTGGAGTTCGTCGCACAGTGCACATGCCGTTACATGTATAATGGTTCTGGCAGTTCTCTCATCAGATCCCAGATGTTGAGGTTTGTCGGCACATTAACCTACACGTCCCACACCGGTGGAGGTGACGATAAACAAGTAGTATGTTTGCCAAATTTACCGGAATGCCTCTAGTTCTTTTTTATTTATTTTTTCGATTCCCCACAGGCTGGTTTCCGAGATTTCAGATGCCGCTTTGGTATTTAGGGACATGGATAAGATAAGATAAGATAAAGTTTTATTTAACGTCGGTATGTAAAAGTCAACAATACACATTAGCACACGTGCTATTGACCGATAGGGATAAAATGACATGAGCGGATGAGATATATATACATATGACAATGAAAATATAACAACCTTTGCATCTCATAAAACCTTACCCATTAGCTATGTTACATAATGTGCACGAATTACAGTGACACAAGAACACATTCGAGGTTGACAGCGTTGTTTTAAATTCCTTGGCAGATTTGGCTAACTTCGTATCCTTGTTGAGTATGTTCCATAGCTTGCTACCTTGATACTTCAATGAATTATGGCCATCAGCTGTTGTCTTAACGCGTGGCATACATATATGTGGCCCATTTTTTAAAATGTAATTGTTTTCCTTCACGTTATACATGTCCTGAAGATAACTAGGCCCAATCTTGTTGATACTCTTGTAAACTTCTAATGATATGCAGCGCAATCGTTCAACATATAGCAATGGTCTACCTGCTCTCTTCCTCAACTCTGCGTATTCTGATATTCTAAAGTCATTAAACACATACCTCAATGCCCGCTCCTGTATCTTTTCAATCTTACGCATATTTTTCATATCACAAAAATGCCATACAACGGGACAATAATTAAAATGTGAAAGAATAAAAGCATGAAATAACGTAAGTTGGCTATCAACATCCATTAATTTAGAAACTCTAGCTAAAACATTGAGACTTTTTCCAGCCTTCTTGCATAAACTTGATATATGGTTGCCGAAAGTTAACCTAGCGTCCAGTTGAATACCTAGTAATGTTACTTCCTGTTGTGCTGCCAGTTCTGTTCCAGAAATCGAAAACGATCTGTGCTGACTTAATTCGTTTCTCTTTTCAAACACGATTGCCTGGTATTTACTTGGGTTAGCTTTCATGTAATTGTCGACGAACCAAGTTGTTATCTCCGATAACGCCTTCTCTAGAGTTACTTTAACCTTGTTAAACTCCTTACCTTGAGCCGCCACAGTATTATCATCAGCATAATTGTACTTATCGGTTCTCCGTGCGGTGGATACAAGCAGGTCATTCGTAAATACATTATACAGATGTGGACCCAAAACAGATCCCTGTGGTTCTCCTTTCTTGAGGGTAAGCCACTCGCTCCGATTATGTCCTAGTTTTACCCTCTGTTCGCGGTTCGTAAGATAGCTTGCAACTAGCGTACATGATTGTTTACTTATGCCATAAGCGTTCATCTTGGTAATCAATAATGTATGTGGAAGACAATCGAATGCTTTTGAGAGATCCATTAGTATAGCTCCCATAACTTGATTATTATCTAATGCATTTTTGGAGTCTTCAACTAAGCGCATCAGTAGGCTTTGACAACTGTGTCTCTTTCTAAACCCAGATAGTCCGGGTGATAACCTGGGTTCCATAAAGGATATAAGCTGGTCACACAATATTGTTTCATATATCTTGTAGATACAGGGGAGAACACTTACTGGCCTGCAGTTTTCTACATTTAAGTTGTCCTTCTTCTTAAAAATTGGTGTGACTTCAGCGTATTTTAGTTTTTTTGGAAAAGTATTACAATTAATCGTCATATTTAACACATACCTTAATGGCTCACACAGGATGGCAGCTCCCAGCTTGATAAGCTTCGGAGTTATCTTGTCGTAGCCACTAGCCTTCGACACGTCAATGCCTTTAAGTGCATTGTATATTTCGTGGCTACTTACTGCCCGAAAGTTAAAAGTTTCCGTTATACCTTGGTTACCTTCCTTTATAGCCATAACGGATTTATGGTCTTTGGGATAAAGAAGGGTTTCGTCTATTGGTTGATCATCTGGTATGTCATCTTGTTGGCCTATGTCTTTGGCAACGTCTATGAAATATTGATTAAATATGTCACTTACCTTTGATGGATCTGATATTATTTCGTCACGCTCTTTCAGTAACACGTTTCCGCTGCTTGCGTTTTTTCTTGATATCAGTGGTTTTACAACTTTCCAGAATTCCTTCCCGTTACTCGTAGCTTCGCTACATTTCCCCTTTATGCACTTTTGCATGCTTACTTTCCGAAGACGTCCTATGAGATTCCTTTGCTTTCTGTATTTTTCCCAATTCTCTTGGCTACTCAATTGCTCTTACTTCCGTCTCAGCATATTTTTTACATTTATGGCTTTGCGAAGATGGCTATTCATATATGGCACACAGTTATTCTTAACTACCCGTTGCTTAGTTGGTGCATGTCTTTCAACGACCTCTTTGATCAATGTGCTACAAAACCAATATGAATCATCAACATCTTCAAAGACTTCACCTACATGAAAAGGTACCGATGCTAGATCGTCTTTGTATTTAATCTCATCAAAATGTTTAAAGCTTCGATAATAGACGCGTTTCTGCTGCCTAATGGGAACTTTTATTTCCGTTGCTACGCAAACCATATGGTGAAAATTGCTGAGGCCCGTATCTATACATGATACATCTCGTAAGCGCTTCGACACATTTGTAATCACAACATCAATTAAGGTCGGTATTTTACCTTTGAAACAAGTTGGTGACTTAACGATATTTTTAGTACCATAGACCTCTAATACGTCATTCAGACAATGTTTATGATTTGACATGTTTGCATTTAAATCTCCCAACAGTACAAGGTTAACCTGTTCAGCAGCGATTGCATTCAGAAGGCTATCGATCTTTGTCACAAGTAATGCGTTTTTTACCTTCGGCTGCTTGTATACACTGAGAAAGAGCCACTTTTCAGCATTCAACGTCACTTCTATTGCCAGGGATTCGATACGCCCCTTCTCGTCTTCATTAATTTATATATCCTTGCGCCGCCGGTGTGGTATATCGTCTCTTACCTGCACCATTATGCCTCCAGAGCTGTCTGTATTATCATTTCGGTGGACCTTGTACCCATTTAAGGTAAATTGGCCTGCCGGAAAGCTATCGTCTAACTTAGTCTCTTGAATGAACAAGACATCTAATGCGCCTTTTCCCAGTGCTTGGCTAAGCGGTCCAAACTTATGTCGTACGCTGTTTATGTTAGTGTGGGCTATCTTGAGATTTTTTACATTTCTCTGATGAAAAGGCGCGAGCCCAAATAACTCTTCATCTTCGTTGGCTTCGATCGCTGCCACTAAATTCTCCTGTCGTTCACTTACCTTTTCATGATTGCGGCAGTCCTGGACAGATGTGGGGTCGTACCTTACCTCATTATTCTTGGGTGTAGCTATTATGTCGGTAGGGGCACATGTATGATCCTCATTCATCATAAAAGGCTGATCAGGCCGGTATCTTACACTATCTGCAACACGGCTTAAAATATCTGTACAACATCTGTGTCGGTTAGATCGCTTAAAATATGGGCTTTACTGCTTAGTTGCCCAGTAAAATCACATTGACAGCTCCCCTCATTCATAAAATGTAAATCAGACTTGCTACATAATATTAAATCGTCAGTGGAGCCATCACTTAACATATCGGCCCTTCCTCCATTGCCGAATACCTATTTACAAAACTTGGCCTTGTGGCCCGAGCGACCACAAGTGTAACAAGTGACGTAGTGTCTATGTCGGCAGTTGTCGGTCACATGTCCTTCCTCCGCGCAGTAGTAACACCTAGGCTGGTCGTTCGTCTCCTCTGTCGCGCGGGATCTGTCTGTCACCTCTCGTCGGGCTCGGTGCCGTCGCTCTACATGTGTCCACTCGCCTCCGTCACGGTGCCGTCCCTCTACCTGCGTCCTCTCGCCTCCGTCACAGTGCCGTCGCTGTCCCCGCGTCCACTTATGATTCTGTGTTGCAGAATCAAGAGGGTCATTTCTCATGGGTCCTCTATGTTTTTACGCCAAGCAGTGGCGAATAGCGAACGTAGTTTCTTTAAATAATATAATTAAGAGTACACAATTGAACTACCATATGCATCTCTGCATAAATGTGATGTAAAACCGCTCGTTATGTTCTGCCGAGACGTACATACTTTAAAAATCTGCGATATATAACTGCCTCAGTGTCTTAGTGCTCCGTGATAGGAATGATATTTAACTTTTTCACCATTTGCGACCATATTGATGTTAAATCATAATGTACCCATGAACGACTTATTTTGTCGCTTAAAGCCATATACTTACATGCGCCATCTTAGAATTTTTGCAATTAAGAATCAAGACTAAAAATATATCAGAATTATGATGCATGTATTATTTATCTCTTTGAGGCTATAAAACTACAATTTCAACGTAAAATTACGGCGCGGTTTATTTATATCACGCGCGGACGTGCTAGCGAGCCGCTGTCGACATCACATAGAATACCGAAATGACCTCGATTAGAAGCGTCCAGCCATGATTACGAATTGTGCCATATATTCATTTTTGAGCAGTACTGAAATAATTAAGCTACTTACTTGCTAAATATACAATTCACAGTTTGTACTGTATAACATGTCCAGCAAACACACTTATGTGTTGTGCTGGTCACAACGATGGTTTTATTATTATATGACACATCCAAGACAAAGCACATAATTGAAAACTTTACATTATTTTATTAATTGTATATACAGTAATATATGATATAAGACAAGTATAGGCCCTTGCATATTATTTCATTCGCGTTTCTACAACAGTAACCACGTACTACATAAAAATATGTCCATACACGCCCACCACTTACATGCATCCCACATATTACATACCAATTACAGTAACTGGACTAGTTTGCAGTCATGTGACGGTCAGAGTCAGTCAAAGCTAACGAGTTAACCCCCTCCCCCCAAAACAAAAAACCCCAACACATCCACTAACGTGCCAATTAAGTCTAACATGCGCTAAAAATAAACGCAACAATCCCCAAACCTAAGTCGTCCTCACACACAAATATGAGTCTGATTAGAGGCAGTAAAAGGAAACAAAGTTCGAACCCATACAACTTAAAAAGGTAAGCAAACCGCCGCCAACTTACTATGCATACCTTCCATCCCCCCCCCCCGCTCCCGCTACACCTACTACCTCCCTAACTATACCTACCATCTAATTCTAAAGCCCTATGTACGTTACAGCCACTCTCTACACCCACCTTCCTCAGTGGCATAATGTAACTAAAGGCAGTATTAAAGCCATGAAGTAACACCTACTGAACTTCAAAGAGTAAGGAAACCACCGCCATGACGAGGTCTCATACCAGTAACCGTTAAGTAAACCTTAAAGTGAGGTTCCCTACCTCCTCCAAGTCATTCTTCCCTACACCTACCATCCGCTCCCACTCCCCCCCCCCTCCACCTCCCACCCACCCAACTAACCCCAGTCACGCGATGTAAACAAGCTGCCGCCATTTTGTGACTTCACCTGTTGGGGTCACGTAATACGACACCCGTGACGTGGTTGGTGTGTCAGTGATCACGTGAACTGAGCGACATCACAGAGCTGACGGCAGACCTCTGTGTGACAGTTACGGAGGGATTTGGGACGCAAGTACCAGGCAGGATACTGTGACCGGGTCCTGGCGCTGTGTTCTATATCACTTGTGTCCAACCACGCTCCCAGCCCTGACCGCGGATCAATGTCCCCAACCCCTTCACCACTCAATAGGGGGTGGCGGACAACACGCCGTGTCTCCAAGTGAGTCGCCAAGACCCTCATGTAATGACCCACCTCTCCCCGTGCCACCCTCTCACTTCCTTCCGCCCCGCCCTCCACCAAGTCACGCAGGACGAGGAATTTGAGGACGACGGAGTTGACCTCAAGTTGGGGTGAGAGTGGCACCCCCACAGCCTCCCCCACAGCTGGGTGGAGGAGGGGGGCAATGTGCCTATCTAACAGCCTCCGGGCCTCACAGGTCAGGTCTTTACACAGGAGACACGCACTGTCACACCCCCAATCCCCCAGCCCCACCCAGTGCGCTTTGTGCGTGGCGGACACAACCAGCGCAACTCTGCTCCAGAAAACCCCATCCCGAGCAATCGTTCCCCTCCCCCCCTGCCTCCACTCCCCCTGCCTCCCCTCCCCCGACCGTCTCTCAGGCTGCCTCACACGACAGCGAGAAAACAGTGACTCCAGTACGCATTGAGATAGCCCCTCCACGTCGATCATCCCCCCGATACACTGCGGGGACGCCTCACCCCCACCCCCCAGGGCTACCATATTGTCCCTGGCCTCCCTCACCTCACTCTCATCCAGCGGGCGCCACTGGAGGTAGTGCCGCGCCAGGAGCTTGAGGCCCCGGATGAGGGTGACGGGGGGTGAGCCGGGGCCGCGGGCGACCAGCGCTTGTTTCTCCACGACACAGGTCGTCGGTAACCACCGTGAACCCGGCCATCCCCGCACCAGGTGAACGGGGTGAGAGGACCGCTCCAGCCCGGCCAGCTCCTCCAGGCGGCAAATGACCTCCTCGGTGACGCCCGCCAGGTCGCCCCGGGGGACAGGGAGGGCGGGGGAAAGATCACAGGTCAGCCGGGTCTTACCCAGCCACATGAGAAACAGGGTGGCAGTTGTGTAGCTGATCTTCAGTCCGGTGTACCTGGGGGGGAGAGGGCCGCCGTGGGTCAGACCCTCGGGGAACGTGGCGGTGGGCAGCACGGCATCCAGCCCGTCCACCCAGCGCAGGAGGAAGGCCCCAGGGTCCACCTCACACTCCTTTACCCCCTCCACGATACGTGGCTTACCTCTCAGGGCTGTCCTCCTCACTCCATTCTGGCAGGAGGCCAGGGTCTTGCCTGTCACCCACATACTCCACTTCACCCCCTTCTCCCCCTTCTCCTTCTCCCATTCCTCCCTCACCACCCTGATCCCCTCCCACGTCACACTAATTAACATATCATACTCTATAGGATTCTCTCTGACATCTGTTCCGTCGCCATGACTACCTATGAGGGTTTGCTGGGGTTTGGCGAACAATGGGTCGTACTTTCCCACAGCCTCAACCACGTCACGAACAAAGCTCCAGACGGCTTTTCTCCGGTCCAGCGTATCTGGGTGATCCCAATCGAACGTTCCCCCCTCCAGCCTGGCCGCCTCCTCTGTCAGGGTGCCGGGCAGTCGGCCCTCCACCCGAGACCGAGCGGTGCAGACACTGGCGGTCTGGGGTATGTAGCCTACTGGAAGATCCGCCTCCCAGTTGAGGCCTGCAGAAGATGTTGACCTTAAAGAAAGAAATTGTTTTGGACATTTGTCCATGAAGAGAATAAAATAATGCAACACTTATATAATACAAAACTTAAAGGCAATCTTATAGAGACATCTGTTGTTTTTGTTCGGTGAATAACAATGCCATGGAGCCAACCTACCGCTTACCATAGAAATCCTGAAACCGGGGACGTGGCAAACGCAAGCGGGAATTTGTTTTTAATTATATATATTTTCGGCTAATAATAAATCAATATTGTTTAAAGCTGTATTTTTCTCCATTTCTTTCTTTAGACCACATTTATATATAAACCTATGTAATTTATTACCGATCCCCCAAGAAATCCGGGAATAGCGGAGCATGCGGATGGGATGGATGCGACGCGGAAGGCGTCGTTGGTAAAATAACTGAGATCTTATTCGGGAGGGGCAGAGAAAAAGAAGATCAGCTGGTCTTCCAACAGGTATATATTCTTGCATGGTCACCATTCAAAGTGAAACCGCTGCTTTCTCGCGCGGATTGGGGGGTGGTGGTGGGGGTGGGTGGGGGAGGGGGGCGATTTGCGGTTCACATTCACCCATTGGGAGCGTGGAGCGAGGATGCCCTAATTGGTCTGATGATTGTTCAGCACCGCCCCCCCCCCCCCCCCAAACTCCCCAACCATCAAATATTTCAGTCATGCAGGGTGTGCAACGGATCCGTTTCTCTTTGGTATTGGTATGTAACGAGATCTGATTTTTCTAACATCATTCCTAACATCAAGAATTGAGTGAGGCAAAAGAAGTGGGGCTGGGGCGCAATAGAACCAAGCACACATAAGCCTTCATCAAAAAGAATCTTTCTCTGTTGCATAATTAATCAGTGATAATAGATCACACGAGGGCAGGCTGAGGCACCATTCCCAGTTCACGGTGAAAAGAAAAGCCCCGCGCCACCCAATGCACCCCCCCCCCCCCGCCCCACCACCGAGAACATAACTTGATGTAATGATTTATAGTCCCAGCCGCCGCCCCATCGAGCCGTGGATCGACATGATTTAAGTCGCGAATGCATGCATACCGGAACGTTATCTTAAACGTTATTCCGGGTTTACACGGAACGAAAGTTCCTTCAACAGTTGTAACTTTCCAAAAGCATCGGTCGGTTAACAGTGCAGACGGTCAGACCCACATGCCAGCCGACATGCAAATGTGTGGGTCATTTGCACACCAACCACATGCTCCGTGCGTTTTGTCAACAGGGTAGCGTCATCATCAGAGGAGTAATTAGGTTTAACAGCTGTGCTTAATGCACGGCTAATGTCACGAATAACCGGATATGTCCGTGTATGTTCCGGACTGTCGACTGACAGAAACCGGAGTTTCAATATCAAACAAGATAGTGATGTTCAACAATTGTCACTACCGCCACCTATCGAACATGCCATTAGATCATAATACATAACATCATGCACACAAGACAATCACGCATGCATCCATAACTGTCATAATGCGAACAATATCACCCTGTGCTGTATCGACTTTAAAGTTCCACATATCACCACGGGATCATATCAACGATGATTCGCTCAAATGCTCGACACTGATTGGTTCGACAATTCTGATATCGTAGAGTGGATCGAAACTTTAGAACATGCGCTAAGCTTACGATGTGTGGCAAACCGGCCCTCGAGTTGCACATATCGCTGAAAAGCTGATTGGTTGCAAATAAATGTGCAACTTATTGCATCGTGTGAACCGTGCATTATAATAGCATCCACCTCAACAATAACACTTACGGGGCAAAAGGTCCAGCCATTCTAGCCAATCCTGCAAAGAAGTAAAACGAAAGTAAAGTGTGTGCGCTGTACAATGCTATAATTGCGGATTGCATTGTTAACCCAGGTTCCCACGGTGCTCATAACAGCCGTCATACTACCCGTTATTCAAACAAGATGGGCGTCTCAAACTTCAAGTTAGCATTATATTAGTAGCAGAGTTGTTATGGAAACCAAATCCGACGTGTAATGAAAAGGGTTGCGTTTACGCTGTTCAAAGCGTTACCTCTTTATGAAGTACTGATGTCAGATCTTGTGTGAAGAAGCAGAATGTGCTGTCGTCGCCGGTGTCACTGTTTGTCGGTCGCCTCCTCTGTCGTCTTGCCGGAGTGTCAGGCATCCGTATGTGTAAATGATATTGCGACGTTTTAATTATAATTAAATAATAGCATACACAATGTACTTCTTTCTTCACTTTCTATGTCGTGATGCCACGCAAGAGGACTAACGTTATACAGCTGTTCCCTGTCAACCTCGCGTCCTGTCAGCCGCCGGTCTCTGAGAGAGCATACAGCCGTTATCGGCGATATATATGGCCCCAGAGCTTATCACATGGCTTTGCATACGATGTGATTGCTTGCTTTGACGCGCACACCGCCTGTCCCACAATCAACCAAGTACCGATCTTCGCTAACAGTGCGAAGTGTCGTATGTTAACGAACCGGGAACCGTCTTTTTGGAGATGTTTGACACGATAAGCTTTTTTCTAAGTGATCGTGCGTTATAAATTACCCTTCCCTGTCGCTGCTGCTCTTAACTTGACACCTGGACTGATACCAACGACATTTTTATAGCAGGTTCCAACTTGTCTTTGGCGGGGGCGCGGGTTTGCAACGACTACGGCACATATGTAGCAGGTGAGACGGGCCGTTTAAACCCTCCCCCGCTCAACCAACCTCAGATAAGAGTCTTGTATGCCCACAGTTTTTGTGTAAGTGGGGGAGGAGGGAAGGGGGTCTTGGGGGTCTAAAGCCCATCCTCTTTCAATCGCGGATGCTCTTTCTTTTCCTATGGTAATTGTACGCTTGGTAACATGTGGACGCCTCATGTTATTTTTAGATCGTCCTTGTTTTAATCTCCCCTGGTCGTAAAAAACCTCTTCCCTCTCGTAAGTTTGGGGATAGGGTATGCCCTGGTGGCCCCCCTTTGTCTACTTCGGGTGTTGTTTTATCAATGGCAGCTGTACACCACACGTGGAACATGGATCCTTACCCCCCCCCCCCGCCCCCCCCCATATTATTGCGTGGACCGGCTGAATTGTTGGCGGGCACTGAGCTGTTCTTTACCGGCACAAAAAAGGCCGTTTTGTTACGATGTGTTGAAGGAAATCATAGCAATTTTATGACGACGAGAACTGCTGCTGTCTATTGAATTGTAAATTCGACACCCTTATCGACTGGCGCCAGGTCGTTTGGGTACACGGAACATGTTGTTTTTGCACCAGCCAAAAATCTTCCTGGTCGTAATACCCCCTCCCCTCGCGTCGTAAGTAAAGGGGAGGCCTTGGTGGGTCTGAACCCACCCCCACCCCAATATACACTTCTCTTAAGTGACGATGTTCTTTTTCGATAACTGTAGGCCAGCTAAGATGTGAAGTCCTAAAATATTGTGTATACTGCCTACTTTGGTGCCCCCCCCCCCCCACACACTCCCGCTGTCTAGCGGGGATGGGCACTTGAGACTCTGGACTCGCTCCCCCTGCTATTTGTGACCCCGCAACTGGGTCTGCCGGCCAAGTGTAACTACTGAGTTTTGTTCAGTGTGTTTATTATCTGATGTGTAGTTTATTGATTTTGGCGAAAACATTATGCTGATTTATATCTAAAGTGTCATCTACGTATGTGAAATGTTAGAAAAGTCATGTATAGCTGCGAAGTGTGCCCTTATGTCTAACAACGTACGTACGCTATGGTTCCCGGCAGAAAGCACTTGGTTGCCTTGATACGGGCGGTGAGGCAATGTTGGCGCATTAACGCTCAACAACGTGACTGACTACCGGAGCTCCCCACGTTCCCCTCCCCCACCTCCCTATCCCCTCCCGCTAGCAGGGTGAGGCCCGGTCACACCCGGTCCCGCTGGCTGTTAGTTACTTATTGATCCGGGGCATGTTTCATTCCTTCATCCTTCATCGTCTCGGGAGGTTCCTTGGCCCAATTTAGCCTGTATGTGCACAAAAGTGGCCTAAAACACCAACATTCCATTCCATTCCACTTATTGATCCGGCAAATGGGTAGGTGGGGGGGGGGGGGTAAGATTTGGTAGTCACGTCAATCAGCTAAATCAGCGCAATTAAATATACTAAATCAATTGAATTCAGTCTGGCATTTCAGTATCAAACCTGTTTCGCCAGAGCAACCCATAATATATATGAGGATGTACAAATGTTTAGTACCTGATAATAATACTTGTATACACATGCAGACAGAAATGATCATCCTTTAGGGCTATTGTTAATTTAATATTCGTCTATTTAGTTTTTGTCTATGTCGGATATCAAACAAAAGTCAAACCTTCTTCTTGTGCCTCTTTTTTATCTACAAACCTATACCAAGGTTTGTGCGACATGGGATATTTATCGCGCGACCACAAGGACATGGCCACAGCGGGCCTCGAACCACCTATCTACATGCCGTTAGACTCACAGGTGGCTAGAACACTCAAGTCGAGCGCTCTAACCCACTGGGCTACTGGAGCGGCCCTTATCGCCCCTTGGAATCGGGGCCTTCTGTAACACATATCTAACCTAAATAAAACTAGCAAACCATTATCGGAATATGCATATTGTTCTGTGTCCTTACAGTAGACTTATAGGGATGATAAAATTGTTACCAATGTCAAATATCGATGTCGAGCCGACACTGATGGTCGAGGCGTTTCAACGTATATAACCGAGTCAACCTTGCCATCTGGGGGGTTTTCGCTGATTGAATTTATTTTGACGAGATGAGATATTCATATTGAATATGAAAATGATATCACCTAATAAATGACTTTAGTAGCCACTAGGAAACATATATTTGAAAGCGGTTTAGTAACACGTATCTTGCCCGGATGAAGATTAGAAACGATATATTGTATTAAACGTCGGTAAATAAAAGTTAACAATAAACATTAACACGTTGTATTGACCGACAATGATAAAATGACAAAACTGATGCCTGCATATATGTCTAAAGTGGCATTTAACTTTTTTGGTAGAGATTTTGGTAGAAAAAAAGACCATGTGGTATCTCACCACGTGCTCCTTGATTCCTGAGACCCGCGGTGATGGGATAACGCGTAACAAGGTTAGTTTGGTCTGCTCGACTACACAACCTAGCTACCCCCTTCCCACCCTCCCCACCCGTACGCACACATACACCCCGGTAACGTCCGTGGGGTATGCCACTAAGCTGGGGCAGATTAATGCGACAAACGTGTTAAAAGTTGGTGCTGATCTATTCGATTTTTCAACTATCATTACATTATCAAACCTGTGGCGACAGGTAACCCATAATAGATATCGGGCTATAGTAATCACAGTATGCGGTGTAGGGACAGGGTAAGCCACCCTATGTAAGTATATGGCAACCTCTGTAGCTCGTGTAGCGACTGGTCAACCCATACTGTATGTGGGTATAGGACCGCCTATATAAATATGTAAAATCAACTATAATGGGCACGAGAGATATCCCAATCAATATTTAAATAGGTTTTTTCATAACTCTTGATACTCTTGATCTGTAATATTAATACATGTAGGCACATTAAGCCGAATGGCACTATTAGAAGAGCCAAAAACAGTGAGAGATATAAGCGTAAGCTATATGCACATTTGGCCGAAACTAATTCTCGTCAACACAGAACACACACTGCTCCGATATTCTAACACTTAGACAAATTTATCTTAAAAGCTAGAACCTACACTCTCCGATTCGGAACTACAGCACCAGAAATAAAAGTGCGGTCTGTTTAAGTTCAGTAAAGGTTAAACGAAGATATACAAGGCAATGCCTCTGTAACCAGTCACCTACTCTTCTAAGATCTATTCCGACACAGTGTTACCTAGCTTTCTTAGTTATGATCGCTTAAAAAATAATTATGACATTACATTCATCATATTATAATCTTGATATTAATGTGCAAAAATAATATCGGTGAGTCCCGTAAAAGCGACGCCACTGGGACACTCGACCAAGTGTAAATAGTCAGTATCGTTCTCTGCTGAGCATTTCGTTGGCTTGGGCGAAAACATTATTCTAGAGTGCAATATCAATATCTTGAGCGACGTGTGGAGCTACTGAAAAAAGTTTAAGTGTTCCCTGCTATCTAACTACGAACGTGCTTCATGGTTCCCGGCATAAGTCTCGTGGTTGCCTGTCCCCACTTGCTAGCAGGGTGAGGCCCGATCACACCCGGTCACGTTGGCTATTAGTCACCAATACAGGGCTTATTGTCCCGGCAATCTACTTAATCAATTGAATGCAATGTACTAAATCAATTCAATTCAATCTGGCATATCATCATCAAACCTATTTTACCCATAATGCATGTGCAAACGTAAACATCTCTATATCTTGTTTACCGATTGGTAATGGTATGACGACCCCTATACCTGATACTTATCCTTAAAGTACACAGGATGAAAAGCAGACTGAAATGTGATTACACATTATGGCTTTTGGTAATTTAATATTGGTCTATTTCGTTTTTGTCTATAACGGACAGTAAACAATAGTCGAACCTGCTACTTGTGCCTTTTTTATCTACACACTTATACCATGTTGTGTCTGGGTAGGAATTATCCAAGTCATCTACCCCTATGTAGCTTGCTCATTAGAGTATCTAAACTCCTTTCTGCTTTCATCTTTTAAGTGAAGGGGTTTGGCGTCTTTCTATATATCGTCTACGACAACTAAGATCACCTGTAAATGTGATGTGGTTGACATGATGGTTAATATTTGTTGCCCATGAATAAGTTTAATAAAGACTCTCTCAAACAAATATTCTCCCATCGCCGGTATGTACATTGATTATATTTTGCAGTATAAAAATGAAATCAAACCATGATTTATATCCGGTGGCGGGAGGGTGGGGGGAGATTGTTATGGGGAAATTATTCCGAGGAGGAATGGAGGCCTCCAATATGAGGGGGGTGGGGTGGCAAGCGGTATTTCCGTTCCTCAGAAACTTTTAGCGTGAACTGGGAACGAGGGAAACCATTCTTCGTGAACTAAGAATTGGGTATTATCCGGCGAACGTGACCAAGGATTTCTATTCATCGTGAACTGGGAATTTTAATATTGATAAAGTCAATATCTATATATATCATGTATGCCCCTGCCCCCCCACCCTCCCTTCCTTTGTATGCGGGTAGTTATTTTAAAATTAAGAAATGTATTCTACGTGATTTGGACCCCCCCCCCCGCACCCAACCTCCTACGTCCTACGGCCGGGCTCGAGCAGCCATGCAGCCAGTGCGTCACGGGGACTGCTTGATAAAGGCTGTTTCCGCATAATTCTACCGCGGACCACAATTGTTTTTTTCACTCCCTTTACATATTTATCGTACCATCGACAAAGTGCGAGCTCACTTAGTCCTGCTTACACCTGATTGTAGGATTCTTGTCAGAATGCCATCTTGCGATGTCTCGGCTATCTGGGCCAACTAGCTATAGGGATATAGGGATATCAGATAATTGCCTAGTCCACACTTCCCCCGTACTGTATACAAGTTCAGTCAATCGTCGAACTCTCATTGTCACTGTATGGTCTTTCCTGACTTGCTCGCGCACTGCTATTGACCCTATGTTTGTCTTTGGGTCAGGACGCCAACACACCCGTCAGCACACACATAAATTTGATTATACAAATAGGACATCTTTGAAAGTAGAATTAGTGGTGACAATAGATCTTGAAGTATATCCGCTGATGGTATGTTACTCACGGGTTAGTGCAACGGCGACACGGGTAGAGAGCGGAGATATGTATGCGGAGCGGCTACACTATTAGCCAGCGAGGGCATGGTTAGCAGAGGGGCGACGCCGTTAGCGAGAGGTGAAACGGTTAGCAGTGCGGCGACGCGGTGGCGAGAGTCGACACGGTTAGGGAAGCGGCGCTTTCATCAGCGGAACGGCGCTTTCGTCAGCAAATCACTTTTACAGGGATCTTCGTTGTAAAACATTCTGCCTAGTTTTGTCTCATATCGGTGGCAATATTAAGGCTACGTGAACAGATTCCAGCCAATTAACAAAATATTACACTAAAATGAAGAATTATCATTCGCATGTAACAAAGCTGAGATATTGGCCATCGATAAGGATGAGAGCTCCTGCCGACAAGAAGGGGATCTGGTGTCGATAAGAAGGAACCTCGTGTCGATAAGCAGTTGATCTTGTGTCGATAAGGAGGGAATCTCGTGTTGATAACCTAACGGCAAGTCCTTCTTCGCAAAGAGTAGGGGGTTACCCCCAGGAAACTGGCTCTGCTCTCCCTCCCTCTCATTAACGCGATGTGACCAAAAGTGGTTAAAGCATCCTGAATAAGGAACCAACTAATCAGCCATAAGGAGACGGTTTTGTGTCGATGAGCAGGGGATATTGTGTCTCAAAAGAGGATTTCGTGTCAATAAGGAGGGATCTAGTGCCGACAAGGAGGAGATCTCGTGTCAATATAGAGGGAATCTCGTGTTGACGAGGAGGGGATCTTGTGTCCATAAGGTGGGAATCTCGTGTCGGTAAGGAGGAAATCCCGTGTCCATAAAGAGAGAGGGGGCCGGCGCGATAGCTCAGTGGACTAGAGCGCTCGCTTTGAGTGCTGTGATCACCTGAGAGCCTAACGGCACGTGGATCGATGGTTCGAGCCCTGCTGTGGTCATGTCTGTGTGGTCGCAGGATCACGATCGCATGTCTTTCTTCGCAAAGAGTAGGGGGTTACCCTACGGAAAATGGCTCCGCTCTCCCTTCCTTCTTCCATTGACGCGATATGACCAAAAGTGATTAAAGCATCCTGGATAACCAACCAACCATAAGGAGAGGGTGTCGTGTCGATGAGAAGGGGATATTGTGTCTCAAAAGAGTGTTTCGTGTCGATGAAGAGGGGTTCTCGCGTCAGTAAAGAGGGAATCTCGTGTCGATGAGGAGGGGATTTCGTGTCGATAAGGAGGGCATTTCTTGTCGATAAGGAGGGGATTTCGTGTCGATAAGGAGAGGATCTTGTGTCGATCATGAGGGGGTCTCGTGTCCGGAATTGTCACCAAACACAACGGAGCATCATGGAACAGTATCACGTTTCCACCGACGCTCGGAGCCGCCTGAGCGCAGTCGGTAAGCAGGCTGAGCTGCAGATCAACAGTTCGCGGGTTCGAACCCTGCATCTTGGGAAAGTACTATCCCGTCCAATTCACCGCATCGAGATTTTTTGGGCCCAATTTAATAGCCTTCATGGGCGCAAAATTACCTTTAAGCGCCATATATGGCACAGGACAACTGAGCTTTTTAATCATGAAAGTAACCCACAAGCCTGGCTCTCTGCCGCCCGATAGGAGGGAAGCTGTTTAATGTGTTTTTTTGTTTTGGGCGAGCGACAACAAACTATCTGCTTGGGTGGGATATTTTGCTTTAGCTACTACACATAATATGATGTTAATAACAGCGAAGTTTTATATATCTGCACCTACGTATATTTGGTTTGTGACGCTTGAATAGCCCGTGAATAACCCTCATCAATATAAGTGCATAACATATCAGGTCAGGTCATACCAGTTCAATGGTTACAGCTGGCGTCCGGAACTATACACCTGAATACTCCGAGGCTTCTAGCTACCGATAACCTCGTCACGGCCTTCAACACCCATGTTGTAACACAGGTTTGTTTATAACGACAGCATGCGCACAGAACCTGACCTGTTACATATGCAGTAGCGCCCTCCAACCAGGCTGTAAGAAGTGTGGCTTTGTCGGCGACGGCATTTACTCGGATTACGACTGTATATATTGCAAGATGAGTAGCTGCGGATATATTTATAAAAAAATTATAAGTTGTGTTTGATTTAATTTGATTTTATTGGGGTTTAACCGAAATTTCAGTCATTATCGTGCCATACACCTTAAGGTCAAATAACATAACGCAAGAGTTAGTACTAAAACCCTAAAAGTATCAATATATGTGAGCTTCAAGACAAAACGAATTCACAAATAGCAGCGCAACAAATATATTAAGAATTTCCGGGCTACTTAAAAATAACATCTGGAATGATGAACCTCGAACTGGAATGTCGTCAAGCTCGTGCACAATCTGATTTTATTGGGGTTTAACCGAAATTTCAGTCATTATCGTGCCATACACCTTAAGGTCAAACAACATAACGCAAGAGTTAGTACTAAAACCCTAAAAGTATCAATATATGTGAGCTTCAAGACAAAACGAATTCACAAATAGCAGCGCAGCAAATATATTAAGAATTTCCGGGCTACTAAAAAATAACATCTGGAATGATGAACCTCGAACTGGAATGTCGTCAAGCTCGTGCACAATCCTTACCATGCTTTTGTACCTTTTCCTTCAGAAACACGTTGGAGAGAGTTTTGGTTCACGAGTGTTACGACTTGCTAGGGACAAATACCCAACGGCGATAACAAGTGTTAAAAAAAACAAAAAGGTTGACTGCAGATGGTATCGGCGGAAATGACTAACAAGACATGGTAAAGATTGTCACAGTTTATACTACACTATAAACCCCTACCTACCCCCTACCAACACAGATTCATACATTTAGTGCGTAAGCAAAGCAATAAACAAGTCAGTTCATAGTCACCTCCAAATGTCCTCTCACAGTGAATTCTTACAATGCTCCCTCGTCGCTCCTGATGCTCCCACGACGCTCTGATGCTCTCACGACGCACTGATGCTCCCACGACGCACTGATGCTCCCACGACGCACTGATGCTCCCACGACGCACTGATGCTCCCACGACGCACTGATGCTTCCACGACGCACACCAGCCCCGTTGATCAGGCTCCGCCACGTGTCCACGCTTACCAGCCCCCAAACCAGGTTCCTAAGGCATGTCTCCAGCCACCACGACGACGCCCACAACCACTCAAACCACGCAGCCACGCTTCAACACGTAAAGCCCGGAGATCGGCCCTGACCCCGCTGTCACCAGCTATGTCCTCCGCCGTCCATCTCCTCCTGGTGCTGGTCCTCAGTCTTGTGTCGTACCTGTGTCCTGTGGGCTCTGTTATTTATACCAGAGACCACTCCCCATGCGTCTCCCAAAAGCTCCTATCCAATGTCACGTGTGACTCACCACTCCCTCGGAATACTCACAAAATCACCATCATTCATTCATCCCGTAGTACTCGCTCAGCCCACCGTATTTACTCACCCGCTTACTCGCCGTATCACTCACATGCATACCTCTGCTCTTACTCCATTTCCTAACAATCCCTCCCCCTTAAAACAATAATAATCGGCGATTATTTTCACAGCGAAACTGAATACCTTACGATCGAGCCCAAAAATGTACACATCGAGATCAAACACAAGTTCATACACTTGCCATAAGTCATGGATCACTTGACGAACCACTACGTTTACAATCTAGACAAAGCATCCGCGAAAACATTCAATTTACCGCCAATATGTTTGATATCTAAATCATATTGCTGCAGATATAACGCCCACCGCACTAAGCGCCTGTTTGCATTCTTCAACTTGGATAAAAAAGACCAACCGGTTATGGTCACTATACACCACTGTTGGCTGATTGCTCAGATACAATTCAAAGTGTTGCAAAGTCAACAACAAAGCTAACGATTCTTTTTCAATCGTGGAGTAATTTAATTGAGCCGGATTTAGTTTCCGTGAGAAGTAAGCCACTGATAATTCAAGACCATCCGCATTTTCCTGCAACAACACTCCTCATACTCCAGTATCACAACTGTCAACTGCAATCCGGAACAGTTTGTCAATTTCAGGAGCCTTCAATACAGGTCCTGTTGTTAGCACAGCTTGAATAGACTCAAAAGCAACCTCACATTCATCAGACCAAGCGTAACGAGAACCTTTCTTTAAGAGATTAGTCATAGGTAAGGCGACAACAGCGAAGTTTGGTACAAATTTCCGGTAAAACCCAACCATACCCAAAAACCGGCGAATCTCCCGTCGGTTCCTAGAAGACAGAAACCGTGATATGTCCCGCACTTTGACATCCCTTGGAGCAATACGACCTCGACCAATTACATGTCCAACGAAGCTGAGTTGAGCCATACCGAACTCACATTTGGCTAAATTGATAGTCAATCCTGCTTTACGAACTCTTACAAGGAACTCTCGCATCATTTGCAAGTGTCTGAGCCATCTATTCTCGTACAAACACGAATCATCAATATAGATTACACAATTCTCTAAGGACCACTCTGGATCATTCTGAATCACCGCATTCATTAACCTCTGGAAAGTCGCCCCTGAATTCTTGAGGCTGAATGGGAGGACCGTAAACTAGTAAAGTCCAAACGGAGTCACAAAGGGTGAAATACGTTTCGCTCGTTCCGTCAATGATATCTGCCAATAGCCTTTGCGCAGATCGAATTTGGACAGAAACTTAGCTCCCGCCACCTGGTCGATTAGGTGATCTATTCTCGGCATCGGATACGAATCTGTGCGGGTTTGTGCATTAATCTTACGGTAGTCCACACAGAAACGCACTGACCCATCTGCGTTTGGAACCAACACAACTGGTGAACTGAATTACTAGGTTCAATAACCCCTAATTCCAGAATTTCCTGAATCTCCCTTTTAACCACTTTATCTTTATCAGGATGCATCCTGTAAGGGTTTTGCTTGATTGGCGTGGGATCTATCAGCTCTATGTCATGCTTACATATAGCCACACGGCCAGGGACAGTAGAAAACGTGTCTTCAAACTCACTTAACACTCGAAAGATAGCTGTACGTTGAGCGTCACTAAGTTCAGGACTTTTAGATTGTAGATTGTAGATGTTCCCAAATATCCGATGTACTCGTCTTAACATCACATGCTGCAAATTTATCCTCCTCATTATCCATGACATCCAGGGGCAGAGCATCGACGACGTTAATCGCAATGGCGGACCTCTGCTGGTAAGATTTCAGCATGTTTTCATGACATAGTTGCGATCTGGCGTTTTCACCACATAGGTGAGGTCATGGATTTTCGACTTTATCTCATACGGGCCAGAAAACTTTGCCTCAAACGGACTCTTTTGAGTAGGAAACAGAACTAACACTTTTTCGACAGTCGCGAAAGTCCGAAGTTTCGACTTGCGATCAAAGTGAGTCTTCATCACTCCCCGAGCTTGCTTTAAATTATCACTCGCGAAAAACTTAGCCTCCTTCGATTTCTCTTTGAACTCAGATACATACGTTGGCAGTTTTTGTAAACTCACTTCCCCAAGCCAATTTTCTCTGACAAGTTGAAGTGGTCCGCGCGGGTTATGACCAAAAATCGAATCAACAGGCGAGAATCCGAGAGATTCGACTGGTACCTGCCGTGAAGTAAAAAATACTAACGGAACTCCCTTTTCCCAATCCTCCCCGTTTTCACAGCAATATTTGGCCAACATCTTCTTAAGAGTCTGGTGATACCGTTCCAAAGCCCCTTGGCTTTCGGGATGATAAGCTGAAGATTTCAAGTGACTAATACCCAACTCCTTGGTGAGAGCTTTGAGGAACAATGAGGACATAAAGTTCGATCCCCGATCACTCTGAATTTCCTTTAGCAAACCAAATTTGCTGAAGAACGAAATTAATGCCTGTGCGACAGTTTTGGCTGAAATTTCTCTGGGGGGAATAGCCTCAGGGAACCTTGTAGCTGCATCCAT
This sequence comes from Arenicola marina, assembly GCA_964019135.1. Lineage (NCBI taxonomy): Eukaryota > Metazoa > Annelida > Polychaeta > Arenicolidae > Arenicola > Arenicola marina. The sequence continues at coordinate 36,279,140 of OZ025253.1, read as the reverse complement.
TATCGTGAGCAAGAATTGAAAACCTTTCTTGCTCCTAGGAAGAGGACCCAACACATCTATCAGTACCCTAGCAAATGGCTCACCAATTACCGGAATAGGATGCAACGGGGCTTTTGGAATATACCGATTGGATTTACCAATTCTCTGACAGACATCGCAAGTAGAACAAAATTGACTGACATCCTTATGTAAGCCAGGCCAGTAGAAATCCTGTGATATGCGTGCCTTGGTTTTCTTGACCCTTAGATGTCCTCCAAACGGACCTTGATGCGCCAGGGGAAATAATTTCTTGTCTATACACCCTAGGCACAACGATTTGAAATTTCACGTGACAATCTTCATCAACAGGAACATCAAGCGGTCGCCATTTCCGCATAAGTATATCTTTTCGAAAGAGAAAACAACTCGACTGCTGCTCAGCCTCATTCTCACCAACAGCGATTCCCATCAAATGCTTCAATGTCTCATCCTCACTTTGACATCTAGCAAGATTCGCCCCTCTCCAAGTCATGCTCTCATTTTCCACCTTGACATCCTGATCTATATGTACAAAGAAGGTACCGCTCAAAGCTAACGGATCCTCCTGTCCTGAATGCTCTAACTGCTTATGACCTGTTAACAGAGCCTCTTGGGCCTCGCGCTCAGCCGCCCTTGTGGTCACATAACCTGGGAAAACACCAGGAAACCGGCACCCAATATCCTCAGTCCCAGACTCCTCTTTTGGGTAATCAATGACAATCGGTGTTACAATGACACGATCACCCGCCAAATCATTTCCTAACAGCAAGTCTATACCATTAAGAGGAATGTTTGGCACCAATCCCACTTTAGCCATACCCAGCTGGTGACTGCATTTCAAGTGCATACTCACGAATGGGACTGAAGTCCACTCCCCAGTGACACCTCGTATCAACACCTTTTCATTGGTTTGACTCAACAGTTTATCTGGCACACTTCCTTCCAAAGAGCAATGAACAGGCTGCACCTGTATCTCTGAATACCTTGACCTGAACTGGGCTCTCTACATGCTCACACGAGGATATCTCGGCTGCTTCAGTAAACGGAGCAAATTTTGCAGAGACATCACAATTAGTCTCTGCCGACACGCCAATGTCAACAGTTTTATGACTCAACGGGTCGCAGCTCAACTCCACTGGTCGGAACTCACTGCGTTGAGTAGTTACCAGCGCGACTGGACCAGACCTATTGTTCTTCAACCTAGGACAATCTCGTTTAAAGTGACCGCGTTGTGAACAATGATAGCACACTCTGCTGTCACCCGGATAAGGATCGCTCCTGTTAGGCTGTTTAACGAGTTGCTGATTGTCCCTTTGTGAGCTATCCCTGTCAGAACGACGTGCACTAGTTGCACCATATACTGGATTCTGATATTGCTTGCGACGAGGGAAGTTTACAGATTTCCGGATTAACTCATACTCATCAGCTAACATTGCAACTTCTCTCAACGAAGACACAGTCTTTTCAGCTATATACACACGCACAGCGGCTGGCAACGAATCTAAGAACTGCTCAAGCAAGATTACCTGTTGTAATTCTTCTAAGGTTTTGACTCTCCTTGACTGCCACCATCGCTCACATAGTTTCCTGCCTTCTGGCAAATTCCATGTACGACTCCCTTCCATCCTTTCTGCTCGATCTAAATTTCTGCCTGTAAGCTTCAGGGACCATCTCATAAGCTTCGAGTAGTTTACGCTTGAGAAAGCTATAGTTATTAGATTCGTCCACATTAAGACTGGCATAGACTTCCATAGCTTTACCCTTCATCTGAGTCTGAGGTAACACAGCCCGAAACGCCTCCGGCCAATGTAATGAATTAGCCACCTTTTCAAAACCCTGAAAGTATTGATCAATTTGATTCTCGTTGAACTTTGGCACGAAATGTACAGCACTATTCACACTGAAACCAGACTCTCGCCTTACACCTTTTACGTTAGGACCCCCCGTCAACTCCGACGTTTCTCTCTCTAGTTCCATTGCTTCACGTTTTACTGCTAGCAATCTGATCTCTCGGTCCATATCTATGGCCTTTTATTTCCTTTTCCCTCTCGAACATTTCTTTTCCCCTTTCGAACCTTTTTTCCATTTCCTTTTCCCTCTCGAACATTTCTTTTTTCGTTTCCTTTTCCCTCTCGAACGCCAGCTATCTCAACCGAACCTCCCGCTCGTACTGCCGAGCCTCCCGCTCCATCTCTAGTTTTAGGATTTCGAGTGACCCATTGTTATCAAAAGGAAATTCATCCGATGGGGTCCCTGCCCCCTCCTCGGAATCAAATTCCTGGTCTTGAAGACCCATCCCACCAATATCCAACTTATCCGCCATCACAGTAAATACAAATGCCAATATATCAAAGTAACCGGGAAACAAATCAATATCACTTCCGCCAATGCCAACAGTCAACAAAAAACACTAGAAATGACCCGGATTCTCCACCATATATGTTACGACTTGCTAGGGACAAGTACCCCACGGCGATCACAAGTGTTAAAAAAAACACGTTGAAAAAAAAAGGTTGACTGCAGATAGTATCGGCGGAAATGACTAACAAGACATGGTAGAGATTGTCACAGTTCATACTACACTATAAATCCCTACCTCCCCCCTACCAACACAGATTCATACATTTAGTGCGTAAGCAAAGCAATAAACAAGTCAGTTCATATTCACCTCCAAATGTCCCCTCACAGTGAACCTTTACAATGCTCCCTCGTCGCTCCTGATGCTCCCACGACGCTCTGATGCTCTCGCGACGCTCTGATGCTCTCACGACGCACTGATGCTCCCACGACGCGCTGATGCTCCCACGACGCACTGATGCTCCCACGACGCACACCAGCCCCGCTGATCAGGCTCCGCCACGTGTCCACGCTAACCAGCCCGCAAACCAGGCTCCTAAGGCCTGTCTCCAGCCCCCACGACGACGCCCACAACCATTGCAACAACGCAGCCACGCTTCAACACGTAAAGCCCGGAGATCGGCCCTGACCCCGCTGTCACCAGCGCCGTCCATCTCCTCCTGGTGCTGGTCCTCAGTCGTGTGTCGTACCTGTGTCCTGTGGGCTCTGTTATTTATACCAGAGACCACTCCCCATGCGTCTCCCAAAAGCTCCTATCCAATGTCACGTGTGACTCACCACTCCCTCGGAATACTCACAAAATCACCATCATTCACTCATCCCGTAGTACTCGCTCAGCCCACCGTATTCACTCACCCGCTCACTCGCCGTATCACTCACATGCATACCTCTGCTCTTACTCCATTTCCTAACACGAGTGACAACCCGATAGTGCGTCGCAATGTGTGCGGAAGATATACCGATGTTTTAGGAATAGTGTTTCAATCCCAATGCTGCAGCAGCGGTGCTATTGCAACAGCGCCACCTACATCCGGTCCCGCTTCATTCTACTTCCGCTTGCTATGTTGACGTGCTTAGCTGCTTCATTGACGCTGTCAAAGTGGTGACATTGCCGATGATGAATATTGATATTTATGACGTTCGGGATGTCAATGGACCTCAGAAGGTGGTTCTTACTGGGATATCAGTTAGTAACTGTTCCTACTCCTGCCCTGTTCACGAGTTCAATAAATGGTTGAACTGTCTCTGTATGGTACTTTCTGACTTGCACGCGCCCTGGATTGGTTTCATTTCTTTGGCTCATATCGTAAAGACATACGTAGGACCACGCCCAAAACACTAATTAAAGCTGGCGAAACAATCACAACCGTGAACCCATATATAACCTCCTCGAAACACCCATTAAAACCGAGTCATCAACAGTTTCAAATCAAATAGCGCTTAGTTTCAGTTTATGTTTAGGCAATTGTTTGTGTGGCAAGTATAAGTATTTAAGTGAATGTACTGAATCAAACATGGTGAACAGAATGAGTAAACGGTTGATCCATTATGTTATATTGCGAGCAGAATACCACTAGCTTTATAGAAACATTCGTCATAAACCGCTCACGGGTGTGACGGGGCCTCACCCTGCTAGCGGGCGGGGATAGGGAGGGTGGGGGAGGGGGACGTAGGACGTAGAGAGCTCACACTGTGTCACAGCCTGCTCAAGGCAATCGAGTGCTTTCTGCCTAGAACCCTAGCGCACGTATGCTGTTGGACACCAGGGCAAACTTAGTATTTATATATGACTCTTAGACATCATTCTATATAAGTGGGTGGCACTCTAGATATGAATCAGCATACCGTTTTTGCCAATGCCAATAAACTATACATCAGAGATACAACTCACTACATATACTAGGCCTTTGGCAAGCACGACTGTAACAGCCTTTGAAAAACTCTCATCTGAGGTGGGTGGGGGGAAGAGGTGGTTTTAAAGGTCCGTACTTGTCTCACCTGCTGCAACGGTGCCGTGGTCGTTGACAACCAGCGCCCTCGCAAACGAAAAGTTGTTACCTGATAGAAAAAAATTCCAACTGTGTTCCGTGTTTGTAATCGATCACCAATTCAAAGCACAACACACTTACACGTTGTTTTGCTATCTCTTCAGGTGTCCAGTCAGGAGCGCCAGCCTGGGAGGGGCACTTTATAACGCACTTAAAGAAAGGTTTATCATGTAAAATCTTTGCAAAGCGACAATTCTCCTGTTCAATTAAATAACATTTGATGTGTTAAGATCGATACCTGGCTGTTGGCTGTAGGGGTAGGCGGTGGGTGCTTTGTGTGTCTATCGTCCCCCACACGTCTGGTCAGTGTTTAATGTTAGGACAAACCACTGCTTCAGAACAGAAAAGGTAATAGATTATTTTTGTGTTGTCAATAATCGGCTTTCTCATGGAAGACAGGGACGAAGCCAGACGTAATAGGGATTGTGACAGTGTGTATCCTTAACTTTCAGATTTGAAGTCTAGTATCCGGATTGACTCCGTATTGGAAACTTCGTATCCAGACTGATCCATCGGAACCAGATTGGAGCCGCCTGGTAGAGATTTGACCCCTAGGATGCAGATTGACGCTTTCGATCCCGACATTGTTATACACCGCCATTCAAGTTTCTTTTAATGCATAACATAAACCATAAGATAACACGCCAAACGTAATCCTAGGGGCTGAATTCTAGATCCACTAACTGTCAGCGATGGTTATCTTCACCCTTTATTTGTTTGTTAACAACTCGAGCCTTGTGATCCTGATTGGGTTATCCTGACTGTCAGCGGTCAAGTCAATTAGCTATTCATAATAGTCCTTTATTATTGGTATGAGTAATGTTCCAGTTGACAAGTCATTCGATCATGCAGTTACTTAGATAGTGGTTACTTGGAACTCGTACTATATGACGAATTCTTCAGTCAATGATTAATGACATAGTTGACAGCTAAATCAGTTCTTTCATTTATATATCTTAATTATGCCTCATTGTATAACACGGGAACAAAGACTTCAAAGAAAGGTTAATTACATTGTTGATACAATAATTACAGCTTTAGTCACTCAAATGTCTTATTAAATCCCGTACTATAGCAGGTAAACAAAGACCTTAAACAATGATTAAAACCATTGTTGACAGCCTAGTTGCCTATTTACATACTCATTTAGGTTTATTGCCTATCTACATACTAATTTATGCTTATTATACGCTGCAGTATGAGAACAAAGACATTTGACAAAAAATTGCGATTTAATTAATTCGTGACCGGCGTTTTCAAACCGATATTTAAAAAAATTGAAAAGCCGGGGGGGAAGTGGGGCGGTCTTTTTCGGTGTATCAAAAAGCTATCATCCTACTACCTCGATCAAACAAACCAGCGAACAAACAAACAAATAGACAGAGATACAACGAAAATGAAACATTCTCGTCATAATAAAATAAATACCATATAACACAGGCTCCATGCATTATCTAAGCATGGAGTGGATGAAGGGCGAATGGGGCGGGAGGGGGGTGGGGGGGCGTGCAAATGTACTACACGGAAGGTGGCCCCCTGCCATAAGAATATCACTCTCAATGACACCACTTAACATCGAGAGGGCTGTTGATATCTGGTGATTGAAGTACGGGTTGGTTCTTATGGTACACAACTTTTTTTACGACGGTAAATCGAGGACAGTTTTAACATGCTGAACGCTGAAATCACCACCTGTATACCGGTGTGGTAGATATATACTAGATAGCTAGTGAATTCCATTTATTCCGCACGAAGGGCAGTACGGTACGATAACTTTTGCAAAAATATGGATACACAGCAATTTCGTCTCTACTGCAATTATATTTTTTTTACGATTCAGAAAACGCTCCGTTTGTTTGAGCGGTTGCATACCCTTCCAAGCCCAGCATTGCATTAAATAACGCCCCCCCCCCTCCCCGCCCAGGTTGGAAGCAGACGCGCTGTCGCAAATATGCTAATGCATGGCCAATGAAATTATACTAGTTGCCTTGGCGCGCGTGGCCCAGTGTAAACATAGAGCAAATATATTGTTCTTCCACGGGCACGCCATGTCAACCAGATCATTTTATAGCCTGTGTTATAGTCCCTGTGGGTACTTAATACTTGGCTGCGTGTGGAGAGTTCCGCGGTAAAGCCCGTCCCTCCCTTTATCAAAACAAAAGCTCGGAAGGGGTATTTTTGCGGCAACCCGCTCAATAAACGCATATCCCGGGTCCTTCGATTTTAATAAACTCTCCAATTTCATATAGTGCTATAGGTATTTGGTTCTCATTGTTTATTTAAAGCATACCATCATTGGCCTATTGAGTTAATTTCAGAATGCATCTGCGATCCTTAAAGTTAATCTTAAGACCCTGAATATGCTGGTTTTATTTTAGTCTTGTAGAAACCATTTATACAACTATGCAACGGCAAAACAGATAAAGGACATCCATACTTTGCATCTATGTTGATATTAAACGACCGGGATAAAAAGATATTGCTTTTTACACGAGCAGACGGGCGAGAACAGATGGCTTGCACCAATCGTGTGAAATTGGGCCCGAAGTTAAACGTTTGAAACATTTGGTACATAAGAGCCCATTCCACTGACACAAAGATTTTTGGAAATCCAGAAATAAAAGTAAACAGTCTCTTTTTTGCATCCCTGATCGCTCGTCGACGAATCAAATATTGTTACATATAAATCTATTTTTAAATAAATTCCGTCTGGTCTGAACTGATGATCCGTCCTGGCACATTGTGTAGTTGGTCGGACAGTACAGACTAAAATTGTGTAATCTGTTTTTGTCGGGGTAATAATTGATGTTTCTCATTCAAAAAGAGAGATTTCATCTTCACATTGAGTCCTCATTTCAACGTTCAGCGCATTATATGTCTTCGTTTATTCCAATTATACCTTACTATCGTTATCATGAATACTCCAATATCCCTTTGCCCTGAGTCTATGCGTAAAATTGAAGTGCGCTATGACAGCGTTATGATCTGGCAGAAGCGATGGTAGTAACTATCAGCTGGTGACATATCGCGCCAGATTGTCAGAAGTCAGAACATAGTCGATGCGGCTTTCGACACCATTATGTATGCCGCACTTACATAAGTAAAATCTCTTAATTTGGAACTTTTATCTCGCAATGCATTTATACGTGATTGTTTTGACGTGTATTCTGTCTTTCCCGATATTTCTAGCTAATTCAACAGAATTCAGATCACAGTCAATGGCTTGTTTCCATTGTACGGCATGTTCCACGCCCAGGAAATGTTCTCCCAAGACATAAATTAGATGACGTATAAATCTGTTACTCGCAATGCATTTAATGTCATTATACATCATATTTTACACATATTATTTAAATATCATGTTCAGTAGCTTTAGCGTGGCTCCATCAGTTTGCATTGTATCCAGTAGTGGATGCAATTTTTCAAAATCTAGCAATTGGTTCATGATTGGCCGATAATTACAATTATATTGCACACGTTACCCGTTAGTTTTAAAGAGTTGAGACGGCATAATGCTGTGGGTGTTAAATTTTAATATGTTATTAGTGTCTGACTACTTAACACGTAGTCAGAATAATAAATCGATGAAATACAACAAATGTTATTACCAACGTTTATTAACGTATCCATTGATAAGTTAGTAAGTGAAGACCGGTCACTTTTCGTACTTGCGGCAGACGTTTTATTGTCGAAATCATTGATGTTGTTATCGAACGGCTATCAAGTTGTATAATATGCAATATAATTGCATTTGATATTGTAAGGCATGCAAATCAACATCCAATTGTGCGCCTATCCGCGAACCACTGTAAAGTTATGCCGATTAATTACACATGCCACATAATTGTAGACGCTAGCAGTTGCCCAACATCACTCCTTTTTAATCCATTCTCCATCCAGTGGCAATGCAGTCTTCATGTTAATCTAAAAGCAGCCTACTTGCCTGCGCCTCTTTCGTTTTTTTTACATTTTAGAATCAAGACTAAAAGTATCTCCATATTATGATGCAATTATGTTTTGTATCTCGGTAAGTCTGTAAAACAACAATTTAAACATAAAACTGCGCGGAATAATTTATCGCGCGCCGACATCATATCGAGCCGCGGTCGACATCACACAGAATTCAGAACAGCGAACAGACGCGCAGGGATATAAAGCAGGCCACCAACTTCTGCTCCGGTGAAAAAAATTGCTTCACTTCGGATAGCCCACAGGTTTTCAGGGTTTAAATTCAAGACAAAATATACCTATTTGACATAGACATGAGATTGGTAATAAAAACATTACAGATTTAGTTTTTGGCGTTACAGACATGAGAAAAGATTGTGGTAATACATTGAGTGACACATACGTGGCAACTAGGGCAGAAGAAATAAAAGTTCTACCATCAAGACATGAATATCTTTAACTGATTGACGCTGACACGTCTTTCTTTTCGCGACAACCTCTCTAGCCCGAATTATGTATCGTACTGTTGGCGTAAACTATTTTGTGGGCATATAGTGAACAACATCTCTATGACAACGGGCAGCAGTCTTCGTCATTCCTCAGTCATTGCATTTGCAAAACATTTCCTTATAAGTGCAACACTTGATTCTTCAGTTTATCAGAAGATATTTCTAGAATTGCGGTCAGCTTTCAGAAGTTTAGATCTGGTCTCTTCAGCATTGGCCCACTATATTTCTGCACATTTCTGTCTTTCCGAGCCACGTCACATCAGCAATTAATACACGTTCACCTGCAAACGGAATTGCCATAAGACTCGGTGAACAGTGAACGGAAACGACAGTTTCGTTCTTTATCTTAGCCGCATGCAATAATTAGCTTAAGATAGAAGTAAGCTAACTTTATTCATTTGCAACGATGATATTTACTCTTCAGTATAGCTAAGGCGCTACGTTGATACACATTTCTTCGTGGAACGATAAATTTGACTTGGCTATTCTTTTTGTCACCCGCCCTGTCTCACAAAGGGCGGATCGACACATTATAAACGCCACAACGGTAATGGCGGCGGTAAAACCTCTTCATCCCGGAAAGGGTTGTCCACTAAATCGTGTATCATACATACTTGGCCGTTTTTGATGGCAGTCTTTGGATGCTCATTTTGCTCTCCGTCGCTCAATTGTGGACTGTAGTCGTCCGGCAAACTGTGCGGGAAATAAAAAGCACAGTCGCATGAATACTTGTTGTCACAATTTTTTCATAGCGAAGCAAATGCAGAGACATGTCTATAAGTTGTGTTCATGATCATCAGCGAATTCGTATCTTGTTAACATAACAATTGTTGTCCATTGCTGGTTTACACTAATATAGCCTCATTCCGGAAAAGGCAATAAATGGTTGTTAATCAAAGTAAGTGAAACAACAACCATTTTATGGAATTTAACACACGGATGGCGATATCCATTTTTATAAAGCAAACGCAATCTCGGTAAACTACACGCATCAGCAACACTTAAGATATGTCAGGCAAAAGTCAATACCAAGGGAATCGATACCGTTTGGTGGATATATTTTGTCATTGTCCAGCTCTTGCGAACAGTCACGTATACTACTGACAAATATATCATACCTTAGCCTTCAGACACTTTCTGTGGCCAAGACTGCCTTAGGACACCTTGATTCATATGAAACACACAATGGCGGTACCACAACATGATATCCCCAAAACGGCAGTATATGGTCAACGTTGTAGTAAGAATATATATGGGCCGTATTCATAAACCACACGTAGCTGACTCACAAAAAATATCCTTTCCGTCTCAGCGGTAGTGGTTGGATTCATAATCCGGAAATTGCATTTTTTTCTTATCCTAGATCAGATAAAATTACTGATTAACACTACTGACTGCCATTAATAAAATAACAGGACACGGCTCCCGCATATTGGAAGATTAGGACTTACATATATGACATTGAGTGCCTGGACGCGGATCCGCTTTAATACACTTGAGGTTGGCCAGCTGTTTCAAGTCTGCCTTGTTCAGTGGCCAACCTTGCAGGTCACCATCCTCACGGTGCCACACGTCAAGGTCACGTGACCAGTACCACATCTTTACGTCACGACAGTAGTCAAGCATCACTTGGGGTTTCAGTGTTTCTACAGGAATAAAATCGATTTAGTGAGCATTCCATAGATACCATATGCACATATCACACTCATGTAGACATCTAAACATCGTTTAAAACCTGGACGGCAAGATATGCGCCCTTTTGTCGTGATATGTGTCTGGAATATGTGTACGCACCGGTACAATGGCAACTCATATATAAACTCTATATTAACCCAGTTAACGGATTAGAATTTATCTACAATTCGCATAAACACATGGTAGCAAATTCGTATGTGTAGACCAACAATGGTGTTCAAGTCAAAATGAAATTTAATAGTTTTGTTTGTATATATGTTCAAATAATTGCACTTATGTCCAAATGATTTACACATGTGTTATTGAATTTTGACATATGTCGACATGAACTGAACATATGTTCAATTCAATTCAAGATACGTTCGAATACCTCTATTTGGACATATATGCAAAATTGAAGCACGCATATTTCCAAATCATTTGTACATATTTCCAGTTCATGTGCACATGTGTCCAAATAAATTGCACATATGTACACACATATGTAAAATGTAATGATACATATGTAAAATTGAATTACACATATGTAAAATTGAATTACACATATGTACAATTTAATTACCCATATGTACAATTTAATTACCCATATGTAAAATTGAATTACACATATGTAAAATTGAATTACATATATATAAAATGGAATTACACACATGTAACATTGAATTACACATGCCCAACGCAATTGCACGTATGAATAATTCATTTGGACATATGTACAATGGAAATAGACATACGTTCAAATCATTTGGACAAATGCACAATTCCTAATTAATAATGCCATTAATTCGACCGTGAGTGAGACCCGGAGGCAATTCTCGTCAAAATGGAGGCTGCTGCACCACAAACACAAACAGGTAAATGATAGTGATATATATAAGGATTAACTTATTGCGTATTACAGCTATTCTGCAAGCATATGGGAGAATTTAACTTTAACGCGTAACTAATCGAGATATCAAGTTTTTTGCGAATATAAATTGCAATGTGATCAACTTTCGTGTAGGTGCTAGGGCGTAAGTGCCTTACCACGTCTTTTAAGTACCAGTTAGAATAAGGGATGGAATAATTTCATGTTCCAGCATGCAAAGTACAAAGTACACGTCCTGAGAGAAGGAAGATTGCACAAAGATATGCACGAATATGCGCAGGCGTGGTTGGATGACACACATATGCTCGATGTATTAGCGACAAACCAGATGTTACCTTAGTCTATTAATACAGCGTTTGGGACATGTGATAGGGCCATTACAGTGCCTTATACGCGACAACTGTAAGTGGGTAGCGTTGTATCAGAACTAAGCATAATGTAAGTTGACTGGTATCGAAATATGCAGATGACTATAACGTTACTGTGTACTACGTCAGCAACAAAATGGGTCGCTTGGTTACCACGAAAAGACGTGAAATTTGTGCGTTACGGCATCAACGCAATGGTGAAACTTGATATTACCTTTTTGGCGTAAGTGACGAAAGCAATGTCCTTCTGTGCTACGTCATTAATGCAGGCTGGATTATAAGTTGGTTTACGTTATTAAAAGAACAAAAACGCATTGTTCTTATACACTAGGTCATCAATACAATTTTGAATGTAAATGTGCCAATGTTACTCAAACAAAACGAGCCTACATGTGCATACGTTTTAACATATGTACGTCGTCGCCCATGTAGCCTATCAATATAAACTGGCTTACCTCGCTCAATGTGAAGACGTGTAGTGCTGATGACCTTGTCCGAAACTTCTTTGCGCTTCTCCAGTCGCCACAGCCGATTCAAAGACTCTTTCTTCCGAATTTTCAGGACAGGCATTATGCCGCCGGGATATATATCCCGCAGCCAATAGTCGCGGTTTAAAACCGTGATGTGGAACGGGTGACATTGATCTTCAGTGTGCTTGATATAGTTCAGCTCTGTCTCAGTCAAAGCTGTGGGGTGTTGCTCGCCATCATTAACTCCGCTTCATCAGGATCTTGCATGTTGAGTGCCACATCACTGCCCTGCGCCGCCATTGTCGCGGGTCTCATCGCATCAGCATTGCCTTCAATGAAATAATATATTATGCACATCGTTCATTCGTTAAAATGTGTTAATGCAATTTAATCTTGGTCTGGCATACGTATGTAAACCAATATGATCAACGAGGCTCCACGATAGAGCCCACTAAATGGATTGATGGTAGGCATGAGTGATACGTGAGCTAGGCTGATATAAAATTTCACAGTAACATGAATCAATTCAATGATAATGACGCGTTCATCGCACAATTTATCATTTACAATCTTTGCCAGCACCAAAAGTCACATGACGCGGATTTAGTTCGTCGGATAAATACATCCTTTATTACATTTTGATTTCTTGGCTTTGTGTTTCCCTCTCAAAACAGTCTACTTACATTGCGTCATCTTAGATATTGTTTTTGTTTGATTCAAACTGAAACTTCCAAAAGCTATCATGCATAAATATGTTTTTTTATCTAGCTGGGACCGAAAAGCAACCGCTCACCATAAAACTGCAGGTACTATTCTCTTGTGCGCGGAGGTCCTAGCGAGTTGCGGTCGATATCACACAGAACACCGAAAAACACTTTATCACTTTTGTGCCACTAGAACACAGCCCGGCCACGTACAGTGATGCTAAATTTTATTCTGTTTCTATGCAACAATGATTATACATAACAACGGAAAGTATGACCTGCATTACACAACATGTCCTATTATATATACTTACATCATAATGGCCAGTAGGAAGGTCTATGTGTATGTACGGATTGATATTATATCAGTATCAGGTTATCATCATTATTTAATTATTGATTAGTTTCTAATAAATTGCAGTCCTGCTTAAGAGCCAATTACGCGTCAGATAACATGTGTGATAAGTTCACGCAAGTTCATGAATTTCATAGGTGTCAGTACGATCACTTTTGCGGTCGGCAAAAAAAGATAGTGGAGAACAAAACTTGGAGAAAACGTGTAAATAGTTCAGAAAAGATTCGTGTAGATCATAATTATATCGGAGACCATTATATATAACCAGATTTATTAAAATGTAAGCACAAGGCGTAAATTACTGATAATTGGTGTGAAATAAGCTGGTCCAGAAATATTTCTGAAATAACATTTTCAAGTTTCAGGACGTGTTTCTCGGGAACTTTGCACGGCTACCTATATTTTTCTTTATCTTTATTACGCGTACTTTGTTTTTAGAAGTTTTTAAACGTGGTTTGGTGTCAAGATTTTCATTTTCAATGAAATTATAGCCAATTTTGTGAAGGTGTTGATTTCGAATTTTTTCAAAAACGGTCATGTCTTTGCATAACTGCACTTTATTATTGCCATTCTGTTTTTAACGGGACGGTAAAGTATCCTAAAAATTCATCAGAAGGTGTGTAATTGGGTATACTTTCATAAAATAATCACAAATACAGAGTTCTTTTACCTTGCTATTATGGGTGGCTTACCTAAATAAAACATGTTGCAACAAGCATACACTAATTATGGTAAAATTGTTACTAGCTAATATTATAACATCATAGTTTACTTGCTTACACTTTACAGATATTTTTTGCCCCACGAATTAACGGCCATCTTCACAACATTTTATTAACATAAAAATGATGTCGATAGATGAACCTTAGTATCTTGTAATTACAATACCACATCATTGACAAGTACAAGGTAAATACTTATGTAACATGTTTGTACAGTGATAACCTTTTACTATTTAATATATGTTTTTACAAGTGATCATTTACACATATATTTGCATATGCGAAATTAAAATCAATTGCTTTCCCGTTATGACGTTTTGGTATGCCGGTGCAAAGAAAAATTGCAAAGGGATCAAAAGTAAACAGTCCTATTGTGTGTGTTATATATGCAGGCCAAAGCTGTATAAGTTATGTCAAAGCAGTATCAATAACATGTCCCCTTGCCGTATCGCCCTGTCACAGATATCCACAGAGAGTGACTAATATTACATGGGTGTTGAGGGCTTGGGATCGGGGTAGTTTGATGAAATTCTGCTGGCTAGGCTGATTTGTCATATTTAATTTTTATTCAAATTAATTGTGTAAGGCATATGTTTAATCATGACAACTGTGCAATGCATCCTGGACTTAAAGTGTGGAAGTTAATCTTTCAAGTATCTAGAATTGCTGAACTGATTAGGATTCATAAACATTGTCGTGACAGTTTGATGGAATTCTGCTGGCTAAGCTGATTTGTAATATTTAATTTTCATTAAAGTTATTTGTGTATGGCATGTTATGCTTTTGATATTTACTTCGCGCAAGTGACAAAAGAAGTGTCCCTTTGTGCTATATAATTAATGCAGCCTCGATTACAAGTTGGTTTACATTGCCCGAAGGAAGGACCTGCATTTTGCTTATACACTACGGCACCAAAACAATGTTGAAGGCAAATGTGCCAATGTTACCCAAACAAAACGAGCATATATATATACATGCGCTTTAACATATGTGCGTCGTCACCTATGTAGTATATAAATATAAACTGGTTTACCGTGAACAGTTTTGTTCCCATTTGTCCACTGCCTATATGTACTCTTATACATTTGTCTTCGTTGAGGCGCGGTCCTACAACTTTAATTAACCGTCCAATTTTATTTAGTGCTATATGTATTTGGTTCTTATTGCTCTTGCAAAGCCTACCATCAGAAACAACATTACCCATTGAGTTGATTTGAGAATGCATCAAGGAGAGATCCTTGAAGTTAATCTTATGACCCTGAATATCCTGGTTTTCCTTCAGTCTTGTAGAACACAATTTTTACAACTATACAACAGCATCGCAGATAATCTCCTTAATTTGCATCTCTGGTTATATTAAACGACCGGGATAAATAGACGTTGCTTTCTACACGAGCAAACGGACGAGAATAGATGGATTGTACCCAGCGTATAAAATCAGGCCCGAGGTTAAACTTTTAAAACATAACATAAGAGCCCGTTCCACTGAGACAAAGGGTTGTCGAACTCCAGAAATAAAGATATACGGTATGGTTTTTGCCTCGCATGATCGCTCGTCGGTTTATCAAATATTGTTACAGATAAATACATGTTTAATAATAAAGCCCGTCTGGTCTGAACTGATGTGCTGGCACACTGTGTAATGGGTTGGAAAGTATAAAGGCTACAATTTTGTAAGCTGTATTTGTCGGGGTAATAATTGCTATTACATATTCAAAAAGAGAAGTTTCACCTTCATACTGAGTCGTCACTTCAATGTTTAGCGCATTATATATCTTCGTTTTCTCCAAATATGTCTGAATATCGTTACCATCGATACTCTTAGTGCTATACATAGAATCGAGTAGCCTCTTCTATGATGGTACCGTTATTATCATATTGTCACACCCGGGGGAGTAATTAAGCGCTGCCACATTTAATGTCAGTTCTGAGCGCCAATTGACGTTATCATACGGGATAACATGTCGCTTTATCACTGCAAACTTAAAAGTATCTGGCCGATTGTTCTCATTCACCCTGCATCTGTTAGATATTTCACATTGGTTTGTCACTGCGCGCGCGTATTTGCTTCGTCATCAAAGCAAATGATGGCGCATTTACTTCGCAGCCGCTAGATGGCGCAGCATAGAGTGCGTCACAATGCAATGACCTCACTTTTGCTACTTTGACGAACGTTTAGAGTGATATCATGGAACAGAAACTGTGAACCCTTATTAAAACAAATTCATATTTGTTTATCTACTCTAAAAACTATTCGCTAACAAAAAACGTGGCACCAATTTCAAATATCTTCAATTTCTGAAAGGAATGGGAGTCATAAGCATTGTTATGCTCGCTATGCAACCAAGAAGCTATCGAATCAACACATCTTCATTACCTTCAGGGTGTTGTAATTTGTAAGCGGGTGAACAAATGAGAATAAAATTATATAACTTCTTTGGCATGGCGCAACCACTGGATCTTACCATTGATGTGAACGTCGGCCTTCTGGTCGCCAAGTGTGTTCTGCACAAAGAAGTTGTCCCAGTCGGACGGTTCCGTACACTCCAAGCCACCTCAATGAAATGTCCCTGCCGCTGTCGTCGGGTTTATCGGTCGGTTCCATGAACTCTTCGCGCCGGTAGAAGTATGCTGTGATATATATATATCTAGAATGTGTCAAGGCAAACCACCAAATCAGCCACATCGGTATGCAGATGCTGGTTTCAGCGTGTGAAAACTGTACTAGATATTCCGCTGTGAAAAAGCTGGCTTTGGCAGCTATAATAAGAACCACCCCCGGTCCCTCTACAATCTTCACCCTTCAGATATCCACAACCTTCTCGATGTTAAGTGCACAACTTGGCGCGTGTGTTATGTGGTATTTATTTTGACGCAAATGCCCCCCCACCCCCCCACACACTACGCTGTATGGCGATGTTGGCTTAGGCACATATCAGGGCAAAAGAAAAAATCCGCCATGTATTACAGCCCCAACTTCGCTTGTGACACCCCCGCCCCTCGGAAACGGTCGGAAACGGCGCATGCGCATTGCCCGACTGCACCCGGAACTAAAATTAGCATAACCCGCAAATCCAGACAGATGCTATTATTCCTGGTATTATTTTTCTTGTTCTTACGAATATGGATGTCATGGAATCCTATTGAGTTAAAGCAATATTGCGTGAAACTGCACTCCGCCGATCTGCAATTTGTCGATCTGCAATCTGCCGATCTGCAATCTGTCGCTCTGAAATCTGCCGATCCGCATCCTGCAACTCCTCCCTGCACAATGCCTCCTACCTCCCCTCCCCTTTCCGTTGACAACCGCCCCGCGACAATACACCTTCGGTCAGCCCCATGCCCCCTCCCCCCTATGACAATACACCCTAGGCCAGCCTCATGCCCTCTTCCCCGCCATGACAATATCTTCTCGGTCAGCCCCATGCCCCCTTTCCAGCATGACAATACTCCCTCGGTCTGCCCCATGCCTCCCCCCCCCCATGACAATACTCCCTCGGCCAGTCCCATGCCCCCTTCCCCCCACGGCAATACTCATTCGGTACGCCCATTGCACCCTCCCCCCAAGACAATACTCAATCGGTCAGCCCCATCCCCTCTTCCCCCCGTGGCAATATTCCCGCGTTCAGCCCCAAGCCCCTTGCCCCCCCCCCTCCAATGACAATATTCCCTTGGTCAGCCACATGCATCCTTCTGTCCATGACAATACTCTCTCCGTCAGCCCCAAGCCCCCCCCCCCCCCCCCCATGACAATAATCCCTCGGTTAGCCCCATGCCCCTTTCCCCTCGGGACAATACTCATTAGGTCAGCCCATTGCACCCTCCCCCCAAAACATCGTGCACTACTCTTACATATCTATTCACACGCTTTGAACACTGCTATTTTGCTTATTTCAAAGTATATCAAAGTCTGATGCAGACAAAATTGAACACTTCCAGTTGAAGGATGGAAAGGTTTCTCATGGAAAAAGTTGCTGTGTTAAGCTGTTTAAACAATATACCTTACTGTCTTGTTCAGTACAGTACCATATTACATGATTATCAGCTGCATGATAAATACGTATGTAATATATTGGTATAGTGATAACCTTTTAATATTATATATATATTTTCGCAAGGGATCGGAATCAAAATTTATGTAATGAATGTTCATAAGCATTGACATGAACGCTACGCATCCATGAAGCCATGAAATTCACACCACCTCGTTATCGTTATAATTTGTAAGCTTGTAACCGCATGTGAATAATGTGCTATAAGGTTTTTTGGCATGGCGAGACGATTATATCTTACCACGGATGTGGACGTTGGCTGGCTGGCCGTCAAGTGTGTTCTGTGCCAAGCAGTGGGCCCAGTTAGACTGTTCCGCGCACTCCACCTCACCCAATGAGGCATCGTCCCTGCCGCTGTTTCAGTCGGTTCCATGGACTTTTCGCGCCAGTAGAAGTTTGCTTTGATATATCTGCCTAGAATTTGGCCAGCCAAATCACCAGTGCCTTGTGGTAACATTAGAAAACTGTGAAAACTGTACTCGATTTCCGCTGTAAAAAAACTGGCTTTGGCTGCTACCATCAGAACCAACCCCCGACATCATCCGATAGCAACAAACCTCTCGATGTTGACAGTGATAACCTCATGCCTTCGGTGTATTACATTCGAGACCCCCCCCCCTCTCCCTGCATCCACTCCATGCGTAGATCATGTGTGGCGCGTGTGTCATGTGATATCTATTATGACGAAAATAAAATAAATCGTTATACCTCGGTCAATCAGATTTGTTTGTTTGTTCGCTGGTTTGTTTGCTCGAGTAATATAATGAGAGCTTGTTGACACATCAGGAAAGATACCCACGGCTTTTTAATTTTTTGAAATATCGGTTTGAAAAAGCCGGTAACGAATTAATTAAGTCGTTATTTTTTGTCAAAAGTCTTTGTTTCCATGCTATAGTGCATAATTAGCATACATTATTATACAAATAGGTAATTAACATAAATTAGTATGTAAACAGACAACTAAGCTGTCAACAATGGCTTCAATCATTGTTTGAATTCTTTGTTCTCGTGCTATATTACGAGATTTAATCAAGACATTTGAGCGACTAAAGGGGTAATTAATATATCAACAATGTAATCAATCTTTGTTTGAAGTCTTTGTTCTCGTGTTATAGTATGGGGCATAATTAAGTCATGTAAGTGACTAAACAGGTGATTTGGCTGTCAACTATGTCAATCACCATTGATTGAAGAATTCGTCATACAGTACGAGCTCTAATTAACCACTATATGAGTAACTGCATGACCGAACGATTTGTCAAACTGAACATTACTCATAGCAAGAAGTATTTGTTCTCGTGATGTAGTACGAGATATAAGCAAGGACTATTATGTACTAGTTAAAGAACGAGCTGGAGTGCATTTCCCAAAATAAAGCACGAAACGCGACAGCGTCGACTGCCTTTGGGGCGGGGGGGGGGGCGGAGGGGGGGGGGGGATGCACGTGTCAGCGAGTTCTTTAACGTACTTATACAATCGTTGTAACAAGGCATTCGTTCTGCTCGTGATTTGCGTGGTTCATTTTCTAGGATTGCACACAAGAAATCGCCAGCGTTAAGAAGGCAGCGGTTTTCTCTAAAAATAAAAGAACTACCAATTAACTAATGCACCAGTCAATGTGAAGCCCCATGGTGGAGGGTGAGAAGGCATGGGGGTGGTAGATATAATGTTGATTTTTTTTTTCTAAATCCCTACAAGAGTCAAGTCGTCCCGTCTAACTTCCATGAAGGCAATTCCCCCTGAAAGGCACTATTAGTGAATTGATGCATTTGCTATACAATGGATCATTCATTTATGCGGGACATATATCGTATATATATGTGTGGCACCTTTAGTAGGAATGGCATGACCAATGTCATACGGTCCCCAGTTCATTAGCGGCACCGGGTATATATGGCATCGAAAACGGTCGAATTTACATATATTGTGTGCTTTCTGATCTAATGCATCCCCCGCCCCTTCCCCCAAGGAGCTTAACGGTCACATTTCATTGTCTAGAAATTGGCAAGTTCTGACAAGATCAGACCAGCTAGATCGGCTCAGATCAGCTCGGCTCGATTGATTACACCGTGACGCTTAGCGGAGTCAACATCAACAAAAAACTGTTCATTATCAAGATAATGCACAGTTTTTCCGTTCTTCATTTAAATAAAGAACACTCACATTATTACAACACGGCTAGGTCTTCTTTTCGGGTCATTCTTCCAGATAATGAACGCTTAAGACAAGGGGGTGACGGCACACAATGTTTTAAGAATAGCTAGTTGACTTGAGTGCTGATAAAATCAGGATGAACCACATTGTCACAGGAAGGTCTTTGCAAATCTGCCAAGTAGTATAAAATGTCTCAAGGGGCATTTAGCGGCAGTTAGATTATCTTCTAAAATGGTAAAAAAACGCCATTAGAATATGTATTACCCAATGACTATTGTTGCGCATACGTGTAGCGTGGCTGCAAACACTTTTGATTCGATGTATTTCATCATTACAAACCATCGTATCAAACTATCCAATATTAGTCTGATCAGAACAGATATTACCTTTGACCTTTCTAATGGTTGACTTCCCTATAAATATCACGCATAGCATAGTGAATATACTAACATTCCTGAATAGGTATATCGCAAAGATGAGCATTGGTAACGAGTGTTCTAGTGTTTTATATTAATTATTATATTGCATATATATTCAGTTTCCTTTGCTTCATTTCTTTACGTATATAATTGATTTTCTTTCTGTTATTTTCTCATTACTTCATTTCTCCCCATATATAGTAATTATTCTACATGTGATGATATCATAACTTAAATTCGTTTTATAAACGATTCTGATCTTTTTTGCTCATAGTTAAAAATAATGGATCAGGCGGTGATTGTTGATTGTTGGGCAAAATTGCATGTATTGGTTGATACCTTGGATCGCCTGTCACTTTTTCGCTGCTTGAAACTGTAATTGTCTGCCAAATTTGATGACAGGTCTTGGCCACTGGTGATTATAGGAATAACAAATAAGGATCTGACGGGTTGATTCGGGATGCTGGTCTTGAATCGGGATACGTGGGACAAATCGGGATCCGATGAGTCGAATCTGGTTTCGTGGGATCCCATCGGGATTCATGGGCACTCGATGTGTCGAATCAGGGCACCATGATTGATTGCAATGATAAAATGCTTCAATTAGGATCACAAGGCTCGAATAAGGATTTGAAGGGTCAGATCAGGTTCCAATGGGTCAATCTGCATCCGACGTTTCTAATACGGAGTCTTAATCCGGATACTAGGGTTCAAATCTGGATCTTAGGAATACACACCTTCACAATCCCTATTATGTCTGGATTTGCCACCGTCCTATATGAGAAAGCCGATTATTGACAATACAAAAATGATTGTAAGTCATACGTGAGCTATTCGGAAACAGTGGTTTGTCCTAACATTGAAGAGCGACTAGACGAGTGGAGGGCAATCGACACACAGAGAACAGACGGCCTACCCCACAACCAACCAAGTATCGATCTTCACTAACATTTATGCTGTTCTAATGAACGGGAGAATAGTTTTTTGGCGACGTGTTACATGATAGGCCTTTCTCTAAGTGACCGCGCGTTATAAGGTGTCCCTCCTAGGGGTTGGTGGTCCTGACTTGACACCTGAACTGATAGAAAACCAACGTGTAAGAGTGTTGTGCTTTGGGCTGTTGATACTAGAGGCGGCAAGACGCGTCAAACCAGATGGGCACTACGTGACAGAAGATTTCAGCAAGACTACACGAGACGCGCGAGAGAAGCTGCGGAGGGAGATGACAGACGCGCGCCGACAGGGATTCAGAGCTTACCTTCAGTATGACAAGCTCATCATATGTGACGAATCCGCGAGGAAAAATGTATACCGTCACATTGAAGGCAAAACGGTTGAAATACATAGTTCCTTTACTTACCCGCTACCAGAGGACTCCAACGGTAGCTGAGAGACTGGCCAGGCCCGATGTGCTAACAGTACGCCTGTGGACATTGCCCCATTCAAGCTGTGTACATGGAATCCTGACGGACTGACACGAATTATTAAGGCAGGTTTAAGTTTAAATAGTTTTGTGCAACCTTACGATATAGTTACAGTAAACGAAACATGGTATGAGAGCTACGATTCCCTAAATGTTGAAACTCCAAGCGGTTATGTATGTGAAACTGTACAGGCCAGAAGATACCATAGACGTGGGCCCCCCGGCGGTGGAATCGCTGTGTATTATAGAGAGTGTCTCGTTGAAGGGGTTACCAGGTTATTCCGCGATTTTCCATATGCGGTTATATTGCGAGTAACACGCGACGTTTCTAACCTGAAGCAAAATGTCACCTTAATATGCTCATATTTACCACCAGAAGGTGCCAATGACTATGAGCACCAAGGTCAAGAAGTAAATGGAGTCGAACTTTTGAGTGACCTTTTGATAAACATTAGTGCGGAGTGCCCAGATGACTGGTTAATCTTGCTTGGGGATTTAAACGCGCGTATTGGACAAGAGAAAGATTACATAGATGACAGTGTTATCAAATGTATAGACGAACTCCCTAGTAGCAAAGCGCCTGGGTATGATGGAGTTTTAAATGAAATGCTGCGAGCTATCCGTGTGGAGATCACCCCTCACTTACAAGGTCTGTTCAACACCATACTTCTCTAAAGCCTTCGACAGTGTACCACACTCTGCTCTTTGGTATAGCATAATTAACAAAGGCATTCACGGCAAGGTACTCAAAGTTATACGGTCCATGTATACCAAACTTAAAACTGCTATAAAAACACCCCAAGGAATAACGAATTATTTTATGTGTACAGTGGGAACGCGTCAGGGGTGCATGTTAAGTCCTCTTATGTTTGCCTTATACATCAGTGAATATGTAAATATGTTATCTGGCTCAGCATGTCCTGGTATCTTTGTTAACGCCAGTTCACCAAGTATCACAACCCTTATGTTTGCG
This sequence comes from Arenicola marina, assembly GCA_964019135.1. Classification (NCBI taxonomy): domain Eukaryota; kingdom Metazoa; phylum Annelida; class Polychaeta; family Arenicolidae; genus Arenicola; species Arenicola marina. Next base: position 36,256,056 of record OZ025253.1, on the reverse strand, counting down.
GACGACCTGGCAAACTGTGCAGAAACCGTGGGGAGACTACAGGCTACGATAAATGTGCTAGAAAATTTTTCAGACAAATGGGGCCTCAAAATTAATATGCAAAAAACAAAGGTCATAGTCTTTCGTCGCGGTGGAATTGTTAAGAAAAATGAAAAATGGTATTTCAAAGGACAAAGAGTGGAAGTGGTATCATCATACAAGTATTTAGGTATAACGTTTACGAGCACACTCTCTTGGTCAGGCGCTGTTAAAACGCTGGCCTCACAGGCAACTAGAGCAATGGCGAACATTTTCGAGCTCGACAAGAATGTAAATGGACTGCCTATAGATGCTGCTTTGTCAATCTTTGATAGAATTATTGTACCGATTTTGACATATGGAGCAGAAGTTTGGGGTTTCAAAGTTTATGATGAGATTGAAAAAGTTCAAACAAGATTCTGCAAGAGATTACTTGGGCTACCCAAGCATACATCTGACCAAGCCGCCCTTGGTGAGTGTGGAAGGTTGCCTTTGGCGCGTATTTACTTAACTAAATGTGTGAAATACTGGATTAAACTTCTGAAAATGCCACAAACTCGATACGCCAGGTGTTGCTATGATATGCTGAGGGATCTTGATGAACATGATAGGCCAACATGGGCATCTTCTGTAAGAAATCTCCTTGAAAAATATGACTTCAATGGTGTGTGGGAAATGCAGGAGTATATTTGTGAAACTGAACGGGGTAAGCTTTGGTGGTCAACTCTGGTCAATTCAATCCGGCATATCAATTGGAGTCAATCTGGCATATCAATTACAAGCCTGTTGCGCCAGAGCAACCCATATGGTATATGGGGATATACACATGTTTAGTACCTGATAATAATTCTTAGTACACAGAGCAACGAGCAGCCTGAAATGATCACACTTTAGGGCTTTTGTTAATTTATTATTCGTCTATTTGTTTTTGTCTCTGTCAAATATCAAACAATAGTCGAGCCTGCTTCTTGTTCCTCTTTTCTTTATCTATACCCGTATACACCATGGTGTGTCTGGGTAGAAATTATCCACGTCATCTGATCATTTAGCTTGCTCAGTAGAGTATTTCTGTCTTCTCTACTTTTATCTTTTAAGTAAGTGTTTGAGCCTCTGTCTATGTGTCGTCAACAGCAAATTATAATCACCTCTCAATGTGATGTTATTGCCATGATTCCTGTATGTATTGCCCAGGAAATATCCGTTCAATAAAGAAACTCTCCCCTTGGTCCTCGCGCGTTTCGAGCATATGCTCTGGCATACTAACCTAAGCATAGCATCCCGCATGTTACGAGTAAAAACAATTGCTCTCCCATTGCTGGTATGTGCATTGATTATATTGTGTACTAAAGATGATGAAAAGAGAAGAGCCACCCGGCGACTGTGTACGGAATCTGATACAAGGTGGAAGGCGTCACCTTTCAATTTGCTGCTAAACAAGGAATTTAGGTTGAGAGAAAAATCCAGTAGACACGTGACGCGGGACTGGAATGTTGGGACTGGACTGTTGGCTGTTCAACCTTGCACTTGTCGTTTCGTAGCATACGAGAATGAAGCCGAAAGGAATTATTCAAGTGTTCGGTAACGCTTTCATTATGGGAGGTAAGTCCTGATTGACTTGACTGGCTTCCGCTTAGTATGTTAAAAGGGCACTTAGAACTCTCTTTTAGTATGAAAGCGCGTGGGTGTGTGATTTTACTGCAATCACAGTAGTGACATGGCCGATGATCAATACTGACCTTAATGACGGATGTTCTAACAATGAACCTCAGATGGTGGTTCTAACTGGGATATCAGCTAATTTAACCATTTTTCCCTGCTTCCTTACTGTATACGAATTCACCTCCAAAATCCGCGCGGCGACACGATTAGGGAGCGGAGACACGGTTAGTGAGCGGCGACCCAATTAGTGAGCGGAGACACGGTTAATGAGCGGCGACACGGCTAGTGAGCCGCAACAAGGTTAGTGCGCGGTGACCCGGTTAGTGAGCGGCGCTGTGGTTAATGAGCGGCGCTGTGGTTAATGAGCGGCGACCCGATTAGTGAGCGGAGACACGGTTAGTGAGCGGCGACACGGCTAGTGAGCCGCAACAAGGTTAGTGCGCGGTGACACGGTTAGTGAGCGGCGCTGTGGTTAATGAGCGGCGACACGGCTAGTGAGCGGCGACACGGTTAGAGAGCGGTGATACGTTTAGTGAGCGGCGACACGGTTAGTGAGCCGCAACACGGTTAGTGAGTGGAGACACGGTTAGTGAGTGGAGACACGGTTAGTGAGCGATGACACGGTTAGCGAGCGGCAACACGGCTAATGAGCGGCGACACGGCTAATGAGCGGCGACACGGCTAGTGAGCGGCGATACGGTTAGTGAGCGATGACACGGTTAGCAAGCGGCGACACGGTTAGTGAGCCGCAACACGGTTAGTGAGCGGCGACACGGTTAGTGAGCGATGACACGGTTAGCAAGCGGCGACACGGCTAATGAGCGGCGACACGGCTAGTGAGCGGCGATACGGTTAGAGAGCGGTGATACGTTTAGTGAGCGGCGACACGGTTAGCGAGCGGCGACACGGTTAGTGAGCGGCCACACGGTTAGTGAGCGGCGACACAGTTATCAAGCGGCGACACGGTTAGCGAGCGGCGACACGGTTAGCGAGCGGCGACACGGTTAGCGAGCGGCGACACTATGTGAACAGTGTCCCGCTAAATAACAAAATAATGCATATTACACTAAAATCAAGGTGATAACTGAGTGATAAATAATAAAGAGTAAGAGGGTAAGTAAGTAATCAGAATAAATAATGATTTCAATAGTCAGCAATAAAATGCACCAATTTTAGAACCTGGGATGATTTTGGAGGGAAACAACTGTTCGAATAGCTTTAGATTGATGGCGGCGGCCAGCGACTTCCGCTGCTCATGTAACTGGATGCCGGCATACAACTGTGGGTCGCAACCCCCCCCCCCCCCCCCACCCCTCCACCCTCACCACATTAAATGTTATTCACAACCGCCGTCGCGTTCGCCCGAGATGCATAAAAAAGTGGCGAATCTAATTAATTAAGCGGCATCCCGTGGTAAATTTGCTACCAAGCGGTGTGGCGGGGTGCTAGTGAGGGTATCCGGGATGAATAGTAGGTTTCTTCAGAGAAAGGGGGGTCCGTGCCCCCTGTGCCCCTCCTGGATCCGCCACTGTATCACTTGATAAATGTGTCATATTTCACTTGATCAATGTGTCGTAATGCTCCATGATAGGAATTATAGTAAATGGTTTTGTCATTCGCCACGCTGTTAAATCATAATGGACCCACCAAGGGACTCCTCATTTCAGTCGTTTCGTATCATAATGTTCCCATAATAAACGTCCTTAATATCTTATATACGCTTTATCAATAGTTACGCGATTTGATATGTGGCGAATTTATTTCCACTTTCCAGGATAAATATGATGGACTTTACTTCAGGTATAACAGCTGCTTCAAACCAATATTTGTGTCGTATTAATTTTTGATCAGCATCAAAATATGTATTGAGTTACAAAATATACAATTCACGGTTTATACCGTACAATGTAACAGGCATAAAAAGGCAAGCAAAACTACTTATGTGGTGTGCTGGTGACAGCGATGATTTTATTATTAATACTATATATAATGAAACAATCAAAACAAAGTGCATACTTGACAACTATATATTATTAACATTATTAATATAATATATAATACTGTGATATAGGACCAGTATACGTGCATACTATTTCATTCGCATTTTATAATAGTAACCACTACATCAAATCACCGACTTTAGCTAGATTACATGCTACATTCTTATGTCTATTTTCGTCTGAATTTAAGCATACAACTGGCCTCGTCCCGATCATAGTGACAACATTCTGACCAAAAAAACCTTCAGCATTTGAGCCACAACAATTCAAATCTGAATACTAATGATAATTAATATATTTTAATGAACGGGCTTTGGAGAATCGATTAACTCATGTTGAAAACCAACTAGAATATGAGTAGGTCATCTATAACTTTGACCAGTTGGGACAGGTGTCACAGACGCACACGAACACACAAATTATCCTGTATAGTACTGAGATATAAGACCAGCATAGCCTGCATATCAATGAGTTGCCACCCCCCACGTCCTTTCCCCACCCTCCCCCAAACCCAACCATACTATTAACAGATTAATTAAGTCTCATCTCAATTACTATAAATAATAACTGCAAAAATTCCTATAAACCGTCCTCACGTAAAAAAAACATAACTCATCGTCATATCTCAGGCAAAGAAATGGAATAAAGTTCGAACTTAAAACGTTGAACAAGCCACCGCAATCTTACTTCACAACCCTCTACCTGCCCTAATACACAAAGGCCTACCCTTTACAACCTACTCGATAAAAATAGTAAAAACTAAGCAGACAAAAAAAGTGAAACACGTTGATCTATTAAAGGTAAACATACACATCTACCCTCGACCCCCCACCCTCCTCCCCCTCAGGCACTGGATGTAAAGAAACTGGCGCCATCTTGCGACGTCACCTGTTGGGGCCACGTGATACGACACCCGTGACGTGGTTGGTGAGTCAGTGATCACGTGACCTGCGCGGCGTCACAGAGCTGACGGCAGACCGCCGTATGTCAGTTAGATAGGGCGGTAGCAAGCACCAGACAGGATACTGTGAACGCATCACGGACCTGTGCGTTCCGTGACTTGTATCCAGCCACTCTCCCCTCTCTGACCGCAGAGGGACGTCCTCCACCTCTTCACCACTCACCAGGGGATGGCGGACATCCCTCGCCCTCTCCAAGTGAGTCCCTCCAAGTGAGTCCCTCATGTACGGCCTTACCTCCTTCAGCGCCAACCCCTCACCGCTCCACTAGGGGGTCGGCGACAGCACTCCCTCACGGGTCAGGTCCTCACACAGGCCACACTCACCCGGACACCCCGCAGCGCCCCGCCTCGCACAGTGCTCTGTGTTGGTGGTGGATACCACCAGCGTCACCCTGTGCCAGTAAACCGCCACCCCAGTCTCAAGTCGCGCCTCCTCGTGCCTCATCCCGGCCATCTGCGACTCTCTGACACAGTCACAGAGGCCCTCCACGTCCCCCAAGCCCCTAGTCCCATATGAGACAGTTGTTGCTACACACAACAGTCTCATGTCCTCATGTACAAAATGAGGGTGTAAGATTAGCTTTTGTGGGCGACTAAGTGTTGTTAACCGCACGATCCATCAAACCCTGGTAATTTTGTACTCTGATACCTAAACTTCATATTTACCACAAAACCAACATGCATATGAACTCACAAAGTATCGCATTACTATCAAGTCGGTTGAAATGAGACTTTCTTGTTGTTTACCGCGGCATTTCGTGTTTGGTCATTCTTCACCAGCGGCTTTCGCCAGGTGGCGTTTCGCTTATTGCGTGTCAATGGCTGCGTGTATGAAGCGCCACCAAGCGAATGGTGCGGTTTTAACGACATGCACGCATGCGCAGTTTCTCCACTGGGTGGGCAAGGCGGCGGACAAAACTGAGTTGTCCGCTGCTTCGAAAAATCAACAGACGATATCGTCGTAATCACGGAGACTTCAACCAAAATAACAAGATAAGTTGTAAGATGCATACTTTTAGAAACTATTGCCATACCCCAAAAAGTTCTCGCCATCAGCACCGCTTCTCGCCACGCGTGTTTTTAAAATGCCGTACAGGATTTGATAGACTGGACATGTGGCGTTGTTTCCCAACAACGTCACATGGGGCTACCAAGCCCCCAATGCACCCCCAGGACTCCCCACGTCTACCCACCAGGACCACCAGGCTATCCTCCACTTCTCTCACCTCCTTCTTCATCTGATTCAAGAGGCCCCACTGGAGGTAGCGCCGTCAAAAGCTTGAGGCCCCGGATGAGGGTGACGGTTGCTGAGCGAAGGCCGAGGGCGACCAACGCGTGTGTCTCCACGACACACGTCGTCGGTAACCAGTCAGCCCTGGTCCCCGGCATCAACAACGCAACTCCCTTAGGCAGCAGGTGTGCGGGGAGTGAGGACCGCTCCAGCCCCACCACCCTCTCCAGGCTGCATAGTGCGTTCTAACAAAGTTAGTTTTGGAACCTCGTTCTGGGGTCGAGAAATTTGAATATGACGTCGTCAGCATTGGCCCACTGTATTTCTGCACTTTTCTGCGTTTCCGGGGCTCGTCACATCAGCAATTAATACGCGTTCACCTGCAAACGGGATTGCCATACGACTGTATAGAAATGTATACTGGCTTACCTCGCTCAAGATAGAGACGTGTAGTGTTGATGTCCTTGTCCGAAACCCTGATGACGATTCGATCCACATCGGTTTGGTCAACAGCTGGGTTTTGCCGCAAAAAAATTACACATTTTTCGTTCAATTCTTTGTGCCTTTCCGGTCGCGACAGCCGGTCCAAAGACTCTTTGTTCCTAACCATTAGGACAAGAATCATGCAGCCGGTGTATATACCCCGAAGCCAATAGTCGTGGTTTAAAACCCTGATGTTGAATTGACGATATTGATCTTCAATGCGCTGTATATGGCTGAGTTGTGGCTCAGTGGAAACTGTGGAGTGTTGATCGCCATCGCTGGACTCCGGTTCATCAGTATCTTGCACTATGAGTGCCACATCATTGCCCTGTGCTGCCATTGTTGAGGGTCTCATTGCATCAGCATTGTCCTAAATGAATGAATATATTATGCTTATTGTTTAATCTTTAAAAGGTTTTAATGCATTTTTATCCTGTCTGGTATATATCTGCAAACCAGCATGACAAATGAACAAACAAGTTAATATTTCAAGCATAAATAATATTGAGTCAAGGTTTCTCACGGGACAAAGTTGTTGTTGCAAGCTGTTAAAACAGCCTACATTAGTGTCTTGTACAGTACAATACCACATCACATGATTATCAGCTACATTTCAAATACTTATGTAATATATTAGTATAATGATAACCTATTACTATTACCTTGAGTGTTCTGGTCACATGGGAGCCTAACGGCACGTGGCTCGGTGGCTCGGAGCGCAGCGCTGTGGCCATGGCTGTGTGGTCGCAGGATAGAGATCCCTTGTCTTCCTTCGCCAAGAGTAGGGATTTACCCGCGGGAAACATTGTTCCACTCTGCCTTCCTTCTCCCATTGGCTCGATATGACCAACAGTGGTTAAAGCGTCCTGAATATGCAACCAACTGTTGGACCAGACAGCTGCCGATCACGCGGCGCCTAGCTGGTCGATATAATATATGAACGTATATTAAATAAAATACGTATTTATCGCCATCTATTGGTGGTTATATCTCTTCGAGGAAGGCGTACAACACAATATAATTAGTGGTTAATTTGACTCTAAACTAGATATTTATTTCAATTAATATATACATAGGCATAGTGAGCCGGGGGGGGGGTATATTTCGTTTACCCCTGTCTCTCACCCCACACCACACCACACCTCCTCCGCCCTTGTATCGTTGATTCCATCAATTGATGTACCGATCATGAATACCCGCCTAATCCGATCGTTCGTGTGTTCACTGCAATATCCGAACTTGATTCGCGCCAGAGACCAACATGATGGCCCTGGGGCGTTCACCGCACAGTTTCAAAGTCAGAAAGTGCTTGCCAGTCATCGTTTAAGTGAAAACAGTATTTTTTCCGTTTCTGCAGAATCTGGCGTATCCGCCGGGATCGTTGTAATTATCCTCTCGTACCAGATCACGTGACCTGATCACGAGATTACACAGAATGCGCTCCTCCGCCCAGCGACAATCTTGCTGGCCTTTCTAGACTCATCGCTGCTGACTTCTGTAAATCGGCTGCTGATCTCCGTCATCTTTGATTCGCCGCCGGGTCCACCAATCAGAAAATAGGTGGTCATTTTCCCCTTGCCCTTTATCTTGATTTGACCTCTTTCCATGGTTACATAGCCATCCTCTTTTATAAGTCTGTCGGAGAAAATAATAATGAAAGAACAGGTAATACTTTTGAGGCGTATATCTGGGAATAACGATACCATAATTATTATGGTTTTACATATGGGATTGATTATTATTCGTATGCAACACGCTAATGAGACGAGAAAACATATTTGTCTTTCACGTGAAATATAAAACACCATTTGCGAGCGTGATCAGGATTGAGCGAACAAAGATGCGTGTATGAATAAACTACACTAAAGGGGCTATTGCAAAACATGGTAAACATGCCAACAGGTGGGGCCGTATGGATTCCAACTGGCAGCCGAATCACAGAATAGCATTGGGAATTTTTTTTTCTCCAAAATTGGTCACCGTAAGGGGAATTATTTTTTATGTTACTCTACAAATTATGAGGCCATAACCGTCAAGAGTTTTCCCAATAGATCGAAGGGGTTTGCATCGCATTTTATTGCATACCCCTCCGAACTCACGAACAGCTTAAAAATAAATGACATATATATATATATATATATCGACAATATAGTATATGTTGGCTTATCACGTACTTTTGCCTGTGAACTTTGATATATACTGCAATTATCGTTATACAATTAACATGGAATTGAGCCATACATCAAAACAAATATTAAAAACAAATCTTTTAAAGAGGTGACCTATTGCTTCATGTCTCAGCATAGCCCACGTGTGACTCACACTGACTATTTACAACAACAGAAATAACCTATTATTTCGTGGGTGTTAACATGGAAGATGCACCCGATCTCCCGACCGTGGCTCACCGTTGTGTCTCGGCGCTGAGGTGGATTTTGCAGGGAAGACTATGGCTCTCCATCCTCGATGCCGTGTTAACGGTGTCACCGAACAGGCAGTAGCGAGGCATCTTGTCGCCCACCACCCCGGCCACCACGGAGCCCGAGTGAAGCCCAACCCGAATCTGACAACAGAGAAGGGTCATCAAGCATAAGCATATAACGGGGATATTTTTGCGATTTTCCTAAATAGAATTTCTTAAATTTCTGATAATCTGTGATGTAACATTGTCGCACATCTATAACACATGTACGTGTCTATATCACCAACTTCAAAATTCAAGTTCAAAAGCAGCGATTATATTGACGCTCACCTGGAGGGGTTCCCCGGTAGCGGGTGACGTGACAAATTTTGAAGCTACCATCAGATCTAGGGCAAGGTCCGCCACGCTTTGCGCATGCACTTTAGATACTTCCGGCGCACCGCCAACCACCATGTAGGCGTCTCCTATTGTCTCCACCTAGTCGGGCCAAACGAAAGGGAGGAAAGAAAGAAATCCAATTACCTGAGCACCAGATAACGTATGAAGCACAAGCGAATACATTACACTTGTCGCTGGCGCTAGATGGAGCCTGTCACTTTCCTGTCACTTTCCTGTCAGTTGCAGAGAAGTGCAACTGACATTTATCCCATGTACCTAGCCTACAGTTGGAGGACATGACGTTTCGCCTCGAGCAGACGGCCCTGGCGCTGGAGCGGGAAAAATCCAAGACCGACGTACTCCTTCAGCAGATGTTGCCGCCCAAGGTAGCGGAGCAGCTAAAAGCTGGCAAGCAGGTTGAGGTACATGGGATTGAATAATAAGCTATTATTGTCATTTTTATTCTCACGTTTAACGAAGAAGGACTCAGGCATGGGCGGGACTCAGCGCGGGAGTAAGGATCCGTCTATTGAATCCAGCGGATTCTGGTTTTCATCTGAACTCAAACCACCCATTCCCAGGCAATCCCACTCACAAGCGCCCACCTCACCTGCCTTCCAGAGCCCTTAGGCGAAAAGTGCTTATAATGGACCGATCCGGGCTCCGACACTAAGCCCCGCCCACGTTTTTTCTTTAATCGTGAGTATGAAATTGACAATCATAGTTATTGATAGGTACAAGTGAGAAGTCCATAAGAGTATGAAATTAACAATCATAGTCAATGGTAGGTACAAGTGAGAAATACGTAAGTCCAGTATGAAATAGTCTCAACGTAGGTTGGAAGGTATCTTCAAGCTTTACATGGTCGTATTTCACGATATAGGCTACGATATACGGGTTGTCCCGCGATTAGCTCACATGACCGGGAAGTTTTGATGCTTGCGCACCATTTAGAAAGTCCCTATGCTTCATCGTTTACTTAGAAAGTAGCCCAAAGTACTGATATATGTTTACCCTCATCGGGGAGTTAAACGTATCGTAATTATAAAAGAAGCGGTTGTTATGGAAACGAACATTACCTTGTATACGCCATGCTTGTTCGTCAGGGCATCGAAATGTGAGTATAGTTTGTTCAACATGTTGACAATCTCCATGGGTGGAACCTTAGACGCCATGTTGGTAAAAGTTACGATGTCGCTGAATAGAATTGTGACTTCACTAAATTTTTCTGAAATGAGACAGGGAATTAAAGAAAATATTAAGTGTCTTGCGACAATGAACGAATATGGCAAAGGAATAGGACGACGGATGTACAGAAGCTTTCTCCGCATGTTACAGATAAAACAGACAAGGAAGAATGGAGACGAAAGAGGATCTGGAAGACGGATGTACGGAAGCTTATTAAGGACATTACAAAACAAAATGCCAGGATGAATGAAGAAGAATGGGGTGCGGCAGGGTCTTGGCCACATGGACCCTTACATCCTCGCAGTGTATCCTAGTGTTCTTCTAACTGAATAATGTGTCGATGCAAGCAGGTAATGCATCAGTCAGACTAGACGATTGGTCAATTACCCAGGACGATGTCAGAGGTAACACACGTTTTGAATACAGTAACACCCAAGTAAGACATGCGACCACATAGACATATGGTGGTAGGATATGAATATAGGAACATCGCTATGGCGATAACAGGTATTTGGCCAATTGTACTCTATTTTATTGCGATTCTATTTCTTTCGTGACAAACGGAAATTTTCTCTTTGCCATACGTTATTCTTCATAGCTCAGCTGGTAAGCAGGCTGAGCCATAGATCAACAGGAGGTGCATTGAAACCATGGTCCCTTCACCTGGGGCAAATTTCATCTGACCCTACACTTCATTTGTCCCGGGAGTGACATAGTGTAGCCTTCATGTGTACAAGAACCGTCTGAAATATCTTTGACTACAAGGGGCGAAGAAGAAATTTCACTTTTTCTAAAAACCTGCTACTGATGAACAAATCTACCTATAAAACACAACTTAATACATTTTGCTGATCAAAACAAAACTCAAGCCATCACAAGAACCCCCAACGACATTCTGACCACCCCGTGGCAAACAAAATCTGACGTCGTCGAACCCCACAATTTCCTGTCTGGCTGCAACCCAAAAAACAAATGGTCCGTCCCTTACTCAGGCCTGATTGGCTCACCTGCCTCAACCTGCTTGCCAGCTTTTAGCTGCTCCGCTACCTTGGGCGGCAACATCTGCTGAAGGAGTACGTCGGTCTTGGATTTTTCCCGCTCCAGCGCCAGGGCCGTCTGCTCGAGGCGAAACGTCATTTCCTCCAACTGTAGGCTGGGTACATGGGAGAGTGGGTCGACATAACAGTAGCAATAGGAGGGTTAAACAATGCCTAATGCCACGCAACACTTGCGCTATTACTATCATTACGAGTTAATTTACATTAACACGTTCATCTCACATACGTGCTAGGCCTTCTTTCGTTCAACTTTCGCATACAAAGTTAGAAGTTAAATGTTTAGCGCTTTCAGGCTTTCTCAAATCTCATGAAAAAGTCGCCTTCTTTACACGATGTTTCAGTATATATCGTGGCCAAGACACGTGGCACGTGCAGCTAGGTGGGGCGTTAAATCTATAAGCACAATTTGTTTGTGTGTGACTTCATATTTTATTTTTCTGCGCAATGTAACTAGGGCAACGATCGACTATTGAAGGGGCTGCGCAGCGGTTCGGACTACACGATTTTAGCGGCCTTCAAATTTAATGCTATTGTACTTGTTAACACGCGGGGCGGAGTGAGGGTGGGGGGGTGGGAAGGGGGGGGGGGGGGTGGCAGCACCTCATACCTTATGTTAAGTTCCGCTTGTCTGAGTTGGTTGAGCAAGACAAATTCACGAGTGGCATCGTATATGGAGAGATCAGCCAACCAGACACCTTTCTGCGTCAACTCATCCAGCGTCCTTAACTTGGGCGAGCAGATAAATATCACGTGATCTCCGTCCATAGGCGCCATCTGACCTGGAATTGTGGAACTACAATGTGAAGCTAAATACTTAATGTGACGAACGCGATCGAAAACAGAACGCTAGACGACTGTGCGAAGGAAGTAGGATATAATTTTTCTCGTCAATAATATATTATTCATCGCTCTTACCTTTTTGATGCCAATGTCAATACCTTATAATTGATATATTGGGTCAAGGTGATGCCGATATGTAACAAAAACATTGATGTATATCTTCGGGAGAAAGGCATGAATGGATGAGGCCGTGGCTACATAATGCAATAGCGCCAGCTAGCGGATCGTTAGGCAGGTTTATTGGCCGGGAATAAAGCTGTAGCAACGCATTCTTTTCATTGTCAACGCGATACCGAGGCCGAGGGCGAACACTGATCATAGCGGCCTGCTACAGCTTGATGTCGGGCAAAACATTCTTTGGCCCGAAGTAACTCGTACTATTGTATTTTTTGTGCCTCAATATTGTACGAGTACAATGTTTCCGACTGATGGAACTGTGTGTAATCGGACCTCATAAGAAGAGTGTACAAGTTGAAAATACCTTTGAGCAACATGGCCGCGTTTTCGCTGAGCTCGTGAACCCGAAGGACAAAACAAGCGTTGAAGAACTCCAAGATGGCGTCGAAGGCGAGCGGCACTCTGGGATAGACGACGGAGAAGACATCTGCCATGGAGTTGCCGGCCGATATGGAATGACATAGCTTCGTTACGGTATCGCCACAGTGCTGGATGATCAACTTCCTGTTGAAAACCACATGGTATGGAAACAGAAGGGAAAAGACCTTCAGAGACATAGACGGGGGGAGCCCGGATGTGGAATTTCCGGACCGCTGGGGTGTTGGCATTACTTGCTGATTGTCACTGCGACCCGTTGGATGACATGTATTGGGCAAGACTGGTGAGCTGCAGGGGCGGTCTGCGGGGTTAATCCGCCCCTCGCTTAATGCCCAATTGGGTGCCACATTTATGCCAGAGTTATCACGGCCAGATTGGTGTGGACATGTCACGTGTGAATCCCGCAAAGACGCGCAATCATCCGTTGCCATGGTTTCCGTGACGGTGTCCTGGCTCGACGATATCGACGCTTCCTCATTAGACCCGCAGATGGCGCCACCGGTATCAAATCCAAGATCACCATTCATTACGACACCGTTCAGATTCGCCGCCGTTTGGTTCAGGTCGATTCCTTCTGGTTCTTCGCCCTGCCCTCGAGTCCCGCAAGTCCGGGTCTCCGTGGGCGGTACTACCGAGGAAAATGGGCAACCGTCATTGAAATGGAACCCCAGGGTTTTTTCAATGGTGCCCTGGACTTGTTTGGCTACAGTATTAAGGCTCCGCAGTTCCTCGGGCAGATATACCTTGACTATGGCGTGGTACAAGGTCTCAGTCTCACTGACCACGTGCAGTGACGTCGACACTACTGACACGTCCACTTGGGTGTTGTATATAAGGTCCGCGGCACCCTCCACCAAACCTAAGCACAGAATATCATGATATATTGCTCGTTTATAAATAATTGTGGGCGATACTTTCACATATATACTTACTTACGTTTGCAGTTATACATGATTTTATTTGGTTATTAATTGTAATATTATTTGGTTATTAATTATAATATTATTTGGTTACTAATTATAATATTATTTGGTTATTAATTATAACATTATTTAGATCAATTGATTAAACGTTAAGATATATGAAAGAGAATGTATATACAGGGGATACAATCTATAAGATACGTAGCATGTACTAAAATATACATGCAATGGTTAGACACAATGTTTTACATTTACATCTAAGAGGTAAAATGATTAACTTGAAATACTGAAGATGGACGGTTATATCATGTATGTAAACATAAGCAGAATAAATGTAATGATCCCAGCATCTTAGATGATCCCAGCATAATCTTAGGTTTTTAATAGGATTCAGCAGGATTCAGATACACGGAGTGTTCGACTCAATGTTGCCGCGCTAAATAGCACGAACAATTGATGCGAAATGTTAATATGACCTGAATGACGACTAATATTTACTGACAAAAAATATAAAGCAAAAGCATTGGCATCATGATGATATACTCTACATTATCAACACGATTGTTCATACGCACAAGCTGGATAACTGTCGAACTTGTATTCGACGTGTGTCGATATTTAAACATTGACATGTTGTTAAAATGTCTTACCAACAACGAGCATCTCCAGACCCTTTCTGATGGAGTAATAGTGAAGCAGAAGATTGCCATCCTCGCAACACTCGGCCCTATATGGACATGGTAATAGAGTAGTTATTTGGTTGAATAACGTGTCATTTGGGGGCAGGTGCCCAACATTGATAGTGTCATATTTAAGTTCAGGGGTTCCCGCCAGAAATGAGCTTAGCATGAACATATTGCTGGTCAGCATATGTTACTTGGGAAATTACATGTTTGTCGACATCAGCTACAAGGACCGGTTATCGGGGCAACTATTCACTTTAATTAGTTTTCGTTTCATGGAATCCCTTCAACCCTTCGTTACTGCTGTAACTCCGTAGACCTACTTAATACGTACACCCATCTGATCCGTAGACCTACCTGATATGTACGCTTATCTGATCCCTTACCACAGTCTGTTTCTCGGCGTGTACCCGTTATTATTCTTGAAATGCAACCGGCGTCTTAGTAGACAACAACATAAAGCTATACTCGTAATTTTGACAGAATATCATGTATGTATATAATTGTTTTTCGTTTTTAACTCAGTGGCAAACTTCTATAATGAAATAAACCCAATACACAAATTTCTCCCCTACATGGTCATTGCGCGTATGACATCCCTACGCTTACTTGATGTGGTGGCGCGTGCTTACTATACCTGAAGATGGGAGGTACGATGTTGTGGTATGAGACCGCCAGGAGGGTGTGCACTGTATCCAGATGCTCCAGAAAGCAGCGGATGTTGGGTCCCAGCGCCTTCAACATGTGGGCGTACTTCAAGTCCAGAGCATACTTGATGAAGTATTTGCCATAGGCCTCCAACGTGGCTCCCAACGTCAGCTCTGCATGTTACATATGGTCAATAAACATACAGCGAAGCGCATATTACTCACACTATTATATATATATGTTGATAGACCTACGTTTTGACGTAGATTATTGAAAAAGCTCGAAAAATAACTAATTTAACCGTTTATTGTAGGTCAAGTTAATCCTGATTTAAAAGGGGCTGAGGGGGAGGTAAGAGGGGGAGACTTTGGCTAGATCGGCAACTTCAGTCTTCTGACGTACCCAGAACTTCCGCTGTTGCTCCAATCAAGGTCAAGGTTAATTCGTCTTCGTAATGGCGTAATTTAATGAAGTGTTGATCGTCTTGGGCGTTCGCTCGTTCCCTGAAGACGATCGAATAATTCTTTGTTACTTACAACTTCCAACCAGACAGACCAACTTTCAATCAGACACAAAATAGACTCACGCCCATAAGCCATAATAAGACGATGCAAAATTTGAAGAAAATCAGTTGACTGTTGAAATTAATGCCATGATATGATATGGTACCGCCATAGCATACGTTATTCCTCAAAGTAAGTCTTGCCCCCCCCCCCCACCCTACCCTGGTGGTCATGATCCTCGGGAGTGAAGTGAAATATTGGCGTTGTTTCTCTGGCACCTTTCTCTACACAATCCTGATCATTGCGAAAAAGCTTCTCGCCAGATTGCTCTAAACATCGAACGATCAATCACCCGGCAGCCTGCAAGGGTCGTAAAGTCCGGGTATGTACCTGCCATTCATTCCCCATTGTAAAAGGGTAAAACGGTACATACACGGACCTCGAAAGCTATATGTAAAAACAAATACAATGGCAACCGCCTTTCTAGTGAATCGCGCGTTGCCATGGCTACTTCTTCGAAGTAGGTAAATGGTAGGGCGAACAGACGGCGATGGCTTTTAATTTGCGAAACAAGACGGTTCTCATAATAGAACGATCCATACCCCGACACTAAGCCCCGCCCACCCTTGAGTCCTTTTTCTCTACTCATGAGAATGAAATTGACAATCATGACTGATTGTAGGTACAAGTGAGAAGTACAATCATTCACTGACGTCATTGTTGCTTTTATCCAATCATGTGGTGCAACGAGTTCGTGCCCGTGCGTTAGGTCGGACAAATA
Source organism: Arenicola marina (assembly GCA_964019135.1). Taxonomy (NCBI): domain Eukaryota; kingdom Metazoa; phylum Annelida; class Polychaeta; family Arenicolidae; genus Arenicola; species Arenicola marina. The sequence continues at coordinate 36,239,725 of OZ025253.1, read as the reverse complement.
AGTCGGACAAACAAAGCAGCATGTCACTTTGTTGTCAGTTTGAGAGATGAGTACTACTCACTTGTACCTACCCTCCGCTACGATTGTCAATTTCATACTCGCGAGTAAGGCAAAAGAACTCAAGTGTCGGCTGGGCTTAGTGTCGGAGTGTGGATCGGTCTATTTTGAGAGACTGCACCCGCCAGCACAGCATCAAGTAGCTTCATCCTGATAAACAATTCCGAGGTTTACTGATGAATTGCGCAGTCGTCCAGTGAGGTAACAGTATCGCAACGGTGCAACGAGAAGATACCTTCTGGTGCAGACAGCGCATGCAGGGGCGAATCCAGGAGAGGGTCGCATTTTAGGGCCGCAATTTATACCATTCAACATATGAAAACCGAAAGCCTAGGCCATAATGAGGTCTACTCCGCGCTGAAATTAAGTCGACGTACCCTGGGCTAACATTTAGTCGACTCCGCGCAGAAATATTCCTTGTGGGCCGCCTACCCCAACTGGAGAAAAAGTCCTACTGCGCGCATCTGACCCAACGCGCCTGCGACCGTCATATCGAATGGGGCGACAGCTAACCAGCATTCCACCCATTGACTGCCGTGGCCCCCATTAACCCCGGCAACGATGCGAGTATCTTGCGACGTCAAAACCAATTAACCAGTTTCCTAAATGAAAAATATCAACACCGTTGACAACAATGTTGCTTATTGCATGAGCTGTTCTCTATCCACACGGGGCAGGCTACTAGCCCGAGTGTTTATGCCGGGATGGATATACACATGGATATACACATCAAGTTCTTAAGATCAAGTGGATAATTTAAGAGACCAGAATCAGAATCACAGGCGGAGAGCAACCGAAATATTGAATTATATGTGACCAACAACGGTAACGTTAATATCCTGTGGGGTAACCATTGGTTCTGGAAATGTCAGTGGCCTCTTATTTTTACTCAGTTTTAGATCGGACCAGTTCACTGCCCACTAGTTCCAAAGGAAAAACTAATTGACACCGACACATGATTGAAGTATACGGTCACGGTATCTTCCGTGATGCTCAGCTGTATTCCACTATCCCTTCCGAAAACGTACCCACAGGTTCCTTTGTGTACATGTCACGGTTTATCCGGCACTTCGGGTAAAGCCTTAAAAAGAACATATCCCTATGAAAAGCAAAACAAACTGTGGCTCATGGCGCCGTTCCGCACACGCCATGTGGGCGGCATGTGATGGAAAATAACCCACCGTCGCCGTCGGCACACAATGTCCACAGATACACCTCAATTTTGCGCAGCCCCAATCAAGTCAAAGGCATATAAATAACTGTCGCATCGTGGAGCCACCATTCGACACGTTTCTTTGTTAGGCTAGAGTGTATCCTCGGAGGCACGGCTAGGTTTTGGGTTAGTGCTAACTCAATGGAGGTAACACTGCATATTCTGAGGTATGTTTGGTTTCTGGAGTTAGGGTTAATGTTCTATTTGCATTAGTGTTAGGGTCATTGGAGGTAAGACTGCATATTCAGAGGTATGTTTACCTTCTTGGGTTAGGGTTAGCGTTGTATTTCGGATAGGGTTAGTGTTAAGGTCAGTGGAGATAAGACTGCATATTCTGAGCTATGTGAAGCTTCTTTGGTTAGGTTAGTGCTGTATTTGGGTCAGGGTTAGTGTTTTGGACTTGATGCCGCTTCTCCCGGATCACGTACGTTATTTGACCTCGACATCAAATTGCATTTGTTTTTATTACCGTGTCAAACCTGACTGGCAACACATGCGGCAAAAGATGTGACACCGACGTCGCACAGCCTCTTACACGCAAGCTGCGTTCATCAGTAAAATCCCCCACCCTTGAGAGGCTTGATATGTACGAGCGTCAAACTGTGCCCTATTGAGAGCCACTGCTTGCTACCCCCCCCCCCCTCCACCGCGCCAACAACAGCACCAACCACCAAGAAAAAACGACTTTGCTTCATAACTCCTTCATAAACGTTTGGAGAAATCGTAATTGTTTAGGACTTTGTTGAACTGAGCGTTTAGGATGCTATTTCCCGGGCAATTTGTGTCATTACGTTGTGCTTTCACAGGAAAATGAATGTAAAATCTACAGTGTCGATCTTGCCCGCATCAATACATAGTGTAACTGACTTGTAAACACGCATTAAGTTGATTGCATTTAATTATTTATTTTTCAAACTTTTTATTTTTATGTTTCTTATGTTTATTTGCTTCGTGATGTCAATGTCATCGTAGAACGTTGCCGCAATGTAACGTTACTTTGTATAATAGTATAATGTATAATGGAGCCTGGGATACTTTTTGTTTTTCAAAATAGTGAGTTATTATTGGTGCTAAGGTTAACAGCTTGATCGATTTAATCATATCATTCGACAAGGAGTGCTCCTGTGCCTCCTATTTTGCATTTTTGGTTTGATAATGTTTACATTCGGCCAACATGTTATGCTGCGGCGCACCGATTTTGGACGCATTGAGAGAAATGTCAAAGTAAGTGACTTCTATATACATGGGTGAGAGTGTAATTGAGGTAATTGAAGTACATTTCGTTTCGCCAGAACATGTCAGTACAGTTGACGTATACTGTGGCTATCAGAAGACGGCATCACGGGGAGGTGAACGCAACGTAAGTCAACATGTCAAAGAATGCAAGGATGAGCTAGATCTCGCTTCCTCGACTTGCCCTTCCACGATTCTCGATTCCTCGCCCGCGCTTCATCGCTTCCTCGCCGGCGCGCCCTATTTTGTGCCAGGCGAGAATGCGGGATCGCGAGTGGCACATATATGGCTCCATACATATGACACCGATAAGAAGAACTGTTGCTATTTGCTGCGTTGCCATGAGAAACTTTAACAGTTGAAATTTTCTTGCTCACATGATATATAGAACAGTATACGGGCAGAAATATAGGGAGTTCCTCAGCGTATTTGCTTTCTCGTCACAACACTGACACATATTGACATTGAAAACAAAATATTACTCAGCAAAAATTGTACATGCAGTGGCGCTACGCAGTGGAGTAGTGTGAAGTACTATTTGCGAAGTCTGGCGAATTCTTGGTAGTGCCCCCAGCCCTTAAGCCGTGTGACAGATTGGACCAGAAGCGGCCTATTGGGAGCTTAAGTTCGCAGACAGCAGGCAAGGGGGCACTCGCTGTCACTGCGTTCAGACACCATGTGCATCACAGCTGGCATTTCGCCCTGAAAAATCCCCCATCAAACCGTTGTGTTTGGAGAGCATTTCGGTCAACGGGAAAAAAAACACGCAGTCTGGGAAGAACGCGATATCACGCTAGATTTTCGCGGTAATGGGGAACACAATTTGAAACATCCATGTCGTGTGCGACGTCAACCTAATGACTGATGAGGCGATATCGAGATGCGTTGGTGATTCGCATTTCCAAACCATATGAAAACAGACATTTTGTCAAATATCATGGAATATGTTCATAGCACATGTTCACCGTGCATGACTAACGCATTATTTCGTTGTCTTGGGTATGGGACAATCAAGTTCACTCACTTTCATTCATAAAATAATACGACATACAACCGCACTTCTCCTTCACCTTTTGTCGTATAAACTGTATTTATGCACTTGATAGGTGTTCAACAGAGAATACCTCCTTAACCTACCGTGATCATGCTAATAAAAAATCCTCGATGTATTTCCCCGTCTTAAACAACAACGTCGTTCAACAGTGGAGTGTCACCGGGAAAGAGAGTAATCAGCATAACTCACATTGCACAACCACCGGTATTTACGAAGATTCGAATCTATTGATTTAGAATTGGATGCCGTCATAGGCGTAGATTAGTAAAAGCTCAGATAAGTGTCATAACTAGACGAGACCGTCAGGCATAGCGTGAAAAGGATTACGAAAATCGGGGACATAGTTAGCCCAATTTGCCAACTGAGAACCTTATTGAGCCTAAGTGGCCGCTGAAAGCGCAATTGAACCCCTAGGATCCGGATGCTAGATGAGCACAATCTAACCAGATCCGGCTCTCTAGCGTCCCTATCAAGCAAACGCGACCACCCAACCCGAATGAGTGCCGGTCGATATCGCCGTTGACTTATAATAAAAGCGCCGGCAAGGGGGTGCGCTAAGTGTTCGCTAGCCACCAAACTAAGCGTGCTAGAGTAATTCGATTCCGTGTAAACATGATCTAGTTTACATTTGTTTCAATATTTTTTTTAAGATTCATCCCAAATCTAGGCTCTCTAGCTCAAATGATAACCGAGTTAGCGTCAACGTTTAAAACGTCACTTGACGAGGGGTTGACGTCAACTATGCCTGTCACTTCCATGCATTCTGTCACACATGATGTCAATAACATTGATTTTTTATAATGCTGACGAGGTTAATTATCTAATAACTCAAAAGCTATAAAGTTAGCTAAGAATTAAGGCCATGATGCTTTTGCACCTGTCTCTGAAGAATACTCTCAAACAAACATCTGATCTTAAACAAAGATAGAAAAAGTTACTGCATTTGAACTTTTTTTCACATTAGAGGGAAAAGCGTTGTTACATTTGAGGGTTTTTACATTAGTGGAAAATTGTTACACTTGAGGGTTCAACAGGGTAAACGGTTGCGTGTGTCAGGCTTGGCAATAACAAACAGTTATTCGATCTCAGAGATGCTTGTAAGCGACGTATAACATTATTAACAATACCAAACGAACCATATATAAGATACAAAAAAAATACAACTAACGAGTTCGACAAAAAGCCTTGGTAAGACAATTATTAGTCCAAAAATAATACCGACGTTGCGGCATATGCCACTTGTTCAGTCACCATTTTTTCCTCGGTGGTGTAGATTTGAGCGTACACTGTGACGCTAAATATATCATCCCTGGGTCGCCAGCGACTAGCAATCACCTGCAAAGTGAAATTGTCTGTGACTGCCGATCTGTACTGTAGTAGAAAGAAAACCTATTTGACGGATAACGAGGACGGATGGCGGTAGTAATTTGAAATTCTTCACATCGTGTCGTTCGCAGTTTTTGATGGCATCGGGCGTGACGCTGGAGACGAATCCTGTTGCTACGAAGTTGTTGCTTTATTATTTATCTGTGTTAATTGGTTCGTATTTTAGTCCCCGTCATTGCGCTTACAGGAATAGGTGCCAAAATGTCATGGACAAATGACGTTGGAGAATTTTCTTTTACACCTGATGTTCATCGTAACTACTGGTTATTATGGCACTCATATGGCGCAAAACAGCCCATTAATATTGGTCAGCGACTCACCCCGTCCGATTTGGCACCTGAAGCCCAGATAAGTTGTCACTATGGGAATCCGTATTGATATGATCCACTGACACTACGTTACGCGGAGTCATGTGGGCCATTCAACTAGCAGTAATGCATACCAGAGGCTAGTTTGCCATACGCTCGATACATCAAAGGAAACATCTGAAGGGAGGTAATTATATTGCTTTGCAGAAGGAATGAGGCCCGAATTGAAGACGACCGCCGGTCACGGCTGCGAACGCTCCTCGATCGATGAGAACCGAGTCTTCACGAACAGTGCAAACACATTCATCAATGATGAATTCAACGCGTCGAATTAAAAATACATGGGCAGGAAACCTAACATAAAAGTAACATTTCCGTTCTTGTTATTCTTAGCACTGACCCATGGCAGGTTGCGTTGTACAATCCGCAGATAGATCCCACGAATAATTCGTTCGATGTCATGACATGCGATTGATCATAGGTCTAGAAATGGTTTATATTTGCTTTAAATTTGGACAATTACGGCAAGCTCTCAATATGAAGCCTTGTCTAGGCTACTCTTGGGCTTGTACAATTTCCACCTTTGATTACAAACCGGGAAGCCTTTTTAATATGGTGTTCAGTCTGTTTTCACGCATAACATTATTATGAAGCATTTCGAACTGGCAAGCCTCCTTGTCAGACGACTATATATCGCCCGTTTTGACGCCAATAAACATTAGACCTTCATACGGACCACTATCGCCACTTTAAACTATTTTATTTATTTTAACCCTGAGTCGAGTTTCATTACTATTCCACATAGATTATACCGGAAGTCGCTGGGCGATAAACAATGAGAAACATTCTAAAGGATGTTAGTGACCATTTACGATAAGATACGATAAACTTCAGACATGACAGCATGGATAAATATGATAGCATTTTGTAAACAATTAGTTCAATGTCTTGTAATATAACAATCCGGTGTGTATTACATATATATTACATATATATTACATATTTCATTTTTAGAACAAAGTATATGAGTATCACCAAAAGCTGTCCCACAGCACCCTCTGCACCTCTACACACATCACATATATACTACTGGGCGTTAGCACATCTTCATAGTTCTTTCGTTTATATTTCGCATATAACGTGCAACGTTCAAAGTATAACATTTAGTGCTTTCAACCCTTCCCACATCTTGTGAGCCACTCACCTTCTTTACACCATATCAGTATATATCGTGGCCAAGAATCGTAACGCGCGCAGCTAGGTGAACCGTTTAATCCAATAACCAAAATTCGGTTGTGCATTATCTTTTAGTTTTCCCTTTAAATCAATAAACATTTCATTTCATGTTTCATTGTTCCACGCAATGTCGCTATGGCAACGATTGAATCAGCGGCATGGCAACTTGGGTCAGGTTACATGATTTTAGCCGCCTTCGGATCTAACGCTTCAGTAACTGTACGGATTAAAGACCATCAACACGTAATAGTTAATGAGTTTAGTAATAGTAATTATTAGTTAGTCGTTAGTAGTAATTAGTACGTAATTGCGTTTGTATATATGTTTTCTACCATAGGGCTTAGGCTTTTTGTGCAATAACCTTCTCATTATTAAACCAATTAGTTCTCCTGTTTGTGTTAGCCTACACAGTAAGATATCCATTTTGTGACACAAATTGATGCAACAGCACACTGGATTTGTTCATTCATGTGAAGGATCGGTTTTGACAGTCTTTCCCCTGGCCGGCTTTTCATATCATGTTTTTCTGCTGACAGGCAGAGGACTGGCAAAATGTCGTTACTAAGAGAAATGGCTGCCGACGACAGGTCTCAGATGGCGCCAAGCAGGTAATGTTATCCAACTCACTTAACGCGTAAGTGCAGCCACCAGGCGACCGACCTCCCAGATGTTTCCGACCTTCATCATGCCGCCATCTTATAACACGTGGCCCACAGAATGCCTGTCTCTTGGTTTAGGCGATAATGTATGAATGTGGGTCGGGATAAGTTCATCATAAGAACACTAAGGGTATCGATTTATCTTATTCATATTTTTCCTTAATGGAAGAAGACCTTCCCATCCTGAAAGAGCTGAATCCATTGGGCCACTAATGTTATGTACTGAAATATTTTGACGAGGTTCAGATCTTCTTACGCTACAAGTCTCCAAACGTTACAGTTTTCATTCATTGTAAAAATGTAAATGAAAAATATCATCAAAAATATGTAGTTACATTAGCAGTAGCAGCGTAACATGCCATGAACACGTGTGTTTTCATTGCGCGCCCCTGTCACCGTCGGCTTGAATATCCAGCGCATATAACTGGCCGTGTATGCGTCTGCACGAGACAATCAGCTTTACATAGAGGTGTGTGGATGAGTTGGACAGGAAACAAATTGCTGGCCATACAAATATACGCATGGACCAAGGTTCCAATGTCCAGTGTCGATTTTTCAACATTCTAAATGTCGAATGTTGATTTTTCACGACGTTGGTTAAGCTGAGTGTCGTTTATTTCAAAACTATCTGTCGGTGTCTCTATTTCAGATCTTCGGTATCGGCACTTGGGGATCAATGCCAACTGTCGATTTTTTTCGAATTTGCCCCTTCCCGACCCCTAAGCAGGAGCCTTAGTGAATATACTTTAAAATGTATGCTATGTCACGGCAACTTCGTTTTGAAATACACGGCGCACCTACGTCTGCCCGCCTCATAAACAAAAGGATTGATTGCCACGGCGAACGATAAGGACAACGACAAGTCTATTCTTCACTGGGGCGTCATACATCCTCTACATCAGCATCATTAAGGGATGATTGAGACAAGTCGGGATACAACATCTGAGCGCTAGAAAACTAACGCTGCAATCACATGCTACTCGCATTTGTAAAGCATCTTAATTACTCGTGCGTAAAGCGAATTATTAGTGGGCAAAACGTGGCTGGTTCAGTGTTGTCAGTATTAATAACGACCCCACAATGGATACATTACCACACATGTCAACAATGATGGCACAAAAGCCAGCAACTGTGCATACATGAGCATGTGACGTCAGAAATATGCGTCCCGTCATGACAAAGGGACGCACGAGAGCGCTCTTCAGCACTGATCGACCGCAAGCGTCACAAACTCCTACGGAAGACACGATTTGCCAATATCGGATGAGTAGCTTGGCACCCGTCAAGTGCACCTTTTATAGTGGCGCAGCAAGCGTGTTCGTGTGGACACTCTGTGGGCGTTGTGGTAAAGTATAAGCCTGCAAGGATGATAAAAACGACTGTTACAGCTTCTGAATGGAGCTATCCTTATTGTATTGTAGGTTCCAACGCTATATGGCACCGCTGAAAAAATTGTAGACGATTCACTCAGTTGTATTATGGACCAGGCGCCAGATGGCGATGAATTATTCATTCATTCAACAATGGCGTTGGAAACGATTACGTCTCTCAGACGACTTACATTTTGGAATTTTTATTTGGGCGTTAGAAAAATAATCGTAAATTTTTCGTGTATTGAATGGAGATTTGTGCTCAAAGCAAAGTTTTCATTGCTTTTTGAAAATCCGTTTTCACTGGCTTCTGCATCGTTCATCAGAGACTTAAGGCATTCAAGCCAATTGGATGAATGAAAACATCAGGCTTAAGGTTGTTTGCAAATGTGAAATGAAGACACTTGGCATCGATATTGATATCTGGGTGGATTTGGCAGCAGGGGCGAGTCCAGAAAGCAAAAAAAAATGGGTAGGGGTTCAAACCGACGAGGGAGGGGGTGGGGGGCGGTGAGGGGGGCTCTGACAAACATCGCGACCGGCGGATCCACCATTTTTTTGACGACCGGGAACTTCCTAATAACACACGGCTTCAGGGGATGAAAAGAAAGCGTAATTCAAAAAAATAATATATATATTGCTGCATTAAATATGTAGCGCTCGTTAGTTTTATGTTTAAATCTCGGAAATTATAAGGTTGCACGAAATTACAGCCAATTTGACCGAAATTTGCCCCCGGCCGACAGCAGCGGTAAAAGCGGGGCTTGCGTTGCGCCACCTAGCCAATGGGAGATTGCCATCCCCTTCAGGGGCATACATTAACTGTGGATGTCGCCCGTCCTGTCGGGCACGCGGTGTTGAGATTAACCTTCCCGCCCGAAAATTTACCTGTCCTATAAAATTGTGAAACAACAACGTTAAAACAACTGATACACATTTTATTTACAAGGTCGATTCTGCGAAGTCATTTTGCGAAAAGGGAGCGCCTATGACTGAGCGCTCAGTTTTCCGATTTTTCCGAAGCATTGTTCCTAGCAACTCTGGTGGTAGTACCATTACTTTCAGAACCGTAATCTAGCCTTGGATTTTTGCCCTTGGTTATTCCTCTGTGCCATCTGCTCTGATAACTTTGAATTCCCCAGGGGAAGGGATGAGGGCACTTTTGATCACCTTTCGACATCAACTGCAATATGTGGTCAAGATCTAAAATGTTGATAAAACTTCAGTCTCAGGTGGGCACATCGAGAGAAATTGTAGGTTTGTGTTCCGAATATTGAGAGAAAAAGGGCGAACAATGGGGTCATTTGGGCGGCACATGTGCATATACCTATATATATGTAGTGCCATGCCCGGGATTGCATCCGCCAGACCCATCAGCCGTATCTTAGTGCTGAGGCGCCATGGCATTTCATCCCTGGCTCACTTGTAATTACCGGACCATGACAAACAGACAGGGGCATGCAGAGGGGTCAGACGGCTGGGCGGCCTCATGTCTTATGCACGTGGTAATTGATTGCCATGGAAACGACCAGCAATGACTGTTATGACACATCGGCGCCTATCGGAGTCTAACTGGGTGGGTGGGTATGGTGGGGGAAGTCACATGGAGTGGAGGAATAGATGACTACATGGCGGAGATTAACATCACCAAAATTGCCTTTTACATTCGTGATATAATTCGACGAAAGCGTCGCGGGAAGGGAAATATGCGACCACAGTCCATTTCTCTGCGTAATCCAATTAACACAACCACAGTCCATCGCTCTGGGTAACCCAATTAACACAACCACAGTCCATTTTTCTGGGTAACAGAATTAACACAAACACAGTTCGTATCTCTGGGTAACCTAATTAACACAACCACAGTCCATTTTTCTGGGTAACAGAATTAACACAACCACAGTCTATTTGTCGGGGAACCCAATTAACACAACCACAGTGCATTTCTCTGGGTAACCCAAGTAACAGAACCACAGTCCATTCCTCAGGGTAATCACTGATATACATAGCACGCCATTACTTCGAACCAAGAACACACCACAACCCAATCCAGTGATTGGGCAAATCCATGGCCTTTGGCACATCACGTGTTGGCTAGATGTAGAAGTCTTACTAACCAATTGAAACATGTCTTACAGCCATTTTCATTTAAAGTTAAGTAGAAGAACCAAGTAAATTGTTAACTTCTTATATTCTCGACAATTTTAGAATTTTGCAGTCATTAAGTCATTTTACAGTCAAGCATAGAGTGACTTGGCTAAAGGACGCGCTTGGAACCATACAGCAGGCCCCGACATAGAAAACCTCATTAGATCAAGCGGAGAAACGTCAACCTCCAATGAAGCAGGGACTTACAGGATCTTGTCCCAGATATTCCGGTCAACGTTCTCGAGAATCATCCGACGAAGGCAGTCGTGTATTTGGCCGTGCTGCAAGCAGAAGACAAGATTATCACCTACGTTTGCTATAAAATTGTATCCTGGGCCCATAAGTAAAAAAAAACCAGGGCGAAAAAGACGGCCCCGGACCCCCAAATTTTACCGATTTCGCCCTGATTCAGGGCGCATTGAAGAGACGGGGCCCGTAAGTGTGAAACGGCCGGGGCCAAATATTTCGCCCTAGAATAGGACATTAGCATTGAGTGGGGCAAAATATTTGTTTCAGGGCCAAAACAGGGTGGAATTAAGGCGTTTTTAGGGCCATTCATCTAAACTTACTATTTGGGGCGAAAAGGCCAATCTACAGGCAATGACTCTTTTTGACAAGAATATATAACGTTTGCGCTGATCTTTTACAGCGTATGTTGCGTACTGATCACGTCCGTCCTGTGAGCGAGAATAACAGTCAAATAAAGGTAAAACAAAGTCAACAAAATCTGAGGTCAACAGTCCTTGAAGAAGGATAAATATAGAGGAAATCCGGATCTAGGTATAAGTGCTTATTTTCATGTGGAACCAGCAACGACGCTTAATGTGCGTATTCGGTCCGCCTTGGGGATACATCCGGGTTACTAAAGAAATGCGCCCTGTGCCTGTGCATTGAGGCAGTAGCCGCTAACAGACATATAACGGATAGCAGTGTTCAGCGCCTGGTATGAGCGGGTATACATAGCGGCTCCTTGTGAAACCCACCAGTTTTCAGCTGATGAAATTAACGTGAGGAATTACCGACATGCAAAAAATGAACAATATGGCGATCACGTGGGCTGATCTGGAAGGTATTCTTATGCGATGGATAAGAGGCCTCAGCTTCAAAGCGGAGGCACCAATGCTAGTTATTGTATCAATACGAAACGCTGGTAAAGGAAATGAAACGAGATCTACGAAATATTCTCTTCGCACCTAATACTTGGACGTGTCTTTACAAACTGGTAGCATATAGCCTAGCTTACATACACTTTCATGTACCCATGTCGTGCGGCGGGTGATGCAAATAAAGCTTTCCAAAGCATCTCTAGCACGATTAACGCCCGTGCAAACTTAAGGTTCTTCCTATAGGTCAGTCCCCAAAGGCGTGTCCTACCTAAGTAAAATAATTGGGTCGTCTGGACAGAGCTTAACGCGGCAAAACATGAATGTGTCGGCAGGGCGGCATGTCGAGTTTAATAGCTTCCGGTTTGTTGGGTTAGAATATAGAGATTGTCTCGTGAAGTAATGTATTTAATCGTCAACTAGAGTGTGTGTGTGTGTGGGGGTGGGTTGAGGGGGGGGGGGGTAACCATTGAATCGCGAATCCCCAAGAATCAGGGAAAGCAATATCGAATCTCCAAGATTAAGGCATTTTAAATTTGGGCGTGAAAAAAGCCCTTAATGATGAAATCGCGAATATCGTGGAATTCACAGCCTGTTATTACGGACCGCAGTAAATAGGCAATGGTCTCTGCGTTGAGCCAGGAATTGTACGGATAACCATCCCCAAAACTTGGCAACAGTTAATCGCGAATTTCCAACAATTCTGGATGCCAATCGCGGAGATCGAAAAAGATATTCCCTCTGCCCTATAGTCTTGACTACAGCGCAAAAATAATCCAGTCTAAAGCGCACTATCCCTAGAGTCGTTGTGTGGGCGCAGCCAGACTTTATTCTATGGCAGAAATCAAGATAGTATTGACGTTGCTTCTTCGATATAGACATGATGGGAGTTCAATGGGAAATTATCTTCAGTTGAAACTAAATACAGTGGCACACCGCTATTAAGACCACCTCCCGGATTGAGGAAAAGTGGTCTCGTTAGCGGGTTGATCTCATTAACGAAATGTCCATAATAACAGCAGTGGTAGGGGAGATCGGGGCAAGTAGGCCCTCGGGGTACGTTAGCCCACATCGATTTTTTCGACTTTACACCCCTAAAGTACCAAGTTGTGTCATGTGATGCGGTCATGTGATGAATGTTTTACGTCCCAGAATTTTTTCATCAAGATCGAGCTGCGCGACGAACAGTTTGGCGGGAAATGAACTTTTTCTGCCAGGTAAGTAAATAACAGTTCCGCCATGTGTTCTTCGCTTTTCAAGTATGTCTTGTAAAGTTAGAAAATGAATAATTTACCGAAAGTCATGTACCATGTGCGCCTAATTTTGATTACAAATTGAAGGCTCTAACTTCTAGTCTAATTCATATTTCTTGCATCCAAATATACCAGACACGTTTGGGGCACATCCACCCGCTTGAGTCGGGGCAAGTTGGCCCACTGGGCGAACATGCCCCGGTCGCCTGGTCTAATGTACCCCATATGCATAACATGGAACATATATGCAACGTTCACACAATGGAAAGGTGGCCCTAACATAAGACTGACAGCCCTACCTGATGCCGACACTGCTTAATACATGACCCCAAAGATCTTCAACAATAAGTTACAAGGTACCCTTGCTGCAAGACTTGTGATAACCGCAACACAGACGTGGTAATGAGGGATAGGGATTCTACATATAGTAATATGATGGGACAGCTTACTATTCAATTCAGATTTAAGATTCAATTACCAATTAATATTGATATTAGTATAAACATCTGGTAAGTCAATCATAAAGGCGAGTTATATAGTGGCCTATATATAGACATACATAGTTTGATATTGCAGGATGGTCCGGGATTATGTACCGAAAACCGACCGATTGAAGAAGGTCCCCGCTGATGTGATAAAGCAGGCTGTTGCTCATTGCCTTAACACTGGAGATGGGACTAGAACTACCGCAAAAATCTTCGACATCCCACGTTCAACTATTAGAAAATACGTAGCTAATATGTCAACCAACTCTGACACGGACACGCTAACAGCCAACATTGAAGTGGGATATTCGAAGCACCGCCAGGTCTTCACCACAGAACAAGAAGGGGAGCTTGTCAAGTATATGAGAAGAGCTGCGGATATATACTTTGGTCTAATTCCTAAAGAGGTACGCATTTTGACATACTAATGCCCCAGTCGTGGAAAGAGAGAGCTTGTGCTGGACCTGACTGGTTCACCAGCTTCTTGAAAAGACACCCTTCCCTCTCTATAAGAACCCCTGAGGCTACTAGTATAGGCAGAGCGACAGAATTTAACCAAGAAACTGTTGCACTGTTCGTTTCCAAACTGGCTACGGTTATGGATCGACACAAATTCGCGGCAAAGGACATATGGAATATCGATGAGACCGGTGTGACAACAGTCCAAAAGCCACAGCGGATCGTTGCTCCCGCAGGTGTCAAACAGATAGGTTCACTGACATCTGGTGGGAGGGGGGAGCTTGTCACCCTTTGTGCAGCCGTCTCAGCCATCGGCCAAGCAATGCCACCATTTCTGGTGTTTCCGCGAGTGAAGTTCAAGGACCACTTTTTGCGGGAAGCACCTACGGAATCTTCTGGCGCTGCACACAAGTCAGGATGGATGACTGGGGACAGCTTTCTCAAGTTCCTACACCATTTCGTTGATAATGCCAAACCGTCGAAGGAGCAGCCCGTTCTCATTATATTAGACAACCATGATTCTCACCTGCCTTTGGATGCCCTTCAGTACCCTAAAGATCATGGTATCATTATGTTGTCCTTTCCACCTCACTGCTCCCACAGGATGCAGCCATTAGACGTCTCTGTTTTCGGGCCATTCAAAAAGCGAGTGGGATGTGCTCAATCCAACTGGATGCGAAACCACCCTGGAAAAGCCTTGACAATATATGATACGCCTGGTATAATCCGCGAGGCTTGGAAAGATTCACTCTCTCCACGCAACATTACGGCTGGCTTTGAAAAGTCTGGGATATATCCATAAAATGCTGATATATTTACGGATGTGGATTTTGCCCCATCAGCGGTCACAGATCGTGATCAAGTTGGAGAGAGTCCAAAGGAAGACCCAAGGGCTGCTCCTCAGTCGCCATCGGAAGGCCAAGGCCCTGCCCCTCAATCGCCAACGGAAGGCCAAGGCCCTACCCCTCAATCGCATGTGGAAGGCCAAGGCCCTGCCCCTCAATCGCCTGTGGAAGGCTAAGGCCCTGCCCCGGGCTCGCCTATGGAAGGCCAAGGCCCTGCTCCTGGGTCGCCAATGGAACGCCAAGACTCTGCTTCGCAGTCACCTGAGCAAGGCCAAGGCCCTGCTCCTGGGTCGCCAAAGGAACGCCAAGACTATGCCTCGCAGTCACAGAGGCGACTAGAGGTGACGGCCATTGTCTTTTGTATGCCGCCGTTCTGGCATTCGAAGCTGTTGGAGTAAATGTGACGCACGATTCACTTTGTGACAATTTGATTCAAGAAGTGATTGCCAATAAATCGTACTACGAAGACTTCGCCACGGATGCGCAGGACATCGTTCGTAGTGTCTGTAGTTTCATTTTCGAAAAAGACTACAACACTGGGACGTGCGATATCATTGTTGTAGCCTTGTGTAATGCAATGCGAACCACGGCATGCATCTATCAAGAGACAGATAGGGTGTACCGGGAGACCCGACAAACACCTGGTCGTCCGGGACTTCAGTCAAAGCACATAATAACACTATTTCTTAGTGGTGACGGTGTCGCAGCACACTACGCTGCAATTGTTCCTACTCCCTCCGTTTCAGAGCCTGCTACTACCATTTCAAAGCCTGATCTCATCGTCACCAAGCTTGCTGACGTGTCTAAGGACCAACCGGATCTTCACAAAGACCGTTTTGCGCAGCAGAGCGGAAATTCATTCTCGCCCAAGTTCAGCCTCATCCTAAGGCTCCGCACAGGAAGTTAACGACCAAGGTTAGAAAACGAAGACGAGCTGCAATCCTAATCGATACACCAGAAAAAGAAGCTATCGAAGCCGAAACACGCAACAGAAACAAAAGGCAAACGAAACTTATCGGTGTTGCAAAAGAAAAGACTAAATCAAAAACAGGTAAAGAACCCAAAGCAAAGAGAAGAAACAGAATGAAGCGAAGAAGAAGCCATTCGTCTAGTGATGATTCCTCTGAATATTTCTGTCTTGTGTGTCTATCACCATGGTCAGAAAGCAGGAAAGGAGAGGTGTGGGTGCAATGCGCATCATGTAACGACTGGTCTCACAGAGAATGTACAGGGATGGAGTCCCCTCTCTACGTATGCCACAATTGCAACTCTGATCACGATTCGATTTAAACCAAATAATTCCGAGTAACTTGTAGCGATCCAAGTGTTTTGTTAAAGATTTCGTTGGTTGTGTCTAGATTGTTTAAGATAACGTTGTTTTTCTAATAAAAGAAAAGGGTGTAAGACGGACGAATTATTTGCGTTTTGTACCATGGGCGTATTTGCCCCGCGGGTCGGGTCTACGTGCCCCGTTACGGGGCACATTAGCCCTTGTCGGGTGCCTCTGCTAAACTGCAAACTACAGGAAAAGCAATTGACGGAAACAAACTAAACATGGTCCAAAATACAGCTACATAATACACCTCTCACCTAACAAAAAAATCAGACAACATGCTTTAACCTTAGCGCATCTATGGACCTTAATGTAAAAATGGAGCGAACGTGCCCCGGTATCCCCTATTATGTTAAAAGTGGTCTTGATGGCGGGGTGGTCACATTACCGGGGTTGCATTAAAGCGGGATTCCACTCTAGCTCCATCACATCGAAAATGTCATTTCACTGATATATGAGGCGTAACTTATTTTATTGATATTCTTCAGGGCGTAAGAAACATATTGCTTTCACCGTTACTCGACACATGTTCTCTGAATGACTCGTGCGCCGAACTGCTTTTATCCAAGTAACGAACTTACCCAGATATCTCATATTCATGTGCATTCATGAATCACATATCAGAATTGGATACAAAGATGACTGGTCGTACTTTTGTGAGCAATGGAAATCTGTGCAATTTATTCTCAGCCAATATTATTCAAATTTACAATTCTTTCTCGATCAAGAAAGTTATGTATTTTACGAGCAAACTTTTGAGCTTCAGGTGAAATAACCCCCAGCTTCTGAATTGGCAGACATGCGATCTGACAGCGGATGATAACCTGCTGTCTCACACGATGGTGGCAGGCGGAACTAGGCAGGATGCCAAAAAACCAGGCAGTATGGTCGCTAGACTTGCTTGGTCTGAGTTTGTTACATGCCAGATTACATTCGGACATCAATATCCGACAATATAATAGAGCCTGCCATTAGTTTCCCTGAACTTCAATTTCAGGTTCTTGGTCCCGTCTGCAGTGTAAGAACAATACCTTTCCTATTCCTTTCTGACTGAACCAGGATGTTATGTCAAAATCTCCAGATCTTAAGATCTTAAGATCCAGATATCACCGTCATATCGTAGATGAACCCAATATATTAACTTCATTCCCAGCGAAGAAATTAAAAAAATCGCAGTTATCAGTGGTAATTAGACGAGAGTCGGTCCCGTGGCATAGATCTTTGGGGACGTTTATGGAATCATTTCAAATATAATGATGCAACAGCCGGTATTGTGTGCTTTGTTTTTTTTAAAGGCGAGTAACGATTTTGTATTCACTGATAGATTAAATGATGGCTGAAGGGTGGCCCCTTTAGTACTTGCATTGCTACAATTCTATTTTGGAAACATTTTTTTTACATGTAAATATCGGTACCATCTAGGCTTTAAAATTGAGTTTCAAATGATAGATGACAATCGATATTTATGTTGGTGTCCACTAGGGTTGCGTGTTGACTATCTAAAAGTATCTCACGATTTGTATACATAAGAACATAAACAAAAGAAGCACCGTTTAGTCTTTAATAGCCGACCCGATAAAGACATTCCAATACGTCTGTTATTGATCGTCGAATTAAAATCGTTAAACAATCCCCTAGAACACGTGACACAAGACATAGATCTAAAGACATTGATTTAAAACGTCGTCCACTTTCAATGGGCAAATAAAGCCCTGGGACCAGAGAACACTGTAGCTCCCACATAGGCATAATTAAGCTTCGTTTTAGGATGAAATACATCATAATAGGGTTGAACATTTCAAGCGCTCAATAAATCGAAGCACGTGAAGACACCAGGGAAGCCGCTTCAAAGTAGTTTGATCTAACACGCCCCCTCCTCCTCCTCCCCATCTTTCCAATTATTCGCCTCTAAGCCCCACTATTATATCCAATGATACTGACGAACGTATGCGAGAGTAATTACGTGATCTGGCGATAATAACCATCGAGTGCGGTATGCGATATACTTGCTCATGTGTTTGCAATTCTTGCGCTCCAACCTCGCGTACGTTTAAGACCCACAGAATCCCACTTTCGTATATGGGGTTTACAGCCGTTGATAGACATTTCGTATCGCAGTATATTGAACTGAACCTACTGATATCGGTACTCACGGTGAACAGAATTGCAGCATTTACTCAGACATGTATTGGAAAAGGTGGGTAAAAACTATCGCCTTGGCAGCTGACAGTAATCTTGAAGCTAAGTGGACGACGACCTTAATTGCCCTTGCTTATTATCAAGGATAAATATCAAAAGATATTTCGTCTGATACACGTCGCCCTGGAAACCAATGAACGGCGTACGAAATAAAGCTCACGTAAGCAGACGGCATTAACTCACCATTGTGACGTAATGTCCAGCGGCAGACGACCCCCAACTTAAATCATATATGTGTGCATATCATATGATTTCTTTCGTCTTCTTTCGTTAGCGCCTATTCCTTTAATGAATCGATTCCTTGTCAAAGCGGTTCAACAGGTTCACCAATGGCTGTGTTGCATAGATGCGGCGTCGTGACGTATGTGGGTCGTTCTTCACATCACATCATCTTATCCAGCATTGGTAGTCAGCATAATTGCTGGTCCTGTATTGACAATCATGCATATTAAGCATACATTGCCGTCATAACATTGCCAAATTGATATGTTGTATAATAGTCACCGATTTCTGCTTTTACGGTTGTCTTATTGGTCTTGAGTTACTATTTTTTTTCTTAACCCTCCTTTAATCTGCAACCGGGTCGTGTCACACTCTCCGCATATAGGAGTCGCTAGCGGCGCTTCTACGGCTAATATCCCTCGTAAAAAGTTTGCTATGGAGTTACGCTATGTCGAGATACGATGACACTGGGACAAAAGACTCCGTGATTCCTCCGACCGTCCGCCTTGCCTGTCACATAGTCCGTAAGGATGCTGCGTGAGATGTCGCACGCGCCAAGCCGAAATCCCCGCTGGAAACCACTGAGCGAGACCTGGGAAGTGGGGAGGCGACCGGCACGAAGCCGGAGTCGTGGGCTAGAGGCGCGGGTCGGGGAGGGGTGGGTGGGGCTGGGGGGGGGGGGGGGTGGTGGTGTAATGGGAATGGTGAATGGTGGGCACAGAGCCGCCGCTGGTGGCGCAGTATGGGTAATTAGCGAGACGCACGTTACACAAACACCGAGGGGAGGGCGAACGTCTGAAAGAGGCCGCGGAGGTGGAAAGGCGGGCGAGGGTGCGAGGACGGAGGGGGGGGGGGGGGCTAGGAGGGGTAGTGACGTAGTCAGGTGGGAGAGCAGCAATGCATTGCCCGCGTTCCCAATGGTTCGTTCCCTCAAGCGTTCCATCCCAGCCACCTTCAGGCTCAGTATCGCGGTGGGTTCGCTAAGCTTAAGGTCACAGTTTAGGGTTAGGGTTAGCCTATGTGAAGATCCGAAGCACCGATCAGACGTATTAATACTATCAAACTTTATTACGGCAATAATAACAAAGCGTCTTTAAAATGCAGATCGACAGAGTGCAGAATGAAGGGCGGCTTGCGGAGGGGGAGGGGGGGTGGGGGATGGCGGGGGCTTGTAGACTCATATCTTGGGGTAAAACAGAGAATATTTCAAGAATCGACTTTAACAGTGCATCTTGTGGTTCGTAACCCTTGATATATCGCCGGTGTTGTAGCCGGGTTAAAAAATAGTGACAAGTCAAACGGGATTTTGTATGATGTGGATTTCCCTTGACCCTTGTGTAAGTTAGTTAATTAATAAAATAAGACATCAAACAATGACTGCAATTACATCATATTTGAGATACATTAACTAAAGGCTTTTGTATCATTTATGTAACAAATGCGTCACTTGTTAGGCGGGTTGTACGGAGGAGAACGGCTCGAGCATAGCACAAAACAGGAGTTTTTGGTCTAAGGCAACGTGTAGACAATCCCTCTCAGTCTTACCCCGTTGACGACGGAATGGTCACTTCTTGAACTTTCTGAAATCGATGAGCCCCAATGGTAGCTTTAGCCTACCTAGATCAACCGGCGAATTACCCTTTGCGGACACCACAACTGACAAGCAAACAAGATATCGGGAAATCAATCAGTTGTGCTATATATCATGTCATCCAGCATGCCCCTAGCTCTGCATTTCCATGGTAAATAGCAGCAAAAGATAAAACATGATCTTCTCTGACGTCAGCGTTCTTAACCACACTTTTTTGTCATATAATAGTGTCAATGCATGTATAGCATTCCTTTTGTCTTTTTTCTTTTCTCTTTTATAAGATTTTTTCTTCGAACGGTAACCGGCACTCCCATAATTCTCACCGCTGGTAGATACTTTGTTTTTGCCCTCTTTTCTTTTTATAGAAGGCGGTGGGGGGATAAATTTTCCTTCGCGATTGATATCCAGGAATACTTTGAGATTCGCGATCAGTTGTTGGTAATTTTTGAGGATCGTTATCCGTACAATTCCTGGTTTAATACGAAGACCAGTTGCCTATTTACCGCGATCCGTTATTAGCAGTCTGTGCATTCCTCGCTATTCGCGATATCCCCACTCGAGGTGTTTTTTTCGCGCCCAGATTTAAAATGTCCTATTCTTGGAGATTCGATTTTTCTCTGTCTAATTCTTCGGGATTCGCGGCTCAGAGCCAACCCCCCCCCCCATCTATATAACGACTATATGCGTAGCATGACCCCCCCACGGGGAAGACTACTGTCATAACTGTCGCTAGCCTCCACCACCTCCAGCCACCATCCCTATCCCTATCATCCATGCCTGAATTTTATATACGATGTTTACAACAAACAGAAATATCACCTGTTTATGCACCAGAACTTAATTCTAATTACAGTTGTATACAAACTATATTGTGAATAGAATGTCCCCCCCGCCCACCCCCCCCCCCCCGCCCATGCGTCATAACGTGACGCGACAGCACAGTTGATGGGTTGTGTCGGGCAACAATGTACCGTTACATTCTCCGACAAGCCCCGCCAACGATCAAGTCCTTTTTCGTTAATCGTCAGCAGTAAATTGACTAGCACAGCTGCACAGCTGATGATATTTACAAGCGAAAAATACTCATGTCGGAAGCTGATAAGAAAGGCGCTGTTTTGTTTGTCAGACTGGTTTGTCTGACACTAATTATCAGATAAAAGTAGCAGTGAGGTCAATGAATGATTGGCCGCCTGGATCGGTCCATATGTAAGTTATGTCCGAGTAACACGACCGGATGACAATGGAGAGCCAGATCGAACCCCGAGGACAAATTGTCATTCGGTAATATCGTTTTATGAGGTCAGTAACATATGTAAAATCCACGCCCTTATAAATCAGCATGTTACAGAAAATAATGTCGTGAGAGAACAATAGACTGATATCTTCAGTGGATTCTACTCCTGCTACCTGACCTCTGCCAACCAGATAGATTGGTCATATATTCAGGACGCTTTTATAACTGTGTTTGGTCACATTGCACCAAAGAGAGAAGGAAGGTAGAGTGGAGCCATGTCCCAGGAGATAACCCTCTACTCTTTGAGAATAAGGACATGATATCTTTATCCTTCGGCCACAGAGAGATGGCCACCGTAGAGCTCGAACCACCGACCCATGTTCCGTTAGGCTTTCAGGTGATCAGATCGCTGCATGCAAGCGCCCTAACCCACTGAGCTACCGGGCCTTCCCTCCATAGGCAGATAGATAGATAGAGTGGCTGTCTCCAGCTCGGTATATCGTGAATTTGACTCCCAGACGGTCACGAAACCGGTCCCCGCCATCACAGTCATGACATAGTGCGGAAATTGGTGTCGGAGTCTAGGTCAACGCTTGCAAATACCGTTTGATCCATCATTAATAACTTCCTATGCTTATTGGTATGATAATTTTACCCATGCAGCTACACATATTAGGCCGTTGATGGCGCTAATTTATATTTGCCTGGAGTCAGATGGCAAGACCGAATGATTGACGGGCGTAGTTAACTCGTTGTATGCGATATGCGGCTTGCAGGTCAGGTCCACAATGACAGTCTCCGAGCACGACGATATCTTATTGTCTGGGATATCACGCTAGAGTAGCGACCTAACGCGTGACGTGTGAAATATCTAACGCGTGACGAGTGGAATATCTTGGGGGAACAGAAACAAGATGCGAAATGATATAAGCACGATACAATCATAGCTTTCCGGGCTCAGCATATGTTACCACGCCAAACTGTTGCCACAGTTATCAAACAGAGCAGGCTGACCCTCATTTTCTGGTTCTTCTATCAAGTTGTTATTTGAAGGTGCATACATACCCAATTATATGCATTATGTTTACATATCTATGTAAAAGTTACGACATATTTCTGGCGGAATTGATCTAGTCCTTGCGACAGATCGACGGTTCTGTCTGAAGCTGCGACCAATGGACGTAGATTTGGAAAAAACATATGGCGATTCAAATTTGTGTTATGTATCTCTAATCATTTAATATTGGGTATGTACTATTTAAAGTAGTATATTCTGCTTTTTTGTATTCTCCGTGTCAAATAAATATATTCGGTCTTGAATTTAAATCCTGAAAGCCTGTGGGCTATCCGAAGAGAAGCACATCTGTCCACCGGAGCAGCAGTTGGTGGCCAGCTTAATATCAATGCGCGCCTGTTCGCTGTTCGGGACGCATTTGAGCTTTCTGATCTAACCTCCCGACCATCGGAGCTTAACATTGACCTATGCATTCCATTGTTTGTCTTGAAATTGGCAAGTTCTGACAACATCTGCTAGCTCGCCTCAGCCCAGCTCGTCGCGGCTGATTACACCGTGACACTTAGCGAAGTCAATATTAACAACAACTGTTCCTCATCAAGATAATGCACAGTTTTTACGTTCATTATTAAAATAACGCACTCTTTTGTTCTTAAATAACGCATACTTACGTTAATAAAATACGGCTACATCTGTTTTACGATGCATTCTTCTACATAATGAACACTTAAGACAAAGACGTGACGTCATTGTTTAATCTGTGTATATATATAGATATATATGTATGCCTTTACTATTGCTTTCTCCCACTTCCAAGCCCCCCCCCCCCACCCGCACTATCTACACCGTTCCTTGTCTCCGTCTCCCCACGACCCATACATCAACCCCGCCCACTGTCTCTCCCTCTCCCCTTCTCCCTCTCCCTCCCTCTCCCTCCTACCTCTTTTCGCATACACCCTCTCTCCCTATCTCTGTCGGTATAAATCCACTCACTGCTATATCTCTTTGCCTCTCCACATCGCACCCCCTGTACCGCTCGTCTCTTCAGATCAGTATCAGACGCTAACGAAATCTCTCAATATTGACACTATACAACACAAGTCACTGGTGGAGTTCGTCGCACAGTGCACATGCAGTTACATGTATAATGGTTCTGGCAGATCTCTCATCAGTTCCCGGATGTTAAAGTTTGTCCGGACATTAACCTACACGTCCCACACCTGGGGAGTTGACGATAAACAAGTAGTGTGTTTGCCAAATTTACCGGAATGCCTGTGGGAAACCGAAATAAAATTTCGGTTTCCCACAGGCAGGTTTCCGAGATTTCAGATGCCGTTTGGTATTTAGGGACATGGATGTCAACAATTAAATTTGACAACCACTGAAGTTATATTTTTCTTAACTAAACATTAATAGTTTGAAACAAGGATCCATTGACCATGTACGCCGACATACAATTATTTAAAGCAAGAATCTTAACCTTTCTCAAGTATAAGCATTCCCCTTTGTTTCTCCAAAGCCAGCCTTTTGTAACACGATGCGATATGTGGCGCCGCCTAACGGGAGACTGAAGCGCGCCATCTAGAGAGAGATTGAATGTGTTGTGATGTCATGTGATTGGTTGTTGGGATGCTGGATTAAGACGCCGGTAAAATAAATAAAATTGACAAATTAAAGCGTCTTATCTCTCTCGCGAATACAAAACAGACAGAGGAGTGTTGTAGATGCAAGGCTATTTCTTCTGTAATTGACTTCTTTAAAATATCTATCGGGACCAAGATAGAATCAAAATTCAAGATTTTTGTCAACTTAAATTGAATGTGAATTTCCACCTTGCTCTGGCCATGGACGCAGGGGTATATCAGATTGTCGGTTTTTTAATTCAGCAAACGAATTCGTTTCTCCAGCACCTTGGTTGATCCAGTATCCTCTGGGCAATATTTCAGAACAAATAGACAATTCGGATACCACATATGTCAATGGATCCGAAGTATTATTTGTAACATGGGTGATCTGACAGGAAATATCTGAAAGCATGATTAAGTCTTAACCGAGGTTTACCTATTTTCAAAATCATTGCCGAACTCCGTATACCGCATAGTACAAAGTGGCTCTATACTGGCTGATCCATTCAAAGCCACCCATGCCGGGCAGACAAACTTATGTAGTTGTTACGCATGGGTGATTCGTTCACCAGAGAGCGCCACTGTCCTGTGTGGTCTCCGGCACCGGAATCGGCACCGAACAGGAAGTGCCGATTATCCCCCATTTGTTCACCGTCGACCATATCGGTGTTTGCATGTCTCAAACAGTCGCTGGACACTTAAATAATTGCCGGCATCTGCAAGGCCGCAAGTTGGATATTGGTCAACGTTTACCTGGAATAAAGTATCGGTGGGCACTGGGGTTTACTGCTGGGCTGTGATCTAAGTGGCATCTACACCCCAAGGGCTGAGGCTCGGTGACGCGTATAAACTGGGCAGAAGGGTGAGGGAGGAAGGCCAGAGGTGTGTGTGGGGGGGGGGGGGGGGGGAGGGCGAGTATGGCGTACGCGGGAGGGAGCCTACATATTAGGCTTCAAGTGCCAACATTTCAGTATATCCTACATAGCAATTGGCGACACGGTTAGTGAGCGGCGACACAATTAGGGAGCGGCGACACGGTTAAGAAGCGGCGACACGGTTAGAGATAGACGACACAGTTAGCAAGCGGCGACACGGCACGCCAGTAGCGACTCGGTTAGTGAACGGCGACACGGTTAGCAAGTGGCGACACAGTTAGGAAGCGGGACAGGGTTAGCGAGTGACGACCACGGCTAGCGAGTGGCGACATAATTAGCGAAGCGAGCGGCGACATGGTTATCGGAGCAGCGACACAGTTAGCGAGTGACGACACGTTAGCGAGTGGTGACACAGTTAGTAAGCGGCGTCAGGGTTAGCGATGGTTACTCATCATATTGGCCATGTCCTTTGTAACACTGTCGTCAGCGGAGTGGCGCTGTCATCAGTGGCGCTGTAATTAACGATCTCATTAGTGGCGCTGCCATCAGCGGAGCAACGTTGTCATCTGTGGCGTTGTCATCAGCGGAGTGGCGTTGTCATGAGTGGCGCTGCAATCAGCGGAGTGGCATTGTCATTAGTGGCGCTATCATCAGCGGAGCGGTACTGTCATTCGCGAAGTGGCGTCGTCATAAGCGGCGCGTTCATCTGTGGAGTGGCGATGCCGTTAGAGGTGCTATCATCAGCGGAGCGGCGCTGTCGTCAGCGGGGTGGTAAAGCCATTAGTAGCGCTGTCATTATCAGATTGGCGCCGTAATCGGTGGCGCTGTAACAATCATCGAATTAGCGATACCATAAGCACAACTGTCATGGGCGGAGCGAGGCTGTCATCAGTGTCGTTTTCATCAGTGACGTTGTCAACAGTGGCGTTGTCATCAGCAAGGCAGCAAAGTCATTACTGTCACTGTCATCAGAAAAGCAGTACAGTCATCATCAGATTGACGCTGTCAGTAGTAACACTCTCATCAGCTAAGCGTTGCTGTCAGCAGCAGTGTCGCTGTCATCAGTGTCGCTGTCAAGATGGTCGCTGTTATCAGAGTCGCTATCATCAGTGTCGCTGTTATCAGTGTCGATGTCACCAGCGACACGGCGCTACGGTTAGCGCAAACGCAGTTGTACCTTGTAGTTGGGCCCAGTAGTATATTTAAAACCCTTATAATCGATCCAAAAGCTAAAACTTAAAATTTAGTAATAATGCGACACTTTTGCCTTAGCCACCACTTTTCAATTTCCTGATTTTCAGTGTGGAACGTAGTGGAACGTTATGATTCTGTGTTGCGGAATCAAGAGGGTCATTTCTCATTGGTCCTGTATGTCTTTACGCCAAGCCGTGGCGAATAGCGAACGTAGTTTATCTAAATAACATAATTAAGATTAAACAGTTGAACTACCATATGCATCTCTGACGGAGACGAGGCACAGTTTTACTAATTTTCTGGATGTAATACATAAGTTGCAGGCTTGGGAGGGTTCTGCGGAAAAGCCCCCCCCCCCAGCCAGCCCCCCCCCCCCTCACGCGATTTTCATGTCGCACGCAGGTTAGCTTTATATATTTTTCCCCGAGAACTGATTTTACGGACACTGTTGCGTTCCCCAGGGTAACAAAATAACTTTCCAGTTGTCGTCTTCAAATGTAATGTGCGTTTATTACGTAATGTGAAATAGTTGCCCCAGTTATGTAGCGGTAGGATGGGCAAACATCTGGCAGGTAAAAATATCAAAATGTCTATCAGATCTTTACCAACATTTTCAGTTCCATATATTTTCTTGATATACAAATCTTTTTATACACCTTGAATAGTTTTGTCTTATTTCGTTTGCACATTTAAGACTACTACAACAAAAACAACTAAAACAACGGTGATCCACTTTCATGTATCTGCATGCTGGCCTACAATGTAAATCCCCCCCCCCACCCGCCCCAACATTAAATGTGATGTAAAACCGCTCGTTATGTTCTGCCGAGACGTACATACTTTAAAAATGTGCGGTATATAACTGCCTCAGTGTCTTAGTGTTCCGTGATAGGATTGATCCTTAATTTTTTCACCATTTGCGACCATATTGATTTTAAATCATAATGTACCCATGAAAGACTCTTATTTTGTCGCTTAAAGCAATATACTTACATGCGCCATCTTAGATTTTTTGCAATTAAGAATCAAGACTAAAAGTATTTCAGAATTATGATGCATATGCTATTTATCTGTTTGAGGCTGTAAAACAACAATTTCAACAGAAAATTACGCGGTTTATTTATATCGCGCTCGGACGTGCTAGCGAGCCGCGGTCGACATCACACAGAATACCGAACGGGCCTCGATTAAAAGCGTCCAGCCATGATTACGAATTGTGCCATATTATTTTTGAGCAGTGCCGAAATAAGTAGGCTACTTACTTGCTAAATATACAATTCACAGTTTGTACTGTATAAAATGTCCAACACTTATGTTTTGTGCTGGTGACAACGATGGGTTTATTATATTATGACACATCAAAGACAAAGCAAATAATTGACAACTTTAGATTATTTTATTAATGGTATATACAGTAATATGTGATATAAGACAAGTATAGGCCCTTGAATATTATTTCATTCGCGTTTCTACAACAGTAACCACGTACTACCTCAAAATATGTACATACACGCCCACCACTTACATGCATCCCATATATTACATACCAATTGCAGTAACTGGACTAGTTTGCAGTCATGTGACGGTTAGAGTCAGTCAAAGCTAACGAGTTAACCAGCTCCCCCCCAACAAAAATTCCCCAACAATTCCACTAACGTGTCAATTAAGTCTAACATGCACTAAAAATAAACGCAACAATCCCCAAACCTAAGTCGTCCTCACACACAAATATGACTCTGATTAGAGGCAGTAAAAGGAAAGAAAGTTTGAACCCATACAACTTAAAAAGGTAAGCAAACCGCCGCCAACTTACTATGCATGCCTTCCATCCCTCCCGCTCCCGCTACACCTACTACCTCCCTAACTCATACCAGTAACCCTTAAGTAAACCTTAAAGTGAGGTCCCCTACCTCCCCCAAGCCATTCTCCCGTACACCTACCCTCCGCTCCCACGCCCCCCCCCACCCCCACACCCACCCAACTCACCCCAGTCACGCGATGTAAACAAGCTGCCGCCATTTTGTGACTTCACCTGTTGGGGTTACTTAATACGACACCCGTGACGTGGTTGGTGTGTCAGTGATCACGTGACCTGAGCGACATCACAGAGCTGACGGCAGACCTCTGTGTGACAGTTACGGAGGGATTTGGGACGCAAGTACCAGACAGGATACTGTGACCGCGTCCTGGCGCTGTGTTCTATATCACTTGTGTCCAACCACGCTCCCAGCCCTGACCGCGGATCAATGCCCCCCACTCCTTCACCACTCAATAGGGGGTGGCGGACAACACGCTGTGTCTCCAAGTGAGTCGCCAAGACCCTCATGTAATGACCCACCTCACCCTGTGCCACCCTCTCACTTCCTTCCGCCCCGCCCTCCACCAAGTCACGCAGGACGAGGCATTTGAGGACGACGGAGTTGACCTCAAGTTGGGGTGAGAGTGGCACCTCCACAGCCTCCCCCACAGCTGGGTGGAGGAGGGGGGCAATGTGCCTATCTAACAGCCTCCGGGCCTCACAGGTCAGGTTTTTACACAGGAGACACGTACTGTGACACCCCCAATCCCCCACCCCCACCCAGTGCGCTTTATGCGTGGCGGACACAACCAGCGCAACTCTGCTCCAGAAAACCCCATCCCGAGCAATCGTTCCACTCCCCCCCTGCCTCCACTCGCCCTGCCTCCCCTCTCCCGACCGTCTCTCAGGCTGCTTCACAAAACAGCGAGAAAACAGTGACTCCCGTACGCATTGAGATAGCCCCTCCACGTCGATCATCCCCCCGATACACTGCGGGGACGCCTCATCCCCACCCCCCAGGGCCACCAGATTTTCCCTGGCCTCCCTCACCTCACTCTCATCCAGCGGGCGCCACTGGAGGTAGTGCCGCGCCAGGAGTTTGAGGCCCCGGATGAGGGTGACGGGGGGTGATCCGGGGCCGAGGGCGACAAGCGCTTGTTTCTCCACGACACAGGTCGTCGGTAACCACCGTGACCCCGGCCATCCCCGCACCAGGTGAACGGGGTGAGAGGACCGCTCCAGCCCGGCCAGCCCCTCCAGGCGGCAAATGACCTCCTTGGTGACGCCCGCCAGGTCGCTCCGGGGGATAGGGAGGGCGGGGGAAAGATCACAGGTCAGCCGGGTCTTACCCAGCCACATGAGAAACAGGGTGGCAGTTGTGTATCTGACCTTCAGTCCGGTGTACCTGGGGGGGAGAGGGCCGCCGTGGGTCAGACCCTCGGGGAACGTGGCGGTGGGCAGCACGGCATCCAGCCCGTCCACCCAGCGCAGGAGGAAGGCCCCAGGGTCCACCTCACACTCCTTCACCCCCTCCACGATACGTGGCTTACCTCTCAGGGCTGTCCTCCTCACTCCATTCTGGCAGGAGGCCAGGGTCTTGCCTGTCACCCACACACTCCACTTCACCCCCTTCTCCCCCTTGCCTTTCTCACATTCCTCCCTCACCACTCTGATCCCCTCCCACGTCACACTAATTAAAATATCATACTCTATAGGATTCTCTCTGACATCTGTTCCGTCACCATGACTACCTATGAGGGTTTGCTGGGGTTTGGCGAACAATGGGTCGTACTTTCCCACAGCCTCAACCACGTCACGAACAAAGCTCCAGACGGCTTTTCTCCGGTTCAGCGTATCTGGGTGATCCCAATCGAACGTTCCCCCCTCCAGGCTGGCCGCCTCCTGTGTCAGGGTGCCGGGCAGTCGGTCCTGCACCCGATACCGAGCGGTGCAGACACTGGCGGCCTGGGGTATGTAGCCTACTGGAAGATCCGCCTCCCAGTTGAGGCCTGCAGATGATGTTGACCTTAAAGAAATAAATTGTTTCGGACATTTGTCCATGAAGAGAATATAATAATGCAACACTTATATAATACAAAACTTAAAGGCAATCTTATAGAGACTATTGTCTTTGTTCGGTAAATAACAATGCCATGGAGCCAACCTACCGCTTACCATAGAAAGACTGAAACCGTGCACGTGGCAAACGCCAGCGGGAATTTGTTTTTAATTATATATATTTTCGGCTAATAATAAATCAATATTGTTTAAAGCTGTATTTTTCTCCATTTCTTTCTTTAAACCAAATTAGGCAAAGTGGGCTAATCTCGACCCCTTAAGACAAAGAAACGTCTATTTTCTTTAATAATGTGAAATGAACTTATTTGTTGTTCAACCAGTAAACCATGGTATTCAAATAATATGATTTTATTGAAAAAACGAAAACCTAGGCAGATTGTGGGGAGTGCTCATTTTCTGAAAGGCAGTGGGGGCCATGGTCGAACCTCGACCCCCGTAGTCTAACCGCGACCCCCTGGGATAGGTGGGTGATTTAATCTGCATATCGTGATTCTTAGTGTGCGAAAGCAACAATATTAATTCACACAACTGTGCCTCTTATGCCCAACGATATATAAAGCAATTCCTTAAAACTATATTTATTAGTCTTATTACACGGGTAGTCATAACGCAAAGTTAGAATACTTCATGGGCCATCATGCCAAGGGAATACCATTTGGAACAGCTGCGTTACGAAGCCAACAACAGGTCTTCCAACAGGTATATATTCTTGCATAGCCACCATTCAAAGTGAAACCGCTGCTTTCTCGCGCGGATTGGGGGGAGGTGGTGGGGGTGGGTGGGGTGGGGGGCGATTTGCGGTTCACATCCACCCATTGGGAGCGTGGAGCAAGGATGCCATAATTGGCCTGATGATTGTTCAGCACCGCTCCCCCCCCCAAACTCCCCAACCATCAAATATTTCAGTCATGCAGGGTTTGCAACGGATCCGTTTCTCTTTGGTATTGGTGGGTAACGAGATCTGATTTTTCTAACATCATTCCTAACATCAAGAGTTGAGTGAGGCAAACGAAGTGGGGTTGGGGCGCAATAGAACCAAGCACACATAAGCCTTCATCAAAAGAATCTTTCTCTGTTGCATAATTAATCAGTGATAATAGATCACACGAGGGCCGGCTGAGGCACCATTCCCAGTTCACGGTGAAAAGAAAAGCCCCGCGCCACCCAATGCCCCCCCCCCCCCCCACCACCGAGAACATAACTTGATGTAATGATTTATAGTCCCAGCCGCCACGACATCGAGCCGTGGATCGGCATGATTTAAGTCACGAATGCAGGCATACCGGAACGTCTTCTTAAACGTTATTCCGGGTTTACACGGAACGAAAGTTCCTTCAACAGTTGTAACTTTCCATAAGCATCGGTCGGTTAACAGTTCAGACGGTCAGACCCACGTGCCAGCCGACATGCAAATGGGTGGGTCATTCGCACACCAACCACATGCTCCGCGCGTTTTGTCAACAGGGTAGCGTCATCATCAGAGAAGCAATTAGGTTTAACAGCTCTGTTTAATGTACGGTTAATGTCACGAATAACCGGATATGTCCGTGTATGTTCCGGACTGTCGACTGACAGAAACCGGACAACAATTGTCACTACCGCCACCTATCGAACATGCCATTAGATCATAATACATAACATCATGCACACAAGACAATCACACATGCATTCATAACTGTCATAATGCGAACAATATCAACGTGAGTCTGCACCCTGTGCTGCATCGAGCTTAAAGTTCCACATATCACCACGGGATCATCTCAACGATGATTCGCTCAAATGCTCGACACTGATTGGTTCGACAATTCCGATATCGTAGAGTGGATCGAAACTTTAGAACATGCGCTAAGCTTACGAGGTGTGGCAAACCTGGCAAACCTGTGTGCACATATCGCTGAAAGGCTGATTGGTTGCAAATAAATGTGCAACTTATTGCATCGTGTGAACCGTACATTATAATAGCATCCACCTCAACAATAACACTTACGGCGCAAAAGGTCCAGCCATTGTAGCCAATCCTGCAAAAGAAGTAAAACGAAAGTAAAGTGTGTGCGCTGTGCAATGCTATAATTGCGGATTGCATTGTTAACCCAGGTTCCCACGGTGCTCATAACAGCCGTCATACTACCCGTTATGCTAACAAGATGGGCGTCTCAAACTTCAAGTTAGCATTATATTAGTAGCAGAGTTGTTATGGAGACCAATTCCGACGTGTAATGAAAAGGGTTGCGTTTACGCTGTTCAAACCGTTACCTCTTTATGAAGTACTGATGTCAGATCTTGTGTGAAGAAGCAGAGTGTGCTGTCGTCGCCGTTGTCACTGTTTGTCGGTCGCCTCCTCTGTCGTCTTCCCTGGGTGCCAGGCATCCGTATGTGTAAATGATATTGCGATGTTTTCGCAATAATAGCATACACAATGTACTTCTTTCTTCACTTTCTATGTCGTCATGCCACGCAAGAGAACTAAAGTTATACAGCTGTTCCCAGTCAACCTCGCGTCCTGTCAGCCGCCGGTCTCTGAGATAGCATACAGCCGTTATCGGCGATATATATGGCCCCAGAGCTTATCATACGGCTTTAAAAAAAATTGATTGCTTGCTTTGACGCACACACCGCCTGCCCCACAACCAACCAAGTACCGATCTTCGCTAACAGTGCGAAGTGTCGTATGTTAACGAACCGGGGAACCGTCTTTTTGGAGATGTTTGACATGATAAGCTTTTTTCTAAGTGGTCGTGCGTTATAAATTACCCATCCCTGTCGCTGCTGCTCCTGACATGACACCTGGACTGATACCAACGACATTTTTATAGCAGGTTCCAACTTGTCTTTGGCGGGGGCGCGGGTTGCCAACGACTACGGCACATATGTAGCAGGTGAGACGGGCCGTTTAAACCCTCCCCCAGTCAACCAACCTCAGATAAGAGTCTTGTATGCCCACATTTTTTGTGTAAGTCGGGGAGGAGGGAAGGGGCTCTTGAGGGGTCTAAAACCCATCCTCTTTCAAGCGCTGATGCTCTTTTTTTTCCTATGGTAATTGTACGCTTGGTAACATGTGGACGCCTCATATTATTTTTCGATCGCCCTTGTTTTGATCTCCCCTGGTCGTAAAACCCCCCTCCCCTGTCGTAAGTTTGGGGATGGGGTATGCCCTGGTGGCTCCGAACCCCCACTTTTTCTACTTCGGGTGTTGTTTGATCAATGGTAGCTGTACACCTCACGTGGAACATGGATGCTTACCCCGCCATATTATTTTGTGGACCGCCTGAATTGGTGGCCACTCCTCCCCCCCCCCTCCACCTTCCGGGTTTTAGCCCGAAATCCGCCTGCCCGTGAGAAGGATTTTGGCAGGGCAGTTTTTAGGCAGGCGGGCACTGAGCTGTTCTTTACCGGCACAAAAAGGCCGTTTTGTTACGATGTGTAGAAGGAAATCATAGCAATTTTATGACGACGAGAACTGCTGCTGTGTATTGAATTGTAAATTCGACACCCTTATCGACTGGCGCCAGGTCGTTTGGGTACACAGAACGTGTTGTTTTTGCACCAGCCAAAAGTCTTCCTGGTCGTAATACCCCCTCCCCTCGCGTCGTAAGTAAATGGGAGGCCTTGGTGGGTCTTAACCCACCCCCACCCCAATATACACCTATCTTAAGTGACGATGTTCTTTTTCAATGGTAAGTGTAGGCCAGCTTAGATGTGAAGTCCTAAAATATTGTATACTGCCTATTGTGGTGCCCCCCCCCCCCCACCCACACTCCCGCTGTCTAACAGGGGATGGGCTCTTGAGACTCTGGACCCCCTTCCGCTGCTATTTGTAACCCCGCACCTGGGTCTGCCGGTCAAGTGTAACTACTGAGTTTTGTTCAGTGTGTTTATTATCTGAAGTGTAGTTTATTGACTTTGGCGAAAACATTATGCTGATTTATATCTAAAGCTCAACAACGCGACTGACTACCGGAGCTCCCCACGTCCCCCTCCCCCACCTCCCTGTCCCCGCCCGCTAGCAGGGTGAGGCCCGGTCACACCCGGTCCCGCTGGCTGTTAGTTACCCACAAGGGGCTTATTGATCCGGCAAATGGGTAGGAGAAGAATGGTTGGGGGTTGGGGGGGGGGGGGGTAAGATTTGGTGGTCAAGTCAATCTGATAAATCCGCGCAATTAAATCTACTAAATCAATTGAATTCAGTCTGGCATTTCAGTATCAAACCTGTTTCGCCAGAGCAAGCCATAATATATATGGGTATGTACAAATGTTTAGTACCTGATAATAATACTTACATACAAATGCAGACAGAAATGATCACCCTTAAGGGCTATTGTTAATTAAATATTCGTCTATTTTGTTGTTGTCTATGTCGGATATTAAACAAACGTCAAACCTGCTTCTTGTGCCTCTTTTTTATCTACACACCTATACCAAGGTTTGTGCGACATGGGATATTTATCGCGCGACCACACAGACATGGCCACAGCGGAGTCACAGGTGGCTAGAGCATTCAAGTCGAGCGCTCTAACCCACTGGGCTACTGGGCCGTCCCCTATCGCCTCTTGGAATTGGGGCCTTCTGTAATACATACTAACCTAAATAAAACTAGCAAACCATTATCAGAATATGTGTATTGTTCTGTGTTCTTACAGTAGGCTTATCGGGATGATAAAATTGGTACCGATCTCAAATATCGATGTCGGGCCGACACTGATGGTCGAGGCGTTTCAACGTATATAACCGAGTCAACCTTGCCATCTGGGGGGTTTTCGCTGCTTGAATTTATTTTGACGAGATGAGATATTCATATTGAATATGAAAATGATATCACCTGATAAATGGCTTTAGTAGCCACTTGGAAACATATATTTGAAAGCGGTTTAGTAACACGTATCTTGCCCGGATGGAGATTAGAAACGATATATTGTATTAAACGTCGGTAAATAAAAGTTAACAATAAACATTAACACGTTGTATTGACCGACAATGATAAAATGACAAAACTGATGCCTGCATATATGTCTAAAGTGGCATTTAACTGGAAGAGATTTTGGTAGAAAAAAAGACCATGTGGTATCTCAGCACGTGCTCCTTGATTCCCGGAAGAAACCACTTAGTGCCTCCTTGAGACCCGCGGTGATGGGATAACGCGTAACAAGGTTAGTTTGGTCTGCTCGACTACACAACCTAGCTACCCCCTTCCCACCATCCCCACCCGTACGCACACATACACCCCGGTAACGTCCGTGGGGTATGCCACTAAGCTGGGGCAGATTAATGCGACAAACGTGTTAAACGTTGGTGCTGATCTATTCACTAACTTTGATGTTTTAACTATCATTACATTATCAAACCTGTGGCGACATGTAACCCATAATATATATCGGGCTATAGTAATCACAGTATGCGGTGTGGGGACAGGGTAAGCCACCCTGTGTAAGTATATGGCAGCCTTTATAGCTCGTGTAGCGACTGGCCAACCCATACCGTATGTGGGTATATGACCGCCCATATAAATATGTAAAATCAACTACAATGGACACGAGAAATATCCTAATCAATATTTAAATAGTTTTTTTTCATAACTCTTGATACTCTTGATCTGTAATATTAATACATGTACGCACATTAAGCCGAATGGCACAGTTAGAAGAACCAACAATATGTGAACAGTGAGAGTTATAAGCGTAAGCTATATGCAGATTTGGCCAACACGAATTCTCGTCAACACGGAACACACACTGCTCCGATACTCTAACATTTAGATAGATTTATCTTAAAAGCTTGAACCTACACTCTCCGATTCAGAACTACAGCACCAGAAATAAAAGTGCGGTCTGTTTAAATTCAATAAAGGTTAGATCAAAATATACAAGGCAATGCCTCTGTAATCAGTCACCTACTCTTCTAAGATCTACTCCGACACAGTGTTACCTAGCTTCCTTAGTTATGATCGTTTAACAAAATATAATTATGACATTAATCATAATATGATCTTGATATTAATGTGCAATAATAATGTCGGTGGGTCCCGTAAAAGCGACGCCACCGGGACACTCGACCAAGTGTAAATAATCAGTATCGTTCTCTGCTGAGCATTTCGTTGGCTTGGGCGAAAACATTATTCTAGAGTGCAATATCAATATCTTGAGCGACGTGTGCAACTACTGAAAAAAGTTTAAGTGTTCCCTGCTATCTAACTACGTACGTGCTCCATGGTTCCCGGCATAAGTCTCGTGGTTGCCTGTCCCCACTTGCTAGCCGGGTGAGGCCCGATCACACCCTGTCACGGTGGCTATTAGTCACCAATACAGGGCGTATCGACCCGGCAATCTACTTGATCAATTGAATGCAATGTACTAAATCAATTTAATTCAATCTGGCATATCACCATCAAACCTATTGTACCCATAATGCATGTGCAAACGTAAACATCTTTATATCTTGTTTAGCGATTGGTAATGGTATGACGACCCCTATACCTGATACTTACACTTAAAGTACACAGGGTAAAATGCAGACTGAAATGTGGTTACACATTATGGCTTTTGTTAATTTAATATTGGTCTATTTCGTTTTTATCTATAACGGATATTAAACATTAGTCGAACCTGCTACTTGTGCCTTTTTTTGTCTACACACTTATACCATGGTGTGTCTGGGTAGGAATTATCCAAGTCATCTACCCCTATGAAGCTTGCTCATTAGAGTATCTAAATTCCTTTTTACTTTCATCTTTTAAGTGAAGGGGTTTGGCGTCTTTCTATATATCATCTACGACAACTAAGAGCACCTGTAAATGTGAAGTGGTTGACATGATGGTTAATATTGGTTGCCCATGAATAAGTTTAATAAAGAATCTCTGAAACAAATATTCTCCCATCGCCGGTATATACATTGATTATATTTCGCAGTATACAAATGAAATGAAACCATGATTTATATCCGGTGTGGGGGGGGGGTTGTCATGGGGAAATTATTCCGAGGACGAATGGACACCTCCAATATGAGGGGGGTGGGGTGGCAAGTGGTATTTCCGTTCCTCGGAAACTGGCTTGTACTTTACCGTGAACTGGGAACGAGGGAAACAATTCTTCGTGAACTAAGAATTGGGTATTATCCGGCGATCGTGACCAAGGGTTTTCATTAATCGTCAACTGGGAATTTTAATATTGATTAAGTAAATAATCGTGAATCGGGCAATCGCCAATTTATATCAATATATATCATTTATGCCCCGCCCCTTCCTTTGCATGAGGGTAATTCTTTTAAAATCAAGAAATGTATTCTTCGTGATTTGGGACCCCCCCCCCCCTCCACCCCGCCCTCCTACATCCAACGGCCGGGCTCGAGCAGCCATGCAGCCATGCAGCCAGGCTGTTTCCGCTTAATTCTACGGCGGACCACATTCGTTTTTTCACTCTCTTTACATGTTTATCGTATTATCGACAAAGTGCGAGCTCACTTGAACCTGCTTACACCTGATTGTAGGATTCTTGTCAGAATGCCACCTTGCGATGTCTCGGCTATCTGGGCCAACTAGCTATAGGGATATAGGGATATCAGATAATTGTCTATTCCACACTTCTCCCGTACTGTATACAAGTTCAGTCAATCGTCGAACTCCCATTGTCACTGCATGGTCTTTCCTGACTTGCACGCGCACTGCTGTTGGCCCTATGTTTGTCTTTGGCTCAGGACGCCAACACATCCGTCAGCACACCCACACCACCGAAAACACCCATTAAAGAAGGCCATACAATCACACCCGTCAGCACACACCCATCATCGAAAACACCCATTACATCTGATTATACAAATAGCACATCCCTGAAAATAGAATGAGTGAATAATTGACCCAGTCTGTGGTATTGCGAGCGAGATGACAATAGATCTTGAGGTATATCCGCTGATGGTATGTCTCTCACGGGTTAGTGCAGCGGCGACACGGGTAGAGAGCGGAGAGAGGTTTGCGCAGCGGCTACACCGTTAGCCAGCGAGGGCACGGTTAGCAGAGCGACGACGTCGTTAGCGAGAGGTGACACGGTTAGCGAGCGGCGTCACGGTTAGCCAGTGACACGGTTAGCTGTGCGGCGACGCGGTAGCGAGAGACGACACGGTTAGGGAAGCGGCGCTGTCATCAGCGGGACGGCGCTTTCATCACCTAAGAAATTTTACAAGGATCTTCGTTGTAAAACATTCTGCCTAGTTTTGTCTCATATCGGTCGCAATACTAAGGCTATGTTAACAGTTTCCTTCCATTTAACAAAATGATGCATATTACACTAAAATGAAGAATTATCATTCGCACTATGTTTATATGTGGCGTCATTAATTGGTGACCTTGACTGCTTGTTAGAAAGCAGGTTGTAAATGACATGACAACCGCATATCATATGCTACCGAGAACAATGGGTTGTTACTCA
This sequence comes from Arenicola marina, assembly GCA_964019135.1. Lineage (NCBI taxonomy): Eukaryota > Metazoa > Annelida > Polychaeta > Arenicolidae > Arenicola > Arenicola marina. The sequence goes on along the minus strand of OZ025253.1, from coordinate 36,201,340 downwards.
TTACTCTGGATCTGACTCTAGTAGTCACTGCTAAAATGAAAGGCCCCAAGAACGATGAATGGTAACCGCCATTAGGATTTAGACACCATCTTAATTTAACAGGATGGTCAGGCACCTTTGTCCTTCACATATGAGTGTTTGTTGTTTCCAAAGCTATAATTATATGATAACGTATGTTTCTGCGCGATGACATGATGTGTCATGGTGACATGCAGCATGTTGACATTATATGTAGTATGCCATATTGATACGGGTTAGAGAGTTTTCCTACTTATATGGCCATATATTCTTATTTACTTTTAAAGTCCTGAGGTTAGCAATTCGTCAATCGCGATGGATGGCAGTGCGTCACGCGCATAATGCCACGTGTGGCATGGAGGAGCTCTGTATAATAAACCAATAGCGGTACAGGCTCTGAGAGGTTAAACCCTCAATAAAATGCTGGGTACACCGCATGTCTTTTCCCTTAATAAAACATCTGGTCTACACTTACGTATATGTCTGAAGTGGCATCCATATATCAGTATTACTACCGCCCATCCTAGATCACTAGATTGAGAAACACCTTCAGACACTCTGAAATGTGTTCTTTTTAACTATGTGATGCATTATTATACTGGCAACACCACTTGAGACAGACGGTGACGCCGGGTCGACGTGATAACACTCAGCAATCTGACTTTGGTTAGCGAGACTACACAACCTACCCCCCCCCCCCTAGGTGCTTAATCTATTCAATTTCAGTTCAGAATTCCCCCTTAAACCCCCCTTAAAATGCTGGGTATACCGCATGTCTTCTCCCTTAATAAAACATCTGGTCTACACTTACGTATGTGTCTGAAGTGGCATCCATATATCAGTATTACTACCGCCCATCCTAGATCACTAGATTGAGAAACACCTTCAGACACTCTGAAATGTGTTCTTTTGAACTACGTGATGTAGAATTATACTGGCAACACCACTTGAAACAGGCGGTGACTCCCGGTCGACGTTATAACACTCAACAATCCGAATTTGGTTAGCGAGACTACAAAACCTACCCCCCCCCCACCCTAGGTGCTTAATCTATTCAATTTCAGTTCAGAATCCCCCCCTTAAAACCCCCTTAAAATGCTGGGTGTACCGCATGTCTTCTCCCTTAATAAAACATCTGGTCTACACTTACGTATATGTCTGAAGTGGCATCCATATGTCAGTATTACTACCGCCCATTCTAGATCGCTGGAGTGACAGGCACCTTCAGACACTCTGAAGTGTGTCCTCTTCTCTAACTACGTGATGTATAATACCCAGACAACCCCACTTGAGATACGTTGACGCCGGGTCGACGTGATAACATTAAGCAATCTGACTATGGTTAGCGAGACCACACAACCTACATACCCCTCCCCCCTCCCCACACACACACACACATCTCGGTGACGGTTGTGGGTGTGTCACCAGCAGCACCTATGAATCCGGGATGCTTGTTGAACTTTGCTTAATCTATTCAATTTCACTTCAGGGTTCCATGTATGAACATGACAGTACATACAGTAGGTGCACTGACAGAACAGTTCTAATATCCATTGGAAGTAACCGTTTCATTATGGAGGCGCGAATATACAATCGTAAGCAGGCCCTTAAAGTAAAACAATATGACATTCCATGGTATGGTTAGGGAAAACAGCGTTTCATGTGTGCACCAATATCCCATTCCACGGAAGGTGTAGCAATGTCACATAATGTGATATGTGTAGAAATCCCACCTTCTTTAGCAGGTGCAGAAATATCACCTTATAAAATAGGTGCACCGATATTACCTTCCATTACGGGTGTGGCAATATCATATTTTACCATAAGTGTAGCAATCGCACATTCCATAGCAGATGTTACAATATAATATTCTAGAATAGTTTCAGCAATCTCACATTACACAGACGGTGTAGCAATATCATATTATATAATAGATGTAGAACTATTATAATTTATTTTAGGTGTAACAAGCTCATCTGCTATAGCAGGTTAGCAATATTATATTCTACAGCGGTAAATAACAATAGGTATAGCAATCTCACATTATACGGTTGTTCCAACATGACAATCCATAGTAGCCCGGAGAGTTGTCATAATGTTAAGGGGCAATTTTGAGAGCGTTGTTCATAGGGTGGTTCATGATGAAGGGGGTAATGTGTTGATCGTTGACATAACTATATGTGGCTACAGGTTGACCTTATGTAATACAGTGGTCCTTGCATTATACGGTCCCTCCATTATGCGACTCCCTCCGTTATTCGATCTTTTCTCTGTGCATTGAACACTTTTACATGTTAAAGCCTTTACTATGCGACTCCCTCGCTAACGCGACTTACGACCGACACTTCGACTCGTCATGCTACCGGCACACATTTCAGTCCCTTTCTTAACTCGCTACATGGCGGCGCCGCGTGGTGTGACAGTCGACTCGATTGGCTCCAAACAAACAACATATTGGGCTGATCTCACTGGTTGTTAACAAGCATACGTTTAAGTGGGCGACATTGTTAGTCACACCTGGTTTGTAAAATGCACTTATGACGTCACTCTATTGTTCTCTTACGACATAGTTTTTCTGTCATGTAATGGGTTTGAGTCCTAAGGACGTGGATTTTACAAAACTACATTACCGGATAATAATGGAGTCCCAGGGCAAAGCCCGAGGACACATTGTTCCTCGGACATTATATCGCATCGTTTTCTGAGGACATTAACTTACACAAAGTGTTGTCTAAGTAATTGAGTCAATTGAGTGAACACATACAGGTACACACTGGCTAGAAAACGCAAGTGGAAGGTTTTAATTTTCGAGCAGCGTGTCGATGCTATTCAACGGCACGGAGCTGGAGAAACAAGTAGCATAGCGCCACTGTTTGACTGAATGCTGATGCAATCACGGATAAGTGGGGGAGAAGAGCTAGAGCTGCACTCTGAAGCTGTATTATAGTGCTTTTTTAGTGCGTGGTGATACTTGAGCGAAAAACTGTACATCTCGAGGTATCCCTCTAGTCCCTCTACGACTCCCTCCTTTATACGGTCTTTTCGGGCTGGCAGAACAGAAGTCGTATAACGCGGGGATCCGATATGGGGTAAGCATAATCAGTAATCGTAATCGATTGTAATCAATTACATTTTTCACCCCATCCCGATTTTTACGATTTTTCGTAATCGTAATCTATTACATTGGTTTTAAAAGCAATGTAATCGTGATCGTAATCGATTACATTACTAATGCAATCGTAATCGATTACATTACTAATGCAATCGTAATCGATTACATTACTAATGTAATCGTAATCTTGATCACTTTTGATGATTACTTGACTATTTTCACTCAGGCTGTTTAAGTCTCCAACATGAACGTTAATGTTATTAATGTAAACTGGCCACTCGAGTCCTTCTGTATGGACCCTATATCCTTCTGGTCCTTTGTGCCCCACTCCGAGAGGGGGTTGTGATGGGGTTGGATGCTTGTGCTATTGTTGCCTGCAGGGATGGATTGAAAGAATTGTTGTTATAAAATGAACTCTACTGGGTTTAGTAGCGGGGCGCGGCAACGTATGGTACGGATTTCCCCGCGTGTCCTATAGTATTGTGGCTTTTTTTTTACCTGCCATTTAACATAGAGGCCATAAGTTTTGTTATCCACCACACCTCGTTCTAGGGAAGGTAAGAACAATTGCAGAGGATTTCTGTCAAAAATATATATTGTGATATTAAAGTTACTATTTAATAACTCTTAAACTAGTATTTTGATTAGTCTTAGAATAACTTTACGATTACGATCGAGGACTGTTCTTCAGAAAGTGACTACGTTGGGTCGTAACCCTCAGCAAATGCCCTTAACAAATTTTCCAATTGGAAATTAAACGCACAGCCCTATGATCAGAAATCCGCCGCGCTCCCAACCAAGCTGCCCCGTCTTCATATCTGTGGCCCCGCTCATCCAATGTTTACTGTGTGTTTAAATAGCTGCTTAAAGGTCTAGCCCAGGGTTCATTTATTAAAAGAAAATAAGAAGGTAATCACGATTGTAATCATGATTACTTTCAACTTAATCGTAATCGATCACTTTCATATTTCTTGTAATCGCAATCATGAAATTTCCAAGTAATGATAAAAAAAAGTTCTTTGCGGCACGAGGCAAAGGTTGTTTCTATAGAACATATAATAGATAATATGAGATAATATTTGGCCATTGTTTTCCTCTCGTCGCCGGTTATGATCACATACGTTTGCAGGTTTGTAGATGTACTCTTCCATAGATTGTCCATGGAGTTTTCATAGTTTCCATAGAATTTCCATAGGCAGGTATTGGTGTCGTAAGACATCCACCAGAAAATAATATACACTCGCGGCAGTGAAGTGCACTACACACCTTGGAACGCGTGTTTAATAAGTGTTTTGATATGGTGGATCAAGGTAAGATGATAACTATGACACATTTGAACTACAATAACACTAAGATCAATTATCCTGATTGCCGCCTCCTTGTCAAAGTAATTAAACATCGTTGGTCTAACTTAGAGGCCGAAGGTCAGGGCCGCAAAACCGACCATTTGTAAAATACTTGTAATATACTTTGTGTATAGAACATTGATACAAGATGACTCATTACATTAAACGATAAGACTGATTTTATCCTCTGACTATGGCAACATGGACTTGGGTTAAATCTACACTAGACCTTTTACAAAGACAAAAAACACCAAGCATGTTAATCTACAATATTTACATATTACATAATTATGCTTCTGACAGAATATTACATTCAGAAATGAGTACAACAAAGGCACCTGTAAAGTTTAACTTTTCTGAACACCAGCTGTAAACCAGGGTGTGTAATGTAGCTATTTATAGCGGAATTTGATATATTTTGTTACATTGGTACAATTTGTCATTTTGGGGAGCACCGCGGTGTTCGGTCTGCTCTGTGTGTGTGTGCCCTGCGTGTCTCTGTATCGGTACACACCACAACAAACGGCCTGAAAAGAGCGCCCTCCCGCTCTTTTGGTTGGCTTTTGAGTGGGGCTATCTCGGCTGGACATGATTCTATATTGATCCCAGTTGGGGGATACTTAGCACATTGCTGGGCTTGGGGGGATTCCGCGGTAAAACACCCCCTCTTTCACCGCCAGAATCCTTTTGGTCGGGGAGTTTGACCGCTAAATTCCGCTCGGTGGGGGCGTTTTACCGCCAAAATCAGCAGAGAAGAGGTATTTTTCCACGGCATCTCGCTCTATAAAAGCACATTTTTAGAGAAACCAGGACCCTCCGCGCCCCACGTCAGACATCGCCCAATCATCGCACGCTTTGTTTTCTTTACCGATCGAGGGTCTGTTTGGGGAATAAACAGCGTCTGCAAGGCAGCAACCTGGTCCCAAAAAAGTGAGCGATATTTGAACCACCCTCGGTAACACGGAGGGCCCGAAATCGATGACGTCACTGGTTCACCTGGCACACCCGGTGCAGCGCCAACTTGAATTTTAAGGTCGAGGCGTCACGTATCACTCAGACCTCACCTTTTGGTCACCCATCGCTCAGACCTCACACCTTGGTCACCCATCACTCAGACCTCACACCTTGGTCACCCATCACTCAGACCTCACACCTTGGCCACCCATCACTCAGACCTCACCTTTTGGTCACCCATCACTCAGACCTCACACCTTGGTCACCCATCACTCAGACCTCACACCTTGGTCACATATCGCTCAGACCTCACACTTTGGTCACAAATCACTCAGACCTCACACCTTGGTCACCCATCACTCAGACCTCATACCGTGGTCAACCATCACTCAGACCTCACACCTTGGTCACCCATCACTCAGACCTCACACCTTGGTCACATATCGCTCAGACCTCACACTTTGGTCACAAATCACTCAGACATCACACCTTGGCCACCCATCACTCAGACCTCACACCCTGGTCACCCATCACTCAGACCTCACACCTTGGTCACCCATCACTCATACCTCACACATTGATCACCCATCACTCAGAACTCACACCTTGGCCACGCTTCACTCAGACCTCACACCTTGGTCAACCATCACTTACATCTCACACCTTGGTCACCCATCACTCAGGTCTTACACCTTGGTCACCCATCCCTCAGACCTCACACATTGGTCACCCATCACTCAGACCTCACACCTTGGCCACCCATCACTCAGACCTCACACTTTGGTCACCCATCACTCAGACCTCACACCTTGGCCACCCATCACTCAGACCTCACACCTTGGCCATCCATCACGCAGACCTCACACCTTGGTCACCCATCACTCAGACCTCACACCTTGGTCACCCATCACTCAGACCTCACACCTTGGCCACCCATCACTCAGACCTAACACCTTGGACACGCGTCACTCAGACCTCACACCTTGGTCAACCATCACTTACATCTCACACCTTGGTCACCCATCACTCAGGTCTTACACCTTGGTCACTCATCCCTCAGACCTCACACCTCGGCCATCCATCACTCAGACCTCACACTTTGGTCACCCATCACTCAGACCTCACACCTTGGCCACCCATCACTCAGACCTCACACCTTGGCCACCCATCACTCAGACCTCACACCTTGGTCATCCATCACTCAGACCACACACCTTGGTCACCCATCACTCAGACCTCACACCTTGGTCACCCATCACTCAGACCTCACACCTTGGCCACGCGTCACTCAGACCCCACACCTTGGTCATCCATCACTTACACCTCACATTTTGGTCACCCATCACTCAGACCTCACATCTTGGCCACCCATCATTCAGACCTCACACCTTGGTCACCCATCACAGAGACCTCACACCTTGGTCACCCATCAATCAGACCTCACACCTTGGTCACCCATCACTCAGACCTCACACCTTGGTCACCCATCACTCATACCTCACCCCTTGGTCACCCTTCACTAAGACCTCACACCTTTGTCACCTATCACTCAGACCTCATACCTTGGTCACCCATCACTCAGACCTTACACCTTGGCCATCCATCACTCAGACCACACACTTTGGTCACCCATCACTCCGACCTCACACCTCGGTCACCCATCACTCAGACCTCACACCTTGTTCACCCATCACTCAGACCTCACACCGTGGTCAACCATCACTCAGACCTCAAACCTTGGCCACCCATCACTCAGACTTCACACCTTGGTCACCCATAACGCAGACCTCACACCTTGGTCGCCCATCACTCAGACCTCACACCTTGGCCACCCATCACTCAGACCTAACACCTTGGACACGCGTCACTCAGACCTCACACCTTGGTCAACCATCACTTACATCTCACACCTTGGTCACCCATCACTCAGGTCTTACACCTTGGTCACTCATCCCTCAGACCTCACACCTCGGCCATCCATCACTCAGACATCACACTTTGGTCACCCATCACTCAGACCTCACACCTTGGCCACCCATCACTCAGACCTCACACCTTGGCCACCCATCACTCAGACCTCACACCTTGGTCATCCATCACTCAGACCACACACCTTGGTCACCCATCACTCAGACCTCACACCTTGGTCACCCATCATTCAGACCTCACACCTTGGTCACCCATCACTCAGACCTCACACCTTGGCCACCCATCACTCAGACCTCACACCTTGGCCACCCATCACTCAGACCTCACACCTTGGCCACCCATCACTCAGACCTCACACCTTGGTCATCCATCACTCAGACCACACACCATGGTCACCCATCACTCAGACCTCACACCTTGGTCACCCATCATTCAGACCTCACACCTTGGTCACCCATTCACAGAGACCTCACACCTTGGTCACCCATCAATCAGACCTCACACCTTGGTCACCCATCACTCAGACCTCACACCTTGGTCACCCATCATTCAGACCTCACACCTTGGCCACCCATCACTCAGACCTCACCTTTTGGTCACCCATCACTCAGACCTCACACCTTGGTCACCCATCACTCAGACCTCACACCTTGGCCACCCATCACTCAGACCTCACCTTTTGGTCACCCCTCAATCAGACCTCACACCTTGGCCACCCATCACTCAGACCTCACACCTTGGTCACCCATCACAGAGACCTCACACCTTGGTCACCCAGCAATCAGACCTCACACCTTGGTCACCCATCACTCAGACCTCACACCTTGGTCACCCATCACTCATACCTCACACCTTGGTCACCATTCACTGAGACCTCACACCTTTGTCACCCATCACTCAGACCTCACACCTTGGTCACCCATCACTCAGACCTCACACCTTGGCCACGCGTCACTCAGACCCCACACCTTGGTCATCCATCACTTACACCTCACATTTTGGTCACCCATCACTCAGACCTCACACCTTGGCCACCCATCATTCAGACCTCACACCTTGGTCACCCATCACAGAGACCTCACACCTTGGTCACCCATCAATCAGACCTCACACCTTGGTCACCCATCACTCAGACCTCACACCTTGGTCACCCATCACTCAGACCTCACACCTTGGCCACCCATCACTCAGACCTCACCTTTTGGTCACCCATCACTCAGACCTCACACCTTGGTCACCCATCACTCAGACCTCACACCTTGGCCACCCATCACTCAGACCTCACACCTTGGCCACCCATCACTCAGACCTCACACCTTGGTCACCCATCACAGAGACCTCACACCTTGGTCACCCATCAATCAGACCTCACACCTTGGTCACCCATCACTCAGACCTCACACCTTGGTCACCCATCACTCATACCTCACACCTTGGTCACCCTTCACTAAGACCTCACACCTTTGTCACCTATCACTCAGACCTCACATGTTGGTCACCCATCACTCAGACCTCACACCTTGGCCACCCATCACTCAGACCTCACACCTTGGCCACCCATCTCTCAGACCTCACACCCTTGGTCACCCATCACTAAGACCTTACACCTTGGTCACCCATCACAGAGACCTCACACCTTGGTCACGCATCACTCAGACCTCATACCTTGGTCACGTATCACTCAGACCTCACACCTTGGTCACCCATCACTCATATCTCACACCTTGGTCACCCATCACTCAGACCTCACACCTTGGCCACCCATCACGCAGACCTCACCTTTTGGTCACTCAGACCTCACACCTTGGTCACCCGTCACTCAGACCTCACACCTTGGTCACATATCGCTCAGACCTCACACTTTTGTCTGCCATCACTCAGACCTCACACCTTGGTCACCCATCACTGAGACCTCACACCGTGGTCAACCATCACTCAGACCACACACCTTGGTCACCCATCACTCAGACCTCACACCTTGGTCACCCATCACTCAGACCTCACACCTTGGCCACGCGTCACTCAGACCCCACACCTTGGTCATCCATCACTTACACCCCACATTTTGGTCACCCATCACTCAGACCGCACACCTTGGCCACCCATCACGCAGACCTCACCGTTTGGTCACTCAGACCTCACACCTTGGTCACCCGTCACTCAGACCTCACACCTTGGTCACATATCGCTCAGACCTCACACTTTGGTCAGCCATCACTCAGACCTCACACCTTGGTCACCCATCACTGAGACCTCACACCGTGGTCAACCATCACTCAGACCACACACCTTGGTCACCCATCACTCAGACCTCACACCTTGGTCACCCATCACTCAGACCTCACACCTTGGCCACGCGTCACTCAGACCCCACACCTTGGTCATCCATCACTTACACCCCACATTTTGGTCACCCATCACTCAGACCTCACACCTTGGTCACCCATCACTCAGACCTCACATCTTGGTCACCCATCACTCAGACCTTACACCTTGGTCACCCATCACTCAGACCTCACACCTTGGCCACCCATCATTCAGACCTCACACCTTGGTCACCCATCACTCAAACCTCACACCTTGGTCACCCATCAATCAGACCTCACACCTTGGCCACCCATCACTCAGACCTCACCTTTTGGTCACCCATCACTCAGACCTCACACCTTGGTCACCCATCACTCAGACCTCACACCTTGGTCACCCATCACTCAGACCTCACACCTTGGTCACCCATCAATCAGACCTCACACCTTGGTCACCCATCACTCAGACCTCACACCTTGGTCACCCATCATTCAGACCTCACACCTTGGCCACCCATCACTCAGACCTCACCTTTTGGTCACCCATCACTCAGACCTCACACCTTGGTCACCCATCACTCAGACCTCACACCTTGGCCACCCATCACTCAGACCTCACCTTTTGGTCACCCCTCAATCAGACCTCACACCTTGGCCACCCATCACTCAGACCTCACACCTTGATCACCCATCACAGAGACCTCACACCTTGGTCACCCAGCAATCAGACCTCACACCTTGGTCACCCATCACTCAGACCTCACACCTTGGTCACCCATCTCTCATACCTCACACCTTGGTCACCCTTCACTAAGACCTCACACCTTTGTCACCCATCACTCAGACCTCACACCTTGGTCACCCATCACTCAGACCTCACACCTTGGCCACGCGTCACTCAGACCCCACACCTTGGTCATCCATCACTTACACCTCACACTTTGGTCACCCATCACTCAGACCTCACACCTTGGCCACCCATCATTCAGACCTCACACCTTGGTCACCCATCACAGAGACCTCACACCTTGGTCACCCATCAATCAGACCTCACACCTTGGTCACCCATCACTCAGACCTCACACCTTGGTCACCCATCACTCAGACCTCACACCTTGGCCACCCATCACTCAGACCTCACCTTTTGGTCACCCATCACTCAGACCTCACACCTTGGTCACCCATCACTCAGACCTCACACCTTGGCCACCCATCACTCAGACCTCACACCTTGGCCACCCATCACTCAGACCTCACACCTTGGTCACCCATCACAGAGACCTCACACCTTGGTCACCCATCAATCAGACCTCACACCTTGGTCACCCATCACTCAGAACTCACACCTTGGTCACCCATCACTCATACCTCACACCTTGGTCACCCTTCACTAAGACCTCACACCTTTGTCACCTATCACTCAGACCTCATATGTTGGTAACCCATCACTCAGGCCTCACACTTTGGCCACCCATCACTCAGACCTCACACCTTGGCCACCCATCTCTCAGACCTCACACCCTTGGTCACCCATCACTAAGACCTTACACCTTGGTCACCCATCACAGAGACCTCACACCTTGGTCACGCATCACTCAGACCTCATACCTTGGTCACGTATCACTCAGACCTCACACCTTGGTCACCCATCACTCATACCTCACACCTTGGTCACCCATCACTCAGACCTCACACCTTGGCCACCCATCACGCAGACCTCACCTTTTGGTCACTCAGACCTCACACCTTGGTCACCCGTCACTCAGACCTCACACCTTGGTCACATATCGCTCAGACCTCACACTTTGGTCAGCCATCACTCAGACCTCACACCTTGGTCACCCATCACTGAGACCTCACACCGTGGTCAACCATCACTCAGACCACACACCTTGGTCACCCATCACTCAGACCTCACACCTTGGTCACCCATCACTCAGACCTCACACCTTGGCCACGCGTCACTCAGACCCCACCGTTTGGTCACTCAGACCTCACACCTTGGTCACCCGTCACTCAGACCTCACACCTTGGTCACATATCGCTCAGACCTCACACTTTGGTCAGCCATCACTCAGACCTCACACCTTGGTCACCCATCACTGAGACCTCACACCGTGGTCAACCATCACTCAGACCACACACCTTGGTCACCCATCACTCAGACCTCACACCTTGGTCACCCATCACTCAGACCTCACACCTTGGCCACGCGTCACTCAGACCCCACACCTTGGTCATCCATCACTTACACCCCACATTTTGGTCACCCATCACTCAGACCTCACACCTTGGTCACCCATCACTCAGACCTCACACCTTGGTCACCCATCACTCAGACCTTACACCTTGGTCACCCATCACTCAGACCTCACACCTTGGCCACCCATCATTCAGACCTCACACCTTGGTCACCCATCACTCAGACCTCACACCTTGGCCACCCATCATTCAGACCTCACAGCTTGGTCACCCATCACTCAAACCTCACACCTTGGTCACCCATCAATCAGACCTCACACCTTGGCCACCCATCACTCAGACCTCACCTTTTGGTCACCCATCACTCAGACCTCACACCTTGGTCACCCATCACTCAGACCTCACACCTTGGTCACCCATCACTCAGACCTCACACCTTGGTCACCCATCAATCAGACCTCACACCTTGGTCACCCATCACTCAGACCTCACACCTTGGTCACCCATCATTCAGACCTCACACCTTGGCCACCCATCACTCAGACCTCACCTTTTGGTCACCCATCGCTCAGACCTCACACCTTGATCACCCATCACTCAGACCTCACACCTTGGCCACCCATCACTCAGACCTCACCTTTTGGTCACCCCTCAATCAGACCTCACACCTTGGCCACCCATCACTCAGATCTCACACCTTGATCACCCATCACAGAGACCTCACACCTTGGTCACCCAGCAATCAGACCTCACACCTTGGTCACCCATCACTCAGACCTCACACCTTGGTCACCCATCACTCATACCTCACACCTTGGTCACCCTTCACTAAGACCTCACACCTTTGTCACCCATCACTCAGACCTCACACCTTGGTCACCCATCACTCAGACCTCACACCTTGGCCACGCGTCACTCAGACCCCACACCTTGGTCATCCATCACTTACACCTCACACTTTGGTCACCCATCACTCAGACCTCACACCTTGGCCACCCATCATTCAGACCTCACACCTTGGTCACCCATCACAGAGACCTCACACCTTGGTCACCCATCAATCAGACCTCACACCTTGGTCACCCATCACTCAGACCTCACACCTTGGTCACCCATCACTCAGACCTCACACCTTGGCCACCCATCACTCAGACCTCACCTTTTGGTCACCCATCACTCAGACCTCACACCTTGGTCACCCATCACTCAGACCTCACACCTTGGCCACCCATCACTCAGACCTCACACCTTGGCCACCCATCACTCAGACCTCACACCTTGGTCACCCATCACAGAGACCTCACACCTTGGTCACCCATCAATCAGACCTCACACCTTGGTCACCCATCACTCAGAACTCACACCTTGGTCACCCATCATTCATACCTCACACCTTGGTCACCCTTCACTAAGACCTCACACCTTGGCCACCCATCACTCAGACCTCACACCTTGGCCACCCATCACTCAGACCTCACACCTTGGTCACCCATCACAGAGACCTCACACCTTGGTCACCCATCAATCAGACCTCACACCTTGGTCACCCATCACTCAGAACTCACACCTTGGTCACCCATCACTCATACCTCACACCTTGGTCGCCCTTCACTAAGACCTCACACCTTGGTCACCCATCACTGAGACCTCACACCGTGGTCAACCATCACTCAGACCACACACCTTGGTCACCCATCACTCAGACCTCACACCTTGGTCACCCATCACTCAGACCTCACACCTTGGCCACGCGTCACTCAGACCCCACACCTTGGTCATCCATCACTTACACCCCACATTTTGGTCACCCATCACTCAGACCTCACACCTTGGTCACCCATCACTCAGACCTCACACCTTGGTCACCCATCACTCAGACCTTACACCTTGGTCACCCATCACTCAGACCTCACACCTTGGCCACCCATCATTCAGACCTCACACCTTGGTCACCCATCACTCAGACCTCACACCTTGGCCACCCATCATTCAGACCTCACACCTTGGTCACCCATCACTCAAACCTCACACCTTGGTCACCCATCAATCAGACCTCACACCTTGGCCACCCATCACTCAGACCTCACCTTTTGGTCACCCATCACTCAGACCTCACACCTTGGTCACCCATCACTCAGACCTCACACCTTGGTCACCCATCACTCAGACCTCACACCTTGGTCACCCATCAATCAGACCTCACACCTTGGTCACCCATCACTCAGACCTCACACCTTGGTCACCCATCATTCAGACCTCACACCTTGGCCACCCATCACTCAGACCTCACCTTTTGGTCACCCATCACTCAGACCTCACACCTTGGTCACCCATCACTCAGACCTCACACCTTGGCCACCCATCACTCAGACCTCACCTTTTGGTCACCCCTCAATCAGACCTCACACCTTGGCCACCCATCACTCAGACCTCACACCTTGATCACCCATCACAGAGACCTCACACCTTGGTCACCCAGCAATCAGACCTCACACCTTGGTCACCCATCACTCAGACCTCACACCTTGGTCACCCATCACTCATACCTCACACCTTGGTCACCCTTCACTAAGACCTCACACCTTTGTCACCCATCACTCAGACCTCACACCTTGGTCACCCATCACTCAGACCTCACACCTTGGCCACGCGTCACTCAGACCCCACACCTTGGTCATCCATCACTTACACCTCACACTTTGGTCACCCATCACTCAGACCTCACACCTTGGCCACCCATCATTCAGACCTCACACCTTGGTCACCCATCACAGAGACCTCACACCTTGGTCACCCATCAATCAGACCTCACACCTTGGTCACCCATCACTCAGACCTCACACCTTGGTCACCCATCACTCAGACCTCACACCTTGGCCACCCATCACTCAGACCTCACCTTTTGGTCACCCATCACTCAGACCTCACACCTTGGTCACCCATCACTCAGACCTCACACCTTGGCCACCCATCACTCAGACCTCACACCTTGGCCACCCATCACTCAGACCTCACACCTTGGTCACCCATCACAGAGACCTCACACCTTGGTCACCCATCAATCAGACCTCACACCTTGGTCACCCATCAATCAGACCTCACACCTTGGTCACCCATCACTCAGACCTCACACCTTGGTCACCCATCACTCATACCTCACACCTTGGTCACCCATCACTCAGACCTCACACCTTGGTCACCCATCAATCAGACCTCACACCTTGGTCACCCATCACTCAGACCTCACACCTTGGTCACCCATCATTCAGACCTCACACCTTGGCCACCCATCACTCAGACCTCACCTTTTGGTCACCCATCACTCAGACCTCACACCTTGGTCACCCATCACTCAGACCTCACACCTTGGCCACCCATCACTCAGACCTCACCTTTTGGTCACCCCTCAATCAGACCTCACACCTTGGCCACCCATCACTCAGACCTCACACCTTGATCACCCATCACAGAGACCTCACACCTTGGTCACCCAGCAATCAGACCTCACACCTTGGTCACCCATCACTCAGACCTCACACCTTGGTCACCCATCACTCATACCTCACACCTTGGTCACCCTTCACTAAGACCTCACACCTTTGTCACCCATCACTCAGACCTCACACCTTGGTCACCCATCACTCAGACCTCACACCTTGGCCACGCGTCACTCAGACCCCACACCTTGGTCATCCATCACTTACACCTCACACTTTGGTCACCCATCACTCAGACCTCACACCTTGGCCACCCATCATTCAGACCTCACACCTTGGTCACCCATCACAGATACCTCACACCTTGGTCACCCATCAATCAGACCTCACACCTTGGTCACCCATCACTCAGACCTCACACCTTGGTCACCCATCACTCAGACCTCACACCTTGGCCACCCATCACTCAGACCTCACCTTTTGGTCACTCATCACTCAGACCTCACACCTTGGTCACCCATCACTCAGACCTCACACCTTGGCCACCCATCACTCAGACCTCACACCTTGGCCACCCATCACTCAGACCTCACACCTTGGTCACCCATCACAGAGACCTCACACCTTGGTCACCCATCAATCAGACCTCACACCTTGGTCACCCATCACTCAGAACTCACACCTTGGTCACCCATCACTCATACCTCACACCTTGGTCACCCTTCACTAAGACCTCACACCTTTGTCACCTATCACTCAGACCTCACATGTTGGTCACCCATCACTCAGACCTCACACTTTGGCCACCCATCACTCAGACCTCACACCTTGGCCACCCATCTCTCAGACCTCACACCCTTGGTCACCCATCACTCAGACCTTACACCTTGGTCACCCATCACAGAGACCTCACACCTTGGTCACGCATCACTCAGACCTCATACCTTGGTCACGTATCACTCAGACCTCACACCTTGGTCACCCATCACTCATACCTCACACCTTGGTCACCCATCACTCAGACCTCACACCTTGGCCACCCATCACGCAGACCTCACCTTTTGGTCACTCAGACCTCACACCTTGGTCACCCGTCACTCAGACCTCACACCTTGGTCACATATCGCTCAGACCTCACACTTTGGTCAGCCATCACTCAGACCTCACACCGTGGTCAACCATCACTCAGACCACACACCTTGATCACCCATCACTCAGACCTCACACCTTGGTCACCCATCACTCAGACCTCACACCTTGGCCACGCGTCACTCAGACCCCACCGTTTGGTCACTCAGACCTCACACCTTGGTCACCCGTCACTCAGACCTCACACCTTGGTCACATATCGCTCAGACCTCACACTTTGGTCAGCCATCACTCAGACCTCACACCTTGGTCACCCATCACTGAGACCTCACACCGTGGTCAACCATCACTCAGACCACACACCTTGGTCACCCATCACTCAGACCTCACACCTTGGTCACCCATCACTCAGACCTCACACCTTGGCCACGCGTCACTCAGACCCCACACCTTGGTCATCCATCACTTACACCCCACATTTTGGTCACCCATCACTCAGACCTCACACCTTGGTCACCCATCACTCAGACCTCACACCTTGGTCACCCATCACTCAGACCTTACACCTTGGTCACCCATCACTCAGACCTCACACCTTGGCCACCCATCATTCAGACCTCACGCCTTGGTCACCCATCACTCAAACCTCACACCTTGGTCACCCATCAATCAGACCTCACACCTTGGCCACCCATCACTCAGACCTCACCTTTTGGTCACCCATCACTCAGACCTCACACCTTGGTCACCCATCACTCAGACCTCACACCTTGGTCACCCATCACTCAGACCTCACACCTTGGTCACCCATCAATCAGACCTCACACCTTGGCCACCCATCACTCAGACCTCACCTTTTGGTCACCCATCACTCAGACCTCACACCTTGGTCACCCATCACTCAGACCTCACACCCTGGTCACCCATCACAGAGACCTCACACCTTGGTCACCCATCAATCAGACCTCACACCTTGGTCACCCATCACTCAGACCTCACACCTTGGTCACCCATCACTCAGACCTCACACCTTGGTCACCCATCACTCAGACCTCACACCTTGGCCACCCATCATTCAGACCTCACACCTTGGCCACCCATCATTCAGACCTCACACCTTGGCCACCCATCATTCAGACCTCACACCTTGGCCACCCATCACTCAGACCTCACACCTTGGCCACCCATCATTCAGACCTCACACCTTGGTCACCCATCATTCAGACCTCACACCTTGGCCACCCATCATTCAGACCTCACACCTTGGCCACCCATCACTCAGACCTCACACCTTGGCCACCCATCACTAAGACCTCACACCTTGGTCACCCATCACCCAGACCTCACACCTTGGTAACCCATCACTCAGACCTCACACCTTGGTCACCCATCATTCAGACCTCACACCTTGGTCACCCATCATTCAGACCTCACACCTTGGTCACCCATCACTCAGACCTCACACCTTGGTCACCCATCAATCAGACTTCACACCTTGGTCACCCATCACTCAGACGTCACACCTTGTTCACCCATCACTCATACCTCACACCTTGGTCACCCTTCACTAAGACCTCACACCTTGGTCACCTATCACTCAGACGTCACATTTTGGTCACCCATAACTCAGACCTCACACCTTGGCCACCCATCACTCAGACCTCACACCCTGGTCACCCATCACTCAGACCTCACACCTTGGTCACCCATCACTAAGACCTTACACCTTGGTCACCCATCACAGAGACCTCACCCCTTGGTCACCCATCACTCAGACCTCACACCTTGGCCACCCATCACTCAGACCTCACACCTTGGTCACCCATCACTCAGACCTTACACCTTGGCCAACCATCGCTCAGACCTCACCTTTTGGTCACCCATCACTCAGACCTCACACCTTGGTCACCCATCACTCAGACCTCACACCTTGGTCACCCATCACTCAGACCTCACACCGTGGTCAACCATCACTCAGACCTCACACCTTGGCCACCCATCACTCAGACCTCACACCTTGGCCACCCATCACTCAGACTTCACACCTTGGTCACCCACCACTCATACCTCACAAATTGGTCACCCATCACTCAGAACTCACACGTTGGCCACGCTTTACTCAGACCTCACACCTTGGTCAACCATCACTTACATCTCACACCTTGGTCACCCATCACTCAGGTTTTACACCTTGGTCACCCATCCCTCACACCTCAAACATTTGTCACCCATCACTCAGACCTCACACCTTGGCCACCCATCACTCAGACCTCACACTTTGGTCACCCATCACTCAGACCTCACACCTTGGCCACCCATCACTCACACCTCACACCTTGGCCACCCATCACGCAGACCTCACACCTTGGTCACCCATCACTCAGACCTCACACCTTGGTCACCCATCATTCAGACCTCACACCTTGGTTACCCATCACTCATACCTCACACCTTGGCCACCCATCACTCAGACCTCACACCTTGGCCACCCATCACGCAGACCTCACACCTTGGTCACCCATCACTCAGACCTCACACCTTGGTCACCCATCACTCAGACCTCACAACTTGGCCACCCATCACTCAGACCTCAGACCTTGGTTACCCATCACTCATACCTCACACCTTGGTCACCCTTCACTAAGACCTCACACCTTGGTCACCCATCACTCAGACCTCACACCTTGGTCACCCATCACTCAGACCTCACACCTTGGTCACCCATCACTCGAACCTCACGCCTTGGTAACCCATCACTCAGAACTCACACCTTGGTCACCCATTACTCAGACCTCACACCTTGGTCACCCATCACTCAGACCTCACACCTTGGTCACCCATCACTCAAACCTCACACCTTGGTCACCCATCAATCAAACCTCACACCTTGGTCACCCATTCACTCAGAAATAACATCTTGGCCATCTATCACTCATACCTTACACCTTGGTCACCCATCACTCAGAACTCACACCTTGGTCACCCATCACTCATACCTCACACTTTGGTCACCCATTACTCAGACCTCACACCTTGGTCACCCATCACTCAAACCTCACACCTTGGTCACCCATCACTAAGACCTTACACCTTGGTCACCCATCACTCAAACCTCACACCTTGGTCACCCATCAATCAAACCTCACACCTTGGTCACCCATCACTCAAACCTCACACCTTGGTCACCCATCACTAAGACCTTACACCTTGGTCACCCATCACTCAAACCTCACACCTTGGTCACCCATCAATCAAACCTCACACCTTGGTCACCCATCACTCAAACCTCACACCTTGGTCACCCATCACTAAGACCTTACACCTTGGTCACCCATCACTCAAACCTCACACCTTGGTCACCCATCAATCAAACCTCACACCTTGGCCACCCATTACTCAGACCTCACACCTTGGTCACCCATCACTCAGACCACACATCTTGGCCACCCATTACTCCGACCTCACACCTTGGCCACCCATCACTCAGACCTCACACATTGGTCACCCATCACTCAGACCTCACACCTTGGTAACCCATCACTCAGACCTCACGCCTTGGTCACCCATCACTCAGACCTCACACCTTGGTAACCCATCACTCAGACCTCACGCCTTGGTCACCCATCACTCAGACCTCACATCTTGGCCACCCATTACTCAGACCTCACACCTTGGCCACCCATTACTCAGACCTCACACATTGGTCACCCATCACTCAGACCTCACACCTTGGTAACCCATCACTCAGACCTCACGCCTTGGTCACCCATCACTCAGACTTCACGCCTGCGTGAGCGCGATGTGGTGTTGTTATGGTGATGCGATTATGGTGTTTTGTTTTCATGCCAGTACCATTACGGTGCCGGTTTCGATGTGGGCCCTGTTTTCCCTGTGAGCAACCATGTCAGTTACACTCACCAGCGATAAGGCCAGCTTGCCCTCGACCTTTTGTGGATACCTGTGACTTGGGCTTACAAGCCAGGTGGTCTAAATTCGCCTGGCTTTTCGCCATGTGGCCATACTCGAGGATACTGCCTGTTTACTCCAACCGGACATATTGCAATCCATATATAAGTATATATATATATATATATATGTATACTTATATACAATGAAATATTTCATCCTTGCGTTGTATGTATCTACTCGCATGATATATTCGGTCAATGCGTTAGTAACCTGAAACATCGTAATAATGCTACACACATTTGTTCTAGAATGAAGACCATGGAAAGTAACCCGTTTTACAATGAGTCACATTACTATATGTAATTTAAATGTAAGGGGACAAGGAAGAGGACATACATTCTGAATTAACTAATTTCGTGTCTGCAAGATGTACTTTTTAAATGAAAGCGTAGAAATCGAACTGGAGGGAGAACTTGCGGCTAAATATTATATGTTAACTCGCCTTCTTCGCACCGTTACACATGCATTTGCTAAGGAGCATCCACCACGCGTAAACAATCACTCTCGATAACACAGGTCGTAGCAGTGTCCCCACAGGTCGTAGCAGTGTCGCACAGGTCGTAGCAGGTACCAGTGCCCCCACAGGTCGTAGCAGTGTCCCTACAGGTAGTAAAATTGTCCTCGCTGGCCCTATGAGTTTCCCTACAGGTCATAGCAGTGTCTCCAAAGGTCGTAGCAGTGTCCCTACAGGTCGTAGCAGTGTCCCCACAGGTCATAGCAGCAGTGTCCCTACAAGTCGTAGCAGTGTCCCAACAGTTCATAGCAGTGTCCCTGTAGTATTTCTGGTCCCAGGCCCGAATGGACTGCAAAGTTCTACCCGTAGAGGCGGGTTTCGAACCGGGGACCTTTCGCATCCCGAGCGAACACCTTACACGTTAGGCCAAAGGGAACTTCCCATTTGGCCCGAGGCGCTTGGTGTCTTTCATCCACCGGGCCTGGGCCGAGATATCACACTCCACCCTTTCCCCAATCGACTGCGACCTCGCAGTGACCGCCACCACCATGCACCAGCCGTCAAACCGGACGCTGGCCATATCCTGTGGCTCCGGGTGGGTCCGACAACCCAGGTTCGTCTCCGTCGGCACCAAATGTAGTATTTCTGGTCCCAGGCCCGAATGGACTGCGAAAGTTCTACCCGCAGAGGCGGGTTTCGAACCGGCGACCTTCCGCATCCCGAGCGAACACCTTACGCGTTAGGCCAAAGAGAACTTCCTATTCGGCCCGAGGCGCTTGGTGTCTTTCATCCACCGGGCCTGGGCCGAGATATCACATCCCCACAGGTCGTAACAGTGTCCTCATTGGCCGTAGCTGTGTCCCCACAGAACATGGCAGCAGTGTCCCTACAGGTCGTAGCAGTGTCCCAACAGGTCATAGCAGTGTCCCCACAAGTCGTAACACTGTCCTTACTGGCCGTAGCAGTGTCTCTATAGGTCGCAGCAGTGTCTTTGTAGGTCGTAGCAGTGTCCCTACAGGTCGTAGCAGTGTCCCTACATGTCGCAGCAGTGTCCCCGCAGGTCGTAGCAGTGTTCCCAACAGGCCATAGCAGTGTCCCTACAAGTCGTAACAGTGTCCTTACAGGTCGTAACAGTGTCCCTACAGGTCGTAGCTGTTTCCGCATAGGTCGTATCGGTGTTCCCACAGGTCGCAGCAGTGTCCCCACATGTCGTAGCCGTGTCACTACAGGTTGAAGCAGTGTCCCCATATGTCGTAGCAGGTAGCAGTATCTCTGCAGTTCGTAGCAGTGTACCTAGAGGTCGTAACAGTGTTCTCACTGGCCCCAGGAGTTTCTTTACAGGTCATAGCAGTGTCCCCAAAGGTCGTAGCAGTGTCCCTACAGGTCGTAGCAGTGTCCCAACAGGTCATAGCAGTGTCCCCACAGGTCGTAACAGTGTCCTCATTGGCCGTAGCTGTGTCCCCACAGGTCGTAGTTTTGTCTCTATAGGTCGTGGCAGTGCCCATACAGGTCGTAGCAGTGTCCTCACAGGTTGTAGCAAAGCTGTTGCCAACGACCAAGGCACATATTTAGCAGCTGAAATAGAGACGACTATTTTAAACCGCCCGATCCCCCCACCCACCTCAGTTAAGACTGTCAAAGCCTCTTACAGTCGTCCTCGCCAAAGACCTCTTATCTGTCACCTCTTGAAAATCACTTGTCCACGACTATGTCAGTCAGTGACAATTGGGCTAGTAAAAGAAATGGAAAGACAGGCATCAACGCATTTTACGCCACGCGGTACTTTAATGGTAACCGACATCACTTATATTTGGAGTGCGGCAGAATTCCTGCGCCGAAACCGGGGGGGCGGGGGGGCAGGGTCGGATCCAGAAAATCTAGACAGGGGGCCGGTACTCTTGATTTGTAATATTAATCCAAGTACGTGCATTAAGCCGAATGGCCCTTTTAGAAGAGCAAAAAATGTGTTTTGGGTCCCATAAAAGCGACCCCACCGGGACACTCGACCAAGTGTAAATAGTTTTGTTTTAGTATGTTCGCTCTCTGCTGTGCATTTGTTAACTTGGGCGGAACTATTATTCTCGAGTGCAACATAAATATCTTAAGCGACGTGTGCAACTACTGAATAAAATTGAAGTGTTCCCTGCTGTCTAACCGCTCGAGACGGGCGGTGGCGCAGTTTTTGATGAACTAACACTTAACAACGAGACTGACTACCGGAGCTCCCTACGTTACCCTCCCCCACCCTCCCTGTCCCGGCCCGCTAGCAGGGTGAGGCCCGATCACACCCGGTCACGCTGGCAATTAGTCACCACCACAGGGCTTATTGATCCGGCAATCTACTAAATCAATTCAATTCAATGTACTAAATCAATTCAATCTGGCATATCATCATCAAGCCTATTGCAACCATAATGCATGTGCAAACGTAAACATCTCTATATCCGGTTTAGCGATTGTTAATGGTAGGAAAACCCCTATATATCATGCTTAATCTTGTGATTACATGTGATTACACTGTATGGCTTTTGTTAATTTAATATTGGTCTATTTTATCTTTGCATATGTCGCATATTAAACAATAGTCGAACCTGTTTATTGTGCCTCTTATTATCTACACACTTATGCCATGGTGTTTCTGGGTAGAAATTATCCAAGTCATCTGACCTACTTAGATTGCTCATCAGAGTATTTAACAACCTTTTTACTTTCATCTTTTGAGTGAAGGGGTTTTGCCTCTTTCTATATATCGTCTAAGACAATTAAGATCACCTGTCAATGTGATGTTGTTGACATGATGGCTAATATTTGTTGCCTTTAAATATAAGTTTAATAAAGAAATCCAAAACAATATTCTCCCATCGCCGGTAGGTACATTGATTATATTTTGCAAATGACATTTAAAAAAATTAAATCAAACCATGATTGATATCCGGTGGAGGGGGGGGGGGGTTGTCATGGTGGAATTATTCCGAGGAGGAATGGAGGCCTCCGCCATGAGGGGGGTGGGATGGCAAGGGGTATTTCCGTTCCTCGGAAACGGGCTTTTCTTTCACCGAGAACTGGGAACGAGGGAAACAATTCTTCGTGAACTAGGTATTGGGTATTATCCGACGATAGTGACCAAGGATTTTCATTAATTAGTAGGTAGCCGTCAATCCTGCAATCGCCAATTTATGTAAATGTATATCATGTATCCCCCTTCTTTTGTATGCGGGCGGTTCTCCTTTTAAAATTAAGAACCTGGGATTGCGACCGCCCCTCTTCTTGCATCCTACGGCCAGGCTCGAGCAGCCTTGATAAAGGCTGTTTCTGCATAATTCTACCGCGGACCACATTTGTTTTTCACTCTCTTTACATATTGATCGTACTATCGACAAAGTGCGTGTTGACTTAAACCTGTTTACATCTGATTGTCAGAATGCAACTTTGCGATGACTCGGCTAACTTATTCAACTGGCTATGGGGATATAGGGATATCAGATAATTGACTAGTCCACACTTATTCCGTACTGTATACAAGTTAAATAAATCGCCGAACTCTCATTGTCACTCTATGGTCTTTCCTGACTTGAACACGCACTGCTATTGGCCCAATGTTTGTCTTTGGCTCATGACGCCACCACAACCGTCAGCACACCGGACATCACCGAAAACACCCATTAAAGTTGGCCGTACAATCACACCCGCCAGCTCACACATAAAACATCATCGGAAACACCCATTAAATCTGATTATACTCTCGCAACAAATAGGACATCATTGAAAATAGAATGAGTGAAAAATTGACCCAGTCTGTGATATTGCGAGCGATTGTATGTCTCTCACGGGTTAGTGCAGTGGCGACTCGGGTAGAGAGCGAAGAGAGGTTTGCGGAGCGGCTACACCGTTAGCCAGCGACGGTACGGTTAGCAGAGCCGCGACGCGGTTAGCTAGAGCTGACACGGTTGGCAAGCGGCGACCCGGTAGCGAGCGGCGTCACGGTTAGCCAGTGACACGGTTAGCAGTGCGGCGACGCGGTAGCGAGAAGCGACACGGTTAGGGAAGCAGCCCTTTCAACAGCAAAGCACTTTTACAGGGATCTTCGTTTTAAAACATTCTGCCTCGTTTTGTCTCATATCGGTCGCAATACTAAGGCTATGTGAACAGTTTCCAACCAATTAACAAAATGATGCATATTACACTAAAATGAAGAATTATGATTCGCATGTAACAAAGCTGTGACATTGGCCATCGATAAGGATGGCAGCTCGTGTGGATAAGGAAGGGATATCGCGTCTGAAAAGAGGATATTTTGTTGATAAGGAAGGGATCTCGAGTTGATAAGGAGGGGATCTCGTGTCGATAAGGAGGGGATCTCGTGTCGATCAGGAGGGATCACGTGTCGATGAGGGGGGATCTCGTGTCGATGAGGAGGGGATCTTGCGTCGATGAGGAGGGGATCTGGTGTCGATAAGGAGGGGATCTCGTGTCGATAAGGAGGGGATCTCGTGTCGATGAGGAGGGGATCTCGTGTCGATAAGGAGGGGATCTCGTGTCGATAAGGAGGGGATCTGGTGTCGATGAGGAGGGGATCTCGTGTCGATAAGGAGGGGATCTCGCGTCGATAAGTAGGGGATCTCGTGTCGATAAGGAGGGGATCTTGTGTCGATAAGGAGGGGATCTGGTGTCGATCAGGAGGGATCACGTGTCAATGAGGGGGGGATCTCGTGTCGATAAGGAGGGGATCTGGTGTCGATAAGGAGGGGATCTCGTGTCGATAAGGGGGGGATCTCCTTTATTGATCTCGCGTCAATAAAGAAAGGCACTCGTGTGGATGAGGAGGAAATCTCGTGTCGATAAGGAAGGGATCTTGCGTCAATAAAGAAATGATCTCGTGTAGATAAGGAGGGGATCTCGTGTCGATAAGGAGGGGATCTCGTGTCGATAAGGAGATAATCTGGTGTCGATGAGGAAGGGATCTCGTGTCGATTAGGAGGGGATATCGTGTCAATAAAGAAGGGATCTCGTGTCGATAAGGAGGGGATCTCGCGTCAATAAAGAAAGGATCTCGTGTGGATAAGGAGGGGATCTCGTGTCGATAAGGAGGGGATCTCGCGTCCATAAAAAAGGGATCTCGCGTCAATAAAGAGGGGATCTTGTGTCGATGAGGAGGGGATCTTGTGCCGATAAGGAGAGAATCTCGTGTCACTAAAGAAAAGATCTCGTGTCGATAAGGAGGGGATCACGCGTCAATAAAGAAGGGATCTCGTGTGGATGACGAGTGGATCTCTTGTCAATAAAGAAGGGATCTCGTGTGGATGAGGAGGGGATCTCCTATCGATATGGAGGGGTTCTCGTGTCAATAAAGAAGGGATCTCGTGTGGATGAAGAGGGGATCTCGTGTGGATGACGAGTGGATCTCGTGTCAATAAAGAAGGAATCTTGTGTAGATGAGGAGAGGATCTCGCGTCGATAAGCAGGGGATCTCGTGTCGATGAGGAGGGGATATCGTGTCGATAAGGAGGGGATCTCGCGTCAATAAAGAGAGGATCTCGTGTGGATGAGGAGGGGGTCTCGTGTCGATAAAGAAGGGATCTCGTATGGATGTGGATGGGATCTCGTGTCAATAAAGAAGGAATATCGTGTGGATGAGGAGAGGATCTCCCGTCGATAAGCAGGGGATCTCGTGTCGATGAGGAGGGGATATCGTGTCGATAAGGAGGGGATCTCGCGTAAATTAAGAAGGGATCTCGTGTGGATGAGCAGGGGATCTCCTGTGGATGAGGAGGGGATCTTGTGTCGATAATTAGGGGATCTCCTGTCAATAAAGAAGGGATCTCGTGTCGATCAGGAGGGGATCTCGCGTCAATAAAGAAGGGATCTCGTGTGGATGAGGAGGCGATCTAGTGTTGATAAAGAAGGGATCTCGTATGGATGTGGATGGGATCTCGCGTCAATAAAGAAGGATCTCGTGTGGATGAGGAGGAAATCTCGTGTCGATAAGGAGGGGATCTCGCGTCAATAAAGAAATGATCTCGTGTAGATTAGAAGGGGATCTCGTGTGGATAAGGAGAGGATGTCGTGTCGATAAGGACATAATCTCGTGTCGATGAGGAAGGGATCTCGTGTCGATTAGGATGGGATATCGTGTCAATAAAGAAGGGATCTCGTATGAATGAGGGTGGCATCTCGTGTCGATAAGGAGGGGATCTCCCGTCAATAAAGTAGGGATCTCCTGTGGATGAGGTGGGGATCTCGTGTCGATAAGGAGGGGATCTCGTGTCAATAAAGAAGGTATCTCGTGTAGATAAGGAGGGGATCTCGTGTCGATAAGGAGGGGATCTCGTGTCAATAAAGAAGGGATCTTGTGTGGACGCGGAGGAGATCTCGTGTCGATAAATAGGGGATCTCGTGTCAATAAAGAAGGGATCTCGTGTCGATAAGGAGAGGATCTCGCGTCACTAAAGAAAGGATCTCGTGTCGATAAGGAGGGGATCTTGTGTCGATAAGGAGAGAATCTCGTGTCACAAAAGAAAGGTTCTCGTGTCGATAAGGAGGGGATCACGCGTCAATAAAGAAGGGATCTCGTGTGGATGAAGAGGGGATCTCGTGTGGATGACGAGTGGATCTCGTGTCAATAAAGAAGGGATCTCGTGTGGATGAGGAGGGGATCTCGTATCGATATGGAGGGGATCTCGTGTCAATAAAGAAGGGATCTTGTGTGGATGAGGAGAAGATCTCGCGTCGAAAAGCAGGGGATCTCGTGTCGATGAGGAGGGGATATCGTGTCGATAAGGAGGGGATCTCGTGTGGATGACGAGTGGATCTCGTGTCAATAAAGAAGGAATCTTGTGTGGATGAGGAGAAGATCTCGCGTCGATAAGCAGGGGATCTCGTGTGGATGAGGAGGGGGTCTCGTGTCGATAAAGAAGGGATTTCGTATGGATGTGGATGGAATCTCGTGTCAATAAAGAAGGAATATCGTGTGGATGAGGAGAGGATCTCCCGTCGATAAGCAGGGGATCTCGTGTCGATGAGGAGGGGATATCGTGTCGATAAGGACGGGATCTCGCGTCAATAAAGAACGGATCTCGTGTGGATGAGGAGGGGGTCTCGTGTCGATAAAGAAGGGATCTTGTATGGATATGGATGGAATCTCGTGTCAATAAAGAAGGAATATCGTGTGGATGAGGAGAGGATCACCCGTCGATAAGCAGGGGATCTCGTGTCGATGAGGAGGGGATATCGTGTCGATAAGGAGGGGATCTCGCGTAAATTAAGAAGGGATCGCGTGTGGATGAGCAGGAGCTCTCCTGTGGATGAGGAGGGGATCTTGTGTCGATAAGGAGGGGATCTCTTGTCAATAAAGAACGGATCTCGTGTCGATAAGGAGGGGGTCTCGCGTCAATAAAGAAGGGATCTCGTGTGGATGAGGAGGCGATCTCGTGTTGATAAAGAAGGGATCTCGTATGGATGTGGATGGGATCTTGTGTCAATAAAGAAGGAATCTCCTGTGGGTAAGGAGAGGATCTCGCGTCGATAAGCAGGGGATCTCGTGTCGATGAGGAGGGGATATCGTGTCGATAAGGAGGGGATCTCGCGTCAATAAAGAAGGATCTCGTGTGGATGAGGAGGAAATCTCGTGTCGATAAGGAGGGGATCTCGCGTCAATAAAGAAATGATCTCGTGTAGATTAGAAGGGGATCTCGTGTGGATAAGGAGAGGATGTCGTGTCGATAAGGATATAATCTCGTGTCGATGAGGAAGGGATCTCGTGTCGATTAGGAGGGGATATCGTGTCAATAAAGAAGGAATCTCGTGTCGATAAGAAGGGGATCTCGCGTCAATAAAGAAGGGATCTCGTGTGAATGAGGATGGCATCTCGTGTCGCTAAGGAGGGGATCTCCCGTCAATAAAGTAGGGATCTCCTGTGGATGATGTGGGGATCTCGTGTCGATAAAAAGGGGATCTCGTGTCAATAAAGAAGGTATCTGGTGTAGATAAGGAGGGGATCTCGTGTCGATAAGGAGGGGGTCTCGTGTCAATAAAGAAGGGATCTTGTGTGGACGCGGAGGAGATCTCGTGTCGATAAGTAGGGGATCTCGTGTCAATAAAGAAGGGATCTCGTGTCGATAAGGAGGGGATCTCGCGTCAATAAAGAAAGGATCGCGTGTGGATAAGGAGGGGATCTCGTGTCGATAAGGAGGGGATATCGCGTCAATAAAGAAGGGATCTTGCGTGGATGCGGATGGGATCTCGTGTCGGTAAAGAAGGGATCTCGCGTCAATAAGAAGGGGATCTCGCGTCAATAAAGAGAGGATCTCGTGTCGATGAGGAGGGAATCTTGTGTCGATAAGGAGAGAATCTCGTGTCACTAAAGAAAGGATCTCGTGTCGATCATTAGGGGATCTTGTGTCGATAAGGAGAGAATCTCGTGTCACAAAAGAAAGGTTCTCGTGTCGATAAGGAGGGGATCACGCGTCAATAAAGAAGGGATCTCGTGTTGATGAGGAGGGGATCTCGTATCGATATGGAGGGGATCTCGTGTCAATAAAGAAGGGATCTCGTGTGGATGAAGAAGGGATCTCGTGTGGATGACGAGTGGATCTCGTGTCAATAAAGAAGGGATCTCGTGGGGATGAGGAGGGGATCTCGTATCGATATGGAGGGGATCTCGTGTCAATAAAGAAGGGATCTCGTATGGATGAAGAGGGGATCTCGTGTGGATGACGAGTGGATCTCGTGTCAATAGAGAAGGAATATCGTGTGGATGAGGAGAGGATCTCCCGTCGATAAGCAGGGGATCTCGTGTCGATGAGGAGGGGATATCGTGTCGATAAGGAGGGGATCTCGCGTAAATAAAGAAGGGATCTCGTGTGGATGAGCACGGGATCTCCTGTGGATGAGGAGGGGATCTCGTGTCAATAAGGAGGGGATCTCTTGTCAATAAAGAAGAGATCTCGTGTCGATAAGGAGGGGATCTCGCGTCAATAAAGAAGGGATCTCGTGTGGATGAGGAGGCGATCTCGTGTTGATAAAGAAGGGATCTCGTATGGATGTGGATGGGATCTCGTGTCAATAAAGAAGGAATCTCGTGTTGGTGAGGAGAGGATCTCGCGTCAATAAGCAGGGGATTTCGTGTCGATGAGAAGGGGATATCGTGTCGATAAGGAGGGGATCTCGCGTCAATAAAGAAGGATCTCGTGTGGATGAGGAGGAAATCTCCTGTCGATAAGGAGGGGATCTCGCGTAAATAAAGAAATGATCTCGTGTAGATTAGAAGGGGATCTCGTGTGGATAAGGAGACGATGTCGTGTCAATAAAGAAGGAATCTCGTGTCGATAAGAAGGGGATCTCGCGTCAATAAAGAAGGAATCTCGTGTGAATGAGGATGGCTTCTCGTGTCGATAAGGAGGGGATCTCCCGTCAATAAAGTAGGGATCTCCTTTGGATGAGGTGGGGATTTCGTGTCGATAAGGAGGGGATATCGTGTCAATAAAGAAGGTATCTCGTGTAGATAAGGAGGGTATCTTGTGTCGATAAGTAGGGGATCTCGTGTCAATAAAGAAGGGATCTTGTGTGGACGCGGAGGAGATCTCGTGTCGATAAATAGGGGATCTCGTGTCAATAAAGAAGGGATCTCGTGTCGATAAGGAGGGGATCTCGCGTCATTAAAGAAAGGATCGCGTGTGGATAAGGAGGGGATCTCGTGTCGATAAGGAGGGGATATCGCGTCAATAAAGAAGGGATCTCGCGTGGATGCGGATGGGATCTCGTGTCGGTATAGAAGGGATCTCGCGTCAATAAGAAGGGGATCTCGCGTCAATAAAGAGAGGATCTCGTGTCGATGAGTAGGGAATCTTGTGTCGATAAGGAGAGAATCTCGTGTCAATAAAGAAAGGATCTCGTATCGATCAGGAGGGGATCTTGTGTCGATAAGGAGAGAATCTCGTGTCACAAGAGAAAGGTTCTCGTGTCGATAAGGAGGGGATCACGCGTCAATAAAGAAGGGATCTCGTGTGGATGAGGAGGGGATCTCGTATCGATATGGAGGGGATCTCGTGTCAATAAAGAAGGGATCTCGTGTGGATGAAGATAGGATCTCGTGTCGATGACGAGTGGATCTCGTGTCAATAAAGAAGGGATCTCGGGTGGATGAGGAGGGGATCTCGTATCGATATGGAGGGGATCTCGTGTCAATAAAGAAGAGATCTTGTATGGATGAAGACTGGATCTCCTGTGGATGACGAGTGGATCTCGTGTCAATAAAGAGGGAATCTTGTGAGGATGAGGAGAAGATCTCGCGTCGATAAGCAGGGGATCTCGTCCCGATGAGGAGGGGATATCGTGTCGATAAGGAGGGGATCTCGCGTCAATAAGGAACGGATCTCGTGTGGATGAGGAGGGGGTCTCGTGTCGATAAAGAAGGGATCTCGTATGGATGTGGATGGAATCTCGTGTCAATACAGAAGGAATATCGTGTGGATGAGGAGAGGATCTCCCGTCGATAAGCAGGGGATCTCGTGTCGATGAGGAGGGGATATCTTGTCGATAAGGAGGGGATCTCGCGTCAATAAAGAAGGATCTCGTGTGGATGAGGAGGCAATCTCGTGTCGATAAGGAGGGGATCTCGCGTCAATAAAGAAATGATCTCGTGTAGATTAGAAGGGGATCTCGTGTCGATAAGGAGAGGATGTCGTGTCGATAAGGATATAATCTCGTGTCGATGAGGAAGGGATCTCGTGTCGATTAGGAGGATATATCGTGTCAATAAAGAAGGAATCTCGTGTCGATAAGAAGGGGATCTCGCGTCAATAAAGAAGGTGTCTCGTGTAGATAAGGAGGGTATCTCGTGTCGATTAGGAGGGGATCTCGTGTCAATAAAGAAGGGATCTTGTGTGGACGCGGAGGAGATCTCGTGTCGATAAATAGGGGATCTCGTGTCAATAAAGAAGGGATCTCGTGTGGATGAGGAGGGGATCTCGTGTCAATAAAGAAAGGATCTCGTGTGGATGAGGAGAAGATCTCGAGTCGATAAGCAGGGGATCTCGTGCCGATGAGGAGGGGATATCGTGTCGATAAGGAGGGGATCTCGCGTCAATAAAGAACGGATCTCGTGTGGATGAGGAGAGGATCTCCCGTCGATAAGCAGGGGATCTCGTGTCGATGAGGAGGGGATATCGTGTCGATAAGGACGGGATCTCGCGTAAATAAAGAAGGGATCTCGTGTGGATGAGCAGGGGATCTCCTGTGGATGAGGAGGGGATCTCGTGTCGATAAGGAGGGGATCTCTTGTCAATAAAGAAGGGATCTCGTGTCGATAAGGAGGGGATCTCGCATCAATAAAGAAGGGATCTCGTGTGGATGAGGAGGCGATCTCGTGTTGATAAAGAAGGGATCTCGTATGGATGTGGATGGGATCTCGTGTCAATAAAGAAGGAATCTCGTGTGGGTGAGGAGAGGATCTCGCGTCGATAAGCAGGGGATCTCGTGTCGATGAGGAGGGGATATCGTGTCGATAAGGTGGGGATCTCGCGTCAATAAAGAAGGATCTCGTGTGGATGAGGAGGAAATCTCGTGTCCATAAGGAGGGGATCTCGCGTCAATAAAGAAATGATCTCGTGTCGATGAGGAAGGGATCTCGTGTCGATTAGGAGGGGATATCGTGTCAATAAAGAAGGAATCTCGTGTCGATAAGAAGGGGATCTCGCGTCAATAAAGAAGGGATCTCGTGTGAATGAGGATGGCATCTCGTGTCGATAAGGAGGGGATCTCCCGTCAATAAAGTAGGGATCTCCTGTGGATGAGGTGGGGATCTCGTGTCGATAAGGAGGGGATCTCGTGTCAAAAAAGAAGGTATCTCGTGTAGAGAAGGAGGGTATCTCGTGTCGATAAGGAGGGAATCTCGTGTCAATAAAGAAGGGATCTTGTGTGGACGCGGAGGAGATCTCGTGTCGATAAATAGGGGATCTCGTGTCAATAAAGAAGGGATCTCGTGTCGATAAGGAGGTGATCTCGCGTCAATAAAGAAAGGATCGCGTGTGGATAAGGAGGGGATCTCGTGTCGATAAGGAGGGGATATCGCGTCAATAAAGAAGGGATCTCGCGTGGATGCGGATGGGATCTCGTGTCGGTAAAGAAGGGATCTCGAGTCAAAAAGGAGGGAATCTCGCGTCAATAAAGAGAGGATCCCGTGTCGATGAGGAGGGAATCTTGTGTCGATAAGGAGAGAATCTCGTGTCACTAAAGAAAGGATCTCGTGTCGATAAGGAGGGGATCTTGTGTCGATAAGGAGAGAATCTCGTGTCACAAGAGAAAGGTTCTCGTATCGATAAGGAGGGGATCACGCGTCAATAAAGAAGGCATCTGGTGTGGACGAGGAGGGGATCTCGTATCGATATGGAGGTGATCTCGTGTCAATAAAGAAGGGATCTCGTGTGGATGAAGAGGGGATCTCGTGTGGATGACGAGTGGATCTCGTGTCAATAAAGAAGGGATCTCGTGTGGATGAGGAGGGGATCTCGTATCGATATGGAGGGGATCTCGTGTCAATAAAGAAGGGATCTCGTATGGATGAAGAGGGGATCTCGTGTGGATGACGAGTGGATCTCGTGTCAATTAAGAAGGAATTTTGTGTCCATGAGGAGAAGATCTCGCGTCGATTAGCAGGGGATCTCGTGTCGATGAGGAGGGGATATCGTGTCGATAAGGAGGGGATAAAGAACGGATCTCGTGTGGATGAGGAGGGGTTCTCGTGTCGATAAAGAAGGGATCTCGTATGGATATGGATGGAATCTCGTGTCAATAAAGAAGGAATATCGTGTGGATGAGGAGAGGATCTCCCGTCGATAAGCAGGGGATCTCGTGTCGATGAGGAGGGGATATCGTGTCGATAAGGAGGGCATCTCACGTAAATAAAGAAGGGATCTCGTGTGGATGAGCAGGGGATCTCCTGTGGATGAGGAGGGGATCTCGTGTCGATAAGGAGGGGATCTCGCGTCAATAAAGAAGGGATCTCGTGTGGATGAGGAGGCGATTTCGTGTTGATAAAGAAGGGATCTCGTATGGATGTGGATGGGATCTCGTGTCAATAAAGAAGGAATCTCGTGTGGGTGAGGAGAGAATCTCGCGTCGATAAGCAGGGGATCTCGTGTCGATGAGGAAGGGATATCGTGTCGATAAAGAGGGGATCTCGTGTCAATAAAGAAAGGATCTCGTGTGGATGAGGAGAAAATCTTGCGTCGATAAGGAGAGAATCTCGTGTCACTAAAGAAAGGATCTCGTATCGATAAGGAGGGGATCTTGTGTCGATAAGGAGAGAATCTCGTGTCACAGGAGAAAGGTTCTCGTGTCGATAAGGAGGGGATCACGCGTCAATAAAGAAGGGATCTCGTGTGGATGAGGAGGGGATCTCGTATCGATATGGAGGGGATCTCGTGTCAATAAAGAAGGGATCTCGTGTGGATGAAGAGGGGATCTCGTGTGGATGACGAGTAGATTTCGTGTCAATAAAGAAGGGATCTCGTGTGGATGAGGAGGGGATCTCGTATCGATATGGAGGGGATCTCGTGTCAATAAAGAAGGGATCTCGTATGGATGAAGAGGGGATCTCGTGTGGATGACGAGTGGATCTCGTGTCAATAAAGAAGGAATCTTGTGTGGATGAGGAGAAGATCTCGCGTCGATAAGCAGGGGATCTCGTGCCGATGAGGAGGGGATATCGTGTCGATAAGGAGGGGATCTCGCATCAATAAAGAAGGGATCTCGTGTGGATGAGGAGGCGATCTCGTGTTGATAAAGAAGGGATCTCGTATGGATGTGGATGGGATCTCGTGTCAATAAAGAAGGAATCTCGTGTGGGTGAGGAGAGGATCTCGCGTCAATAAGCAGGGGATCTCGTGTCGATGAGGAGGGGATATCGTGTCGATAAGGTGGGGATCTCGCGTCAATAAAGAAGGATCTCGTGTGGATGAGGAGGAAATCTCGTGTCCATAAGGAGGGGATCTCGCATCAATAGAGAAATGATCTCGTGTCGATGAGGAAGGGATCTCGTGTCGATTAGGAGGGGATATCGTGTCAATAAAGAAGGAATCTCGTGTGGATAAGAAGGGGATCTCGCGTCAATAAAGAAGGGATCTCGTGTGAATGAGGATGGCATCTCGTGTCGATAAGGAGGGGATCTCCCGTCAATAAAGTAGGGATCTCCTGTGGATGAGGTGGGGATCTCGTGTCGATAAGGAGGGGATCTCGTGTCAAAAAAGAAGGTATCTCGTGTAGAGAAGGAGGGTATCTCGTGTCGATAAGGAGGGAATCTCGTGTCAATAAAGAAGGGATCTTGTGTGGACGCGGAGGAGATCTCGTGTCGATAAATAGGGGATCTCGTGTCAATAAAGAAGGGATCTCGTGTCGATAAGGAGGGGATCTCGCGTCAATAAAGAAAGGATCGCGTGTGGATAAGGAGGGGATCTCGTGTCGATAAGGAGGGGATATCGCGTCAATAAAGAAGGGATCTCGCGTGGATGCGGATGGGATCTCGTGTCGGTAAAGAAGGGATCTCGAGTCAAAAAGGAGGGAATCTCGCGTCAATAAAGAGAGGATCCCGTGTCGATGAGGAGGGAATCTTGTGTCGATAAGGAGAGAATCTCGTGTCACTAAAGAAAGGATCTCGTGTCGATAAGGAGGGGATGTTGTGTCGATAAGGAGAGAATCTCGTGTCACAAGAGAAAGGTTCTCGTATCGATAAGGAGGGGATCACGCGTCAATAAAGAAGGCATCTCGTGTGGATGAGGAGGGGATCTCGTATCGATATGGAGGTGATCTCGTGTCAATAAAGAAGGGATCTCGTGTGGATGAAGAGGGGATCTCGTGTGGATGACGAGTGGATCTCGTGTCAATAAAGAAGGGATCTCGTGTGGATGAGGAGGGGATCTCGTATCGATATGGAGGGGATCTCGTGTCAATAAAGAAGGGATCTCGTATGGATGAAGAGGGGATCTCGTGTGGATGACGAGTGGATCTCGTGTCAATTAAGAAGGAATTTTGTGTCCATGAGGAGAAGATCTCGCGTCGATTAGCAGGGGATCTCGTGTCGATGAGGAGGGGATATCGTGTCGATAAGGAGGGGATAAAGAACGGATCTCGTGTGGATGAGGAGGGGGTCTCGTGTCGATAAAGAAGGGATCTCGTATGGATGTGGAGGGAATCTCGTGTCAATAAAGAAGGAATATCGTGTGGATGAGGAGAGGATCTCCCGTCGATAAGCAGGGGATCTCGTGTCGATGAGGAGGGGATATCGTGTCGATAAGGAGGGCATCTCACGTAAATAAAGAAGGGATCTCGTGTGGATGAGCAGGGGATCTCCTGTGGATGAGGAGGGGATCTCGTGTCGATAAGGAGCGGATCTCTCGTCAATAAAGAAGGGATCTCGTGTCGATAAGGAGGGGATCTCGCGTCAATAAAGAAGGGATCTCGTGTGGATGAGGAGGCGATTTCGTGTTGATAAAGAAGGGATCTCGTATGGATGTGGATGGGATCTCGTGTCAATAAAGAAGGAATCTCGTGTGGGTGAGGAGAGAATCTCGCGTCGATAAGCAGGGGATCTCGTGTCGATGAGGAAGGGATATCGTGTCGATAAAGAGGGGATCTCGTGTCAATAAAGAAAGGATCTCGTGTGGATGAGGAGAAAATCTTGTGTCGATAAGGAGAGAATCTCGTGTCACTAAAGAAAGGATCTCGTATCGATAAGGAGGGGATCTTGTGTCGATAAGGAGAGAATCTCGTGTCACAAGAGAAAGGTTCTCGTGTCGATAAGGAGGGGATCACGCGTCAATAAAGAAGGGATCTCGTGTGGATGAGGAGGGGATCTCGTATCGATATGGAGGGGATCTCGTGTCAATAAAGAAGGGATCTCGTGTGGATGAAGAGGGGATCTCGTGTGGATGACGAGTAGATCTCGTGTCAATAAAGAAGGGATCTCGTGTGGATGAGGAGGGGATCTCGTATCGATATGGAGGGGATCTCGTGTCAATAAAGAAGGGATCTCGTATGGATGAAGAGGGGATCTCGTGTGGATGACGAGTGGGTCTCGTGTCAATAAAGAAGGAATCTTGTGTGGATGAGGAGAGGATCTCGCGTCGATAAGCAGGGGATCTCGTGCCGATGAGGAGGGGATATCGTGTCGATAAGGAGGGGATCTCGCATCAATAAAGAAGGGATCTCGTGTGGATGAGGAGGCCATCTCGTGTTGATAAAGAAGGGTTCTCGTATGGATGTGGATGGGATCTCGTGTCAATAAAGAAGGAATCTCGTGTGGGTGAGGAGAGGATCTCGCGTCGATAAGCAGGGGATCTCGTGTCGATGAGGAGGGGATATCGTGTCGATAAGGTGGGGATCTCGCGTCAATAAAGAAGGATCTCGTGTGGATGAGGAGGAAATCTCGTGTCCATAAGGAGGGGATCTCGCGTAAATAAAGAAATGATCTCGTGTCGATGAGGAAGGGATCTCGTGTCAATTAGGAGGGGATATCGTGTCAATAAAGAAGGAATCTCGTGTGGATAAGAAGGGGATCTCGCGTCAATAAAGAAGGGATCTCGTGTGAATGAGGATAGCATCTCGTGTCGATAAGGAGGGGATCTCCCGTCAATAAAGTAGGGATCTCCTGTGGATGAGGTGGGGATCTCGTGTCGATAAGGAGGGGATCTCGTGTCAAAAAAGAAGGTATCTCGTGTAGAGAAGGAGGGTATCTCGTGTCGATAAGGAGGGAATCTCTTGTCAATAAAGAAGGGATCTTGTGTGGACGCGGAGGAGATCTCGTGTCGATAAATAGGGGATCTCGTGTCAATAAAGAAGGGATCTCGTGTCGATAAGGAGGGGATCTCGCGTCAATAAAGAAAGGATCGCGTGTGGATAAGGAGGGGATCTCGTATCGATATGGAGGGGATCTCGTGTCAATAAAGAAGGGATCTCGTGTGGATGAAGAGGGGATCTCGTGTGGATGACGAGTAGATCTCGTGTCAATAAAGAAGGGATCTCGTGTGGATGAGGAGGGGATCTCGTATCGATATGGAGGGGATCTCGTGTCAATAAAGAAGGGATCTCGTATGGATGAAGAGGGGATCTCGTGTGGATGACGAGTGGGTCTCGTGTCAATAAAGAAGGAATCTTGTGTGGATGAGGAGAGGATCTCGCGTCGATAAGCAGGGGATCTCGTGCCGATGAGGAGGGGATATCGTGTCGATAAGGAGGGGATCTCGCATCAATAAAGAAGGGATCTCGTGTGGATGAGGAGGCGATCTCGTGTTGATAAAGAAGGGTTCTCGTATGGATGTGGATGGGATCTCGTGTCAATAAAGAAGGAATCTCGTGTGGGTGAGGAGAGGATCTCGCGTCGATAAGCAGGGGATCTCGTGTCGATGAGGAGGGGATATCGTGTCGATAAGGTGGGGATCTCGCGTCAATAAAGAAGGATCTCGTGTGGATGAGGAGGAAATCTCGTGTCCATAAGGAGGGGATCTCGCGTAAATAAAGAAATGATCTCGTGTCGATGAGGAAGGGATCTCGTGTCAATTAGGAGGGGATAGCGTGTCAATAAAGAAGGAATCTCGTGTGGATAAGAAGGGGATCTCGCGTCAATAAAGAAGGGATCTCGTGTGAATGAGGATAGCATCTCGTGTCGATAAGGAGGGGATCTCCCGTCAATAAAGTAGGGATCTCCTGTGGATGAGGTGGGGATCTCGTGTCGATAAGGAGGGGATCTCGTGTCAAAAAAGAAGGTATCTCGTGTAGAGAAGGAGGGTATCTCGTGTCGATAAGGAGGGAATCTCTTGTCAATAAAGAAGGGATCTTGTGTGGACGCGGAGGAGATCTCGTGTCGATAAATAGGGGATCTCGTGTCAATAAAGAAGGGATCTCGTGTCGATAAGGAGGGGATCTCGCGTCAATAAAGAAAGGATCGCGTGTGGATAAGGAGGGGATCTCGTGTCGATAAGGAGGGGATATCGCGTCAATAAAGAAGGGATCTCGCGTGGATGCGGATGGGATCTCGTGTCGGTAAAGAAGGGATCTCGAGTCAAAAAGGAGGGAATCTCGCGTCAATAAAGAGAGGATCCCGTGTCGATGAGGAGGGAATCTTGTGTCGATAAGGAGAGAATCTTGTGTCGATAAGGAGAGAATCTCGTGTCACTAAAGAAAGGATCTCGTGTCGATAAGGAGGGGATCTTGTGTCGATAAGGAGAGAATCTCGTGTCACAAGAGAAAGGTTCTCGTATCGATAAGGAGGGGATCACGCGTCAATAAAGAAGGCATCTCGTGTGGATGAGGAGGGGATCTCGTATCGATATGGAGGTGATCTCGTGTCAATAAAGAAGGGATCTCGTGTGGATGAAGAGGGGATCTCGTGTGGATGACGAGTGGATCTCGTGTCAATAAAGAAGGGATCTCGTGTGGATGAGGAGGGGATCTCGTATCGATATGGAGGGGATCTCGTGTCAATAAAGAAGGGATCTCGTATGGATGAAGAGGGGATCTCGTGTGGATGACGAGTGGATCTCGTGTCAATTAAGAAGGAATTTTGTGTCCATGAGGAGAAGATCTCGCGTCGATTAGCAGGGGATCTCTTGTCGATGAGGAGGGGATATCGTGTCGATAAGGAGGGGATAAAGAACGGATCTCGTGTGGATGAGGAGGGGGTCTCGTGTCGATAAAGAAGGGATCTCGTATGGATGTGGATGGAATCTCGTGTCAATAAAGAAGGAATATCGTGTGGATGAGGAGAGGATCTCCCGTCGATAAGCAGGGGATCTCGTGTCGATGAGGAGGGGATATCGTGTCGATAAGGAGGGCATCTCACGTAAATAAAGAAGGGATCTCGTGTGGATG
Organism: Arenicola marina; assembly: GCA_964019135.1. Lineage (NCBI taxonomy): Eukaryota > Metazoa > Annelida > Polychaeta > Arenicolidae > Arenicola > Arenicola marina. The sequence continues at coordinate 36,161,666 of OZ025253.1, read as the reverse complement.
AGCAGGGGATCTCCTGTGGATGAGGAGGGGATCTCGTGTCGATAAGGAGCGGATCTCTCGTCAATAAAGAAGGGATCTCGTGTCGATAAGGAGGGGATCTCGCGTCAATAAAGAAGGAATCTCGTGTGGATGAGGAGGCGATTTCGTGTTGATAAAGAAGGGATCTCGTATGGATGTGGATGGGATCTCGTGTCAATAAAGAAGGAATCTCGTGTGGGTGAGGAGAGAATCTCGCGTCGATAAGCAGGGGATCTCGTGTCGATGAGGAAGGGATATCGTGTCGATAAAGAGGGGATCTCGTGTCAATAAAGAAAGGATCTCGTGTGGATGAGGAGAAAATCTTGTGTCGATAAGGAGAGAATCTCGTGTCACTAAAGAAAGGATCTCGTATCGATAAGGAGGGGATCTTGTGTCGATAAGGAGAGAATCTCGTGTCACAAGAGAAAGGTTCTCGTGTCGATAAGGAGGGGATCACGCGTCAATAAAGAAGGGATCTCGTGTGGATGAGGAGGGGATCTCGTATCGATATGGAGGGGATCTCGTGTCAATAAAGAAGGGATCTCGTGTGGATGAAGAGGGGATCTCGTGTGGATGACGAGTAGATCTCGTGTCAATAAAGAAGGGATCTCGTGTGGATGAGGAGGGGATCTCGTATCGATATGGAGGGGATCTCGTGTCAATAAAGAAGGGATCTCGTATGGATGAAGAGGGGATCTCGTGTGGATGACGAGTGGATCTCGTGTCAATAAAGAAGGAATCTTGTGTGGATGAGGAGAAGATCTCGCGTCGATAAGCAGGGGATCTCGTGCCGATGAGGAGGGGATATCGTGTCGATAAGGAGGGGATCTCGCGTCAATAAAGAACGGATCTCGTGTGGATGAGGAGGGGGTCTCGTGTCGATAAAGAAGGGATCTCGTATGGATGTGGATGGAATCTCGTGTCAATAAAGAAGGAATCTTGTGTGGATGAGGAGAAGATCTCGCGTCGATAAGCAGGGGATCTCGTGTGGATGAGGAGGGGATATCGTGTCGATAAGGAGGGGATCTCGCGTCAATAAAGAACGGATCTCGTGTGGACGAGGAGGGGGTCTCGTGTCGATAAAGAAGGGATCTCTTATGGATGTGGATGGGATCTCGTGTCAATAAAGAAGGAATCTCGTGTGGGTGAGGAGAGGATCTCGCGTCGATAAGCAGGGGATCTCGTGTCGATGAGGAGGGGATATCGTGTCGATAAGGAGGGGATCTCGTGTCAATAAAGAAAGGATCTCGTGTGGATGAGGAGAAAATCTCGTGTCGATAAGGAAGGGATCTTGCGTCAATAAAGAAATGATCCCGCGTAGATAAGGAGGGGATCTCGTGTCGATAAGGCGGGGATCTCGTGTCAATAAAGAAGGGATCTCGTGTCGATAAGGAGGGGATCTCGCGTCAATAAAGAAAGGATCTCGTGTGGATAAGAAGGGGATCTGGTGTCGATAAGGAGGGGATATCGCGTCAATAAAGAAGGAATCTCGTGTGGATGCGGATGGGATCTCGTGTCGGTAAAGAAGGGATCTCGCGTCAATAAGAAGGGGTTCTCGCGTCAATAAAGAGAGGATCTCGTGTCGATGAGGAGGGAATCTTGTGTCGATAAGGAGAGAATCTCGTGTCCCTAAAGAAAGGATCTCGTGTCGATAAGGAGGGGATCTTGTGTCGATAAGGAGAGAATCTCGTGTCACAAAAGAAAGGTTCTCGTGTCGATAAGGAGGGGATCACGCGTCAATAAAGAAGGGATCTCGTGTGGATGAGGTGGGGATCTTGTATCGATATGGAGGGGATCTCGTGTCAATAAAGAAGGGATCTCGTGTGGATGAAGATAGGATCTCGTGTCGATGACGAGTGGATCTCGTGTCAATAAAGCAGGGATCTCGGGTGGATGAGGAGGGGATCTCGTATCGATATGGAGGGGATCTCGTGTCAATAAAGAAGAGATCTCGTATGGATAAAGAGGGGATCTCGTGTGGATGACGAGTGGATCTCGTGTCAATAAAGAGGGAATCTTGTGAGGATGAGGAGAAGATCTCGCGTCGATAAGCAGGGGATCTCGTCCCGATGAGGAGGGGATATCGTGTCGATAAGGAGGGGATCTCGGGTCAATAAGGAACGGATCTCGTGTGGATGAGGAGGGGGTCTCGTGTCGATAAAGAAGGGATCTCGTATGGATGTGGATGGAATCTCGTGTCAATAAAGAAGGAATATCGTGTGGATGAGGAGAGGATCTCCCGTCGATAAGCAGGGGATCTGGTGTCGATGAGGAGGGGATATCGTGTCGATAAGGAGGGGATCTCGCGTAAATAAAGAAGGGATCTCGTGTGGATGAGCGGGGGATCTCCTGTGGATGAGGACGGGATCTCGTGTCGATAAGGAGGGGATCTCTTGTCAATAAAGAAGGGATCTCCTGTCGATAAGGAGGGGATCTCGCGTCAATAAAGAAGGGATCTCGTGTGGATGAAGAGGCGATCTCGTGTTGATAAAGAAGGGATCTCGTATGGATGTGGATGGGATCTCGTGTGAATAAAGAAGGAATCTCGTGTGGGTGAGGAGAGGATCTCGCGTCGATAAGCAGGGGATCTCGTGTCGATGAGGAGGGGATATCTTGTCGATAAGGAGGGGATCTCGCGTCAATAAAGAAGGATCTCGTGTGGATGAGGAGGAAATCTCGTGTCGATAAGGAGGGGATCTCGCGTCAATAAAGAAATGATCTCGTGTAGATTAGAAGGGGATCTCGTGTGGATAAGGAGAGGATGTCGTGTCGATAAGGATATAATCTCGTGTCGATGAGGAAGGGATCTCGTGTCGATTAGGAGGGGATATCGTGTCAATAAAGAAGGAATCTCGTGTCGATAAGAAGGGGATCTCGCGTCAATAAAGAAGGTGTCTCGTGTAGATAAGGAGGGTATCTCGTGTCGATAAGGAGGGGATCTCGTGTCAATAAAGAAGGGATCTTGTGTGGACGCGGAGGAGATCTCGTGTCGATAAATAGGGGATCTCGTGTCAATAAAGAAGGGATCTCGTGTGGATGAGGAGGGGATCTCGTGTCAATAAAGAAAGGATCTCGTGTGGATGAGGAGAAGATCTCGCGTCGATAAGCAGGGGATCTCGTGCCGATGAGGAGGGGATATCGTGTCGATAAGGAGGGGATCTCGCGTCAATAAAGAACGGATCTCGTGTGGATGAGGAGAGGATCTCCCGTCGATAAGCAGGGGATCTCGTGTCGATGAGGAGGGGATATCGTGTCGATAAGGAGGGGATCTCGCGTAAATAAAGAAGGGATCTCGTGTGGATGAGCAGGGGATCTCCTGTGGATGAGGAGGGGATCTCGTGTCGATAAGGAGGGGATCTCTTGTCAATAAAGAAGGGATCTCGTGTCGATAAGGAGGGGATCTCGCATCAATAAAGAAGGGATCTCGTGTGGATGAGGAGGCGATCTCGTGTTGATAAAGAAGGGATCTCGTATGGATGTGGATGGGATCTCGTGTCAATAAAGAAGGAATCTCGTGTGGGTGAGGAGAGGATCTCGCGTCGATAAGCAGGGGATCTCGTGTCGATGAGGAGGGGATATCGTGTCGATAAGGTGGGGATCTCGCGTCAATAAAGAAGGATCTCGTGTGGATGAGGAGGAAATCTCGTGTCCATAAGGAGGGGATCTCGCGTCAATAAAGAAATGATCTCGTGTCGATGAGGAAGGGATCTCGTGTCGATTAGGAGGGGATATCGTGTCAATAAAGAAGGAATCTCGTGTCGATAAGAAGGGGATCTCGCGTCAATAAAGAAGGGATCTCGTGCGAATGAGGATGGCATCTCGTGTCGATAAGGAGGGGATCTCCCGTCAATAAAGTAGGGATCTCCTGTGGATGAGGTGGGGATCTCGTGTCGATAAGGAGGGGATCTCGTGTCAAAAAAGAAGGTATCTCGTGTAGAGAAGGAGGGTATCTCGTGTCGATAAGGAGGGAATCTCGTGTCAATAAAATAGGGATCTTGTGTGGACGCGGAGGAGATCTCGTGTCGATAAATAGGGGATCTCGTGTCAATAAAGAAGGGATCTCGTGTCGATAAGGAGGGGATCTCGCGTCAATAAAGAAAGGATCGCGTGTGGATAAGGAGGGGATCTCGTGTCGATAAGGAGGGGATATCGCGTCAATAAAGAAGAGATCTCGCGTGGATGCGGATGGGATCTCGTGTCGGTAAAGAAGGGATCTCGCGTCAAAAAGGAGGGAATCTCGCGTCAATAAAGAGAGGATCCCGTGTCGATGAGGAGGGAATCTTGTGTCGATAAGGAGAGAATCTCGTGTCGCTAAAGAAAGGATCTCGTGTCGATAAGGAGGGGATCTTGTGTCGATAAGGAGAGAATCTCGTGTCACAAGAGAAAGGTTCTCGTATCGATAAGGAGGGGATCACGCGTCAATAAAGCAGGCATCTCGTGTGGATGAGGAGGGGATCTCGTATCGATATGGAGGTGATCTCGTGTCAATAAAGAAGGGATCTCGTGTGGATGAAGAGGGGATCTCGTGTGGATGACGAGTGGATCTCGTGTCAATAAAGAAGGGATCTCGTGTGGATGAGGAGGGGATCTCGTATCGATATGGAGGGGATCTCGTGTCAATAAAGAAGGGATCTCGTATGGATGAAGAGGGGATCTCGTGTGGATGACGAGTGGATCTCGTGTCAATTAAGAAAGAATTTTGTGTCCATGAGGAGAAGATCTCGCGTCGATTAGCAGGGGATCTCGTGTCGATGAGGAGGGGTTATCGTGTCGATAAGGAGGGGATAAAGAACGGATCTCGTGTGGATGAGGAGGGGGTCTCGTGTCGATAAAGAAGGGATCTCGTATGGATGCGGATGGAATCTCGTGTCAATAAAGAAGGAATATCGTGTGGATGAGGAGAGGATCTCCCGTCGATAAGCAGGGGATCTCGTGTCGATGAGGAGGGGATATCGTGTCGATAAGGAGGGCATCTCACGTAAATAAAGAAGGGATCTCGTGTGGATGAGCAGGGGACATCCTGTGGATGAGGAGGGGATCTCGTGTCGATAAGGAGCGGATCTCTCGTCAATAAAGAAGGGATCTCGTGTCGATAAGGAGGGGATCTCGCGTCAATAAAGAAGGGATCTCGTGTGGATGAGGAGGCGATTTCGTGTTGATAAAGAAGGGATCTCGTTTGGATGTGGATGGGATCTCGTGTCAATAAAGAAGGAATCTCGTGTGGGTGAGGAGAGAATCTCGCGTCGATAAGCAGGGGATCTCGTGTCGATGAGGAAGGGATATCGTGTCGATAAAGAGGGGATCTCGTGTCAATAAAGAAAGGATCTCGTGTGGATGAGGAGAAAATCTCGTGTCGATAAGGAAGGGATCTTGCGTCAATAAAGAAATGATCCCGCGTAGATAAGGAGGGGATCTCGTGTGGATAAGGCGGGGATCTCGTGTCAATAAAGAAGGGATCTCGTGTCGATAAGGAGGGGATCTCGCGTGTATAAAGAAAGGATCTCGTGTGGATAAGAAGGGGATCTGGTGTCGATAAGGAGGGGATATCGCGTCAATAAAGAAGGGATCTCGCGTGGATGCGGATGGGAACTCGTGTCGGTAGAAGGGATCTCGCGTCAATAAGAAGGGGATCCCGCGTCAATAAAGAGAGGATCTCGTGTCGATGAGGAGGGAATCTTGTGTCGATAAGGAGATAATCTCGTGTCACTAATTAAAGGTTCTCGTGTCGATATGGAAGGGATCTCGTGTCAATAAAGAAGGGATCTCGTGTGAATGAGGATGGCATCTCGTGTCGATAAGGAGGGGATCTCCCGTCAATAAAGTAGGGATCTCCTGTGGATGAGGTGGGGCTCTCGTGTCGATAAGGAGGGGATCTCGTGTCAAAAAAGAAGGTATCTCGTGTGGATGAAGAGGGGATCTCGTGTGGATGACGAGTGGATCTCGTGTCAATAAAGAAGGGATCTCGTGTGGATGAGGAGGGGATCTCGTATCGATATGGAGGGGATCTCGTGTCAATAAAGAAGGGATCTCGTATGGATGAAGAGGGGATCTCGTGTGGATGACGAGTGGATCTCGTGTCAATAAAGAAGGAATCTTGTGTGGATGAGGAGAGGATCTCGCGTCGATAAGCAAGGGATCTCGTGTCAATGAGGAGGGGATATCCTGCCGATAAGGAGGGGATCTCGCGTCAATAAAGAAAGGATCTCGTGTGGATGAGGAGGGGGTCTCTTGTCAATAAAGAAGGGATCTCGTGTCAATAAGGAGGGGATCTCGCGTCAATAAAAAAGGGATCTCGTATGGATGTGGATGGGATCTCGTGTCAATAAAGAAGGAATCTCGTGTGGGTGAGGAGAGGATCTTGCGTCGATAAGCAGGGGATCTCGTGTCGATGAGGAGGGGATATCGTGTCGATAAGGAGGGGATCTCGTGTCAATGAAGAAAGGATCTCGCGTGGATGAGGAGAAAATCTCGCGTCAATAAAGAAGGGATCTCGTATGGATGAAGAGGGGATCTCGTGTGGATGACGAGTGGATCTCGTGTCAATAAAGAAGGAATCTTGTGTGGATGAGTAGAGGATCTCGCGTCGATAAGCAAGGGATCTCGTGTCAATGAGGAGGGGATATCCTGTCGATAAGGAGGGGATCTCGCGTCAATAAAGAAAGGATCTCGTGTGGATGAGGAGGGGGTCTCGTGTCAATAAAGAAGGGATTTCGTATGGATGTGGATGGGATCTCGTGTCAATAAAGAAGGAATATCGTGTGGATGAGGAGAGGATCTCCCGTCGATTAGCAGGGGATCTCGTGTCGATGAGGAGGGGATATCGTGTCGATAAGGAGGGGATCTCGCGTAAATAAAGAAGGGATCTCGTGTGGATGAGCAGGGGATCTCATGTGGATGAGGAGGGTATCTCGTGTCGATAAGGAGGGGATCTCTTGTCAATAAAGAAGGGATCTCGTGTCAATAAGGAGGGGATCTCGCGTCAATAAAAAAGGGATCTCTTATGGATGTGGATGGGATCTCGTGTCAATAAAGAAGGAATCTCGTGTGGGTGAGGAGAGGATCTCGCGTCGATAAGCAGGGGATCTCGTGTCGATGAGGAGGGGATATCGTGTCGATAAGGAGGGGATCTCGTGTCAATGAAGAAAGGATCTCGTGTGGATGAGGAGAAAATGTCGTGTCGATAAGGAAGGGATCTTGCGTCAATAAAGAAATGATCCCGCGTAGATAAGGAGGGGATCTCGTGTCGATCAGGCGGGGATCTCGTGTCAATAAAGAAGGGATCTCGTGTCGATGAGGAGGGGATCTCGCGTCAATAAAGAAAGGATCTCGTGTGGATAAGAAGGGGATCTAGTGTCGATAAGGAGGGGATATCGCGTCAATAAAGAAGGGATCTCGCGTGGATGCGGATGGGATCTCGTGTCGGTAAAGAAGGGATCTCGCGTCAATAAGAAGGGGATCTCGCGTCAATAAAGAGAGGATCTCGTGTCGATGAGGACGGAATCTTGTGTCGATAAGGAGAGAATCTCGTGTCACTAAAAAAAGGATCTCGTGTCGATAAGGAGGGGATCTTGTGTCGATAAGGAGAGAATCTCGTGTCACAAAAGAAAGGTTCTCGTGTCGATAAGGAGGGGATAACGCGTCAATAAAGAAGGGATCTCGTGTCGATAAGGAGGGGATCTCGCGTCAATAAAGAAAGGATCTCGTGTGGATAAGAAGGGGATCTGGTGTCGATAAGGAGGGGATATCGCGTCAATAAAGAAGGGATCTCGCGTGGATGCGGATGGGATCTCGTGTTGGTAAAGAAGGGATCTCGCGTCAATAAGAAGGGGATCCCACGTCAATAAAGAGAGGATCTCGTGTCGATGAGGAGGGAATCTTGTGTCGATAAGGAGATAATCTCGTGTCACTAAACAAAGGTTCTCGTGTCGATAAGGAGGGGATCACGCGTCAATAAAGAAGGGATCTCGTGTGGATGAGGAGGCGATTTCGTGTTGATAAAGAAGGGATCTCGTATGGATGTGGATGGGATCTCGTGTCAATAAAGAAGGAATCTCGTGTGGGTGAGGAGAGGATCTCGCGTCGATAAGCAGGGGATCTCGTGTCGATGAGGAGGGGATATCCTGTCGATAAGGTGGGGATCTCGTGTCAATAAAGAAAGGATCTCGTGTGGATGAGGAGAAAATCTCGTGTCGATAAGGAAGGGATCTTGCGTCAATAAAGAAATGATCCCGCGTAGATAAGGAGGGGATCTCGTGTCGATCAGGCGGGGATCTCGTGTCAATAAAGAAGGGATCTCGTGTCGATAAGGACGGGATCTCGCGTCAATAAAGAAAGGATCTCGTGTGGATAAGAAGGGGATCTGGTGTCGATAAGGAGAGGATATCGCGTCAATAAAGAAGGGATCTCGCGTGGAGGCGGATGGGATCTCGTGTCGGTAAAGAAGGGATCTCGCGTCAATAAGAAGGGGATGCCACGTCAATAAAGAGAGGATCTCGTGTCGATGGGGAGGGAATCTTGTGTCGAAAAGGAGATAATCTCGTGTCACTAAAGAAAGGTTCTCGTGTCGATAAGGAGGGGATCACGCGTCAATAAAGAAGGGATCTCGTGTGGATGAGGAGGGGATCTCGTATCGATATGGAGGGGATCTCGTGTCAATAAAGAAGGGATCTCGTGTGGATGAAGAGGGGATCTCGTGTGGATGACGAGTGGATCTCGTGTCAATAAAGAAGGGATCTCGTGTGGATGAGGAGGGGATCTCGTATCGATATGGAGGGGATCTCGTGTCAATAGAGAAGGAATCTCGTCTGGGTGAGGAGAGGATCTCGCGTCGATAAGCAGGGGATCTCGTGTCGATGAGGAGGGGATATCGTGTCGATAAGGAGGGGATCTCGCGTCAATAAAAAAAGGATCTCGTGTGGATGAGGAGAAAATCTCGTGTCGATAAGGAAGGGATCTTGCGTCAATAAAGAAATGATCTCGTGTAGATAAGGAGGGGATCTCGTGTCGATAAGGACGGGATCTCGTGTCAATAAAGAAGGGATCTCGCTTCAATAAAGAACGGATCTCGTGTGGTTAAGGAGGGGATCTCGTGTCGATAAGGAGGGGATATCGCGTCAATAAAGATGGGATCTCGCGTGGATGCGGATGGGATCTCGTGTCCGAAAAGAAGGGATCTCGCGTCAATAAGAAGGGGATCTCGCGTCAATAAAGAGAGGATCTCGTGTCGATGAGGAGGGAATCTTGTGTCGATAAGGAGAGAATCTCGTGTCACTAAAGAAAGGATCTCGTGTCGATAAGGTGGGGATCTTGTGTCGATAAGGAGATAATCTCGTGTCACTAAAGAAAGGTGCTCGTGTCGATAAGGAGGGGATCACGCGTCAATAAAGAAGGGATCTCGTGTGGATGTGGATGGGATCTCGTGTCAATAAAGAAGGAATCTCGTGTGGGTGAGGAGAGGATCTTGCGTCGATAAGCAGGGGATCTCGTGTCGATGAGGAGGGGATATCGTGTCGATAAGGAGGGGATCTCGTGTCAATGAAGAAAGGATCTCGCGTGGATGAGGAGAAAATCTCGCGTCAATAAAGAAGGGATCTCGTATGGATGAAGAGGGGATCTCGTGTCAATAAAGAAGGAATATCGTGTGGATGAGGAGAGGATCTCCCGTCGATAAGCAGGGGATCTCGTGTCGATGAGGAGGGGATATCGTGTCGATAAGGAGGGCATCTCACGTAAATAAAGAAGGGATCTCGTGTGGATGAGCAGGGGACATCCTGTGGATGAGGAGGGGATCTCGTGTCGATAAGGAGCGGATCTCTCGTCAATAAAGAAGGGATCTCGTGTCGATAAGGAGGGGATCTCGCGTCAATAAAGAAGGGATCTCGTGTGGATGAGGAGGCGATTTCGTGTTGATAAAGAAGGGATCTCGTTTGGATGTGGATGGGATCTCGTGTCAATAAAGAAGGAATCTCGTGTGGGTGAGGAGAGAATCTCGCGTCGATAAGCAGGGGATCTCGTGTCGATGAGGAAGGGATATCGTGTCGATAAAGAGGGGATCTCGTGTCAATAAAGAAAGGATCTCGTGTGGATGAGGAGAAAATCTCGTGTCGATAAGGAAGGGATCTTGCGTCAATAAAGAAATGATCCCGCGTAGATAAGGAGGGGATCTCGTGTGGATAAGGCGGGGATCTCGTGTCAATAAAGAAGGGATCTCGTGTCGATAAGGAGGGGATCTCGCGTGTATAAAGAAAGGATCTCGTGTGGATAAGAAGGGGATCTGGTGTCGATAAGGAGGGGATATCGCGTCAATAAAGAAGGGATCTCGCGTGGATGCGGATGGGAACTCGTGTCGGTAGAAGGGATCTCGCGTCAATAAGAAGGGGATCCCGCGTCAATAAAGAGAGGATCTCGTGTCGATGAGGAGGGAATCTTGTGTCGATAAGGAGATAATCTCGTGTCACTAAAGAAAGGTTCTCGTGTCGATATGGAAGGGATCTCGTGTCAATAAAGAAGGGATCTCGTGTGAATGAGGATGGCATCTCGTGTCGATAAGGAGGGGATCTCCCGTCAATAAAGTAGGGATCTCCTGTGGATGAGGTGGGGCTCTCGTGTCGATAAGGAGGGGATCTCGTGTCAAAAAAGAAGGTATCTCGTGTGGATGAAGAGGGGATCTCGTGTGGATGACGAGTGGATCTCGTGTCAATAAAGAAGGGATCTCGTGTGGATGAGGAGGGGATCTCGTATCGATATGGAGGGGATCTCGTGTCAATAAAGAAGGGATCTCGTATGGATGAAGAGGGGATCTCGTGTGGATGACGAGTGGATCTCGTGTCAATAAAGAAGGAATCTTGTGTGGATGAGGAGAGGATCTCGCGTCGATAAGCAAGGGATCTCGTGTCAATGAGGAGGGGATATCCTGCCGATAAGGAGGGGATCTCGCGTCAATAAAGAAAGGATCTCGTGTGGATGAGGAGGGGGTCTCTTGTCAATAAAGAAGGGATCTCGTGTCAATAAGGAGGGGATCTCGCGTCAATAAAAAAGGGATCTCGTATGGATGTGGATGGGATCTCGCGTCAATAAAGAAAGGATCTCGTGTGGATGAGGAGGGGGTCTCGTGTCAATAAAGAAGGGATTTCGTATGGATGTGGATGGGATCTCGTGTCAATAAAGAAGGAATATCGTGTGGATGAGGAGAGGATCTCCCGTCGATTAGCAGGGGATCTCGTGTCGATGAGGAGGGGATATCGTGTCGATAAGGAGGGGATCTCGCGTAAATAAAGAAGGGATCTCGTGTGGATGAGCAGGGGATCTCATGTGGATGAGGAGGGTATCTCGTGTCGATAAGGAGGGGATCTCTTGTCAATAAAGAAGGGATCTCGTGTCAATAAGGAGGGGATCTCGCGTCAATAAAAAAGGGATCTCTTATGGATGTGGATGGGATCTCGTGTCAATAAAGAAGGAATCTCGTGTGGGTGAGGAGAGGATCTCGCGTCGATAAGCAGGGGATCTCGTGTCGATGAGGAGGGGATATCGTGTCGATAAGGAGGGGATCTCGTGTCAATGAAGAAAGGATCTCGTGTGGATGAGGAGAAAATGTCGTGTCGATAAGGAAGGGATCTTGCGTCAATAAAGAAATGATCCCGCGTAGATAAGGAGGGGATCTCGTGTCGATCAGGCGGGGATCTCGTGTCAATAAAGAAGGGATCTCGTGTCGATGAGGAGGGGATCTCGCGTCAATAAAGAAAGGATCTCGTGTGGATAAGAAGGGGATCTAGTGTCGATAAGGAGGGGATATCGCGTCAATAAAGAAGGGATCTCGCGTGGATGCGGATGGGATCTCGTGTCGGTAAAGAAGGGATCTCGCGTCAATAAGAAGGGGATCTCGCGTCAATAAAGAGAGGATCTCGTGTCGATGAGGACGGAATCTTGTGTCGATAAGGAGAGAATCTCGTGTCACTAAAAAAAGGATCTCGTGTCGATAAGGAGGGGATCTTGTGTCGATAAGGAGAGAATCTCGTGTCACAAAAGAAAGGTTCTCGTGTCGATAAGGAGGGGATAACGCGTCAATAAAGAAGGGATCTCGTGTCGATAAGGAGGGGATCTCGCGTCAATAAAGAAAGGATCTCGTGTGGATAAGAAGGGGATCTGGTGTCGATAAGGAGGGGATATCGCGTCAATAAAGAAGGGATCTCGCGTGGATGCGGATGGGATCTCGTGTTGGTAAAGAAGGGATCTCGCGTCAATAAGAAGGGGATCCCACGTCAATAAAGAGAGGATCTCGTGTCGATGAGGAGGGAATCTTGTGTCGATAAGGAGATAATCTCGTGTCACTAAACAAAGGTTCTCGTGTCGATAAGGAGGGGATCACGCGTCAATAAAGAAGGGATCTCGTGTGGATGAGGAGGCGATTTCGTGTTGATAAAGAAGGGATCTCGTATGGATGTGGATGGGATCTCGTGTCAATAAAGAAGGAATCTCGTGTGGGTGAGGAGAGGATCTCGCGTCGATAAGCAGGGGATCTCGTGTCGATGAGGAGGGGATATCCTGTCGATAAGGTGGGGATCTCGTGTCAATAAAGAAAGGATCTCGTGTGGATGAGGAGAAAATCTCGTGTCGATAAGGAAGGGATCTTGCGTCAATAAAGAAATGATCCCGCGTAGATAAGGAGGGGATCTCGTGTCGATCAGGCGGGGATCTCGTGTCAATAAAGAAGGGATCTCGTGTCGATAAGGACGGGATCTCGCGTCAATAAAGAAAGGATCTCGTGTGGATAAGAAGGGGATCTGGTGTCGATAAGGAGAGGATATCGCGTCAATAAAGAAGGGATCTCGCGTGGAGGCGGATGGGATCTCGTGTCGGTAAAGAAGGGATCTCGCGTCAATAAGAAGGGGATGCCACGTCAATAAAGAGAGGATCTCGTGTCGATGGGGAGGGAATCTTGTGTCGAAAAGGAGATAATCTCGTGTCACTAAAGAAAGGTTCTCGTGTCGATAAGGAGGGGATCACGCGTCAATAAAGAAGGGATCTCGTGTGGATGAGGAGGGGATCTCGTATCGATATGGAGGGGATCTCGTGTCAATAAAGAAGGGATCTCGTGTGGATGAAGAGGGGATCTCGTGTGGATGACGAGTGGATCTCGTGTCAATAAAGAAGGGATCTCGTGTGGATGAGGAGGGGATCTCGTATCGATATGGAGGGGATCTCGTGTCAATAGAGAAGGAATCTCGTCTGGGTGAGGAGAGGATCTCGCGTCGATAAGCAGGGGATCTCGTGTCGATGAGGAGGGGATATCGTGTCGATAAGGAGGGGATCTCGCGTCAATAAAAAAAGGATCTCGTGTGGATGAGGAGAAAATCTCGTGTCGATAAGGAAGGGATCTTGCGTCAATAAAGAAATGATCTCGTGTAGATAAGGAGGGGATCTCGTGTCGATAAGGACGGGATCTCGTGTCAATAAAGAAGGGATCTCGCTTCAATAAAGAACGGATCTCGTGTGGTTAAGGAGGGGATCTCGTGTCGATAAGGAGGGGATATCGCGTCAATAAAGATGGGATCTCGCGTGGATGCGGATGGGATCTCGTGTCCGAAAAGAAGGGATCTCGCGTCAATAAGAAGGGGATCTCGCGTCAATAAAGAGAGGATCTCGTGTCGATGAGGAGGGAATCTTGTGTCGATAAGGAGAGAATCTCGTGTCACTAAAGAAAGGATCTCGTGTCGATAAGGTGGGGATCTTGTGTCGATAAGGAGATAATCTCGTGTCACTAAAGAAAGGTGCTCGTGTCGATAAGGAGGGGATCACGCGTCAATAAAGAAGGGATCTCGTGTGGATGTGGATGGGATCTCGTGTCAATAAAGAAGGAATCTCGTGTGGGTGAGGAGAGGATCTTGCGTCGATAAGCAGGGGATCTCGTGTCGATGAGGAGGGGATATCGTGTCGATAAGGAGGGGATCTCGTGTCAATGAAGAAAGGATCTCGCGTGGATGAGGAGAAAATCTCGCGTCAATAAAGAAGGGATCTCGTATGGATGAAGAGGGGATCTCGTGTGGATGACGAGTGGATCTCGTGTCAATAAAGAAGGAATCTTGTGTGGATGAGGAGAGGATCTCGCGTCGATAAGCAAGGGATCTCGTGTCAATGAGGAGGGGATATCCTGTCGATAAGGAGGGGATCTCGCGTCAATAAAGAAAGGATCTCGTGTGGATGAGGAGGGGGTCTCGTGTCAATAAAGAAGGGATTTCGTATGGATGTGGATGGGATCTCGTGTCAATAAAGAAGGAATCTCGTGTGGGTGAGGAGAGAATCTCGCGTCGATAAGCAGGGGATCTCGTGTCGATGAGGAAGGGATATCGTGTCGATAAAGAGGGGATCTCGTGTCAATAAAGAAAGGATCTCGTGTGGATGAGGAGAAAATCTTGCGTCGATAAGGAGAGAATCTCGTGTCACTAAAGAAAGGATCTCGTATCGATAAGGAGGGGATCTTGTGTCGATAAGGAGAGAATCTCGTGTCACAAGAGAAAGGTTCTCGTGTCGATAAGGAGGGGATCACGCGTCAATAAAGAAGGGATCTCGTGTGGATTAGGAGGGGATCTCGTATCGATATGGAGGGGATCTCGTGTCAATAAAGAAGGGATCTCGTGTGGATGAAGAGGGGATCTCGTGTGGATGACGAGTAGATCTCGTGTCAATAAAGAAGGGATCTCGTGTGGATGAGGAGGGGATATCGTGTCGATAAGGAGGGGATCTCGCATCAATAAAGAAGGGATCTCGTGTGGATGAGGAGGCGATCTCGTGTTGATAAAGAAGGGATCTCGTATGGATGTGGATGGGATCTCGTGTCAATAAAGAAGGAATCTCGTGTGGGTGAGGAGAGGATCTCGCGTCAATAAGCAGGGGATCTCGTGTCGATGAGGAGGGGATATCGTGTCGATAAGGTGGGGATCTCGCGTCAATAAAGAAGGATCTCGTGTGGATGAGGAGGAAATCTCGTGTCCATAAGGAGGGGATCTCGCGTCAATAAAGAAATGATCTCGTGTCGATGAGGAAGGGATCTCGTGTCGATTAGGAGGGGATATCGTGTCAATAAAGAAGAAATCTCGTGTCGATAAGAAGGGGATCTCGCGTCAATAAAGAAGGGATCTCGTGTGAATGAGGATGGCATCTCGTGTCGATAAGGAGGGGATCTCCCGTCAATAAAGTAGGGATCTCCTGTGGATGAGGTGGGGATCTCGTGTCGATAAGGAGGGGATCTCGTGTCAAAAAAGAAGGTATCTCGTGTAGAGAAGGAGGGTATCTCGTGTCGATAAGGAGGGAATCTCGTGTCAATAAAGAAGGGATCTTGTGTGGACGCGGAGGAGATCTCGTGTCGATAAATAGGGGATCTCGTGTCAATAAAGAAGGGATCTCGTGTCGATAAGGAGGGGATCTCGCGTCAATAAAGAAAGGATCTCGTATCGATAAGGAGGGGATCTTGTGTCGATAAGGAGAGAATCTCGTGTCACAAGAGAAAGGTTCTCGTGTCGATAAGGAGGGGATCACGCGTCAATAAAGAAGGGATCTCGTGTGGATGAGGAGGGGATCTCGTATCGATATGGAGGGGATCTCGTGTCAATAAAGAAGGGATCTCGTGTGGATGAAGAGGGGATCTCGTGTGGATGACGAGTAGATCTCGTGTCAATAAAGAAGGGATCTCGTGTGGATGAGGAGGGGATATCGTGTCGATAAGGAGGGGATCTCGCATCAATAAAGAAGGGATCTCGTGTGGATGAGGAGGCGATCTCGTGTTGATAAAGAAGGGATCTCGTATGGATGTGGATGGGATCTCGTGTCAATAAAGAAGGAATCTCGTGTGGGTGAGGAGAGGATCTCGCGTCAATAAGCAGGGGATCTCGTGTCGATGAGGAGGGGATATCGTGTCGATAAGGTGGGGATCTCGCGTCAATAAAGAAGGATCTCGTGTGGATGAGGAGGAAATCTCGTGTCCATAAGGAGGGGATCTCGCGTCAATAAAGAAATGATCTCGTGTCGATGAGGAAGGGATCTCGTGTCGATTAGGAGGGGATATCGTGTCAATAAAGAAGAAATCTCGTGTCGATAAGAAGGGGATCTCGCGTCAATAAAGAAGGGATCTCGTGTGAATGAGGATGGCATCTCGTGTCGATAAGGAGGGGATCTCCCGTCAATAAGGTAGGGATCTCCTGTGGATGAGGTGGGGATCTCGTGTCGATAAGGAGGGGATCTCGTGTCAAAAAAGAAGGTATCTCGTGTAGAGAAGGAGGGTATCTCGTGTCGATAAGGAGGGAATCTCGTGTCAATAAAGAAGGGATCTTGTGTGGACGCGGAGGAGATCTCGTGTCGATAAATAGGGGATCTCGTGTCAATAAAGAAGGGATCTCGTGTCGATAAGGAGGGGATCTCGCGTCAATAAAGAAAGGATCGCGTGTGGATAAGGAGGGGATCTCGTGTCGATAAGGAGGGGATATCGCGTCAATAAAGAAGGGATCTCGCGTGGATGCGGATGGGATCTCGTGTCGGTAAAGAAGGGATCTCGAGTCAAAAAGGAGGGAATCTCGCGTCAATAAAGAGAGGATCCCGTGTCGATGAGGAGGGAATCTTGTGTCGATAAGGAGATAATCTCGTGTCACAGGATTATTATGGCCGCTAGCAAGAACGCACGCTGATTTTGGTGACGAGAACCGAGAGGTGTTAGTACCAGATGAAGACGTTGTGAAGTGCTGTAAGTTGCCAGAACAATCTATGAAGTGACACAGGACAGGTTCCGTACGATACTGT
Organism: Arenicola marina; assembly: GCA_964019135.1. Taxonomy (NCBI): domain Eukaryota; kingdom Metazoa; phylum Annelida; class Polychaeta; family Arenicolidae; genus Arenicola; species Arenicola marina. The sequence continues at coordinate 36,144,863 of OZ025253.1, read as the reverse complement.
GAAGTGTTTAAGCGTTAATGTGGTGATATTATCGCATATTAAACGCAACTGAAGACTTATTACCAGGTGGAAATGCTCCGACTCTGAAGGCGACGTGCAGGGACCGTCTCAAAGCAAGGAATGGTAAAGAAAGGCAAACGAAGGCGGAAGAGCAGTGGGACAACTCCAACAAAGTCGGAGGACAAGAGGCAAAAAACTATTCCAGCTTACTACGAGGATATGGCAGAGCAGAATGTAACGCCAGTACGCCACGCCACTCTGCCAGAAGACTTAAAGTCTGTAATGGAAGAAATAAGGGCAAGTGTCTCGTGTCTTCCTGAAATGAAAGATGCCATACAATCAATCAATCGAGAAATAGAGCAGTTGAAGGAAGCATCAGAATACAACTCTAAAAGAGTGGACTCCCTAGAAAAGGAGAACGTCAGCCTCAAGAACAAAATGTCGCATTTAGAAGGGCGAGACCCAACCAACGAGATCATCCAAATCAAGAAAGAAAATGAACAGCTAAGAAAAGACCTCGCTGAGCTGGAAGCATATGGCCGAAGAGAAAATATCATTTTCCATGGAGTCGAAGAATCAGCAGGGGCGCAGCCAGACTGCACAGGTGTCATTCAGAAGCTGATGCGGGAAAAACTGAAAATCGATGACGCAGGGGACATAAAGCTCCAAAGGTGTCACCGACTGGGATCGTCTCCAGTTGAAGGGACAGCCCGAAAGACCCCTAGACCTATTATCGCCCGATTTGCTTTTTACCCAGATCGCAAAAAAGTCTGGGACAAAAAGAAATGTCTGGCTGGTAGCAACATCTACCTGAACGACGACATGCCGAAATACATGCAGTTGGAACGTCGCAAGCTTCTACCGGTCATGAAGGCAGCACGGCAGGATGGCAGAGCGCGAGTATTGTACAGAACAAGCTCATTATTGACGGCAAAAGTTATAAATGGGATACCATATCTTCTCTACCAGCGAAGTGGCTGCAGAATCCTGCGGCCTCTAACGATCGCCAGTAGATTTTGAGACAACCCCCGAAGCACTGCTCATGAACCATAAAGCTGACACCGTGGACATGATATAACTCGATCTATCGTGGAACCTGCCCAGTAGCGGCCTGAGTAAAGACACTGGTCTGTACCACTCTGCTCATGTGTGACGTATTGGGGCGTTATGGTAGGTGCACAAAACTTGAGTTGGACACCTCAGATAATACTCATGAGTACTCTTCCCGCCTCACTAGGACTAAACCTTATGATGGAAATCTTAAGTCCGCGTACCTTTCAAGAGTGAACGGGTAGTACAAGGGGTGCACAGATCTTTTGGTGTCTGAGTATCTATTTACATAATTGATGCCATGTCCTCCAGACAGGAGTGAATACGTTAAATGTTCCTGCCTGTAACACTGGTAACTACGTCATGTTTTGAACCAAAGTTCTATATTATAACACCTGTCTCGTCATCTCCTCTCGGTTTTTTTTCAAAACCTATCAGCTAGCGTCTACTGTATAGTGTGTGTTGTATCTTTTTTTCTTTTTTTTCCATTTTTTCACCCGCACTCTCATTGGCGCCCTTTTTTGCTCCGTCACACAATTAATATTCAATTTTGCGCACATTTCGGGACAATATTTCTGCAGTATGTACAATCTTGTCAATGTACTTTTTACTTGCGAACTATTTTTTACATGTTCCCGAGACATCTTGTCTCCTCAGTGGTTCTTGTACTGGTCGAACAATATTATTAGTGTAATATATGGTGTATGTGAACAAGAAGAATGTGCATTATTAGTACATAACGAAGTTAAATTAACGGTGAAATGCCTGGAATCTTAGATGAACAGTTCCTGAAGGAATTTGGAGGACTGGAAAGCAATTACTTGAATGAGAAACTTATGTGTAATATAGTAAAAGATGATAGTAATGATGGTGAACTAGAAATAATACAACGTTCCCCCTACTATGATGATTCGCTATTAATAGATTTAATGAAAAAGTGGCACGGGGAATTTTCTATACTAAGCCTTAACACAGCATCACTGACAGCCAAATTTGATGAGTTAAACCTATTCATTAAAAAACTCTCCAGCGAAGGTGTATCATTTAGTGCCATATGCATTCAGGAAAGCTGGCTTAATGAGAACGCAGAGGTCACATTGCTACAGTTACAAGGTTATCATCTAATATCACAAGGCAAACGATGTAGTGAACATGGTGGATTGGCTATATATTTAAAAACCAACTACAACTACAAGGTACTTTCTTTTCCACAACATTCAGATATTTGGGAGGGACTGTTTATTGAAATTACTGGTACATGTAATAATAAGAAATTAATACTGGGTAACTTATACAGACCTCCGTGTGATATTAATTTAAACTACCGCACTTTTACAAATGAAATAGAAGAAGTGCTAAATATACTTGAAAGTCGCCAGTCTGAAGCGATAATTGCTGGAAATTTCAATATAGACTTGCTCAAAATTAATGATAAACCAGAAATAAGTCACTATTTTGATACTATCTCTTCACATGGTTTCTTCCCCAAAATAACATTTCCTACCAGATTCTCTCAATGTAGAGGAAGCCTGATTGATAATTTCATCTGCAAATTAACACCCAATATGAGTAAAGCAGAAGCAGGAATATTAATCAAGCAAATTTCCGACCATCTACCGTACTTCCTATGCATGAAAAGTAGGATCCAAGAAAAATCACCGAAGAAAGTCAAAATAACAAAATATGCACCAAACTATATCGACAGCATAAAACATGAGTTGAATTCATTAAATATTATGGAAATGTTGAGTAACGACTTAAACGAAGATCCAAATACAAACTATGATACTCTAGCTGAATCAGTAAGCAAAATTAAAGATAATTATATCCAGGTGAAACATGTAAAGTTCAATAGGCACAAACACAAAAAATGCGCCTGGATTACTCAAGGCATTATTAAATCTCAAATGTTCAGAGACAAACTATATAAAAAATTAAAACAAACAGCAGTTAGTTCACCTGAATATAAAGTACTAAAGACAAATCTATGTACATACAACCGCATCCTAAAAAAAAATATTAGCTTAGCTAAAAAACAGCATAACGAAGTACTATTCGAAAAATACAAAGCAGACCTAAGAAATACATGGGCAACCATAAAGTCTATCCTCAACAAGTCTGCTTCTAAAAAGGGCATACCTCAACAACTTATCATAAATGGAAAATCCATCTCTAATGAACTTCAAATAGCAAACCAATTTAATGAGTACTTTACAAATATTGGTATTAAACTTGCTAGAGAAATCCAAACACCTCAGACTAAATCCTTTACAGCCTATCTCAATAATCCTTGTCAGTCGATTATGGAACTTAAGTTAATAAACAAAGGAGATGTCGATAAGATAATAGACAAACTCAAACCGAAGCATAGTAGTGGAGTGGACGACATATCTGTTACAATGCTCAAATCGATTAAAAATGAAGTAAGTGATGCAATTGCGTTAATAGTAAACCAATCCTTAACTACGGGCATCTTCCCGGATAAGCTAAAAATTGCAAAAGTTATACCAATATTTAAAACAGGTGATGCTCAATCAATAGATAACTATCGCCCTATATCACTACTCCCAGCTATCTCAAAAGTATTTGAAAGGGTTATGTTTGAGCAAATATTTAATCATTTTGACTCAAATAAGTTATTAAGCAGTAGTCAATACGGATTTAGGGAAAATCATTCTGCTGAGCTAGCTTTAATTGAATTAGTAGATAGAACAATTGAAAAAATGGACAAAGGAGACATCCCAATCAATATTTACTTAGATCTTTCCAAAGCTTTTGATACGCTTGATCATAGAATATTAATACATAAACTTATGCACTATGGCATAGTTGGGACAGTTGGGAAACTTGTGGAAAGTTATCTGTTTAACCGTAAACAATTTGTACAGTTAGACAATGCAAACTCTTCTTTATTAAATATAACCACTGGGGTTCCCCAAGGATCTATCCTTGGGCCGCTTTTGTTTATAATATATATTAATGACATTACAAGAGCTAGCGAGATATTTAAAACCATAATATATGCAGACGACACGACATTGTCAAGCACACTAAGCGTGTTAAATAGTAATTCCGTAGAAAACAATGGAAATAATGTAATAAATAACGAATTAGAAAAAATTAGTGAATGGTTAAAATTAAACAAATTATCGTTAAACATTCAAAAGTCGAAGTTCATGATTTTCCATGTACCTCAAAAAAAAGTTTGTGTACCCGAACTAATTATAAATGATACCAGGCTAGAGTGTGTTAAAACCTTCAAAGTATTGGGCATCACAATAGACTGTTCCCTCTCCTGGAATGATCACCTACATATTTTGTCCCATAATGTATCCAAAAAGATAGGCATTCTGAACAAATTAAAATATACTGTACCAAAGAAAATTAATGCCATGCTATATAACTCCCTCGTCCTATCTAGCTTAAATTACGGAATATTGATCTGGGGTTACAGAGGGGATCAATTACTTAAATTGCAAAAGAAGGCTATGAGAATACTTAATCTCAGCGCTTACAATGCACACACTGAACCGTTATTCAAAGAATTTAGATCATTAAGGATAGATGATATTCATAAATTACAACAGTTAAAATTTTATTACAAGCTGGTAAACAATAAACTACCAAACTATTTTTCGTCAATGTCCTTAAGCCCACACTCTGCCATACATAACTACAACACCAGAAATAAAAGTGCCTTCTGCTTTAATCCAATTAAGCATGAGTTTGCAAGGAAATGTCTTAGGAACAGTCTACCAAATCTTCTCAATTCTACTCCAGAAATAGTCAAAAGCAAGGTCACGACACACAGTTTGCTCGGTTTTAGTCGCTACGTAAAACAATACTATATTGACCACTATTGTGATGTATGTACCATCCTAAATTGTTACATTTGTGAAGTGACATAACATATCTGGATATGATTAAGAACCAAACCTCTCCCCTCCCCTTTAAAAAAAAAATAATAATCGCACCTTTCAATAATGTATATGACCGCTCTCCCCTATTTCTCCTAAACAACACCATTTGTACATATTTTACTGAGAAGAAAGAAGTATAAGAATAAGTATTAAGGTGGCACCCATGACAGCGACCGATTTGGTCTTAATGGGTGTCCCCCGATCATTTTCGAATCTTATGTTAAGTTTATTTTGTGATGTGTATGTATGTATGAATTTGATCAAATAAATGATTTCAATTCAATTCAATTCACTAAAGAAAGGATCTCGTGTCGATAAGGAGGGGATCTTGTGTCGATAAGGAGAGAATCTCGTGTCACAAGAGAAAGGTTCTCGTATCGATAAGGAGGGGATCACGCGTCAATAAAGAAGGCATCTCGTGTGGATGAGGAGGGGATCTCGTATCGATATGGAGGTGATCTCGTGTCAATAAAGAAGGGATCTCGTGTGGATGAAGAGGGGATCTCGTGTGGATGACGAGTGGATCTCGTGTCAATAAAGAAGGGATCTCGTGTGGATGAGGAGGGGATCTCGTATCGATATGGAGGGGATCTCGTGTCAATAAAGAAGGGATCTCGTATGGATGAAGAGGGGATCTCGTGTGGATGACGAGTGGATCTCGTGTCAATTAAGAAGGAATTTTGTGTCCATGAGGAGAAGATCTCGCGTCGATTAGCAGGGGATCTCGTGTCGATGAGGAGGGGATATCGTGTCGATAAGGAGGGGATAAAGAACGGATCTCGTGTGGATGAGGAGGGGGTCTCGTGTCGATAAAGAAGGGATCTCGTATGGATGTGGATGGAATCTCGTGTCAATAAAGAAGGAATATCGTGTGGATGAGGAGAGGATCTCCCGTCGATAAGCAGGGGATCTCGTGTCGATGAGGAGGGGATATCGTGTCGATAAGGAGGGCATCTCACGTAAATAAAGAAGGGATCTCGTGTGGATGAGCAGGGGATCTCCTGTGGATGAGGAGGGGATCTCGTGTCGATAAGGAGCGGATCTCTCGTCAATAAAGAAGGGATCTCGTGTCGATAAGGAGGGGATCTCGCGTCAATAAAGAAGGGATCTCGTGTGGATGAGGAGGCGATTTCGTGTTGATAAAGAAGGGATCTCGTATGTATGTGGATGGGATCTCGTGTCAATAAAGAAGGAATCTCGTGTGGGTGAGGAGAGAATCTCGCGTCGATAAGCAGGGGATCTCGTGTCGATGAGGAAGGGATATCGTGTCGATAAAGAGGGGATCTCGTGTCAATAAAGAAAGGATCTCGTGTGGATGAGGAGAAAATCTTGTGTCGATAAGGAGAGAATCTCGTGTCACTAAAGAAAGGATCTCGTATCGATAAGGAGGGGATCTTGTGTCGATAAGGAGAGAATCTCGTGTCACAAGAGAAAGGTTCTCGTGTCGATAAGGAGGGGATCACGCGTCAATAAAGAAGGGATCTCGTGTGGATGAGGAGGGGATCTCGTATCGATATGGAGGGGATCTCGTGTCAATAAAGAAGGGATCTCGTGTGGATGAAGAGGGGATCTCGTGTGGATGACGAGTAGATCTCGTGTCAATAAAGAAGGGATCTCGTGTGGATGAGGAGGGGATCTCGTATCGATATGGAGGGGATCTCGTGTCAATAAAGAAGGGATCTCGTATGGATGAAGAGGGGATCTCGTGTGGATGACGAGTGGGTCTCGTGTCAATAAAGAAGGAATCTTGTGTGGATGAGGAGAGGATCTCGCGTCGATAAGCAGGGGATCTCGTGCCGATGAGGAGGGGATATCGTGTCGATAAGGAGGGGATCTCGCATCAATAAAGAAGGGATCTCGTGTGGATGAGGAGGCGATCTCGTGTTGATAAAGAAGGGATCTCGTATGGATGTGGATGGGATCTCGTGTCAATAAAGAAGGAATCTCGTGTGGGTGAGGAGAGGAGCTCGCGTCGATAAGCAGGGGATCTCGTGTCGATGAGGAGGGGATATCGTGTCGATAAGGTGGGGATCTCGCGTCAATAAAGAAGGATCTCGTGTGGATGAGGAGGAAATCTCGTGTCCATAAGGAGGGGATCTCGCGTAAATAAAGAAATGATCTCGTGTCGATGAGGAAGGGATCTCGTGTCGATTAGGAGGGGATATCGTGTCAATAAAGAAGGAATCTCGTGTGGATAAGAAGGGGATCTCGCGTCAATAAAGAAGGGATCTCGTGTGAATGAGGATGGCATCTCGTGTCGATAAGGAGGGGATCTCCCGTCAATAAAGTAGGGATCTCGTGTGGATGAGGTGGGGATCTCGTGTCGATAAGGAGGGGATCTCGTGTCAAAAAAGAAGGTATCTCGTGTAGAGAAGGAGGGTATCTCGTGTCGATAAGGAGGGAATCTCGTGTCAATAAAGAAGGGATCTTGTGTGGACGCGGAGGAGATCTCGTGTCGATAAATAGGGGATCTCGTGTCAATAAAGAAGGGATCTCGTGTCGATAAGGAGGGGATCTCGCGTCAATAAAGAAAGGATCGCGTGTGGATAAGGAGGGGATCTCGTGTCGATAAGGAGGGGATATCGCGTCAATAAAGAAGGGATCTAGCGTGGATGCGGATGGGGTCTCGTGTCGGTAAAGAAGGGATCTCGAGTCAAAAAGGAGGGAATCTCGCGTCAATAAAGAGAGGATCCCGTGTCGATGAGGAGGGAATCTTGTGTCGATAAGGAGAGAATCTCGTGTCACTAAAGAAAGGATCTCGTGTCGATAAGGAGGGGATCTTGTGTCGATAAGGAGAGAATCTCGTGTCACAAGAGAAAGGTTCTCGTATCGATAAGGAGGGGATCACGCGTCAATAAAGAAGGCATCTCGTGTGGATGAGGAGGGGATCTCGTATCGATATGGAGGTGATCTCGTGTCAATAAAGAAGGGATCTCGTGTGGATGAAGAGGGGATCTCGTGTGGATGACGAGTGGATCTCGTGTCAATAAAGAAGGGATCTCGTGTGGATGAGGAGGGGATCTCGTATCGATATGGAGGGGATCTCGTGTCAATAAAGAAGGGATCTCGTATGGATGAAGAGGGGATCTCGTGTGGATGACGAGTGGATCTCGTGTCAATTAAGAAGGAATTTTGTGTCCATGAGGAGAAGATCTCGCGTCGATTAGCAGGGGATCTCGTGTCGATGAGGAGGGGATATCGTGTCGATAAGGAGGGGATAAAGAACGGATCTCGTGTGGATGAGGAGGGGGTCTCGTGTCGATAAAGAAGGGATCTCGTATGGATGTGGATGGAATCTCGTGTCAATAAAGAAGGAATATCGTGTGGATGAGGAGAGGATCTCCCGTCGATAAGCAGGGGATCTCGTGTCGATGAGGAGGGGATATCGTGTCGATAAGGAGGGCATCTCACGTAAATAAAGAAGGGATCTCGTGTGGATGAGCAGGGGATCTCCTGTGGATGAGGAGGGGATCTCGTGTCGATAAGGAGCGGATCTCTCGTCAATAAAGAAGGGATCTCGTGTCGATAAGGAGGGGATCTCGCGTCAATAAAGAAGGAATCTCGTGTGGATGAGGAGGCGATTTCGTGTTGATAAAGAAGGGATCTCGTATGGATGTGGATGGGATCTCGTGTCAATAAAGAAGGAATCTCGTGTGGGTGAGGAGAGAATCTCGCGTCGATAAGCAGGGGATCTCGTGTCGATGAGGAAGGGATATCGTGTCGATAAAGAGGGGATCTCGTGTCAATAAAGAAAGGATCTCGTGTGGATGAGGAGAAAATCTTGTGTCGATAAGGAGAGAATCTCGTGTCACTAAAGAAAGGATCTCGTATCGATAAGGAGGGGATCTTGTGTCGATAAGGAGAGAATCTCGTGTCACAAGAGAAAGGTTCTCGTGTCGATAAGGAGGGGATCACGCGTCAATAAAGAAGGGATCTCGTGTGGATGAGGAGGGGATCTCGTATCGATATGGAGGGGATCTCGTGTCAATAAAGAAGGGATCTCGTGTGGATGAAGAGGGGATCTCGTGTGGATGACGAGTAGATCTCGTGTCAATAAAGAAGGGATCTCGTGTGGATGAGGAGGGGATCTCGTATCGATATGGAGGGGATCTCGTGTCAATAAAGAAGGGATCTCGTATGGATGAAGAGGGGATCTCGTGTGGATGACGAGTGGATCTCGTGTCAATAAAGAAGGAATCTTGTGTGGATGAGGAGAAGATCTCGCGTCGATAAGCAGGGGATCTCGTGCCGATGAGGAGGGGATATCGTGTCGATAAGGAGGGGATCTCGCGTCAATATAGAACGGATCTCGTGTGGATGAGGAGGGGGTCTCGTGTCGATAAAGAAGGGATCTCGTATGGATGTGGATGGAATCTCGTGTCAATAAAGAAGGAATCTTGTGTGGATGAGGAGAAGATCTCGCGTCGATAAGCAGGGGATCTCGTGTGGATGAGGAGGGGATATCGTGTCGATGAGGAGGGGATCTCGCGTCAATAAAGAACGGATCTCGTGTGGACGAGGAGGGGGTCTCGTGTCGATAAAGAAGGGATCTCTTATGGATGTGGATGGGATCTCGTGTCAATAAAGAAGGAATCTCGTGTGGGTGAGGAGAGGATCTCGCGTCGATAAGCAGGGGATCTCGTGTCGATGAGGAGGGGATATCGTGTCGATAAGGAGGGGATCTCGTGTCAATAAAGAAAGGATCTCGTGTGGATGAGGAGAAAATCTCGTGTCGATAAGGAAGGGATCTTGCGTCAATAAAGAAATGATCCCGCGTAGATAAGGAGGGGATCTCGTGTCGATAAGGCGGGGATCTCGTGTCAATAAAGAAGGGATCTCGTGTCGATAAGGAGGGGATCTCGCGTCAATAGAGAAAGGATCTCGTGTCGATGAGGAGGGAATCTTGTGTCGATAAGGAGAGAATCTCGTGTCCCTAAAGAAAGGATCTCGTGTCGATAAGGAGGGGATCTTGTGTCGATAAGGAGAGAATCTCGTGTCACAAAAGAAAGGTTCTCGTGTCGATAAGGAGGGGATCACGCGTCAATAAAGAAGGGATCTCGTGTGGATGAGGTGGGGATCTCGTATCGATATGGAGGGGATCTCGTGTCAATAAAGAAGGGATCTCGTGTGGATGAAGATAGGATCTCGTGTCGATGACGAGTGGATCTCGTGTCAATAAAGCAGGGATCTCGGGTGGATGAGGAGGGGATCTCGTATCGATATGGAGGGGATCTCGTGTCAATAAAGAAGAGATCTCGTATGGATAAAGAGGGAATCTCGTGTGGATGACGAGTGGATCTCGTGTCAATAAAGAGGAAATCTTGTGAGGATGAGGAGAAGATCTCGCGTCGATAAGCAGGGGATCTCGTCCCGATGAGGAGGGGATATCGTGTCGATAAGGAGGGGATCTCGGGTCAATAAGGAACGGATCTCGTGTGGATGAGGAGGGGGTCTCGTGTCGATAAAGAAGGGATTTCGTATGGATGTGGATGGAATCTCGTGTCAATAAAGAAGGAATATCGTGTGGATGAGGAGAGGATCTCCCGTCGATAAGCAGGGGATCTGGTGTCGATGAGGAGGGGATATCGTGTCGATAAGGAGGGGATCTCGCGTAAATAAAGAAGGGATCTCGTGTGGATGAGCGGGGGATCTCCTGTGGATGAGGAGGGGATCTCGTGTCGATAAGGAGGGGATCTCTTGTCAATAAAGAAGGGATCTCCTGTCGATAAGGAGGGGATCTCGCGTCAATAAAGAAGGGATCTCGTGTGGATGAAGAGGCGATCTCGTGTTGATAAAGAAGGGATCTCGTATGGATGTGGATGGGATCTCGTGTGAATAAAGAAGGAATCTCGTGTGGGTGAGGAGAGGATCTCGCGTCGATAAGCAGGGGATCTCGTGTCGATGAGGAGGGGATATCTTGTCGATAAGGAGGGGATCTCGCGTCAATAAAGAAGGATCTCGTGTGGATGCGGAGGAAATCTCGTGTCGATAAGGAGGGGATCTCGCGTCAATAAAGAAATGATCTCGTGTAGATTAGAAGGGGATCTCGTGTGGATAAGGAGAGGATGTCGTGTCGATAAGGATATAATCTCGTGTCGATGAGGAAGGGATCTCGTGTCGATTAGGAGGGGATATCGTGTCAATAAAGAAGGAATCTCGTGTCGATAAGAAGGGGATCTCGCGTCAATAAAGAAGGTGTCTCGTGTAGATAAGGAGGGTATCTCGTGTCGATAAGGAGGGGATCTCGTGTCAATAAAGAAGGGATCTTGTGTGGACGCGGAGGAGATCTCGTGTCGATAAATAGGGGATCTCGTGTCAATAAAGAAGGGATCTCGTGTGGATTAGGAGGGGATCTCGTGTCAATAAAGAAAGGATCTCGTGTGGATGAGGAGAAGATCTCGCGTCGATAAGCAGGGGATCTCGTGCCGATGAGGAGGGGATATCGTGTCGATAAGGAGGGGATCTCGCGTCAATAAAGAACGGATCTCGTGTGGATGAGGAGAGGATCTCCCGTCGATAAGCAGGGGATCTCGTGTCGATGAGGAGGGGATATCGTGTCGATAAGGAGGGGATCTCGCGTAAATAAAGAAGGGATCTCGTGTGGATGAGCAGGGGATCTCCTGTGGATGAGGAGGGGATCTCGTGTCGATAAGGAGGGGATCTCTTGTCAATAAAGAAGGGATCTCGTGTCGATAAGGAGGGGATCTCGCATCAATAAAGAAGGGATCTCGTGTGGATGAGGAGGCGATCTCGTGTTGATAAAGAAGGGATCTCGTATGGATGTGGATGGGATCTCGTGTCAATAAAGAAGGAATCTCGTGTGGGTGAGGAGAGGATCTCGCGTCGATAAGCAGGGGATCTCGTGTCGATGAGGAGGGGATATCGTGTCGATAAGGTGGGGATCTCGCGTCAATAAAGAAGGATCTCGTGTGGATGAGGAGGAAATCTCGTGTCCATAAGGAGGGGATCTCGCGTCAATAAAGAAATGATCTCGTGTCGATGAGGAAGGGATCTCGTGTCGATTAGGAGGGGATATCGTGTCAATAAAGAAGGAATCTCGTGTCGATAAGAAGGGGATCTCGCGTCAATAAAGAAGGGATCTCGTGCGAATGAGGATGGCATCTCGTGTCGATAAGGAGGGGATCTCCCGTCCATAAAGTAGGGATCTCCTGTGGATGAGGTGGGGATCTCGTGTCGATAAGGAGGGGATCTCGTGTCAAAAAAGAAGGTATCTCGTGTAGAGAAGGAGGGTATCTCGTGTCGATAAGGAGGGAATCTCGTGTCAATAAAATAGGGATCTTGTGTGGACGCGGAGGAGATCTCGTGTCGATAAATAGGGGATCTCGTGTCAATAAAGAAGGGATCTCGTGTCGATAAGGAGGGGATCTCGCGTCAATAAAGAAAGGATCGCGTGTGGATAAGGAGGGGATCTCGTGTCGATAAGGAGGGGATATCGCGTCAATAAAGAAGGGATCTCGCGTGGATGAGGAGGGGGTCTCGTGTCGATAAAGAAGGGATCTCGTATGGATGCGGATGGAATCTCGTGTCAATAAAGAAGGAATATCGTGTGGATGAGGAGAGGATCTCCCGTCGATAAGCAGGGGATCTCGTGTCGATGAGGAGGGGATATCGTGTCGATAAGGAGGGCATCTCACGTAAATAAAGAAGGGATCTCGTGTGGATGAGCAGGGGACCTCCTGTGGATGAGGAGGGGATCTCGTGTCGATAAGGAGCGGATCTCTCGTCAACAAAGAAGGGATCTCGTGTCGATAAGGAGGGGATCTCGCGTCAATAAAGAAGGGATCTCGTGTGGATGAGGAGGCGATTTCGTGTTGATAAAGAAGGGATCTCGTTTGGATGTGGATGGGATCTCGTGTCAATAAAGAAGGAATCTCGTGTGGGTGAGGAGAGAATCTCGCGTCGATAAGCAGGGGATCTCGTGTCGATGAGGAAGGGATATCGTGTCGATAAAGAGGGGATCTCGTGTCAATAAAGAAAGGATCTCGTGTGGATGAGGAGAAAATCTCGTGTCGATAAGGAAGGGATCTTGCGTCAATAAAGAAATGATCCCGCGTAGATAAGGAGGGGATCTCGTGTGGATAAGGCGGGGATCTCGTGTCAATAAAGAAGGGATCTCGTGTCGATAAGGAGGGGATCTCGCGTGTAGAAAGAAAGGATCTCGTGTGGATAAGAAGGGGATCTGGTGTCGATAAGGAGGGGATATCGCGTCAATAAAGAAGGGATCTCGCGTGGATGCGGATGGGAACTCGTGTCGGTAGAAGGGATCTCGCGTCAATAAGAAGGGGATCCCGCGTCAATAAAGAGAGGATCTCGTGTCGATGAGGAGGGAATCTTGTGTCGATAAGGAGATAATCTCGTGTCACTAAAGAAAGGTTCTCGTGTCGATATGGAAGGGATCTCGTGTCAATAAAGAAGGGATCTCGTGTGAATGAGGATGGCATCTCGTGTCGATAAGGAGGGGATCTCCCGTCAATAAAGTAGGGATCTCCTGTGGATGAGGTGGGGCTCTCGTGTCGATAAGGAGGGGATCTCGTGTCAAAAAAGAAGGTATCTCGTGTGGATGAAGAGGGGATCTCGTGTGGATGACGAGTGGATCTCGTGTCAATAAAGAAGGGATCTCGTGTGGATGAGGAGGGGATCTCGTATCGATATGGAGGGGATCTCGTGTCAATAAAGAAGGGATCTCGTATGGATGAAGAGGGGATCTCGTGTGGACGACGAGTGGATCTCGTGTCAATAAAGAAGGAATCTTGTGTGGATGAGGAGAGGATCTCGCGTCGATAAGCAAGGGATCTCGTGTCAATGAGGAGGGGATATCCTGCCGATAAGGAGGGGATCTCGCGTCAATAAAGAAAGGATCTCGTGTGGATGAGGAGGGGGTCTCTTGTCAATAAAGAAGGGATCTCGTGTCAATAAGGAGGGGATCTCGCGTCAATAAAAAAGGGATCTCGTATGGATGTGGATGGGATCTCGTGTCAATAAAGAAGGAATCTCGTGTGGGTGAGGAGAGGATCTTGCGTCGATAAGCAGGGGATCTCGTGTCGATGAGGAGGGGATATCGTGTCGATAAGGAGGGGATCTCGTGTCAATGAAGAAAGGATCTCGCGTGGATGAGGAGAAAATCTCGCGTCAATAAAGAAGGGATCTCGTATGGATGAAGAGGGGATCTCGTGTGGATGACGAGTGGATCTCGTGTCAATAAAGAAGGAATCTTGTGTGGATGAGGAGAGGATCTCGCGTCGATAAGCAAGGGATCTCGTGTCAATGAGGAGGGGATATCCTGTCGATAAGGAGGGGATCTCGCGTCAATAAAGAAAGGATCTCGTGTGGATGAGGAGGGGGTCTCGTGTCAATAAAGAAGGGATTTCGTATGGATGTGGATGGGATCTCGTGTCAATAAAGAAGGAATATCGTGTGGATGAGGAGAGGATCTCCCGTCGATTAGCAGGGGATCTCGTGTCGATGAGGAGGGGATATCGTGTCGATAAGGAGGGGATCTCGCGTAAATAAAGAAGGGATCTCGTGTGGATGAGCAGGGGATCTCATGTGGATGAGGAGGGTATCTCGTGTCGATAAGGAGGGGATCTCTTGTCAATAAAGAAGGGATCTCGTGTCAATAAGGAGGGGATCTCGCGTCAATAAAAAAGGGATCTCGTGTGGGTGAGGAGAGGATCTCGCGTCGATAAGCAGGGGATCTCGTGTCGATGAGGAGGGGATATCGTGTCGATAAGGAGGGGATCTCGTGTCAATGAAGAAAGGATCTCGTGTGGATGAGGAGAAAATGTCGTGTCGATAAGGAAGGGATCTTGCGTCAATAAAGAAATGATCCCGCGTAGATAAGGAGGGGATCTCGTGTCGATCAGGCGGGGATCTCGTGTCAATAAAGAAGGGATCTCGTGTCGATGAGGAGGGGATCTCGCGTCAATAAAGAAAGGATCTCGTGTGGATAAGAAGGGGATCTAGTGTCGATAAGGAGGGGATATCGCGTCAATAAAGAAGGGATCTCGCGTGGATGCGGATGGGATCTCGTGTGGATGAGGAGGGTATCTCGTGTCGATAAGGAGGGGATCTCTTGTCAATAAAGAAGGGATCTCGTGTCAATAAGGAGTGGATCTCGCGTCAATAAAGAAGGAATCTCGTGTGGGTGAGGAGAGGATCTCGCGTCGATAAGCAGGGGATCTCGTGTCGATGAGGAGGGGATATCGTGTCGATAAGGAGGGGATCTCGTGTCAATGAAGAAAGGATCTCGTGTGGATGAGGAGAAAATGTCGTGTCGATAAGGAAGGGATCTTGCGTCAATAAAGAAATGATCCCGCGTAGATAAGGATTGGATCTCGTGTCGATCAGGCGGGGATCTCGTGTCAATAAAGAAGGGATCTCGTGTCGATGAGGAGGGGATCTCGCGTCAATAAAGAAAGGATCTCGTGTGGATAAGAAGGGGATCTAGTGTCGATAAGGAGGGGATATCGCGTCAATAAAGAAGGGATCTCGCGTGGATGCGGATGGGATCTCGTGTCGGTAAAGAAGGGATCTCGCGTCAATAAGAAGGGGATCTCGCGTCAATAAAGAGAGGATCTCGTGTCGATGAGGACGGAATCTTGTGTCGATAAGGAGAGAATCTCGTGTCACTAAAAAAAGGATCTCGTGTCGATAAGGAGGGGATCTTGTGTCGATAAGGAGAGAATCTCGTGTCACAAAAGAAAGGTTCTCGTGTCGATAAGGAGGGGATAACGCGTCAATAAAGAAGGGATCTCGTGTCGATAAGGAGGGGATCTCGCGTCAATAAAGAAAGGATCTCGTGTGGATAAGAAGGGGATCTGGTGTCGATAAGGAGGGGATATCGCGTCAATAAAGAAGGGATCTCGCGTGGATGCGGATGGGATCTCGTGTTGGTAAAGAAGGGATCTCGCGTCAATAAGAAGGGGATCCCACGTCAATAAAGAGAGGATCTCGTGTCGATGAGGAGGGAATCTTGTGTCGATAAGGAGATAATCTCGTGTCACTAAACAAAGGTTCTCGTGTCGATAAGGAGGGGATCACGCGTCAATAAAGAAGGGATCTCGTGTGGATGAGGAGGCGATTTCGTGTTGATAAAGAAGGGATCTCGTATGGATGTAGATGGGATCTCGTGTCAATAAAGAAGGAATCTCGTGTGGGTGAGGAGAGGATCTCGCGTCGATAAGCAGGGGATCTCGTGTCGATGAGGAGGGGATATCCTGTCGATAAGGTGGGGATCTCGTGTCAATAAAGAAAGGATCTCGTGTGGATGAGGAGAAAATCTCGTGTCGATAAGGAAGGGATCTTGCGTCAATAAAAAAATGATCCCGCGTAGATAAGGAGGGGATCTCGTGTCGATCAGGCGGGGATCTCGTGTCAATAAAGAAGGGATCTCGTGTCGATAAGGACGGGATCTCGCGTCAATAAAGAAAGGATCTCGTGTGGATAAGAAGGGGATCTGGTGTCGATAAGGAGGGGATATCGCGTCAAAAAAGAAGGGATCTCGCGTGGAGGCGGATGGGATCTCGTGTCGGTAAAGAAGGGATCTCGCGTCAATAAGAAGGGGATCCCACGTCAATAAAGAGAGGATCTCGTGTCGATGGGGAGGGAATCTTGTGTCGAAAAGGAGATAATCTCGTGTCACTAAAGAAAGGTTCTCGTGTCGATAAGGAGGGGATCACGCGTCAATAAAGAAGGGATCTCGTGTGGATGAGGAGGGGATCTCGTATCGATATGGAGGGGATCTCGTGTCAATAAAGAAGGGATCTCGTGTGGATGAAGAGGGGATCTCGTGTGGATGACGAGTGGATCTCGTGTCAATAAAGAAGGGATCTCGTGTGGATGAGGAGGGGATCTCGTATCGATATGGAGGGGATCTCGTGTCAATAGAGAAGGAATCTCGTCTGGGTGAGGAGAGGATCTCGCGTCGATAAGCAGGGGATCTCGTGTCGATGAGGAGGGGATATCGTGTCGATAAGGAGGGGATCTCGCGTCAATAAAAAAAGGATCTCGTGTGGATGAGGAGAAAATCTCGTGTCGATAAGGAAGGGATCTTGCGTCAATAAAGAAATGATCTCGTGTAGATAAGGAGGGGATCTCGTGTCGATAAGGACGGGATCTCGTGTCAATAAAGAAGGGATCTCGCTTCAATAAAGAACGGATCTCGTGTGGTTAAGGAGGGGATCTCGTGTCGATAAGGAGGGGATATCGCGTCAATAAAGATGGGATCTCGCGTGGATGCGGATGGGATCTCGTGTCCGAAAAGAAGGGATCTCGCGTCAATAAGAAGGGGATCTCGCGTCAATAAAGAGAGGATCTCGTGTCGATGAGGAGGGAATCTTGTGTCGATAAGGAGAGAATCTCGTGTCACTAAAGAAAGGATCTCGTGTCGATCAGGCGGGGATCTCGTGTCAATAAAGAAGGGATCTCGTGTCGATAAGGACGGGATCTCGCGTCAATAAAGAAATGATCCCGCGTAGATAAGGAGGGGATCTCGTGTCGATCAGGCGGGGATCTCGTGTCAATAAAGAAGGGATCTCGTGTCGATAAGGACGGGATCTCGCGTCAATAAAGAAAGGATCTCGTGTGGATAAGAAGGGGATCTGGTGTCGATAAGGAGGGGATATCGCGTCAATAAAGAAGGGATCTCGCGTGGAGGCGGATGGGATCTCGTGTCGGTAAAGAAGGGATCTCGCGTCAATAAGAAGGGGATCCCACGTCAATAAAGAGAGGATCTCGTGTCGATGGGGAGGGAATCTTGTGTCGAAAAGGAGATAATCTCGTGTCACTAAAGAAAGGTTCTCGTGTCGATAAGGAGGGGATCACGCGTCAATAAAGAAGGGATCTCGTGTGGATGAGGAGGGGATCTCGTATCGATATGGAGGGGATCTCGTGTCAATAAAGAAGGGATCTCGTGTGGATGAAGAGGGGATCTCGTGTGGATGACGAGTGGATCTCGTGTCAATAAAGAAGGGATCTCGTGTGGATGAGGAGGGGATCTCGTATCGATATGGAGGGGATCTCGTGTCAATAGAGAAGGAATCTCGTCTGGGTGAGGAGAGGATCTCGCGTCGATAAGCAGGGGATCTCGTGTCGATGAGGAGGGGATATCGTGTCGATAAGGAGGGGATCTCGCGTCAATAAAAAAAGGATCTCGTGTGGATGAGGAGAAAATCTCGTGTCGATAAGGAAGGGATCTTGCGTCAATAAAGAAATGATCTCGTGTAGATAAGGAGGGGATCTCGTGTCGATAAGGACGGGATCTCGTGTCAATAAAGAAGGGATCTCGCTTCAATAAAGAACGGATCTCGTGTGGTTAAGGAGGGGATCTCGTGTCGATAAGGAGGGGATATCGCGTCAATAAAGATGGGATCTCGCGTGGATGCGGATGGGATCTCGTGTCCGAAAAGAAGGGATCTCGCGTCAATAAGAAGGGGATCTCGCGTCAATAAAGAGAGGATCTCGTGTCGATGAGGAGGGAATCTTGTGTCGATAAGGAGAGAATCTCGTGTCACTAAAGAAAGGATCTCGTGTCGATCAGGCGGGGATCTCGTGTCAATAAAGAAGGGATCTCGTGTCGATAAGGACGGGATCTCGCGTCAATAAAGAAAGGATCTCGTGTGGATAAGAAGGGGATCTGGTGTCGATAAGGAGGGGATATCGCGTCAATAAAGAAGGGATCTCGCGTGGAGGCGGATGGGATCTCGTGTCGGTAAAGAAGGGATCTCGCGTCAATAAGAAGGGGATCCCACGTCAATAAAGAGAGGATCTCGTGTCGATGGGGAGGGAATCTTGTGTCGAAAAGGAGATAATCTCGTGTCACTAAAGAAAGGTGCTCGTGTCGATAAGGAGGGGATCACGCGTCAATAAAGAAGGGATCTCGTGTGGATGTGGATGGGATCTCGTGTCAATAAAGAAGGAATCTCGTGTGGGTGAGGAGAGGATCTTGCGTCGATAAGCAGGGGATCTCGTGTCGATGAGGAGGGGATATCGTGTCGATAAGGAGGGGATCTCGTGTCAATGAAGAAAGGATCTCGCGTGGATGAGGAGAAAATCTCGCGTCAATAAAGAAGGGATCTCGTATGGATGAAGAGGGGATCTCGTGTGGATGACGAGTGGATCTCGTGTCAATAAAGAAGGAATCTTGTGTGGATGAGGAGAGGATCTCGCGTCGATAAGCAAGGGATCTCGTGTCAATGAGGAGGGGATATCCTGTCGATAAGGAGGGGATCTCGCGTCAATAAAGAAAGGATCTCGTGTGGATGAGGAGGGGGTCTCGTGTCAATAAAGAAGGGATTTCGTATGGATGTGGATGGGATCTCGTGTCAATAAAGAAGGAATATCATGTGGATGAGGAGAGGATCTCCCGTCGATTAGCAGGGGATCTCGTGTCGATGAGGAGGGGATATCGTGTCGATAAGGAGGGGATCTCGCGTAAATAAAGAAGGGATCTCGTGTGGATGAGCAGGGGATCTCATGTGGATGAGGAGGGGATCTCGTGTCGATAAGGAGGGGATCTCTTGTCAATAAAGAAGGGATCTCGTGTCAATAAGGAGGGGATCTCGCGTCAATAAAAAGGGATCTCTTATGGATGTGGATGGGATCTCGTGTCAATAAAGAAGGAATCTCGTGTGGGTGAGGAGAGGATCTCGCGTCGATAAGCAGGGGATCTCGTGTCGATGAGGAGGGGATATCGTGTCGATAAGGAGGGGATCTCGTGTCAATGAAGAAAGGATCTCGTGTGGATGAGGAGAAAATGTCGTGTCGATAAGGAAGGGATCTTGCGTCAATAAAGAAATGATCCCGCGTAGATAAGGAGGGGATCTCGTGTCGATCAGGCGGGGATCTCGTGTCAATAAAGAAGGGATCTCGTGTCGATGAGGAGGGGATCTCGCGTCAATAAAGAAAGGATCTCGTGTGGATAAGAAGGGGATCTAGTGTCGATAAGGAGGGGATATCGCGTCAATAAAGAAGGGATCTCGCGTGGATGCGGATGGGATCTCGTGTCGGTAAAGAAGGGATCTCGCGTCAATAAGAAGGGGATCTCGCGTCAATAAAGAGAGGATCTCGTGTCGATGAGGACGGAATCTTGTGTCGATAAGGAGAGAATCTCGTGTCACTAAAAAAAGGATCTCGTGTCGATAAGGAGGGGATCTTGTGTCGATAAGGAGAGAATCTCGTGTCACAAAAGAAAGGTTCTGGTGTCGATAAGGAGGGGATAACGCGTCAATAAAGAAGGGATCTCGTGTCGATAAGGAGGGGATCTCGCGTCAATAAAGAAAGGATCTCGTGTGGATAAGAAGGGGATCTGGTGTCGATAAGGAGGGGATATCGCGTCAATAAAGAAGGGATCTCGCGTGGATGCGGATGGGATCTCGTGTTGGTAAAGAAGGGATCTCGCGTCAATAAGAAGGGGATCCCACGTCAATAAAGAGAGGATCTCGTGTCGATGAGGAGGGAATCTTGTGTCGATAAGGAGATAATCTCGTGTCACTAAACAAAGGTTCTCGTGTCGATAAGGAGGGGATCACGCGTCAATAAAGAAGGGATCTCGTGTGGATGAGGAGGCGATTTCGTGTTGATAAAGAAGGGATCTCGTATGGGTGTGGATGGGATCTCGTGTCAATAAAGAAGGAATCTCGTGTGGGTGAGGAGAGGATCTCGCGTCGATAAGCAGGGGATCTCGTGTCGATGAGGAGGGGATATCCTGTCGATAAGGTGGGGATCTCGTGTCAATAAAGAAAGGATCTCGTGTGGATGAGGAGAAAATCTCGTGTCGATAAGGAAGGGATCTTGCGTCAATAAAGAAATGATCCCGCGTAGATAAGGAGGGGATCTCGCGTCAATAAAGAAAGGATCTCGTGTGGATAAGAAGGGGATCTGGTGTCGATAAGGAGGGGATATCGCGTCAATAAAGAAGGGATCTCGCATGGAGGCGGATGGGATCTCGTGTCGGTAAAGAAGGGATCTCGCGTCAATAAGAAGGGGATCCCACGTCAATAAAGAGAGGATCTCGTGTCGATGGGGAGGGAATCTTGTGTCGAAAAGGAGATAATCTCGTGTCACTAAAGAAAGGTTCTCGTGTCGATAAGGAGGGGATCACGCGTCAATAAAGAAGGGATCTCGTGTGGATGAGGAGGGGATCTCGTATCGATATGGAGGGGATCTCGTGTCAATAAAGAAGGGATCTCGTGTGGATGAAGAGGGGATCTCGTGTGGATGACGAGTGGATCTCGTGTCAATAAAGAAGGGATCTCGTGTGGATGAGGAGGGGATCTCGTATCGATATGGAGGGGATCTCGTGTCAATAGAGAAGGAATCTCGTCTGGGTGAGGAGAGGATCTCGCGTCGATAAGCAGGGGATCTCGTGTCGATGAGGAGGGGATATCGTGTCGATAAGGAGGGGATCTCGCGTCAATAAAAAAAGGATCTCGTGTGGATGAGGAGAAAATCTCGTGTCGATAAGGAAGGGATCTTGCGTCAATAAAGAAATGATCTCGTGTAGATAAGGAGGGGATCTCGTGTCGATAAGGACGGGATCTCGTGTCAATAAAGAAGGGATCTCGCGTCAATAAAGAACGGATCTCGTGTGGTTAAGGAGGGGATCTCGTGTCGATAAGGAGGGGATATCGCGTCAATAAAGATGGGATCTCGCGTGGATGCGGATGGGATCTCGTGTCGGAAAAGAAGGGATCTCGCGTCAATAAGAAGGGGATCTCGCGTCAATAAAGAGAGGATCTCGTGTCGATGAGGAGGGAATCTTGTGTCGATAAGGAGAGAATCTCGTGTCACTAAAGAAAGGATCTCGTGTCGATAAGGTGGGGATCTTGTGTCGATAAGGAGATAATCTCGTGTCACTAAACAAAGGTTCTCGTGTCGATAAGGAGGGGATCACGCGTCAATAAAGAAGGGATCTCGTGTGGATGAGGAGGCGATTTCGTGTTGATAAAGAAGGGATCTCGTATGGGTGTGGATGGGATCTCGTGTCAATAAAGAAGGAATCTCGTGTGGGTGAGGAGAGGATCTCGCGTCGATAAGCAGGGGATCTCGTGTCGATGAGGAGGGGATATCCTGTCGATAAGGTGGGGATCTCGTGTCAATAAAGAAAGGATCTCGTGTGGATGAGGAGAAAATCTCGTGTCGATAAGGAAGGGATCTTGCGTCAATAAAGAAATGATCCCGCGTAGATAAGGAGGGGATCTCGCGTCAATAAAGAAAGGATCTCGTGTGGATAAGAAGGGGATCTGGTGTCGATAAGGAGGGGATATCGCGTCAATAAAGAAGGGATCTCGCATGGAGGCGGATGGGATCTCGTGTCGGTAAAGAAGGGATCTCGCGTCAATAAGAAGGGGATCCCACGTCAATAAAGAGAGGATCTCGTGTCGATGGGGAGGGAATCTTGTGTCGAAAAGGAGATAATCTCGTGTCACTAAAGAAAGGTTCTCGTGTCGATAAGGAGGGGATCACGCGTCAATAAAGAAGGGATCTCGTGTGGATGAGGAGGGGATCTCGTATCGATATGGAGGGGATCTCGTGTCAATAAAGAAGGGATCTCGTGTGGATGAAGAGGGGATCTCGTGTGGATGACGAGTGGATCTCGTGTCAATAAAGAAGGGATCTCGTGTGGATGAGGAGGGGATCTCGTATCGATATGGAGGGGATCTCGTGTCAATAGAGAAGGAATCTCGTCTGGGTGAGGAGAGGATCTCGCGTCGATAAGCAGGGGATCTCGTGTCGATGAGGAGGGGATATCGTGTCGATAAGGAGGGGATCTCGCGTCAATAAAAAAAGGATCTCGTGTGGATGAGGAGAAAATCTCGTGTCGATAAGGAAGGGATCTTGCGTCAATAAAGAAATGATCTCGTGTAGATAAGGAGGGGATCTCGTGTCGATAAGGACGGGATCTCGTGTCAATAAAGAAGGGATCTCGCGTCAATAAAGAACGGATCTCGTGTGGTTAAGGAGGGGATCTCGTGTCGATAAGGAGGGGATATCGCGTCAATAAAGATGGGATCTCGCGTGGATGCGGATGGGATCTCGTGTCGGAAAAGAAGGGATCTCGCGTCAATAAGAAGGGGATCTCGCGTCAATAAAGAGAGGATCTCGTGTCGATGAGGAGGGAATCTTGTGTCGATAAGGAGAGAATCTCGTGTCACTAAAGAAAGGATCTCGTGTCGATAAGGTGGGGATCTTGTGTCGATAAGGAGATAATCTCGTGTCACTAAAGAAAGGTGCTCGTGTCGATAAGGAGAGGATCACGCGTCAATAAAGAAGGGATCTCGTGTGGATGAGGAGGGGATCTCGTATCGATATGGAGGGGATATCGCGTCAATAAAGAAGGGATCTCGCGTGGATGCGGATGGGATCTCGTGTCGGTAAATAAGGGATCTCGCGTCAATAAGAAGGGGATCCCACGTCAATAAAGAGAGGATCTCGTGTCGATGAGGAGGGAATCTTGTGTCGATAAGGAGATAATCTCGTGTCACTAAAGAAAGGTTCTCGTGTCGATAAGGAGGGGATCACGCGTCAATAAAGAAGGGATCTCGTGTGGATGAGGAGGCGATTTCGTGTTGATCAAGAAGGGATCTCGTATGGATGTGGATGGGATCTCGTGTCAATAAAGAAGGAATCTCGTGTGGGTGAGGAGAGGATCTCGCGTCGATAAGCAGGGGATCTCGTGTCGATGAGGAGGGGATATCCTGTCGATAAGGTGGGGATCTCGTGTCAATAAAGAAAGGATCTCGTGTGGATGAGGAGAAAATCTCGTGTCGATAAGGAAGGGATCTTGCGTCAATAAAGAAATGATCCCGCGTAGATAAGGAGGGGATCTCGTGTCGATAAAGAAGGGATCTCGTGTCGATAAGGACGGGATCTCGCGTCAATAAAGAAAGGATCTCGTGTGGATAAGAAGGGGATCTGGTCTCGATAAGGAGGGGATATCGCGTCAATAAAGAAGGGATCTCGCGTGGATGCGGATGGGATCTCGTGTCGGTAAAGAAGGGATCGCGCGTCAATAAGAAGGGGATCCCACGTCAATAAAGAGAGGATCTCGTGTCGATGGGGAGGGAATCTTGTGTCGAAAAGGAGATAATCTCGTGTCACTAAAGAAAGGTTCTCGTGTCGATACGGAGGGGATCACGCGTCAATAAAGAAGGGTTCTCGTGTGGATGAGGAGGGGATCTCGTATCGATATGGAGGGGATCTCGTGTCAATAAAGAAGGGATCTCGTGTGGATGAAGAGGGGATCTCGTGTGGATGACGAGTGGATCTCGTGTCAATAAAGAAGGAATCTCGTGTGGATGAGGGGATCTCGTATCGATATGGAGGGGATCTCGTGTCAATAAAGAAGGAATCTCCTCTGGGTGAGGAGAGGATCTCGCGTCGATAAGCAGGGGATCTCGTGTCGATGAGGAGGGGATATCGTGTCGATAAGGAGGGGATCTCGCGTCAATAAAGAAAGGATCTCTTGTCGATAAATAGGGGATCTTGTGTCAATAAAGATAGGATCTCGTGTCGATAAGGAGGGGATCTCGCGTCAATAAAGAAGGGATCTCGCGTCATTAAAGAGGGGATCTCGTGTCGATGAGGAGGGGATCTTGTGCCGATCAGGTGAGAATCTCGTGTCACTAAAGAAAGGATCTCGTGTCGATCAGGAGGGGATCACGCGTCAAGAAAGAAGGGATCTCGTGTGGATGACGAGTGGATCTCGTGTCAATAAAGAAGGAATCTCGTGTGGATGAAGAGGGGATCTCGTGTCAATAAAGAAGGAATCTTGTGTAGATGAGGAGAGGATCTCACGTCGATAAGCAGGGGATCTCGTGTCGATGAGGAGGGGATATCGTGTCGATGAGGAGGGGATATCGTGTCGATAAGGAGGGGATCTCGCGTCGATGAGGAGGGGATATCGTGTCGATAAGGAGGGGATCTCGCGTCAATAAAGAAAGGATCTCGTGTGGATGAGGAGGGGGTCTCGTGTCGATAAAGAAGGAATATCGTGTAGATGAGGAGAGGATCTCCCGTCGATAAGCAGGGGATCTCGTGTCGATGAGGAGGGGATATCGTGTCGATAAGGAGGGGATCTCGCGTCAATAAAGAAAGGATCTCGTGTGGATGACGAGTGGATCTCGTGTCAATAAAGAAGGAATCTTGTGTAGATGAGGAGAGGATCTCGCGTCGATAAGCAGGGGATCTCGTGTCGATGAGGAGGGGATATCGTGTCGATAAGGAGGGGATCTCGCGTCAATAAAGAAAGGATCTCGTGTGGATGAGGAGGGGGTCTCGTGTCGATAAAGAAGGAATATCGTGTGGATGAGCAGGGGATCTCCTGTGGATGAGGAGGGGATCTCGTGTCGATAAGGAGGGGATCTCTTGTCAATAAAGAAGGGATCTCGTGTCGATTAGGAGGGGATCTCGCATCAATAAAGAAGGGATCTCGTGTGGATGAGGAGGCGACCTCGAGTTAATAAAGAGGGGATCTCGTATGGATGTGGATGGGATTTCGTGTCAATAAAGAAGGAATATCGTGTGGGTGAGGAGAGGATCTCGCGTCGATAAGCAGGGGATCTCGTGTCGATGATTAGGGGATATCGTGTCGATAAGGAGGGGATCTCGCATCAATAAAGAAGGAATCTCGTGTGGATGAGGAGGGAATCTCGTGTGGATGAGGAAGGGTTCTCGTGTCGATAAAGAAGGGATCTCGTATGGATGTGGATGAGATCTCGTGTCAATAAAAAAGGAATCTCGTGTGGATAAGGAGAGGATCTCGCGTCGATAAGCAGGGGATTTCGTGTCGATGAGGAGGGGATATCGTGTCGATAAGGAGGGGATCTCGCGTCAATAAAGAAGGGATCTCGCGTGGATGAGGAGGGGACCTCGTGTCGATAAGGAGGGGATCTCGCGTCAATAAAGAAAGGATCTCGTGTGGATAAGGAGGAAATCTCGTGTCGATAAGGAGAGGATCTCGCGTCGATAAGCAGGGATCTCGTGTCGATGAGGAGGGGATATCGTGTCGATAAGGAGGGGATCTCGCGTCAATAAAGAAGGGATCTCGCGTGGATGAGGGGGGGACCTCGTGTCGATAAGGAGGGGATCTCGCGTCAATAAAGAAAGGATCTCGTGTGGATAAAGAGGAAATCTCGTGTCGATAAGGAAGGGATCTCGCGTCAATAAAGAAATGATCTCGTGTAGATAAGGAGGGGATCTCGTGTGGATAAGGAGGCGATCTCGTGTCGATAAGGAGATAATCTCGTGTCGATGAGGAAGGGATCTCGTGTCGATTAGGTGGGGATGTCGTATCAATAAAGAAGGGATCTCGTGTCGATAAGGAGGAGATCTCGCGTCAATAAAGAGGTGATCTCGTGTGGATGAGGATGGCATCTCGTATCGATAAGGAGGGGATCTCGCGTCAATAAAGTAGGGATCTCCTGTGGATGAGGTGGGGATCTCGTGTCGATAAGGAGGGAATCTCGTGTCAATAAAGAAGGCATCTCGTGTAGATAAGGAGGGGATCTCGTGTCGATAAGGAGGGGATCTCGCGTCAATAAAAAAGGCATCTGCTGTAGATAACGAGGGGATCTCGTGTGGATGCGGAGGGGATCTCGTGTCGATGAGGATGGGATCTTGTCTCGATGAAGAGGGGATCTCGTGTCCATAAGGATGGGATCTCGTCTCGATCAGGAGAGAATCTCGTGTCGATGAGGGAGGAGATCTTGTGTGGACGCGGAGGAGATCTCGTGACGAATAATAGTGGATCTCGTGTCAAGAAAGAAGGGATCTCGTGTCGATAAGGAGGAGATCTTGCCTCAATAAAGAAAGGATCTCTTGTGGATAAGGAGGGGATCTCGTGTCGATAAGGAGGGGATCACGCGTCAGTAAAGAAGGGATCTCGTGTGGGTGACGAGTGGATCTCGTGTCAATAAAGAAGGGATCTCGTGTGGATGAGGAGGGGATCTCGCATCGATATGGAGGGGATCTCGTGTCAATAAAGAAGGGATCTCGCGTGGATGAGGAGGGGATCTCGCTGGTTGACAAATATTGTTCATGACATTTGCAAATTGAGACAATTGTATTTAAATAGTGCCTCTGTTTAGGGTTGTAATGCAGTCTGTGCATTTTTACTATATTTCTTAGATATATTAAGTGACATTTTCCCTTGCAATGCACTGAGATCTCACTTGAAATTAATGCTGCATAACTCTGTAACGATATGATGTCCTTTTTAGGTTGTCTGACTTACTTTATTAAATTACACCTGTTTGGTACTGTTGTCCAGAGGTCTATACAAATGCCATATTATAACAAAACCAGAGAACTACGAACTAAAAAAAATATCCATAATAACAAGTAGCACATAAGGACACGAGTAACATTAAACATCTTTTGGCAGGTTTATATATATATAATTTCATTTAACCAGCATAAACATTACAATAAAATAACAATAAAATGATACGAATCATCAATATATATGGACATGTTGTTACTATTAGTCCCCTCTCCTAGATTTAGCTACAGTTGTGAGAAGAGCACCAAGACATATTGCTTTGCTAATGAATGTTGTGTGTCGTAATAAATAAACTGGTGTCGTATAACCACTTATTCAAACTTCTGCTATGTTGCTATAGTATATATTATAATGTGTTCCATTATTTGATAAGACCAATTGACGATATTTAAAATATAACTGGACTTAGCAGTTCAATATGCTATAATAATCATCAACTTTCTAATTTCTGTGATGATAACTATTATTCATGACGTTCGCAAATTCATCAATTTTATTTTTGAGCTGATGCAGTCTGTTAACTTTTTCATTTCTCTATAGATTGGTTGACACTTGCATCTAAGTACTTTGTACTCTTGTCTAATTCATATTTACATATTTTGCAATGTTTTATTGATATGTCCACTTGGCCGTTGACTTGCAATAAAATCCTTTTCGATTTAATTAAAAAGCTAAAATTTGACAAATTAAAAAAAAAGTAATCCTGGATAAAAACATGTGTAAGGTACATACCATTTCCTGTATGCTTAGATCTATATCTATGTGTAATATATGTAATATATACTTTCAGACAAAAATGTACATACATATTTTACACATTTTCTGACATCAAATATTTGCTAAACACAAAGGTCATGATTGAGGATTTATAATGTCACAATATTTAAGTTGTATTTATTTTATTTTATAGCGTTATTCCTATTCAAAGCTTTATTTAAATAAAGCTTAATTAAAATTTGTCCAAGACTTCATGATTGATTTCTTGATTTGGACAAAACTGTAATAAAATCAGTCCTGGTAAAACTCCAATTAAGTATTATTGAGCTCAAGTGGCTCAATCATATCTCGGCTCAATTACCTACTTTGAACAAGATGAATCGATCTGTCGAAAACAATAGCCGTTTCACTATTTCCGCTAATTATGATTTATTCCGCTTGTCATCTGTAATTCGGCCGTCGGCAACACTGTCAGGCCAGCGCAAATGTTGAGTATTCAGCGGGCTGTAGTGCGCCAACGAAAAAATACAAGTTCAAAGTGTCTTCCACCAACATAATATCACTAGATAGTTAACAGGTTCTTACTTAAGTTGCATATAGGTTTAAAATGGACCCACGCTTTTCTCGCCGCGCTCACCGCGCAGTTTGCCTGGTTCCACGTCCCAAATCGTGACTAGAATGACAGCGTATTGATTCGTCAAGTAGGGAGCGAGTGAGCTGCACAGTGAAAAATAAAGTCGCATATAACGTGGTTGTCACCAAAATTTGATCTCGCGAGTTATCGCACACATAAAACGAGATTCACGTGCATGCCCTATTCGGAGCAAACTCTGAATGCTAGAAGATGTAGAGACGAAAACTACATGTATCCGTTGCGCAGGTAGCATGACAGAAGAGCACTGGTGGGACCGCTAGCGCAGTGGCGCCACCACGCTAGTGCGAAAAAGGCCCGTGCTCGAGTTCCCCATTGTCTAGCAAGCTATGAGTCCATCAGCCCTTGTATGTGTGACCATCGTTATTGCGTGAAAGGGCGGTATGTAGCATATCAGCCTCGGCTTGCCGGTGATATAAGTGGACCTGTTATAGTGACCGGCCTGTGGGATTATTCCTTTGCAGCCCTACAGCTGCGTGTCGGCCCGGTGATCGACTGATCGCAGGTTCGCCCCTCCGTCAGGGCAACCGGAACATTTTTGGAAGTAGCCGGCGCCAAAATATCACAGTAATATGTTAATAAAGAAATATCATCGGCAACAACGGGCTTCCCCACGATATATTACGTGAACGATCGTCGCTTGTTTGGCGACCGCTCCCTTCTAATATATCGACCACGCGATGGCATCGATGGCATGGAGCCGCGGATTAGCCCTATAAACACGCGGCAACCCAATAAACCAGATAACGAATAGCTATTCTACTTATTATACAAAACAAAGGTACTATACAGGGCACCAACAGAGATATACCTTAATACCTCTGTACCCGGACCAAAGGCAGCACCTCCATGCAATACCCGGTGTAAGGCGTCACTCGCCATGGCTATATGAATGCAGGGTCAATTGAGACTTGAAGAGTGCATTCGCGCCTTGGTAGGCAACCGAAAAAAGAAATGTCTCGCCAGACTCCTGCCCCTCCCTCCGCCGCTCATCCACACAAACCGTGCATGCCCCCCCCCCCCCCCCACACACACACTCCTCTCAGACCATAAGGTATATCTGTGCCCGGTGTTTCCTGCACACGCCCTAGAGACATGAATTTCATGGACTCCTAGCCCCCTCACCCCCTCGCCCACCCGCACTAACCAGGGTTAATGCACTTCCTTCTGCCCACCCTCCACACCCACCCACCGGACTCCTGCAGCCCCCAAGCCCACCGAAACCCTTCACACCTGCACCCCTGCCCGCTACCCGCGTCCGCCGACACCCACAACATTCCTCTACCTTTGCGCCCCCCCCCCCCCCGGCCACTAACACCCACACTTCTGTCCGCCGCCCGAACGTCAATTTACCTCAACGCAGGAGAGTTGCAAGACGTGCTGGTGTCCGGACGTCTTTACGTAAAGTGATTTTATAGTTAGGAATGTCTGAATCCAGTTGGGGGTGGGGGGGGGGGGGGGCGTGGGGGGCTACTGCGACTGAATGCTTGCTTTGTCGTTGTGAATGCTTGGCTTAATATGACCGTGAGAGGGTGGGGCAGACGACGTAAACGCTTTGCTTGTCATGGTCATGAGAGGGTATGTTAGACGCTATGAAGGCATGGTTTTTCATGAGGGTGAGATGGTTTACCACGTGATATGAACATGTCGTATGGCATGATCGTAAAGGGTATGGTAAAGGGGACGGGGGGGCGGATTTAAAAACAATTCATTATCGCTTCACGAGGATAATTAAACCGTAATCCCAATTAACGGAGAAAATACGATATCGCCTTTTACTCAGGAAATATTGAGCAATATATCACTAAGGGTTTACTGCATCATTTACTGCATGAACCCCTCCATACCTTCCATTCGGGTAACACTTAACTCTAATACGTCTACAAGATACACACATAGTCGAAGACATCAATAAAAGGCCGTTTCAGTTTGATCTATCCCCCTTTGGTTGTCCAAGAAGAGTTCTTGATCCAATTGAACTTCAATGTTCGCAACGGTTGCCTGAGACACCAACATTTCATTTCCTGCGCCGCTGTCCTAGTTTTGAGTAGGTGGGGTAGATGTATGTTGAGCATCCTTAATTAGGAATGTGTTTACACGCAAGGTATATGTTGGCATATTTATGGCCCAGAAAAATTCAAGCAGCCGTGGGCACAGCCTGACGATTTATTAGTGAGCTTGCTTACGTGTGTAGAGGCGTAGTTTGCCGGCCGCTCTTACCGTTGTATTTATCGCACAGACTGGGCTTAAAGGTCTGCGGTAACGATGTTTACGTCCTAACCGAACGGTTAAAAGTGTGGACCTCTACCTTTACAGTTTTTTTCAATCCTGAATGCAACTAACATTCAAATAGACAAGTTTCAAAAGAACAACTTGGTAGATATATTGTGTTAACATTAGCTTTCTAAATTGCTTCAGTTTTGTTAAATTCATGGTTGTTATGGGTATTTTGACAAACAGTTTCACGAGAACAAGGGCCGTAGCCAGGACTTCAGCAAGTGTACGCACCTGCTTCATATTAAATGAAACAAATTAATCTCGAAAACAGGATTGCATGTACCGGCACAACCCAATGTGCATGTACGTGCATACGTGCGTATGGCTGGCTGCGCCCCACAAACTAGACTAGTACTGTCACTTTTCCATTTCCACAGACTGAGCAAGCTTACATGTACCTATCGGCGTGTAATGTTTAGGATGAAATTGTGTAGCGTGTCTAAATTAAACTGGTGCGGCAAACTTACTATCCAAGTAGCATATACATGTAAACGGTTGGCTTCAGTCACACATCAGTTCAATTTAAATTACACCTCTCATAGCTGCGTTTGTTCTGATGTCTATACATGCGACATATAATAACGAAACAAGAGAGCAAGAAACTATTAACAATATTGATAACAAATAATGCATAAGGAATTTAGTAATATTATGAAATTGTGGCTGGTTGATGCATAGAGACATTTTTATTTAACCAGCATAAACATAAAACATATTGCAACGAAATGTCCGCTGATGACGAAATGAGACATAACCAAGCACCTGGAAAAATGTGCGTGAGTAAGTCTCCGGAAGGGTGGGCGATAAGGAAAGGATTATGAGACAAGAGAAAGAGAGAGAAGGAATCTAGGCAAGAGGAATTGTTTAAGGCGCCTGTAATTATTTGAGACACTTGTAATTAAGTGAAGACTTTCATTTGTGTGATACTGACATGGACACAGCAACGTCATAAAGATCAATTGATTGACTGATATTGACAATACCCTCGGGCTTGTACCTCCGGTTCTATTGAATATTTGTTGATTTTAGTAAAGCATTTGATTATGTTAATCATAAATTGATATGGTATAAACTTATTAACTCAGGAATTTACGGTAATATACTACGGGTGTTACAATCCATGTATTCTAAACTAAACTCGTCTGTTGCTACGGGCGAAGGTATCTCTGCTTATTTCGACATGGTAGTTGGTACCGGAGAGGGCTGCCTGATCAGCCCATTGTGATTTATTATTTATGTTAACTCAGTACTTGATACGTGTGCATCTGCTGGGAAAAACGGTATTTATGTAGATGAACAATTTGACAATGTATGTGCCATATTATGCAGACGATTTAAATGAAATGAGTGACACTATAGGTAAACTGCAAAAATGTATTAATGGTTTATCAAATTTCTGTAGTATTTGGGAACTGTCAGTCAATCTCGCCAAGACAAAACTCATGGTTTTTAGAAATGGGTGTGTAGTTAAAGCTAATGAGAAATGGTACCTGGATGGGAAATTAGTTGAAATTGTGTCTTATTACAAGTACCTAAGGCTAGAATTTTCCAGTCGATTGAACTGGACTATCGCACAGAAAACCCTGGCTCTACAAGCAAATAGAACAGTTGCCTTTATACTGCAAGTTGCGAGGCAGGTAATTTTTTTGATATTGAGACCTGTTGGAGGCGTTTTTGATAAAATGGTTATTCCTGTGTTAACATATGGTAGTGAAATATGGGGAAATAGTACTCATGATTGTATTGAACAGGTTCAAACCAGATTTTGCAAGCGCGCGCATCCTGCAGTTACCCAGTCAAATTGCCAATGTAGCTTCCATGGGGGAATGTGGAAGAAGGCCCATCAAAGTATTATGCATTCAACGAGTTTTTAAATATTGGTGTAAACTGTTAAGAATGGATGACTCCAGATTAACGAAAGCTTGTTATGAGATGTTGTACAACCTTGATAAGGCTGGAAAAATTACATGGGCGACCAGCGTTAAAAACACACTCTATAGACTAGGCTTTGGTATTAGTTGGGTAATTCAGGAGGTGGGATCTGTTAAAATGTTTGTTAGTGAAATTAGGCAGAGATTAAATGAGCGCAGTAAACTTGATATGTTAACGCAATTTAAATCTTTGCTAGAACCAGAACTGTATTTAAAGGATCTCACCAACGTGAGTCACAGAAAAGCTCTAGCAAGGTATATTCGGTGACAAGAAGAAGATTCTAGAGCAAAAATTACTTTCGCGAAATCTCATCAGATATCCCACGAGTACCAACTTTATTGATCTTATGTGTAACCTGGATCAAATTGTAATTAAAAACCTAGCCAAATTTATATGAAGCCAGCGCACAGAGACGCGCAACGTTAGAAAACTTGTGACGCACGTATATATTTGCATATAATTTTGCAAACTTTATATATGTACCATGGGCCTTGTGCCTAAAGTACTTCAATAAACTGTTATTGCTTTTTATCGCCAGCTAGCTGAGAATCATAACAGACAAAATAACTAGGTTACCATAGTGACCATATAGGACGGATCAAAAACCAATATGAACAAATAGAACAGACTAAACCGAAAGACTCCTGACGAATCCGGAAAACTTTCTACGAATCCAGATCATCTTGTCAATCTGAACATCAACAAAAGAGGTACGTACAATATAAGTAGGCAACAAAATAAAAAAAAGGATCATCAAGATCAAATATCAATTTATCACTTTTAAAAAATAGGACATTAGATTTTGATTAGATTTTGGACCAACAAGATGGCTATGCATACGGTTGCACAGTGAGACTGCTCTCCACCTTTCCCGTCTTTTGGGGGCTTAACATGACGAAAGATGAGAAACATTCCTTAAAATGTGGCAGCACTCAATGTCGAAATACCAAATGTGTTGAAATATCAACAAGTAGGAGGACAATTATAATTTTTATAATTTGTGCGGGCGATATTTGCCACAGCCAGCAATTGAAAGCTTGCTACAAGCTGCGGTACAGTGCCACGGCTCACTGAGCACATATACTGAGACTGATCAGCTTTGCACGACAGGTACAAGTTACCAACAGGTGAAGCCAGTTCCACAGCCAGTAACTTTATGAATGGTCGTAGGCTTTGTTTCACGGCCACGCTTCACTGCCAAGTGTCATTGACTAGCCTGACGTGGCAGGTACCAGTAATCAACAGGCGCGGCGGGCAGTAACACCCAGGGTCCTTCCCTTTTCTTGGATTACCCGCGATGTGATATGTCGGTACAAAACGGTCTCCACACCGCCTAATATGGATACAACCGGCATTTTATCTGGTCAAGCGGATGCTGCCGAGCCAACACGCGCGGACGAAAGACTTATAAAGGTCGAGTCTCGACTAGACCAGTTGGGGGATATCAGCGAAGTAATACAAGTTCTACTCACAAACAAAGCAGAAATTCAGACGGCTATTGAATATAAGGAACTTTCCGTTACGGAGATAAAGAAGGATACAGAGAGGGCTCACGACAGGATAAACGTTATAGAACAAAAAATGGATGCCCTCAAAGAAGAAAATCACAGACTAAAAGTGGACAACCGAGGACTACGAGATCGGATGATTAGCCTGGAGGGGAAAACCTCCAGGCTAATCATCCGATTGATTTGGGAAAAACTCTGCAGCCCCCGAAAAGGTAATCAGAAATATATTACGTGAATGTATGAAAATAGAAGGTGCCCAGGATATTGGTTTTGTTCGCTGTCATCGCCTTAGGCGTAAAGCCAGAGTTTCAGGTGCAACCCAGGCCGATCATCGTGCGCTTCCACTGGTATGGTGACCGATAGAAAGCGTGGTCTGCCCAGGCGACTCAAATCGGCAAAATACAGGATAAGCGAAGACTTCCCAGAGGAATACTGTCGGGAGAGAAAGATCCCGAAGCCAGTGCTAAGGGCAGCAGCCAAACCTCTGAAGAGGCTTACCTCAAAGTAAACAAGCTGCTTTACAAGGGTCAACTGTACTCGGCAACCGATGTCCATGAATTACCACCGGAAATACAACCTGAAAGCCAGTGTCAGGCCGAAACAGCAGATACGTAGGCCTTTATAATCGGCACCATTATCAAACTTCTATATTTGCCATATTACCCTCCACAGCGACCCGCTGCGTGGCCCGCTCACTCAGACGTCACAAAAATCCCATCAGCCTCCGCGGCATCTCACCAACAATAATGGCGAGAGAAAGTGGTGGACATAACCATTCCGCTGCAAAGCTGTGCGGTGCATAGCGTAAGAACACATTAATGCGTCACTACACAACACGCTAAAGGTAAAACAAGACTGCTTTGATGTCTTCGTATCACTTTTTTATCATGACAAGACAAAGGGTCTTCATTTTTCGTAACTTTGCATTCGGCTTCATCGGTGGTTTTCTGGTGCAGGTACTAACTTAGCAAACATAGGTCACAAACCCGCTGAGCCTAACGGACGGACCATTTGATCCCAAGGGCGAGAGAGGGCGATGGTTTTGTTTACCATTTAGTTTAGAAATTTGGAAGTCGATCTATTTTTGCCTGCAAAGGGTTGTAATGTAAAGAATCAACTTAGATGCTTAAAATCTAGCCATAGTCACACACCGTAAAGCGACGGAGAAGTGGAAAGGGGGTAGCCCTGTTGCGTGACCCCCCTGGCTATTCCGCTGTGGACCGCGCCGGGGCGGACTCTCTCGTCCCCGTATCGAGCGAGGTCAGAGAGACAGGTTTCAGGACTGTGGTGAGGGAAGGGGGCAGGATGGGGCGGAGTGCGAGTATGGATCTCGTGTACCCCCTCCCCCCCCGCACCCCCCAACTGGCCATCCCTCTGAACTGGAAAGTAAACATCCTTGATTTTCGCGCAATTTGAGCCAAAACGGCGGCCATGATGCATCGCACTCAGCTAAAGTTAGCACAGCCAATGAGAATATGTGAAAGAGGCAGAGCGCGTTGACCCTGTTGACCAACCCCTGCCAAGCTTAGATTAGCTGTTTACATCCTCACGTGGAGCGAGCGGAGGAAGAGCCTTCATTTGTGACTTCTCCATTGAGAATAACAAGTATAACTCCGTTAAACAATTCTACCAGTCACAAAAAGGCGCAAAAAGACGACACTGCCTACAGGATCATGAGGGAACAAGACCCAGGTAAACAACGAGAACTTGCCCGACCGAACAAGGACTTCGAGCACACGAAGTGGAGTGCAGTAAAATACGATGTGATGTTGCGAGTTCTGCGGGTCAAGTTCAGCGACAACGAACTCGTGCAACGCCTTAAGAAGACTGGACAGAAACGGATAGGGGGCGCAAGCAAAGACAGGTTCTGGGGTTGAGGCGTTGCACTTTCCCTCACCAGAAGCACCTCGGACACCCCCATAGACCGGCGACAATCGACTGGGCCAAGCACTGGAGGCAGTCCGCAAGGATATCACCTGAACAGCTGCTCCGGCATGACTGCCTGACAGCATAAAACCATGAAAAATAGCTATGCTGAAGTGTATCAGCCACGCAGGGTCTCATGCATGCGTGGAATGTCAGGGGCGAAAATATAACTTATGTTACATGGTATAAATAATTGTTAGTATTGATGATAATAACTAAAACATGGGAAGGGGATATGGTATAAAAGAGTATAAACTTTGTAATTACTTACATGTAGTAAAGAGAATGAATGTAACAAGGATGGAAATTCACCTTCGAGTGAACTGCGGGGGGGGGGGGGAGGGGGGCGTAGTCTATCGATTTGCAGCATACGAGACAGGATAGCCGTTCATAACGGTTATCATGTGTATAATTGTCTACAATTTAAAAACAAACACGCGCATCGGCAGGAATAGGCATTTTGAACCGATACCAAGTTTATAGCGTTCCGCATGACGGGTACAATGCAGAAATCGAATTGTGTCAGAAAATTGGGCGAACCTAAAGTCAAGGGCAAAAGAAAATAGCGTCTTATCGTCTAAAACAGACAAGGACGATGCCCAAGTGGTTAAGCTTCTTTGTGTTAAGTACCATTATGGCGGGAACTACCTTTTTTTAGCATGAATGTTCGTGGCTTGGCAACGACTAGAAAGAGAAAGGAAGTATTCAACTGGATAACGGACAAGAGATATGATGTTTATTGCCTAGATTTCATTGGGTCATCCGACGGCAAAAGACCAACTGGACGGCTAAACCTTAGGTTTAAGGATGTTTGTAAGCGAGACATGAAGGCTTGCGGCATTGATCCAGATTCTTGGGAGGATCTGGCATCCCAATGGAGGGGATGGACACGTGTCGTGCGTGACGGAATGGCCCACCACGGCGGGCTTTGGTTTATGAAAATGGACTTGAAACGCCAATCTAGGTGTCTACCAGCGAGCACACACCAGGATCTATCGACAGGTCAGCGGGGGGGGGGGGGGGGTTAGAGATGTTTTTGCTCTAGTGAGAGCAGATGGGTCGCATTGTTCTTCCGAGAGTTACTTGACTCTACGATTTGGATAAAGGGTTGAACTATGGGATTCTGGATATCTGTTAACTGCGCCCATTACCACCCCCCCGCCATTCACCTGCGAGCCGCGAGGCGACCCCTCCACCCCCCCTCCATCTCTCGGCGGGCGAAGGCCCCCACGCCCCCCTCACGTCGGGCGCGACTTCGTACCTCCGGGCCGAGACTTCGGCACGCCTACGCAGCCATTTGAACTGAGGCCGCATTGATGTGTCAACGCCGGATAACTGCAACGACAGCGGTTCCATAATTATCTTATAAAATTAGTCATCCTCCCTCAGCCCCGCTACCCTTTCTCCCCCTTCCTCTTAGTCCGATCGTTATCTCTACACCTGCACCGGTCTCCTATTGCCACCTGGCACGCGAAGGGTACCCCCCCCCCCCCACTGTGCACATGCCCCCCCCCCTCCCACAATGCACGTCATCCCTCCTTCCCCTCACCCCACTTTTCACCCCCCCGCCATTTCTCACATTTCTCAAAGTGTATTCACCCCGATCCATTTCTCTTCCGCTCCCTCTCCCCCCGCCCGACATTGCCCTCCCCTCATCGCACTACCCCATACTGTTGTTCTCCTATACCTGCTTGCCACCCCTCTCCCCCTCCTACCCACACCCAACCATGACAGTGAACTGTATTTCACAATCAAGGAGTGACGTCATTGATGTGTCATCGACGGATAACTGCAAGGACAGCAGTTCCATAATTATCTTGTAAAATTAGTCGGCCTCCCTCAGCCCCGCTACCCCTTTCTCCCCCTTCCTCCTAGTCTTTCACCGCGTTCACCGCGTCCCACCCATATTTAGCATGTCGCCCCACCTTACCACCACCTATGAGAGAGGGATGTACTCTAGCCGCCCACCAGCCTCCCCCACGCCTGCACCCCATACACAAAGAGACCAATATATTAATTTGACAGGCGACCCAGACCAATGGAGTCACCGAAGCGTGTCGCCAGGAAAAGCCAACCGACTACTAGTCACCACTGAGCGTGTTGAGACTTGTCTCTTTGTTGTGGACTTGAAGGTGAGGGGAGGCGGGTGGATGTAATGGGAGTGTGCGAAGTTCAGCCCAGCTGGCTGTTCATCGGATTTCCAGATGAGGGTGACCGGACCATAATGTAAAACCAATATTGAATTTAGTTCCCCGTTTTCGACTGAGAACATAAGGTCTGGCGTTTATAAGTTCTTCCCTGTGTAGTTGGTATTTTTAAATGTATGTCTTTAATAGGAAGTGATAGGCTCGTTTTACTTATATCTAATAGTTTTGTCGGGCAGCACGTACGTTGGATGATATATGGAGACAGTTAGTCTAAAGATTACGATGTAGAGACGTTTCGAAGGGATTGCGTGTTTAATCAGACTACTTGGAGGGTTTGTCTGAGAGTTATGTAACCGTTAGTTTGTACTCGATCCTCTTTTACGAAGCACGAGGGCCGTTCTTAGACTACCATAGTGCGAGCGACGGGTTGACTGACACTTTTTCACAACACAGCTAGTGGGAGTGCTGTGTGAAGTCATTTGCTGACGGAACATTTCTATCAAAGACAGCTGAAATGAGTTATATCCACATCCCTGGTTTGTTTTCAGCCTCGCTCCCTACATTGAGTTGGCTAGAGAACATTAAGTTTCCATGCCCCTCCATATCGCCGTTTGTTGTAATTGCCTAGGGGAACAGGTGGTGAGAGACGCAGTCCCTTGGGGAAGGGTGGAGTGGTTATGCGCTCATGCTCTGTTTTTAGTGTTGAGGCTATGAGGAGAGCGTAGTTGATGGAGGGGGTTGGGGCGCGTATGCACTGTTTTTAGAAATTATCTAAATATTAAGAAATGAGCTGGGTGTGTGGGGCATTGAGGGGTTCCCCTTTCGGAGTGGAGATGCTTGCATGTTTTTTTTTTATAAATGATTTCAGGGTAGGGAGGAATGAGGTGTTGTTACCTCTGTGTGTGGTTGTGCTATGGTTGTTAAGGTTTATTGGAAAGGTTTTATTTAATATGAAACATTTATAGGTAGCATAAGTTTTATGTTTCAAATGCCATAAAGTTATGTTCGACATGTATGTAGCTCATTAGAAAATTGTGAAACATATGGGTAGCATTTTACATGTTTAGCCTTTCCTATAGGACCAAGTTTCTTTTTTATGCCACATTCGAGGACTCAATAGACAACCGCCAAAGAATACTTATATACTGTATACTATAAATTTCGGTATTTAATGCAAGGAAGCTTAGGTTCATGTGGCAATAATAAAGCGATAAAAGCAGGTTCTATAAATAGTGTGAATAATTACAGGGGGTTTTCACTATTACCCAACTTGGCTAAATTATTCACCAAGTTGTAAATGAAAGGTGTGTTACATGGGCAGAAGACTCTGACAAGTTTCTTGAGGAACAAGCTGGCTTTAGGAGAGGGAGGAGTACAGTAGATCAATTTTTTACACTACACTGTATTACACTACAGGCTATGATTCAAAAGTACTTGTCAAAAGCAGGAGGAAGATTCTACTGCGCATTTATTCATTTTTCGAAAGCTTTCGACAGGGTTCCACACAAGCAACTATGGTTCAGACTATACAGTGAGGGAGTGCATGGTGATATAATGAAAGTGTTACAATCAATGTATACCAAACTGCAGTCCTGTGTGCAAACCTCTAAGGGTCTTACCGACTCATTTACCGACAATATTGGTACTCGGCAAGGGTGTATATTGAGTCCCTTCCTCTTTAATATGTATTTAAATGAACTTGCATATACATGTAAGAAAGCTGGCTGTGAGGGTTTGTATGTGAATGAGGTCCTCCCTAATGTAATTCAGTTAATGTTTGCATATGATATTGTTAATGGAACGGACACAGTGGGTTGTTTACAGAAGCTATTAAATGTTTTAGAAGACTTTAGTAGCAAATGGGGATTGCAAATCAATGTGGATAAAAGTAAGATTATTGTATTTAGAAATGGTGGACCCTTGAGAAGCAATGAAAAATGGTACTACAAGGGAAAGCCTCTGCAGGTTGTGTCTTACTATAGATATTTAGGTATCATATTTTCTTCTAAATTGATGTGGTCTGTGGCTCAAAAGAAATTTAAAAAAACTGTGGTGGTTTGGAGGTAGAGACATATTTTGATCTCTTTGACAAAATGATAGTACCAATTCTTACATACGGTACAGAAGTTTGGGGTTATGATGTCAAAGATTGTATAGAACGTGTGCACACGAAATTTTGTAAATATGTCTTGGGCGTACCGTGGAGTACACCAAATTCGGCGGTTTATGGTGAGTGCGGTAGATTACCTCTAAGGGTAAGGTGTACAATTAGTTGTGTTAAATACTGGGTGAAATTGTTAAGAATGCCTGAAGCCAGACTTACGAAATGTACTTACAATATGTTATTTAGGCTGACAGAGGCTGGTCGTATGACCTGGGTTTCTAAATTCAAGCACTTACTACAACTCTATCTGTAAATATTGCTTACAACATGAAACTATTTTTTCTCTTGACGAGTTCCATATTTAAATGAAATGCCCATTGTATGACAATCTCCGCAATGATTATTTTCGTACAAGATATTTAACGACATATGATATTAGGAGTTGTTTATGTATTATGACTTCCGAGGAAAAAACATGTTTAATCTCATTAGCAAGGTTTATAAAAAAACCATTCACTATGTATGAAAAAAGGTTTAGCCTAATTCTCTCTAATTAACTAAGTTTGTTCTACTCGGTTGCATGTTATTTTTGTGTTCTGTATTTGTACGAGCGGCCTGGTGCCTGAAGTTACCAATAAACTATCTATCTATCTATCTAATAAAACGAATTGTATCCAGGATGTTGAATTTATGTATCAATCTGCGATGAACTATAAAATAAAGTAATATTCCTGTATGTATTGCTAGTGAACATGAATTTGAAACATGTTACACGTAAATTGTTTGGTGGAACATTAAATTAAGATTGCGCTGAAAGTTTACCAACGATTAAGAGAATAACGCGCTATGGCTGGTCCTGTTATAATTTGCGTTGAGACAAATGTGAAAAGAAACGATATGATCACAGGAATTATGTCTGAATAATCAGTGATGTAGCCATCTCAGAGAGGATGAAGGGGACATACATGCGTTTTCTATTTTTGGACAATACGTTATGTTGAACGGTGAGGAGTAGAGAGTTGGGTGTTTAGAGAATAGGTACTATGATAGAGAAATTAGGGACGTGTGTGCACTATTTCTAGTAATGTCAATGTTAGAATATGAGGCGGGTGGGTGGAGCATTGGGGGATTCACCTTTTGGAGTGGAGATGCTTACATGCTATCTTTTTATAAATGATACCAAGGCAGGGAGGAATGAGGTGTTGTTACCTATATGCGTGGTACAGCTATGGTTGAAGATGTTAAGATTGACTTATAACGCTTTATTTCATTTGAATAATTTACGAGCAATATACGGCAATGATCTTATAAATAAATAAGTTTTTGCTTCATTGAATTATTAAATTTGTTTGTGTATTAGATGATTCATATGCAATCAAGTTTATGTTTAATGTAGCATTCGGGTCAATACTTAGATAATTGTGTAACGAATATGTAAGTATTCTGTCAGTTTTATGTATCATATGTCATAAAGTCTAAGTTATGTGCAACATTTATGTAGCTCATTGGACAAGTGTGAAACATGGGCAGAATTCTGCGTTTTGCCTTTCATATATCAATACTCAATAGACAACCCTGAGAAATACATATGTATTTTATATATTTTATATAATACGATTTATATTTGTATTTTTACCTGTTCAGTTTTGGGGGGTAAGATCTCGATACGCCACTTTAATGGCATCACATGACGTGACGGGCTTTAGGTGGGGCAGTTTGATGGAGCTCTGTTAGCTAAGGTGATTTATAGTATTTAATATTCATTAAAGTTAATTGTCTAAGGCATGTCATCCCTAAACCATGCATTGCATCCTCTACTGTAAAGTTTAAAAGTATCTAGAAGGTTTACTTTAAGAAGGCATCAAGGATTGGCGTGTGATTGGATAACTCTGGTCACATGTTCAGAACATGTCGATACCCGCCTGATGGGCGAAGAGCAGTTTTTTATGCTGTTGTAAGATTTTCTCGATTATGGCTTCTTTTTAAATAAAATGATTAACGGCAAATAGATTTTACACCAGCATAGATTAACTTTTATATCATATTGCAGCCCCCACGCCCTCCTTTTTTGAATTTAAAGAGTGAGTTATTTAAAAGTTATTTAGATAATCATACTGTAGTCAGTTGTTCTAGTTTCTTAGACAAGGCTGCCAAGAGCTATACCGGTCGGTAATTGGTCAGTAAATTATCGTCCCTAATGTCAAGAATGCTGGTGAAAGAGAGCAATAATAGACCAATGTGTATTTATATATACATACATAACTGTATCTAGGGCCCCACCCAGACCTGGCACACTGGGGGTTCACTCCGGGTCAAGAATAAATAAATCCTAGTATATAGGCTAACTATCTTAATCATTAATTACTCTCCCCAATGATACTTGCGTAAAGCATTCCTAGGAAATTGAAGGGTGTAATAATGGTATATGAGATATATATCGACATAAGTAAATCTATGGCTTACATATATGCATCCTTTTAGAACAGTTACATTAAAATTAAAGACTAAAACAAAGTTATAATTATTTCTGTCAAGTATACAATTTAATGAACGTTGGATTGCACAGATGCTTGCAGTCAATTTGTTTTAAATGCTGCCAGGGAAACTGATTTCAAAACTTGACGGTTAGGAAGCAGCTCTCAGTGATAGATGTGTCAGCAATTAGGGTGTTTTAGACGCGATAGACCCGCTGCATATGTCCATAGTTTGACACTGTTCAATACAATATCGTTGATGGCTACTCACCTTCGTACTTTCACTCTTTGGCTTCTTGATCTGGCAGTAGTTGGGAACTATATTGCGACGCCTTTTGTCGGTACTTGTCGGCACTCAAGAAACACTGAATATGCTTGAACCGTAACACAGCCTCGCGTGCTGCTGACGCCATTTACCCAGAGTGACTGTCCGTGAAGAGGTAACCGCTGCATGATGCACCCAGTACACAACCTCACACGAGATCTCGGCATAGAGCGACTTTTTATTTTCTGTCGGGTAATGGCCGCCCGTGCGCATGCATTTTTAGCCTTGCTCGCCAGGGCGACGCTGCGCAAATCTATAGGAAAAATGTGCGGAGAGCTTGGCGCCGCGCTATGAGATGCATTATGACGTTATGAATATTCAGTACTAGCACTGAGTTACTTTAATTAAAGTTACGCTGTGCGCGGTTTGCAGCAGGGTGGGTTTCCAGATATGCTGGATAGGACGGTTTCGAGAATTACGAGAGCGTAGCTTTTGATTATCATATGTTGAATGGTATATGGCTCACAATTATGACGAGAAGTGTTCAGAACCAGATGCTGTCAAACGCCGTCATTCGTTGTTTCTCATCAGGGCTCACTGGTGTTTTTATCTCGTTGTTGCATTTTCGCTTGTGTCATGAGTTCCATAGCCCCCAGCTTCACAGTCTGTCTAACGTTATGGCCAGCTGCGTTTCGGTGCGGCAGTGAGTTATATGGGGTATAAATAGACAACGTTACTGCGAAGAGTCAATGGGATGTGTAAATTGATATCTTTATCTTCGTTTTAATATACTCCTAGTCCAAACGTTACATATCCGGTTCATCGCGCGATATTTCATCAACGTTTCAGGGGATTCAGATGGCTTCGATGGATTTACAACAGTTAGAAATTCCGAATACGCAAATGCACGAAACACAAACCACTGAGTCTTTTTCTTCATTTATTGCATATATGAATATTAAATACAACACACATACATACACACTTAATTCTGAACATAAACATACACGAACACTCAATTATAGACATAGTTAAATGAACACACATGTAGATATATTTACATAAACACATCATCCGTTATACAGAAAGAGGGTCATATCTAACGGTTAGCATGTATTCCGTCGCTTTGCATCACCCGCTTTATGTAAAAATATGGAAAGCGAACTTTTTTCTTGGCA
The DNA here is from genome assembly GCA_964019135.1 of Arenicola marina. NCBI lineage: Eukaryota > Metazoa > Annelida > Polychaeta > Arenicolidae > Arenicola > Arenicola marina. Next base: position 36,100,413 of record OZ025253.1, on the reverse strand, counting down.
ATACGTAAACATGTGATTGCTTCGCATTCGAACCCCTCTATTGATAACACTCTTCGGGTTCTTTGACTAATATCTCTTCGAATATGGTCCGTGGATTCTGAACCCTGTTTTTGTACTCCTTTGGATGTGAGTTTTGTTGTGTCGGGGGAGTCTGAAAACATAACACTTGCTGCTAAACCCCGAAAAATATGTCACATGTCCTTCTCCCTTGAATAGGCCTGGTTTCCTAGCATCTCTGGTTTCATGATACGAACAACATTCCATGGGGAGAATTATTTCTTGTGGGTCAATATCTTCTTGATGACATGATCCCAACACCATCTGTCATGTTTTCTCTAGCTGCGTCTGTCATTGCTTCTCAAAGTGTTGGGGTGGCTTTGGCAAAGTACAAACTATCTGTATCTGCTGTCAAAGATAAAGTCTTTTGAACTGGAATGTCTCTTCTGATACAATCGTAATAAAATTGGAGCATCCGCAGTTTCGCCAGGGATAGTATGAAAAATCCCGTGGTGATTGGTATATCAAATACTATTTGTTTTTTCTCGCTTTCAATCTCATAATAGTCTGGTGCGACTTCTGTAGCCGTTTGGAATCTTGGATCATTGATCTTGTCACATGTCTTGGCACGGATTTGTACCTAACATATGTCACGGAAGCGTTCGTTCGACATGAGACTGGACCTGTAAGATGAGATACCAATATTTTTGGTGATGCAAGCCCTGACGGAATGAGCGGGATTGCCATCAGCATTACGTCCAGTGTCCGTCACATATCGAGTGAACGGTAAAAACATTTCTGCTTCATATTTTTAACCGTATGATACACTCGACTAACTACCAACCCGTGTTGGAGATGCCACCGTAATACAGGAGTTGATACAAGTACATACTTAGCTTTGAGGCCGCTTACGAGCATTATTTTGGGTGCTTGAGATGAGCCCCGGGATTCTACCCATTCCTGCATATGGCTTTCCCAATTGTCGAAGGGTCCATCGTACAAAACATTGGGTGGTAATCCTCATAATATTCTTTGGGGGACAGACCCACAGCCCTGGCCTCCACCTCTGCATCTTCCCACACTTCTGGGACCTGGCTATCTACTTCTTTCATTCCAAATAGTGATCCATATCTCACTCTATACAGGATAGTGTGTTTACTGACTTCACCTAAATCATGCTTCTGTGTAAACTGGGGTCCACGCACACGGATGAATTATTGTTGCGTTTTGAATTGTAGTTTAAACTTGCATTCCCACATTTTCAGTACTTTGCAACCACATTGTTTTAAGTACGAAGTACCATCGTCCGTACGTTTACGTCTTTGTTCCAAGAGAGTCTTATGTTTGTTTTTATCTAGGGGGCATTCAGTCACATCCCTGGTAATAACACCCTTGAAATTCATAAATTGGCTGTGATGTCGAATTAAATCCGTCAACTATGTATCGCCCTATTCTTGTGTTGACTCCTTGGTTCAACTGATGTTGAATCGTTAACTGAGGGTCCTTAGTCATCAACCACTCTATCCAATCAAACGAATGATGGGGGATGGAGGATTTCTGGGCTTATTTTTGGCACGTTTTCTAATGAATGGTCCCACTGAAAATTCCTGTTGTAGAAAATAAAGATACAAAGCATTTGCATTCCAACCGGCGATGGATTTGCATGGGTACTGTGGATCATTACGAAGATTTGTTTATCTACTTCATGATGACGGGTGAAGATAATAGAAGGAACCCCAAGAAATTTGCCTTGATGGCAAGATTTAAATGTTTATATCTCTGGCCAATTAAAGGTATAGCCGCTTACTGTTTTTGCGTGCATCTCGCTCTACAAAAAATTTTCAGATTTTGTGTAGTTATTATACTACACGAGATAATCACGCATTGTAGACATATTCTCGTTTTGCCATATATCTTGCAAACGATTATACCCCTGTTCTATTTCAGGCGATGTGTTCCTCAGAGTATTCAAACCCTTCAGTGAGGAATAAAATGCTTCCGAGGGTGGTATGTGTGTTTTTATTCTACTGTTTTATGCTTGAAAGCGGGAAATGTGCCTTTCTGCGCTTCCATTTCTGATATTGATTTTCCTTTTTGATAACGAAGGCCATTTTCTATTCATGCATCTCCATGGCTTTGGTAATGGTTTGTTTTATCCCATTTAGGTCATAAGTACCTGAATTGTAACTTATTACCGTCATATGTTGCATGTACATTGCAAATTTTGATTGTATACGACAGATATACTGATAGATTTTCTTCCTGGCAGACACAATCATTTCCTCTCGTGTGTCTTCCATCCCCAACACTGGCGAGGTTCTTCCTTATCGTCAGTATCGTCATCCCTTGAAGAATATTCGTTGTATCCGACGTTCTACTGGTTATGTCGTTGAAGTGATGATTGAAACCTATAAAACAAGTTTTCATCTAATTGTCTGGCTGTCCTTTTCCTGTTCTTCGGTGTTTCATTTTTCTTTTAGGTCTTCCAATTGTTGTAACACAAAGCCTCATTTGGCAGAAGCAAAGGCGTGGGCATGAGAATCTGCTATCCACGTAAATGTTTAGTTCTGCCAGTTCATCAAATATTGTTCTGAGGGGGGGCGGAAAATCCCCCTTTCATGACGTAACGGGTTTTCCCGTAGATGTTTCATCATATTGGCTGCTTTCTTGAAATGTCGTTCACACGTTTGACACGGATATTTTTCCGTACAAGATTGGATGTTCATGATATAGGAAAGATGGTTTCTATATTCATTAAAATACATATCATTCTCTCTTGCCCATCCATATGGCGTCCGCATCATCTATATATGGTCAGCTACTGTAGTCCTGATTACATTCTCGGCATCGCATCTTATGCATCACTGATACATGCCTCGTCTGGCATCTGTGGCGTGGAAACTCGCTTTCAGTGTGGAACGTACGTTTGCATTGTGAACATGTCTTCTGACGGACGTGTGCCGCCATATGTCTCTGATATATCCCCTACCTTGTTATCACCTTTTCACATTGGGGACAATGATATGACTGTGTCTCTTCGTGCGTCTTCATATGCTTCTTAAAACATAACTTGTTGCCGAATTCAACGTCGCATTTGGGACATACCTAACTGCGAAGTTCTTTCTTGTGAATACGTAACGCCTGTTTAGTGGAACAAGTGGCGTCACATCGCGGGCATACCAGTGCCGGCGGATTCGTCATGTCTTCTTTCGTGGCGTCTGCTCTGTGCTGTTGTCTAGAAGGGATACTGACATATACGGCAAGCATACACCGGACCTAGTCCAACATCGTGCACCTGCATGTGGGCTGCCAGATTAGTGCCATTGCGACATTACAGTGAACACTGTTCACATATGAAGCTATTCATTCCGTTGTTGTGGTTGATATGATTCTGACTCCGGTATTAGCATCTCGTTTATATCAGAATTCTCACCGCCAGTCAGTTTCTCTTCTCTGATCGGCCAAAGTATTCTTTACCTCCCAAGACATTCTCAATCCTCCCCTCATTCCCCCGTTGGCTCTCAAACAGGCAACATCTCCTCCGTCCGGATCATCACCTTGCTGACATAATTTCTAAAAATAGAGCATGCAGGCATTTCCCTCCAATATCCCCCTCAAAGCTCTACTCACCCTGTTTTAGCCAAACATTGACGTCATTGCTAAAAATAGTGCATACGCGCCCCCATCCCCCTCCATCAACCACCTGCTCTCTAACCACCCAGCTCTTTCCTCATCACGTCATCACTAAAAATAGAGCATGCGTGCATAACCACTCCACTCCCCCCCCCCCACCCCCCCAAGCGGCTGCGGCTCTCACAATCTGTTCCCCTAGCCAATTAGAAAACGAACCAGTGGTGGGGTTCTCAACACTCAATCCCTTCGAAACGCCATTATATCGTAATGTTTAGACTAACTGTCAGAATAATAATAATAATAATAAAACGAGCCCCACAAGTCACTTTCTATTAAAGCCACACATTTAACAATAACAACTACACAGAGAGAACTCATAAACACCCGACCTCCTGTTCTCAATCGAAAACGGGTAACTGAATTCAATGTGGTCTTGACATTATCGTCCGCTCACCCCCATCTCGTAATCCGATAAACAGCCAGCTGGGGTGAACGTCGCACACCCCGATGACATCCACGCCACCCCATCCCCCCTCAACTTCAAGCTCCCCCCCCCCAAAAAAAAAGAATGAAAAAAGAGACAAGACAGTCGTTGGCTGTTAGTGACAGAAGTGACAGCATCTTTGACGCCCACGTCTGTGGTGCTATGTATGCGCGGAATAACTCCTTCAACGGGCAATGTACACATTTCGGACTTTCATGAAGGGTAAATTGAGCGCTGCATGGACTATTTTGAACCACGTGCACACTGTATAAACCGATAATAACATATTTTTAGGTAAAACCGTGCTTTTACTACCGTCATGCCTGAAACCGGAAATAAGATTGGAACGTATTGTTGTTATTATTTAGATAGCCATTCCGCAACTCTGGATGAATTTGGAACTCGTAATGGGAGCCTCGGCAAGGGGGGTGCACCTCTGCAAGCTCTCTAGCGGCCAAACTAAGCGCACTAGAGCAATTATATTACGATTTGCCATGGACAAGTGTACACTTGCCTCTCGCTTCTTGCCAAATCTGCGCTCCCTAGATCAAATATTGACCGACTTATGGTCCTTCAAATTCCAAAACGCCACTTGACGCGAGGTTGACGTCGACATTTACTGTCACATTGATGCCATTTGGCACACATGACGTCACTGACGCTTGCCAAATGAAACAAATTGGCTTCTAACTGTTCATGTTACCTCCTTATGAACTTATAGTGACATTATCTAGCGGCTAAATAGGTGAAAAGGAAACGAGTTCACAATTTCGTCGGGTAACGTAAACTTGGACTTCATTTTGGACGCCTACGTTTCGGTACCGCAAAAAACGTTACGCTCGGCTGCAGTTGTCCCTTGATATAATGTGTAACGTCAAATGAACCAAACGTCGATATGAAGTATAATAGTCGAGTAATGACCTTTGTGTTACTGTGACGTCATCACGACATTGTGACGTCATAATATGACGTACCATAACGTTCAAATAATAAGACGCAGACCTTATTCTCCGCAACACAAAACCTTGACCACCACGGCAGTAGATTCATCAGCCCTTCAGATATGGCTTGACGTAATTACAAAAGAATGTTATACTTTATCATTAGGGATAAATAAAATACCAGCAGATGTACAAAGGACAATGCGGTGGGAAAGGAAGACAGCAAGTATGTTTTATGTCACCAGTTATCCGGAGATGTATATTCCCTGTCAAAAGTCGCATAGCTCTCATCTCCAGCTTGGTTTTCAGATTGTTGACAATTTTTCAAATGTGGACATAATCTGTATGCTTTATCATACTTTATCATTGGGCAAATATTCCGTTGCCATGAAGACATAATGCATTTTGCCGTGTGCGTGCCCTAATCTCTTGCAGTCGTCAACATCTCTAACCATTGTGAAGCAAAGGGAAATCGCTCAACCTATAGGATGTCAAATTGAATAAAGTTGGATTTTCCCCTTTGGGTCCAAAGTTAAACGTTTTCGACTATCTACCGAAAAGTTATTAGGTTATGTCACCATGTGTACCATTGGTGGCTCATCTCAGTCCGGTCTATCTATAACTGCAAGCATACAGTGATGACTTGAATAGGACGCCCTGAAGAGCCACTGCTAGGACCAAAAATCGATATATTTCACCATTGGGCAAATTTCGAAAAATTCCTGTGACGTCATTTCTTGCTCGTATTACATATCATAGACACCGTTGCTGCCGAGTAATGTTTAAACAAAGGAAAAATCATCTTAGTATTTGACGAAGGCACTTGTGACATACGCGAAAAGATATTTTCTCTAACATGAGAGATTAAGTGATTTGACATTTTAAGCCCCATAGAGAATTGCCCGTCACACCTGGAACCGGAAGTAAGATAGGAACATAGTATTCCTCTTAGTGTTTGACGAAGGCACTGGGGAAATACGCGAGAAGATATTTTTTCTAGGATGAGAGGTTAAGGGATTTAACATTGGAAGCCCCATGGACAATTGCCGTCACACCTGGAACCGGAAGTAAGATAGGAACATAGTATTTATATGATTTTATCATTTGTATCCGATTTTTTTTCATTTTTTCAATGTACCGAAAGTCATGTCTTCGTGACGTCATATGACGTATCGGAAAAATCTCAGACTTCACAGAGGCTATTCACATTTATATTTCTATGAGTTCCCGAAACACTAGAGCGATACATTCGACTTAAATTGGTCAAACCGGAGAAAAACGGTTCAAGTTCTTCTTTTGTCTTTTTCAGAAAACATAAAAAGTCATGTAGCTCGAAAACGAGTACGACGCGTCAAAAAGTGGTCAATAGCTGAAAGATGCACTTCAAATTGTAGCACATTTTAAAACTTTGCAAAGGTCTTTAAATCATATATAAACGGTGATAGACGCGTTCTTAAAATTGGTTGTGACCTTATCCTACATATGTCAATAACGAACTTAGCCGAGATATTTCATATATCTGTCAATAGGTTAAGTCTGACAACCATAACTATTGCCGTTCGCCATAGAACCTGCTGACAAAAATGCAAACACAAATTTACAAACCAGACATACCAGTATACTGACAAAAGTTGAACTTCTGTCAGAAACAAGTCTCAACACGTTCAGCGGTGATTACTACTATCTTTTCTTCGCGACATGCTTCGGTGATTCCACTGGTCTGGGTACCCTCTCAAAGTTAATGCGTTGATGTAATTTTGTATGGGGTGCGGGCGGAGGAGGGACGGGGGCGGGAGTACATCGCTCACCCATAGCTGGTGGTAAGGAGGGGCTACATGCCAAATAGGGGTGGGACGCGGTGAACGCGGTGACTAATTTTAAAAGATAATTATGAAACGGCTGTCCTTGCAGTTATCCCGCGATGACACATCTATGACGTCACTCCGTGACTGTGAAATACCGTTAACTGTCATGGTTGGGTGGGAGTATGAGGGGGTCGGGTTGACGGTGGGGGGGGGGCAGTAATATCGGCAGTTGGGCGTTGAACGAGGAGCGGATGGGGGGGGGGGGGTGAACAAGAAGGGCGCCATTGGGGTGGGGTGATGTCCATAGGGGGGGGGGTCAAACCTGCACCCGCAAGGCGTCGATGGGTGACAAAAGCGTTACCCCAAAGGAAAGTTACATTCGTTTGTTTCCCTCTGTACTACTGTTGTTATTTGAATTTAACATACCGGCTTACATTTTCGATTGCTTTGACATGCAATTTATGTATATATCCAACTCAATTACAGATTTCTGTCTTGGTAGCAATCTTGTTGAGTTATGCATTGTAAATGGATATATATTAAACGATTACATGTTTATAGATGAGCTGTACTAGAAATCTGCAACACGTTTTTTCGATGCGCAAATAGTTTTGCTCGACCTATTAGGTTTTACCTAAATGACATATTATCATGTATTCCACAGGTAGTTTTCCTTTACAAATAAAGCTGCTTGTCGAGCTTTTCCCGCCAAAATCTCAGTCCAGGCAACATCTATATCACAATTTGCAGAAAACTCGATCGTTTCACCCTATAAATTCAGAAACCTAATAAATATCGCCGTTTCGGCTGTGATATGGCTAACGTATCTATCCAGGGACACCACAGAACTCTGTCGCGGCACTGCTACGTATAACAAAGCATTGCGAAGCATACAAACTGATATCGTTTTCCACTAAAATGAAAACTTGCTGAGAAGTTGACAACCCACTGATCGGATACTTAGGCAATTTACACGCCTCCGGATTACTTTTTCTTTGTGTATTTTTGTGTTTGCTGTTCGACACCTGAAAAGGTCTGCGAGGACAACTCACCACGCGGCGCATGCCGCCCGTGGCCACCATGGAGGCGAGTAATGCCGGCACCATATATGTAGACTCCAGTATTAATGCCCGAGAGTTAGCTGCGTACCTTGAATTCGCTTACCCCCAGAAAATAGACGCACTTATTTCTACCTCCCGCAGTAGTTACCAACTGTACTTTGCTTCGCGAGGCATAAAAGACACATTTCTAGTCGAAGGCTTCAATTATGAAGGGGAGCACTACTCAGTGCAAGAGGACGGAGAAGGTATTGCATGGGTATCAGTTCGAGGCCTTCCCCCCTCCATCCCCAACTCTGAAGTAATAGACTGGCTAGAAAACTATGGCAAGGTGCTGCGAGGCCCTGTATGGCGGACCTTTGAGGGGCTCCGCATGCGAAATGGGGACAGGGCGGCCCGCATGAAGCTGGAACAAGCCGTCCCCAGTCGCCTCGTCTATACCACTGACGGAGGCCAGCGCCATACAGTCACGATTCGCCACAAAGGGCAACCCCTCATTTGTTTTAAGTGTGGGGAGGAGGGCCATGCGAGGGCAAACTGCTTGGCCTGGCAAGGCGAGAGGATCAGGCGAGCTCAGGAAGCCTACGATGTGGACTTCCCCCCCGCCTCTACCTCACATCCGAGCCAGCATAGCGAGCCGGTGGCCCAGCGGGGACGCCCCGTTGAGCCAGGCCCGTCTAGACAGTCGCCCCCGCCGGTATCCCCCCATATCCCCCCGTCAGGAACCCCTGTTGAGGCCAACAGCCCACCGACCAACACGACCATCCAGCCCCCCCCCCCCCCCCTAGCCGCGCAGGAGGAGGGCGACCGGGCTCACGGCCGGCCGGCCATCCAATCCCTCCTGCCCGTACAGAGAGAGGGCGTTACACCTGGCAACCGACCGGCCGCCCCCCAGCCCCCCCTTTCTGCCCGACAGGAAACCCATCAGCCCGCCACTGAGACCCAGGAGAGCCACCAGACCGCCGCCCAGACCCAGGAGAAAACTCACACAGCTGCCGAGCACCCCGCCGCCCCGCTGCCGTCAGCTGACCTCGATGAGGTCGTGGTGGCGGTGGTGGACGAGGACTCACCGGTCGACACACAGCCGACCTCCGTCCCCACCTTCGCTGATGTTCTCACTCACCGCTCCGACGCCCCCTCCCATGCCCAGCCCGCCGAGACAGCGCCCCGAACGTCTGAGGCCCGTACTGCTCACCGCGAGAAGGCGACTCGGGGAGGGGATGTGTTAAGCGGTAAGCGAGGGTGAACACAGAGCTCGTCACCGGACAGCAATAATAGCATGTCACCCCGGTCAACACGGGGTCGCTCACGTACCCCAAGGGGGAAGAAGAGAGTGACTGTTCCACCCACCCCCACTCACGTCAGTATGTCTTCAGACATTACCAAATCGGACTCCGACTCAGACATCACCGACCCCCCCACCACCCTCTTCCCCGACTCCCTCCCCCCTCCCCTCCCCTCCACCCCCCCTCCCACGGCCCACGTTCGATCTTTTAGAACTTCATCTTGCCCTCCCCCCCTACCGAGTGAGAATGACAAACAGCTGATGCCCCCCCCCCCTCCCCTCCCATTCCCCTCACCCCACGTCGCAGATCAAGACACAGTCAAAGCTCCCCGGCCAAAAGCAGGGTGAAACCTTAAAATAAGTGTCGATTGAATTGATCAGGTTATACCTTAAGACTCTTCATTGCCCCAATTATGGATTTAATTTTCTTTAGTTATTATATGAATTATTATTATCAACGTCTTCATATCAACCGCGACGAATTACATTACCCTTTGTCTACCACTTCCTGTTTTGACCTCATCATAATACAACACGTCAATCATGGTTTCCATTACGAAGTATCCCTCACATGGTGTACGTTTAGAAAACTCACACGGGTTTTGATTAATATTGATGATATGTCTAATTTATGTTCCCCTAACCCTATCCTTTTTACTATCAGAACTGTTAAAATAAGTAACTCTATCGTATTGTTACTTTCGATTAGCAATCGCTACCATTATTATCATTATATCCATTACTATGCTTATCACTATTCATACCATACATTTCATCCCGAATCGCCATTTTACCATATAACCATTCCAGCCATCTGGCAACAAACAGCCTGTGGTGAGTACACCGGTAAGACCCTACCTGCTAACATTCCCGTCAGATTACTAACATGTACACCTTCGCGTCTTTAAATACAAACGGACTGGTAGACAACAACATCAAACGCGTAAACATTTTCACTTTATTACAAGAACAAAAGATAGACATCACAGCACTTCAGGAAACTCACTTCTCCACAGAGATTGAGACAACCACACTACTTAAAGACATACCTGGACACATAATTCACAGGGGGCCTCCCTGGTGTAGTGGTTAGCGCACTAGACCGCAGATCAATAGGTCCCGGGTTCGAATCCGGGCTCGGGCACCTAATCTGGGGCATGTTTCATTCCTTCATCGTCTCGGGAGGTTCCTTGGCCCAATTTAGCCTGTATGTGCACAAAAGTGGCCTAAAACACCAACATTCCATTCCATTCCATAATTCACAATAACGGGACCACGGACAGGAAAACAGGGTGTGTTACATGCATATCACCCGCACTCTACAAACAAATCACAATTGTACGAAACAAAAAGGACTCACAAGGCAGAATCATTAGTACCCTCTTTACACTACAGACACACTCCTTCAACTTTATCAACATATATGCTCCCAACATTCCAAAAGATAGGGTCGCTTTCCTCAGCACACTACAGGAATACATCATGACACATGATGAAAATACACATATCATTTTGGCTGGTGATTTTAACTGCATTGAGGATTATCATCTAGACAAGGAAGGTCCTAGCGACTCGCAGGGTTGTTTAACAGGGAGTGAACAGTTAAGACAGCTACAATCCACAAATGACATACATGACCCATACAGACACTTACACCCAACAACAAAACAATACACTCATTATAGCAACAGTTACCAAACAAAAACACGCATAGATCGCATCTACACAACCACAGTACTCACATCATTGATACAACACTTTAATTTTTACTCGCATACAAACACAGACCACACATTATGCTCGATTCAAGTGTTTCTTATTAACGGGGATATAAAAGGTCAAGGTTTTTGGAAATTTAACGTTTCTCTTTTAGATGACATAAACTATAGGGAATCCTTTACCAAATTTTGGAATAACTGGCAGGAACAAAAAACCCTTCATGATAACATAGGAAAATGGTGGGATCTAGGGAAAACTAAAATTAAATGGTTCACTAAAGAATATGCTACTATAAAACGTAATAAAGATAACCTTTATGAAAATGACCTAAAAGAACAATATGACAGGGAAATCAAACAGGTGAAACCTGATAATGAACTCTTAGATAAAATTAAAGAGGATTTAACACAACTACAGAATAAGAAATCTATGGGAATAATAATTAGATCAAGAGTCAGGAATAGAGAGCAGGGGGAAAGATGCACAAAATTCTTTTTCAAACAGGAAAATAAAAACTATAATAATAAACAAATCCATGGCCTTCAACTAAAAAATGGGGAAATTGCCACTAACAAAAAAGACATCCTAAATATAGAAGTAGCTTTCTATAAAAACTTATACACCAGTGAAGAATCAATTAAAAAGGCACAAGATGTCCTATTTAGGAATACCAAAAGACATGTAGATGCTCAACATAAAACTTCCTGCGACAGACCTTTCACCATTAATGAACTAGATAAAACAATAACACAAATGAAAACAAATAAATCCCCAGGTACAGATGGGCTCCCGTCCGAATTTTATAAAACATTTTGGAATTTACTTAAATATGACCTTCTAGAAATAATCGAATACATATAAGATACAGGAGAACTCACAAAGGCAGGGAATTATTACATTAATATTTAAAAAGGGAGATAGAACAGATTTAAAAAACTACAGACCGATTTCTCTCCTAAACACGGACTATAAAATTATCACCAAAGCGTTAACTAATAGATTAGCTGAAGCACTACCTGATTTTATCCACGAAGATCAAACATGTTCAGTCAGGGGAAGACATATCAGTCAAACGACGCATTTTATAAGAGATTTGATAGATTATGCCAAGAGGGAAAACATTCCGGGAGGGATCATTAGTTTAGATCAAGTGAAAGCTTTCGACAGAGTAAATTGGGACTTTCTTTTAGCCACTTTGAAGCAATTTAAATTCGGGGATAATTTCATAAATTGGGTTAAAATTTTATATACCAACATATCAAGCCACATCATTAACAACGGACATGTCAGTGCGCCTTTTAATCTATTTAGAGGGACTAGACAGGGATGTCCCCTAAGCCCTCTATTATATATAATTACTGCAGAAACCTTTGCTAACACAATTAGAAATGAAAAGACCATCTTAGGCATAGAAACCCCAATAATGGCCCCCTCAAAAATAGCACAATATATGGATGACACCAATTTATTTATATCCCACCCGAAAGAAATTAAACCCATTTTTAAAATAATTAAAACGTATGAGCTGGCATCCGGTGCCAAGGTTAATCAAGATAAAACTAAGGCTTTATGGATAGGAAGTAATAGAGACAGCGAAGAACAATTTGGAAACTTAAACTGGACTAATACCTATATTAACATTTTAGGAATTTATTTCGGCAACGTCAACACGGATAAGGTTAATTGGGAGTCTAAAATCACGAAAATCAGAAACATTTTAAACAGCTGGGGAGGAAGAGAACTAACTTTTTTAGGAAGAATACTAGTAATCAACTGCTTAGCCTCATCAATACTATGGTACTTTACCAACATCATTTCTCTTCACAAATGGGCCGAAAACCAGATAGAACATTTAATATTAAATTTTTTCTGGAAGAATAAAAAACATGGCATCGCTAAAAACATACTAAAACAAAACATGATTAGAGGAGGATTAAATATGATTAATATAGCTACTAAAATTAAAGCCCAACGAGTTAACACAATCCGAATTTTACTTACGCAAGCTAATGGGAAATGGAGGAACTTAGCCGCTTTTTATATAGGGGCTTATAGGAATGGGGAATTTGGCCTAAACCTATTAACTAGCCATTTCAACACAAACAGGCTAAACATGATTAATACACCGATATTTTATAAAGAACTTTTACATATATGGAACCAGCTACCCGTAGAAACTAGTCATGAACCCACCACAGCAACAGAAGTCTTAGAACAAAACATTTTTTAAAATTTTAATATTAAACATAATAACTCGACTATCTTTTTCAAAGAGTATATTAACCACAATATAAATACCTTAGCAGATTTTACAAATCAATATTGGATTCTAATGTACCAACAACTAGTTGAGGAAAAGGATCTCCCAGACACAACTCATAACCAACATTGTTACAATATTATAAAACGTGCTATACCCCCCCAGTGGATTGAAATACTAAGACAACAGATTCAAGGCCCAGCCAACATACCACACATTTACATTCAATTATCAGAAGACAACAATTTAACTTTAGACAAATTCACAACAAGGAACATCTATAACTTCTTAGCTACACGGGATATACCAATTTCTATAAACAACTGGGAAAGGACATTCCATACACAATTACATATAGAAACCATATTTGCCAACATTTACAAACACACACTTGATAGACAATTATCAGACTTCCAATATAAAATAGCTCACCAAATCTTACCTAACAATAAATATTTATTTAACTGTAAAATAGTGGATGACCCTAGTTGCATCTACTGCCCAGACCAATTAGAAACAACCATGCACTGTTTCACGAAATGCAAACACTTTCTTCAACAAGAAATTTACTTTACTCCTTTTTTTAAAGATATCACACAGGACAATAAGCCTTTCAGCCTACATAACATCCTATTCAATTACAACCCGAAACCAGAAGAGAACAAGAGTAAAATCCCACTTAACACCATCCATTATTTATATAATCTGTTCAAATATTCCCTGTGGCTTTCTCGCCAATTTAAAAAAGATGGTCGTGTAGTTCCCACCCATCATATTTTTAACAACAAACTAACCTCCCGTATAAAACAAGATTTCTATTATGCATGCATGTATCCTGATTACCTAATAAAATTTAACAAGAACTGGCTTCAGACTAACTCACTATGCACAATAAGTAACACATTCCAATTAACAGCAATCATTGCAATCCAACCCCCCGATTAACCGAGGCGCCGGTGTTGACCAGAAACCCCTGGTCGATGGCCAACACCGGCCACACTAACTCAGTGCACCAACTAGAAACCCATTCTGCTTCCCGAAGGCTGCACCCTCTCATCGGGGCAACCCGATCATGGTGCAGTCTAGTCAACCACCCACATGGCGTCTCTCGTGCATGGTGGGGATTTACCCTACCAGCCGAGAGACGTAGCACAGTGGGTCGGTTGGCAAGGCGCTTTGCTGCCATCAGCCCCGCCGAAGCGTGGAAGCAGACCAATAATTAAGGAAGCACGTCCCTACATAAGATACGCACCTTTAGCCCTATCTCCCCCAGGACGTCGTTACCTGACGTCCTAGTCAGCCGCCCACGAGGCGCCACCCGTGCATGGTAGGACTTGACCCTGCCAGCCGAGGGGTGTAGTGCAGTGGGTGCGCTGGCAAGGCGCCCTGCTGCTATCAGCCCCGCCGAGGTGTGGAGATTGGTGCACCACCATCCACCCCCTTTATGCCCTCCTCAGGTCAGGGGGCTCCCCCCCGGATTGGACAGGGTCACCTGTCCAAGAAAGGGGGTATTCCGCAGTCGGCATACCGCGTGGCACCGCCCTGGCATGACAGGGATTTACCCTGTCAGCCCGGCGGTGCATTGAGCCTGTATGCCGGCCAGGCACCCTGCTACTATTAGCGGGTGTCTACTGATAGAGGAGGGCCCATAGACTAATACTAGAACAGCACCGTCACCACAGGCTTCATTCATATCATAGCGTCGTCATCCTATCATCAATCAATAAAGAAAACCCGACGTGTTTATTTTTACGTACCCGAAACCAATGCAAACATCGACAATATATATATCAAAGATATATAACAGATTACATAGCAATTATATAATCATATAATAGGTTATTATAATAGAATACAACCATTTCATTATATAACAGTCAAATCGATAAAGCGAATATATTACTTTTAACACACAAGTGTTACGGACTGTGGCACATAGTGCAACACCACTTTTATTTATACCTGTCATGGTATATTGTTGCTTTTTTATACTCACCTTTTTATGTGCTTTATGGTGAATAAACAAATACAGAAAACCTGTGGGTAATTGATATCCCGGGCAAGGCTATTAGACTGCATTCGGCAGTCTGACATGGGTGGAATATATAGAAAAGCAATTTTGAATGATATAAGGGCTGATTCTTGTTTGCATTTTGACCGCTTTAGTTTTGGAGGGAAAGAGTTCGATATGTAACTTTAAGAAAGGCTCAAGTAGCCATGGTGTGCCATGCAGCCATTACCTCCAGCCAGTGCGACGCTGACGTAACTGCATACCGGGGACTGCATGTTCCTTGATAAAGTCCGTTTCCGCATAATTCTACTGCAGACCACATTTTGTTTTTCACTCTCTTTACATGTTTATCGTACAATCGACAAAGTGCGAGCTCGCTTAGACCTGCTTACAGCTGATTGTATGATTCGTGTCAGAAGGCAGCCCTGCGATATATTGGTTAACTGGACCAACTGTTACATATGCAAATCTATGAACGTCGTATCCTGCGGCGGTCATTACCCGGCAGAAGATAAAAAGTAGCGCGGCAGATGATTCGCCCGATAACAGTTGAAAGTGATCTGCCTTGTCTCAAAAACATACTTTTTGTGGGGGTATGGTACGGGGTGCACCATCCAGGACATTGGTGGGGAGGGGGTGGGGGTATGGTACGGGGTGCACCATCCAGGACATTGGTGGGGAGGGGGTGGGGGTCTGGTACGGGGTGCACCATCCAGGACATTGGTGGGGAAAGGGGGCGGTGGGTGGTTGAGAATGGCATTAGAACAGGCCGAGCGGCGGTGTAGATAGGTATGTATGTAGGTAGGGGAAGGCGGGAAGGGGGCATCATACCACTTAAATGATTAATTCGTTTCAGTTCGGCTCAGGCAGACATGTTTGGAGCGGCGATGAGGGCGACAAACGGGGCGAAGTCAGCGGTACGAAAAACTTTCAATGCCTGCAAAACAAGAGGAACGCGAGAAAAAGAAACAACACGCTATTAGCAAGAGAAGCAAGACACAAGACAAAACAAAAACACACACGCAGTCATCCAAAAAGTTCAAGTTTTGCTGTTTCGGTAACCCAGTTCTATTAGCCACAACTGATGAAAAAAACTTGAGTCTACCCGCATAATTATGTGAAGTCCCCGTCCTGTACCTATAATGAACGTATTAATTTGCATGCATTTGCATATTACATATTTAGCTATGCTTAGTCACTCTAGCCAGAATGAAATCAACGCGTGACCCCAAAAAATAAACTTTGTAATCAGTTATCTGGACTGACACACCTGTAGAAATAATTGAGGTCACTCTGCAGCCACGAGCTATGGTGTAACCGCGTGTCCTACGGTGCAAATGAAAGTGAGCATTTAGTGGAAAATCAACCCATTAATGCCCAGGCATAGCCCGCGTCCATGAAGTTTAAATCTGTTTGCTGTTATTATCATCAAAAAGGACAAAGCATGACATGACAAGACATGTCTGCAATCTGAAAGCTCTTTCGTTATTTGAACATGAATATTGTGGGCGTCCTGTATATAGGTGGGCAGGGTACAGGCAAAATTTACAGATGTGAGTCACTACAGTTTTTTTTAGAACTTGTAGTTCAGGGCGCAGTTTATGGCTCCGGCGCGGCTTATGGCTCCATATGCTGGACTGATGGCCCCGGCTCCGAGTTATCGCTCAGGTCGCCGGGCCATGGCTCCGGGCTATTGCTCCATGCACTGGATTATAGCTAAGGCCCCGGGGTATGGGTCCGTGAGCTGGACTATTGCTCCTATGCGGGCTATGGGTCCATGCGTTGGACTACGGCTCGGTGCGCGGGCTATGGGTTCGGGTGCAGGCTATGGCTCCCTGCGCTGGACTATGCCTCCGTGCGTTGGACTGGCACCCCAGGCTCCGGTCGCTAGTCCATGGCTCCGGACCATCGCTTACATTGTAAAACCCCCTAATCCCGTACGTATATCGATATAAAACTGTCTGGTACGTCACTTCATCGGTGTGTCTTAATTCTCCGTGTCAAGATGGATTGATGTTAAATCATAATGGACCCATGAAAAGGATTCTTACTTTGTCACTTTGCATCATAACGGTACCATAAACGGCGTTCTGAATAGATTGTGCCCGTTTTAACCAACGAATTTGTCTATTAAGTCTGTAGCGATTTGTATCCCAGCTTTTTGTTCAAACGATGAGAAACATGATGGCTTTAGTTACTTTATATATTACCGATTTTTTTGATTTTTTAGCTGTAACAAAATAAGTACTTATTAAGCCTATTACTAAATATACAATTCACAGTTTTACTGCATAAAAATGTCAGGGAAAACGAAACACATACTTGACAACTTTATTTCATTAATCGTATATAGTAATGTGATATAAAACCAGTATAGACGCCTGCATATTATTTCATTTGCGTTTTACAACAGTAACCACTACCCCCAAGCTCATATTTTAATTGATTATTTTATTAACAATGGATTACCTGCTGCATTCTTCTATCAATGTTCCAATTCAATGAATAATGCATACAATCACTGCCAAAAATTGTACTCTTAATTTGAGAAAAAAAACTTAAATTGAGAACAATTTCTAGGGAGCCACACAAGAAAACTGTTCTTATCCTTCACTTTGCAAAACAAGAAAATTAAGAAATGTGGAGACCTTAAAACAAGAAAATGTGAAAAATTAAGAATTCCAGGACAAGAAAATATTTTCTTAGTTTTAAAAAACTGTTAAGAATATTTTTCTTGTAGAAAGAAAATGTGTTTCTTAAATCAAGAAATACGAATTTTCCAGGGAGTGACACAGGAAAGCTTAAGAAAAATCAGAAAATACTTTATCGCCAAGAAATTGTGGAGAAGCTATTTTCTTCGATAAGAAACTTATTTTCTTAAAAAAAGAAAATCCCTTCAAAAGTAAGAAACTCCCTTTCTTAAATCAAGCGATGCAAATTATGATAGGGGCCTAGTGGAATAACAAAGATGACACTGTATTTTCTGAAATCAAGAAACTCTGCCTATAGATCAGCTACAGGGGCCTAGGTAACTTGTAGATCTATGTCCTAGGTTCTTATGCTAAGTTTAGAATAGATCTATGAACCGGCGTTATGTGTAACCACAAAATGCGACTCAACTGCGTCGTGGCTGGTCCAAGTGTACAACGTTGGTAAAGAGTGTCTCTCTGTACCTACACTGGTGACTATTTTTTTTATACGCTACATTGTATTTGTTATATGGGCTGGTGGGTCAATCAACTGAAAAAGAACCATGACATGTGCCGCCCGAATCACTGAATGGCCGCGCCATGGCCCCACAGCACAGGCACAGCAAAAATTAATAAACAAGATCCAAAATCAGCCGGAGGCTGAGGCTTACTGACAGAAGTGATTTTGTTACAGACGATCAGGAGAATTCATTTACTAAGTTATAATCCCATTTGGTCCAAATAGGGCCTGTAGCGGTCAATGTAGCTTGAAATAACTCATACAAACGGGCATTTTAGCCCACAATCGCACCTACAAGGGGCAACACTGAGGGAATCGAAAGTGCCTTGAGTCCATTTCCCCATTCTCTCATCATTGGCGACCGAGCCAGGAGATCCCCTTTGTGCGGCGCCATGGTTCCCAGGGTAAGGGCAATACGTCAATTGTGAGCACAGGTATGTTCATGTATAGTTCAGCCCTACTAAGTACCGTAACAATCGCAGCTCTAACTGGCTTTCCTGATTTTTGACAAATTGTTCTTATTTGGCCAGAATCTCTATACTTTATCATTGGGTTTAGTTCCGTTGCCATGAAACGTCATCGTGACGTCACATGACGTCACTGACGCTTACCAAATTGGCTTCTAGCTTTTGACGTTACCTACTCATGAACTTATAGTGATATTACCTAGTGGTTAAATAGGTGAAAATGAAACGATTTCACAATTTTGTCCGGTAACGTAAACTTGGACGTCATTTTTGACGCACACGTTTCGGTCTCGCTAAAACGATACGCACGGCAACATTTGTGCGTGGATATAAGGTACAGCGTCAAATCAACCGGTAGTCGATATGAGGTATAATTGTCGAGTAATAGAGGTTATAAAATTATGACGTCATGACGTCATGGTGACGTCATGGCATGACGCACGGCAACGTTCAAATATCTAAACACAAACATTTGTGCCCTCAATCCAAAACGTTGATTAGAACGGCGGTAGGACTCTTTGTCCTTCAGATATATCTTTGCCTAATTACCGAAAATTGCTATTCTTCATCATTATGGGTAAATGAAAAACGAGCAGACGACAAAAGGACTCTGCAGCTAAGTTGTAAAGGATAATAATGCTTTTCTGCCAATAGTAATCTGGAGACATATCTTCCCTACCATTGTACGCAAAGATCAAAGGTCTAGCTAGTTTTTCCGATTTTTCTAAGTTAGAGGGAATTTGTATACTTTATCATTAGGCAAATCTTCGGTTTCCATGGAAACGAAACTGAGACACGCGTTTGCCGTCAACCTACCCTGGGTATCTTGTACTCGTCCACATCTCGCACCGTGGTAAAGCAAAGTGAGATCGCTCAAACGGAAGTACGTCATATTGAAGGAAGTTTGATTATCTCCATAGGGTCCCATGTTAAACGCGTTCGACTATATACCAACAAGTTACAGAGCTATGGGAAAAATGTCAAAAAAATCCTGTGACGTCAGTTCCTATCCGAATTCCATCTAGTAGGGACCATGGTTATTGGGTACCTTGTTTAACCAACGAAAAAATCTCGAAACTGTTTAATGCAGGCACCGATGAAATATGGGGCAAACAAATTTCCCCAGCCTGAGAGATTGAGGGCTTTAACATTGGAGGTCCCATAGGAAATTGCCGTCACCCCTGGAACCGGAAGTAAGATATGAACATACTATTTTTATGATGCAGACAAACATCGGACCACATTGCCTACAAAATGACGCCACTCTCGATTTTTTATCATTTTTTCCCGATTTTTGACGATTTTTTTAATGTACCAAAAGTGACGTCATCGTGACGTCATATGACGTATTCGAAAAATCTCAGATTTCACAGAGGCTATTCTCATCCATATTTCTATGGCAGGCCGGAACACCAGAGTGATATCTTCAATTTAAATTGGTCAAACCGCCAAAAAACGGTTCAAGGTCATATTTCGGGTTTTCCAGAAAACATAAAAAGTCATGTAGCTCGAAAATGAGTATGACGCGTCAAAAAGTCGTCAATGGCTCAAAGATGCGCCATAACTAGTAGCACATTTTGAAACTTACTTGACCGCTCTAGGTGTAATATTAACGGAGATAAACGCGTTCTTAACTCTTTTTTCAAAAAATCGCTGTGACCTTGACCTTTGACCTACATATGGCAATAACGAACTTAGTCGAGCTAATTCACATATCTATCACTTGGTGAATCTGACAACCGTAACTGCTACCATGCGCCCTATATCCAGATGACAAACATATTAACATCCTAACAAATTTACAAACCGAACATAGCAGTATACTGACAGAAGTTTTCAACTTCTGTCAGTAATAAACAAATTTACAAACCGAGCTGAGCAGTATACTGACAGACTTCTGTCAGTAACAAACCTACGTTAATAATGAAAACTCGAAGCAATCCCCTTACCGATTATTATATCTATGATTCCCATGTGCTCCAGCACTCTCGCAAGCTGCCCTGTATCCATATTGAGTAACAAATTCATGGAATATCGCCCGCATGAAACTAGAACTTCAGAAGTACCTTTTCATGACTCTTGTCTACTTTCAAACATCAACATGATCGCGCCAACTGTCGTGGTGGCAGTTGGCGAATTCGTTGCCATGGAGACAACGCGCATTGAATGACGTAAATTTTCTATTTCGCGGTATTCAGGCCGGGGGGCGCGGGACGTAATACATTGCTGGGTTTCGGAGTGTTCTGCGTTAAAGACACATCCTTTTTTTACCTTGGAAGGGGTATTTCACCTTCAGAATTCGCTCGGGAGGGTATCTTCTTTCCATTGACCCTCTCTATGTCACGGTTCCATGCAGACCCGCTTGGGTTTTTTTTCCCGGCAAACCCGCTCTATGGACGAAAAGTTTGAGCCCCCCCTCCCCCAACTCGGTTGCCTAACATATCAGTTCTATAGTTTTAATCCGAAATGTGCCCCCGACACGTTACTTTTCTTAATTTAATATTGATATTGTCAGGGCCTTTCATGCTACAGAGAAATGCACTTGATTTAAGAATCACACTTTCTACACAAAATAATATATTCTTAAAAATAAGAAAAATATTCTAGCATTTTTCTCAAACTAAGATTTCATTTCTTCATTACTTCATAAGAAAACTTGTTTGGCAGTAATGGAACAAAATAACAGACAACTTGCCCCATCGCTACTATATAATGAGCATATTATGACAAAGACACCTTCAGCAGTTTGGATATAATTACCATTTCAACTAAATGAACGCTTTAGACAAATCAACGAATGCATGTAGCGCTAGGAAGTAGAATGTGACGTTTCGGGCAGGGGTCATATACGCCAACCAAATATATGTAATAGTCATGCATGTATCGCACATATCGAATGTAGTAACGGGACCAGTTTGCAGTCAGGGTGACCATCAGTGTCAGTCAAAGCTAACGTGTAGCTAACGTGTAGCTAACGACAAAATAAACAACCATCTACACCACTAACGTGTTAATTAAATCTAATCTACACTAAAATAAGCTATAAATGCCTATCATTAGAGGCAGTGAAAAGCAAGATCGAATCCGCAGCCATTTGGCTACATATAGCCTCTACCCGTCAACCCCCCCCCCCCCCGCCCCCCCACCATTTTTGTGTTTGTTCCTCGCAATATGCCATTTTGCCATGATGAGGTCCATTTATTATCAACATTCATAATATAATAATTGACCTGGGCATCGCTCACCAGCAAAGGACATCGCCTACTTATGCGGCTTTCCACTCGTAATTCATACACATGACGCTGCATTAACCCATCCGTCGAATACAACATGTCATAGAGATGCAAACTTTATCATTCACAGAATGATTGGTGTTTGCTAGGATTTTCGCAAATGCAACAACAGCCATTCTACCATGAACGCACGAAATTTAATTCCAATTAATACTGAGTATATTCGTTGCATAAAACTATAATGTGAATAATGCGATGTCATTGGCTTGCGAATAGCGACAAAAAAAATACATGATCATAACTGTTGATGTGGCCCTCATCCTCGTAATGGCAAAGATGGAAACAAATAATTAATATTAATTATGATGATAGTAATAATTATAATAACTATTACGTGGGAGTTATATTAACGACAAATTATTGTTTATCTAATTTATTATGCGACAGTTAGAACCTTTAGATGAAACAATTTACAATGCAATCTGTCTGTATAGCCTGCCTGCATGAATATCTATTTAATAAATTGCTGGATTTGGAACGTTTGGAATAAATCTCTCGTCGTTTGATTTTTTATATTACACGTGGCAGAAACAATTTAAATAGTAACTTCCTAGCGGAATTTATTATCATTTAACAAACTTTATTTAGGTAACACTAAGACGTTATGATGGATAATTGTTAGTAGAAAAACTTTCAGAATGCCATGACAGGTAAACTGACTCACACATGTAATTGAAATTCAGGTATTTACCAATGCGCCAACGGCCTGGCAGTATTAAACAAAATCTTCAAGTTTAAGTCACCATGTTATATTGTTATGTGTCACCAATGAGATGTAAGGATTCCTTTTCACGTCGTGTTTTTTCTCAGAAATCGGCAGTCACTATTTTAGGGGCAGCAACAGTGACACGTTCCTGCCAGACCTCGTGCACGCCGTCAAATATCGATTTATTGGGGACGACTACCAATATCATGTGCGACACGGGGGAACTCTGCATTAGCGCCACCTACATCCGGTCGACATTCTCTATACTCCTGATGGCGACACTGGTTGCTCTGTATAACCGCAGTATGGGATAAAGTTCGTCCTTTGCATGACTCAACGTGTCTGGGGGATTAATTGATCTTGAATGTTGTTTGTACTTGTTTGTATGACAACCTGTTTCGGAATTTTTTTCGAGCGTCTGTTGTTTTGTTTTGGGTATTGAAATAATGATCCAATGGCTTTCCATAATCAATGCAAATAAAATGACGAACCAAAGAAGACACTACTGATGGTGATTTGGGGTTGACTTTCTAGACTATTGGAGTATGGAATTTGAACTATGACTCTTTGGTACGACGTGTTTACTGTTGTTTGCATTCGAAAATGAAAATATTTTTAATAAATAATCCCGTGTTTTGAATCCTGATTCTTGATTACAACACCCCATGTTCGCATTCTTCCATAGACTGGCCAAATTGCCATTCATTTATAGACCCTCGAGCCGCGCTGTTTTCGCATGTAGTCCGCTTAACCGGAAAGTTGGATACTGTGGTAACCGATGCATAGCGCTGTTTCCAGATGTAGTCCGCCTAACTGTAAAGTTGGATACTGCCGTAGCTGATGTCCAGCGCTGTTTCCACTTAACTGCATAATAGGGTACTGCGGTAACTGATGTCTAGCGTTGTTTCCGCATGTAGTCCGCTTAACTGTAAAGTTGGACGCATCGGTAACTGATGTCTGGTGCTGTTTCCGTATGTAGCCCGCAACTGGTGTCTAACGCTTTTTCCGCGTACAGCCCGTTTAACTGTAAATTTGGACACTGCGGTAACCGATGTTTAGTGATTTGTGGCGGGTGTGTGGTTGCTTTGATGACCGTTCGGGCATTGCTACCAGTATGACCACCGGGTTGCCACAGATATCTGATATGGTGTTAAATTCGGCGATAAGGCGTTGGGACTAATGTTATTAGTGTTGGCACCGAGCCAGGTAGTGGCAGTGGTGAGCAATAAGCACCCAGCGACAATGTTGTCACATTCAACATGTTCAAGGCGGCTGCTGATGCTGGTGCATGCAGCGGGTGCACTGGGTGCATAGGTGGGATAGACAGACAGACAGACAGACAGCTTCATTTTATTAGTATAGATATCTGATGACAGGCGATGACGAGCCGGATCGGATAACAAACCTGATTTTTGATACGCCATCTCATAGACAATCTGATGACATATATAAAATCATAACACAACGAGGGGTACAGCTGATTGCATACCTTACGGTATATATCATAACATGACCCAGCGGTAGAGCTGATGCAATTACTTGATGACATTTTCGCATTCCTTCGGAATATACCGGACCACATTTGCAAAATGACCATATACAGGTACATTTTTATTTATTTAAAAAAAGTGTTGTTATTTTAAAGCAGTTCTATGTCCACGATAGGTATACATACTCTCATATACATTTACCCCGTAACTCACCATTCCAAGAACGCAATTTGTTGCCTCATGTACAAGAGTGTTCAGTCTGTTTCGCGGGATTATGTACTTGAACTTACCATTGTTTTGAGAGTGAGAGGAAGGATTCCAGGGGCTGGGGGGACTCATCTGGCGACCGGAGATGGGGTCGATAATTTTTTGACGACCGTGAGTGGGAGAGGGGATGCGCGGGAGGGGGGGGGATATCAACGGTGGCTCCGATGGCATATATTTTGTATTGAAAAACGGCACTCTTCCTCACTCAAAAAGGGAGTTCCGCCCCTGAGTTATACGCCCTCAGATTGGACAAGTAGACATGGTACGCAAATTTGCAGAAAATGATCATCAGTTGCTTGTCTATTTTCATAAATTTGCATAGCAGTAAGCATGGGGTAATCAAAATCAGTCATCGTAATCGATTGTAATCGATCAATTTTCAAGTAATAGTAGCCGTAATCACTCACGTTGGTTTTAACCCATTGAAAGTAATCATGATTGCAACCATTACTACATTGGCATACCCTTATGGAAAGTAATCATTATTGCAATCATGACTACATTGAGCGCAATAGATTTACATTTACAATGTAATCACCCCATGCTTGACAGTAAGTAATGTAACAGTGAAGTCACGTAATTGTAAAATAGCATCAGAACGTATGTTATCCGGGAGCTATGATATCATGCAATCTCGTTGAAGGCCATTCGGTCCTGTGCTTGAGACAAGAGGAAGTGTGTTCCTTCACGGTCCTAACCACTCCCACATATTTGTATATGCGTATTTATCCCATAACGTTCCATAAAACTCGTGTATGGAGTATTTCTACCGTTACGTTCTATAGAACCCTAAAAATGGACAAGTAGACATAGCACGCAAAGTTGCAGAAAATGACCATCAGTTGCTTGTCTATTTTCATAAATTTGCATAGCAGTATGCATGGGGTAATCAAAATCAGTCATCGTAATCGATTGTAATCGATCAATTTTCAAGTAATAGTAGCCGTAATCGCTCGCGTTGGTTTTAACCCATGGAAAGTAATCATGGTTGCAATCATTACTGCATTGGCATACCCTTATGGATAGTAATCATGATTGTAATCATGACTACATTCAGCGCAACAGATTTACATTTACAAGGTGATTTACAATCACCCCATGCTTGACCGTAAGTAATGTAACAGTAAAGTCACGTAATTGTAAAATAGCATTAGAACGTACGTTATCCGGGAGCTATGATATCATGCAATCTCGTTGAAGGCCATTCGGTCCTGTGCTTGAGACAAGAGGCAGTTTGTTCCTTCGCGGTCCTAACCACTCCCACATATTTGTATATGTGTATTTATCCCATAACGTTCCATAACACTCGTACATGGGTATTTCTACCGTTACGTTCTATACCACTTCCACATTATGTGTTTATTCCATCAAGCTCCGTAGCTCTCGCACATACGGTATTTGTGGTTCACCAAGCACTACCACATGCAAAGGCTCCAGACAATTTGTTTTCTGTTGTTAATATTATGTCCAGAAGATAGCGGCCAATTATGAAGCAAATGTGAGACAAGGCATATCATTTAAACCGTCTTTATTTTGGCATGCATGGCGGTTTGCAGCCCCCGAGAAGGGCGGTGAAAACCCGGCAACCGACAGTCTGTGTTCATGCGGTGAGCAGTTGCAAGGCCCAGGAACCGCTACTGCGTGGTAAAGTGTTTTTATAAATGTCACCACATGACAAGTCTATGGCCGTGGGACGGACAGGCCCGCTGCATGGCATAATCGTTCCTCATGCTGCCGCCATAACACTTGGTGACGTCATGGTGATTGTTATTCCATTATATTAAAGGGGCATTAGTGTTGGATCAGGGGTCGCCGCGACAGCTCAGTGAGTTCGAGCAATCGCCTTGAGTGTTCTGGTCACATGGGAGCCTAACGGCACGTGGCTCGGTGGCTCGGAGCGCAGCGCTGTGGCCATGGCTGTGTGGTCGCAAGATAGAGATCCCTTGTCTTCCTTCGCAAAGAGTAGGGATTTACCCGCGGGGACATTGTTCCACTCTGCCTTCCTACTCCCATTGGCTCGATATGACCAACAGTGGTTAAAGCGTCCTGAATATGCAACCAACTGTTGGACCAGACAGCTGCCGATCACGCGGCGCCTAGCTGGTCGATATAATATATGAACGCATATTAAATAAAAGTCTCATATTTATCGATATCTGTTTGCGGTTATATCTCTACGAGGAAGGCGTACAACACAATATAATTAGTGGTTAATTTAACTCTAAGCTAGATATTTATTTCAATTAATATATATATAGGCATAGTGAGCCGGGGCGGGGGGTGCGGGGAGGCGGTATATTCCGTTCACCCCTGTCTCTCACCCCACACCACACCACACCTCATCCACCCTTGTATCGTTGATTCCATCAATTGATGTAATGATCATGAATACCCGCTTAATCCGATCGTTCGTGTGTTCACTGCAATATCCGAACTTGACTCGCGCCAGAGGCCAACATGATGGTCCTGTGGCGGTGACCGCACAGTTTCAACGTCAGAACGTGCTTGCAAATTATCGTTTAAGAACTGTTTTTTTTTTCATTCCAGCATAATCTGGCGTATTGGGACCGAATTGGGTCTCTCACTCCCATCCTCATCCCGACTGGAACTTACTCCTTCTGCCCCAGCCCAACTAAGCATCTCATCCTTAGTTCCATCCTTACTGGACCTCAACCCCACCCCGATTGGGCCTCTCCCCCTCCGCCCCAAATAAACTAGGAATCTCACCTCAACCCATTCCAAATAGTCCTTTCACCCTCAGCCCCATCACGACTGGACCTTCCAGCCTAAGCCACATCCCGATTGGACCTTCCATCCCAACCCCGACTGGACCTCACATCCTCAGCCCCATCCCGTGTGGGCCTCTCATTTCCAGCACCACCCCGTTTGGGCCTCTCCTTCTCAGCCCCATCTTGACTGGACCTTCCAGGTTCAGACCCATCCCGACTGGATCTCTCTCACACAGCTCCACCCCGAATAGTATTCTCTCCCTCAGCCCCATCCCGACCGCGTCTCTCACCCTCAGCCCCGTATCACCTTGACCTCTGCCGCTTAGTCTGTAAACGATTGGACCCTCAGCCCCAGCCCAACTGAACAACTCTCGCTTAGACCAACCCGCTCTATGCCTCTCTATGCCTCTCATCCTCGGCCCCATCAGTGTATATATCATTAGTAATATATTTCATTTAATATCTAAATATAGACAAATTATCAAAACTGATTACCGGCATCTTATTACAAATTTAATTTTAACTTGTACCTGTAATTATAAAACCAAATATAACTCACAGTGCTGCCTCTCCTTCGTAAGACACATTCAATATTCAGCTTGTGTCTAATTTCTTCTCTTTGCCATTAAAAAAGGTGAAAATGACGAGCAGTGTAAAGTAAATGCAAATATTACCACATATTATTGCAATCTTACTGCTAGGTGGTCAATCCAATAATGTCAATATTTATGTTTCCAGTATGAACTGTGCAAATAAACATTCACATTTATTCAAAACAATGCAAACTGTGCAAATAATAATATTTTTTCCTCAATATTATGCCTTAGTTGTTGGTCCCTGCTGTTAAAAATATTTAGCCTAATAGCATGTATACTTGTATTGACAGAAACCGCTGTTAAACAATTTCAATGGTGAAAATACCATTGTAAAAGGAAGAATCTGTATTGACAACAGTTTTATCATATGTAAATTTCAAATTCATGAATGAATTAATACCTATACACTGCTGAGGTGATAGGTTTGGTCACACGGGTCTTGTATTTTAAGATTTGATATAAATCTATATTTGCATCACCGTTCAATAAACCTGAGATATATTGCATATTGTTTTCTATATTCATTACAGATGAATGATATGAATATTGCTTATCCTTAAATGCCACCAGTTTGTAATGACAAATTGCCACGCATCCTAGCAGGTAGCTAATACATTGATGCCTGTGTAGGGCACTTGCTGCACAACATGTAAGTAGCCCAGTTGAATGTGGTCTAGCCCAGTAAACACAATGTAGATTTATTATGTTTAACCCATTAGGTTCAGGGGAACCAGCGAACCTTGCTGTTTGGTCCTCAAGAAGGATTTACATGTCAGGGAACTTTAATTTAAATGTTTTCTTACATGTTTCGACTAAAAATATGCATTGTAAACATTAGCAGATTAAATTTGTTACAAATGGGAAGGTCTCAACATATACCTAGCATATGTTGCAAATGCATACTTGATAAACTACCAGTATTTCAAGACTCACAGGATATGGCACCTGTTGGTACCCTTTAGTAAGATTCGATGTAATAAAATCAGTGTTTGGCCACTTTTGAGGTTGCAAAATTGGTTTATGTTACAAATAATACTTTAAGTAAAGTCATATCCTGTAATCAGAATTGAACTTTTTATTCAAAAGGCAATTGGAACTGTAATGTGTTAGCCTAGATATATATATGTTTTAGAAAGTAAGTGAGCAATCACATTATTTAAACTTATATATATATATGTATAAATCACTTATGATTATATATAAGTGCATGCATGGTGGATGAACATTCATACTCATCGTAACTATGCAGTATAAACAGGTGAAGATCCCGGGGGTATGGATCAATTCCAATGGTATGTTTGCATTACCAAAGAACTAGTCTGATAACCTAAGAATATAACAAAGTGCTCTCTGCGCAAATCAGGATATTGCTGTCTTGTATTATTTTATTCGGAAAAATGTGGTTGAATACTTTGAAATTCCATAAGAGACAATGCTAAATTTGAATAGAGGGGGGGGGGGGGGATAATTAACCTCACATTCAAAGCAATGTCTAATAAAAAATTCAGAATTTTTCACCAAAAGTAATGCCACAGGTTACATACTACCTATCACAGAACAAGTAAGGGGGAGAAGCAAGGGATATTTCTGTTCCTCGAGAATGGGCTTTTTCATTTCACCAACTGGCAAAGAAGAAAATAATTCTTCGGGACCTGGAAATGGGGTGTTAGCTGACCATTGTGATTCCAGATTAGTCGTGAACCGGGAATTGTAGCTCTAAGTGTAACTTATAACATATATTTATATATATATTTATATATAGTGTAAGATTAAATAAGCTTATTAAACAACCGTGAATCAAGTAATCACCAATTTATAAATTTGTATCCGCCCTTTCTTTCTTCCTTTGTTATCTGGGAATAGACAGAAATCAGAAATTTATTCTTTGGGATCTGGGAGGCCGACCTCCTCCACCCCCCCCCCCACCCCAGCGACACCCTCCGGGCCTACAGTATACATAATGACATATGCGGCCCCGGGCGTCTGGCTAAGCTTGCGGAGTTTATTTATTAGCTTTTAATCAACGAGGTCCGTCTTCAGGCATGCGATATTCATTGCAGCGGACAAATATTGGTTGTTTTGTTTCAGTGACCATGCAGTGACAGCTGTGACGGAAAGTAAACATTTACCAGGTAGATTTAATCCACCACCGTTTGACTCTTTGATGGGATGATATATGAAGTCAGTGTGACGTTTTTGTATAAAATGGATCACCATATTTGTAGCATTCAATCAGGTATATCTATTTATAAATAATATTTAGGTAGATCTACTCATTTCGTGTTGCTGTAGACAACCAGGTCACGGATGGAGGAGTGTCCAACGCGCGCCATGGAGGGTGTCGTCTGCAGACTGCGGTTCAACGGGGCTTGAACGATGCTATCTTGCCTATATTTCACACCTTTATTTGGTCCGCCAGTTCTACCAATGGTAAATCCATTATGTCAGCTTCAAAAACGCGCGCTTCGACTTTCAAAATTACTGCCATTGTGTTCGTGCACCGTGTGTCCAGAAGCTGTCATCAGTGGCGTTATCGTCCTTGGCGTTGTCATTAGTGGCTCTTTAATCAGCGTGGCGAGGGAGTGGCGATGCCATTAGTGTCACTGTCATCAGTGGCGCTGTCATTAGTGACGGAATCAAGAGCGTCATTTATCATGGGTCCTTTATGACTTTACGCCGAGCCGTGGCGAATATCGAACGTTCATTCAACCAATACCAACATCTAGTATTCTGCCGATGAACGGGGCCAACGGTGTAATACATAAGTTGCGGGTTTGGGAGGATTCTGCGCAAAAGTAACCGCCCCCCCCCCCCCCCACGGCCACCACCCTTTTCACGTCACACGCAAGTTAGCTTTATATCTTATCCCCGAAAACCAATTATGCGGACACTGTTGCATCCCCCAGCGTAACAAAATAACTTCCCAGTTGTCCTCTACAAATATAATTGATGGGCAAAAATCAAGCTTTGTCTATCAGAACTTTACCAACATTTTCAGTTCCATATGTTGTCTTTATAAACAGATCTTTTCATAATTTTGTCTTATTTCGTTCGCACTATTAAGACTAATACAACAGCGGAGACCGACTTCCATGTAGCTGCATGCTGGCCTACAACCTAAATACCCCACCCCCCACCCCGCCATTACATGTTATGTAAAACCGCCTGTTATGTTCGACCGAGACGTATATACTTTAAATCTGTGCGATATATAACTTGATCAGTGTCTTAATTAGTGCTCCGTGATAGGAATTATAGTAAACATTTTCACC
Source organism: Arenicola marina (assembly GCA_964019135.1). Lineage (NCBI taxonomy): Eukaryota > Metazoa > Annelida > Polychaeta > Arenicolidae > Arenicola > Arenicola marina. The sequence continues at coordinate 36,069,190 of OZ025253.1, read as the reverse complement.
ACTTGCTACCGTATTGATATTAAATCAGAATGCACCCATGAAAGACTGCTTTGTCGCTTAGCGCCTGTCTCATAACGTTTCCGTAAAAAACGTCTTGAATAGCTTGTATACGTTTTAATGAATGAGCAGGTCTTGTCTATTAAATATGTAACGATTTGTGTTCCAGCCTTCTGCTAAAACGATAGGAAATGTGATGTTTTTAGTTACTTTAGGTGCAGATGCGTCCAACCATGATTACGATTTGTGCCATATTAATTTTTAATGTTAATTGAGCAGTACCAAAATAAGAAGGCTACATACTTACTAAATATATAATTCACAGTTTGTACTGTAGAAAAAAGCCAGGAAAAGCACTTATGTGTTGTGCTGGTGGCAGCGATGATTTTATTCTGAATAACTATATTAGAACACATTCAAGACAAAGCACATACTTGACAACTTCAGAACGTTTTACTAATCGTATATAGTGATATGTGATAGAAGACCAATATAAGCCCTGGCATATCATTTAATTCGCGTGTTTACAACAGTAACCGCGTACTACATCAGAATATGTACATACCATGTTACATAATTGAGGTACCATTTCATGCTTCATTCTCATGTCTATTTTGTAATTCATTGAATGTAGCGTAAAAAAAGAAAAAAATAGCATACGCCTGGCGCCGTCTCTATTATACAGTAAACAGATTCTGGCAAAGAAAACTTCAACAGTTTGGCCACAATATCTCAACTTTGAATACTAAGGCACACCATCTACATGCATCACTCATATTACATAGCAATTGCAGTAACTGGACCAGTTTGCAGTCAAGGTGACGGTAAATGTCAGTAAAGGTTAAGGAGTTGACCCCCCCCTCAAAAAAGGGAAAAAAATTTCCAACTACACCCCAAATAAGTCAAATTAGCGCTAAAAGTTATAAACGCAACAATCCTCATACATACAATTGCCGAATCTAATTAGAGGCAGTGACAAGAAATAAATGTCGAATCCCTACAACTTAAAAATGCAAACATTTTAAACTGCCGCCATCTGACAACACATACCCTCCACCTCCTGCAACGCCTTATACCTTCCCCACTACACCTACCCTATTATCCTAAAGCCTTACGTACGTCACAGCCACCCTCTACCCCTACTCACAGGATTTTTTTTTACTAAAGGCAGTAAAAAAAGAAAACTGCAAAAAGTAAACAAAGCGCCCTCTCCAGGTCTCATACCGATAAACGTAAAGTAAACCTTAAAGTGAGCTACCCACATCCACCAATCACCCCCTCCCCCACTCTACACATACGCTCCGCACCCCCCCCCCCCGCCTAGGACTCAGTCACGGGATGCAAAAAAAAATGCCGCCATCTTGTCACGTCACCTGTTGGGAAAACGTGATACGACACCCGTGACGTGGTTTGTGTGTCATTGATCACGTGACATGTGCGACATCACAGAGTTGGCGGCAGACCTCCGTGTGACAGTCACAGAAGGAGTCGGGAAGCAAGCGCCAGGGAGGATGCCGAGACCGCGTCCTGGCAGTGTCCTCTGCGAAACTTGTGTACAGCCTCTCTCCCCACACTGACACCGGGTAGATGTCTTCCACCTCCTCACCACTCAGCAGAGGGTGGGGGACAGGCTCCCACCCTCTCTCCAAGCGAGTCGACAGGTCCCTCATGTACTGACCCACCTCCCCGCGCCTCACCCCGTCACCCGCACTCGCCCCACCCTCCACCAAGTCCCCCAGGACGAGGTATTTGAGGACGACGGATGGGACATCAAGTTGCGGCAAGTGTTACAGCCCCACAGCCTCCCCCACGGCGGGGTGGAGGAGGGGAGCAGTGCTCCAGTCTAACAGCTCCCGGGCCTCACGGGTCAGGTCCTCACACAGGCCACACTCACCCTGACACCCCCCAGCCTCCTGGCCCGCCCAATGCGTTTTGTGGGTGGCGGACACCACCAGCGCCACCCTGCTCCAGTAAACCCCCTCCCCAGCCTTATCCCCCCACTCCCCCTTTCTTCCCTCCCCCTTCCTCCTCTCAGGCAGACACACCCTCCCGGTCTCCAGCGACTCCCTCACACACTCAGCAAGCCGCTCCACTTCAACCATCTGCCCGATACACCCCCGGGACCCCCCAGCCCAACCCCCCAGGGCCGCCAGGGTCTCCTTGGCCTGTCTCACCTCTACTTCCATCTCATCAAGGGGGCGCCACTGGAGGTAGCGCCGCGCCAGGAATTTTAGGCGCCGGATGAGGGTGACGGGGAGTGAGCGAGGGCCGAGGGCGACCAGCGCGTGTGTCTCCACGACACACGTCGTCGGTAACCAGTCACCCCTCTGCCCCCCCGGCACCAGGTGGACGGGATGTGAGGACCGTTCCAGCCCGGCTACCCTCTCCAGGCGGCATATCGCCTCCTGGGTGACACTCTTCAGGGCGTCCCGTGGGACAGTAAAAAAGGCGGGGGTGAGGTCACAGGTCAGCCGGGTCTCCCCCCGCCACACCAGAGACAAGGTGGCAGTTGTCCTGCCGACCTTCAGCCCGGTGTGCCTGGGGGAGAGGAGGCCACCGTGGGTCAGACCCTCGGGGAGCGTAACGCTGGGCAGCACGGCATGCAGCCAGACCACCCAGAGCACGAGGAAGGCCTTAGGGTCCACCTGACACTCCTCCACCCCCTCCACGACACGTGGCTCCCCTCTCAGGGCTACACTCTCCCCCTTCGCCCGATAGCCGGCCAGGGCGTCTCCTCGCACCCACACACCCCACTTCCCCTCCTCCCTCACCACCCTCACCCCCTCCCACGTCACACTAAATAAAATGGCAAATTCGACTGCCTTTGGTCTGACATCTGTCCCGTCGCCATGACTACCCACCATCGGGTCCTTTATTCTAGCGAACATGAGATTCCTCTTCCTCACCGCCTCAACCACGTTACGAACAAACCTCCGGACGGATTCTCGCCGGGCCACCATGTCAGGGTGGCCCCAGTCAAAGGTCTCCCCCTCCAGTCTGGCCGCCTCCTCCGTCAAGGTGCCGGGGGATCGGTCCTCTACCCGTGACCGGGCGGTGCGGACCTTGGTGGTCTGGGGGGCATACACTTCAGGCAGTTCCATCTCCCAGGTGAGGGCGCGGTGGGAGGTGGTGCCTGGGTTGAGGTCATGGTGGTTCCTTGTGACTGGGGTCGCTGTTGGGGTGGCGCCTCCATTGGATGTTAACCTGAAACAGAAAAGACCCTTTCAAGATATTTGTCGTTGAAATAATGATTAATCCAGGGGCCACATCGTCTCTCTCCTGAGAGGGAATGGCACATAATGTTATATCTAACCATATTTTGATCAATTACGTTCACACTTAAATTTGGAGAAAGAATGCGGACAGAGAGGGTCGGGGAAAACATATTTCAAATGGAACATGCTGTCCTTACAGCGGGATAAGCTTAGTTTTAGTTTAATCCAAAAGGCCAGATCGTCTCCCTCCTGGGAGGGCATGCCTAAATAGATCTACTGGTCAAAACCAGACGACGACGGGAAAACGAATGCGGTGTGGACAGCGACCGGCGCGTGCGGAATTCGTTATTCGAATTAGTTATTTGAATTCGTATATGTTATTGATATTTTTATACACAAGTTACCTATGTTAAGAAGTATCTATGAATTGTGAAAAAACAATTGTCTTTATGCACCACACTGACGGTGTCTATAAAAATACACATATTTTAGTAGATAAGAAGGTTAAATCTGCGCAATCATTCACTGGATGATTAGCCGTTACATATTTCAGACGATGTGAGTACGATTGTCAGTATGTAGCATTAGCAAAAGAACAAAATATAACTTAATCATGAATCCTTGTTCCACCTTTTTTTTACTACACCGGCTCGTGCTGCTAAAAAATATACTGACAAATTGCAAGGAAGATACAGTTGATTAATTTCGTTTGCGAAGTTCCTCTAGTCTTATATTGACACGGTGGATGACGTCATTTGTTCTATTGATTTCTCGCGTCAGGCACCACGCGTCAACTTCGTTGTACAGACAATAATGAACATATTTAAGCTTATATGTATCAGGTTATATGTCAAATAACGAGGCGTGTATATATATATATATATATATATATATATATATATATATATATGGGTGGGGGTGGGTGGGGTCAAGGGGTGATCGTGTTCCCAGGTCAAGAAGAACAAATTTCTGTATTCCCAAGTCACGACGATGAATTAAAAAAGATAAATATATACATAAACCGGGCTGATACATGAGTCAAATCAGCGACTTCCCGATTCCGCGGGTGCCAATTGATGCCTGAGATACCTGATTTTTCTAATGAAAACGATAACCCTATGGAGCAGATACCTAACATTTATGGTGAAACAGACACGCTTATTGAGCGGATATTTTAAAACTTGAGACCGAGAGGGGGAGGGGAAGTCCTGAAAATGTGCGTTGGCAGGTCGGCTTTGCCGTGAAAAAGACTTTGACTGAGCGGGTCTGCAACATATAGCGGGTCAACAGAAATAAGGATTTTTTTCGCGCGGATGTTCCCGGTGAAACGTCCGTTGCGAGAGGGTCTGGAAGTGAAAATGAGGGCTTTACCGCTTTATCCCTCCCACTCAACCCATGAATATATTAAGTACTCCATCCCATGGATGCACGCACTTGCTGCTGATGAAATGGATGACTTGTGCTCCGATGAAACATCTCGCACTAGAACCCGTGTCCTATGATATATCTTTACAGCAAAGAACTATAATCTGCATGCATTCGAATTGGGATTTACAAAATCGTTCTACTTTGACATCTCCACTTCTTGCACAATGGCAAATTTGTCGCGGAAGGGTTTGATGAATTCATTGCGAACGGCAACTATGACGCCTGGGTCACTCATTCGGAAAAGCATTGTTTGATTCGAGTTCTGTGCGTTCAAACCCCGAACATGTTAACACCAATTTGCACTAATTCGAAGATCAGTTAATGTGACTCCGTCAGGTCGCATGTGTGTACGTGTGGTCATTAGGGTAAGTATGTGGCATACAATTCTCCCAACCGGAGTCTGCTCAGTGTGATTTCTTTCTCTGTGCCAAAGCAACTTTTTCCCTCCAGCTCTTCATAATCCAGTATCTGCGGAAACTGTGGCCCCAAATTCCATGACTGGGATTGATATGTTTTTCGTTTATATCGCCATATAATAGAACTGGCATGTATTGGGAATTCTATACCTATTCAGCTGGATGGTAATGAAATAAAGTGATATGGCTTGGCAATAGCATATTAAGTGACTTGGTGGCTGTCGGTAAGGCGGTCGCTTGTGTGCAGTCAAATGCACAAATTGCGTGAAACCTTAATATCACATACCTTAATGGGTTTGATATTTTAGTGGCATAACGACATAACGACGGCAGGTGGGCGTCAGGGTAACAACAAACCACCAGGATGGCCGATGTGCGTAGCTTTGTCCAATTCGTTGTATTTACTTTCAACCAAAAAGCATGTGCATGCTACCAAACGATATTGAATCAACGATGTGGCCTTTCGAAGGAAACATCTTCAACCAATGAAAGGTACCTACGTATTTCAGATGGTTACTGGTCAAGAACTGTCTGTGGCGGACGTTGATAGACCTCTGCGCCGATTAAGGTGCTACTGCCTGCTTTCCCGATAGACATGGACACATATTGCAGTCGAGTACCATTCCTGAACTGGTCTTGACACCATGCGAATGGCCAACCTAGTTAAGGATGCTGTAATACATGTATTCACTGTGTTCCGGGCTTGGTCCGATTACAAAATTGAAAACATGTTGCATAGATTCTAAAGGTTGAGCAATGGATGCTTCATCGTCTATTGTGTAACCGGCTTCTGCTTTGAACGTCTGATTTGGAACTTGTTAAAACTAGTGCCTTACCCGTGCATGTTTGGAATGCTTTATCCATGTCTTACCGTAAAAACAAAATTACGGTTACAGTCTCATTTTACCGAACCAATGTATGAGTACAGCCATTGAGGAATCATTAAAGGAAGGGCGCCCGCACAATTCACTGTTAACACAACTTCACGGTTTGCTAATGGCAGCCAATCACCCAAATCACTGTTGTTTGTATCCCTTCAGATGATCCAATCTATGACCAGCTAGATATATCTGCAGCCAGAACTGCACACGCGATAATGTTGCAAACGTTGTGCGTTCATGTAAACAACTGTGCAGGGCCATTTATTTATAACTAGACGGTTAAATCTATTTTGGTGTGAAAGTTTTACTTCAGGAAACAGATTAATTGTTGTAGGTTTGTGTTCTGGAATGCACGTGGGGCTTGATGCGCCCATGAGGAAGAGCACAATTAGGCACGTTTTTTTTCAGTTGGTCTGAATGCAAAGGATAAGCAAGACAGACGCCACCTTTTCTTGCACTTGTTATTCAAATTGTCGTGTAGTCCTGAAGTTTGCGAATTAGCGGAAAGAAGTGACAAAATAAAATAGACAGGCTCCAGACTTTCAACAACGAAAAAGCGCCGACAGAGAATATATTTGCGGTTAGTTCCCAATTGTGTATTTTAAAGAACTTGATGGCTCTCTGTATTTGGATGACAAATATAATTTCTATTTCAAAATTCAAGGGTAGTTATTATATAGAAACAGAACCAAGTGCTGGCTTCTTGTTTACACATTTAAAGCCCTCGTCGTGGTAGATGTGCCAAAAAATGCAGAACTCGTTAAGGCGATGTAAAGACACTTAACACATTTTGCACTTCTCATGTCAAGTCTGCCATCATAAACACATTGTTATTATTTCCAATATTTATTTTAGTAGGCGGGACCACCATGGTTAGCTAGTCGATCGTGCCTATCACCAGACCATTTTGAGATGGGTATTCATGTATGCTTGGGACAATGTTGGGCCTAAAGTTACACAGGTAGAGGCAACCTTGGATTATTTGAGTCGCCAATGCAGACTCAATGTTGCTTAAAGGCTCCTTAAATATGTTGTAGGTCTTGGTAAGGCCAATTATATCCTGAATGTGAACGCTCTTGCGAAACCCAAAACGGAAGAGCCAATTAATAGTCCGCGGAATAAGCAATATAAAGGCACTGCACAAGGTCCCGGGGCCATTGTGTGCCATACCAGTTGCCTACGGCCAAAGTTCATGTTCGCGTAAAACAGCCAGAACATGTATGTCTACCAAAAACCCTGAAAGTAAGCAATCGGGCAGGTAATAATATATTGATCAAATGTAAAATATCAAGTATATGTGACGGAACCCTGAAAGTAACCTATGTCAAATTATGAAAAGTGTAATGATTAAGGACATAAACTCATTCAAATAAATGTATCAATATCATCTGACAAACATCAACCAGTACAATGATTACCTACATAATACTGCCCCTCCTCTAAAAACAGCACCATGAGAGGGGATTCTAGTACATCTCAAAAAGAACTCTGAAATAACAGTTGTTGTGTGATACAGTGTGATCATAATATTGATTATTAAATTATCCATGTAGGCTTCCATAAGCCTAAAATGAGCATATGCTTTTCATGAAATGAGAAATATTATTGTATCATATTCTATATATATATATATATACCCATTATAATGACCTGATTCGTGCCATAATTATCTTGTTCTTACCACATTAGAATTTCTGAAATTAATTGCCCGGAACCTAGTTTACACCCCTAAGATGGTGTGACAACCGTTGAGCTACACACCTACGCACCAATCTGTGATGTATTGGGAGGGGAAGGGGGTCTGTTGTTATCTCCCAGTGTGTGTGTTTCGTCAATTTAAATGAATGTTACTTGTTTCACCGCTGTTGTGTACATAAAAACTACATAAGGTCAAGAAACCCCCCGAGATATGGGAGGTGGTGGGGGGGGGGGGCTGGGGGGCTCCTGTCCTCTCGGTTTGAACTATATCTGTCTGACCTGTGACTTGTTTGCGGCCATGCCAAGTGGACATTATTGCCCGTGCACAGCAACAGAAGAAGCAGCAGTAAAGTTCCTGGGTGTAGGCCTCCCATGCTGGCAAATTGTGGCTTTTACTGTCACTGCTCGTCACTGCTCGTTTTCCTTGCTTTCACCCATCTGGAAATAAAATTTAAACTTAGTTTGCATTATTCGCATTGTCACTTTGGGGGTGTGCGTGGGCTTGCTGGTATGACCTTACACTGCTTCGCTGGTTGCTTTGTGTAATTGTCATGAATGACCAATCAATTACCAACTTTTAAACGAGATAAATTGATATGCTAAAAAAACTGTGGTGGGTATGTTAGTTGGTTGTATATGCAGGTACGGGGTCTTCATAGCCTATTACGCAACCGACCTCTGCTTTGAACGTATGATTTGGAACTTTGAAACTAGTGTGTTATCACTGCATAGTTGTAATGTTTTAGTCGGGTATTACCATAAAAACAAGTTCACGTTTACAGATGTTCTTGTAAGGTATAATACACGGGTGATTCTACAGAAACTGCATAATTTCAAAACTGAACTTTTAAAAATTAATGTTTGTTTAAATCACATGATATTTTTTATGTCTATCCTCTCGGTAGCAATGTTCTTGAAAACAAACAGAGCCGAGCTGCAGCGTTGATATTTTGCAATTAAACAGAAAAGAGATGCCGCCCCCCACATTTGTCAAATCTGCTACGAGCGATTCTGATTCTACTTGATTCAAAAAATTCAATTTGTGCATTTGATTGAGCTTGGAGGGGACAGGGTGACGCTTTGTAAATAAATAATGAGTAGACTACGCAACATTTCGTTTATATTAATGTCCCATTATTTTTTGGATATCCAATAATTTAAAGGAGCTCTGGGACAATTGGACCTACCCACTGGCCTACGTATGCTAATTACTGATTGCCGGATAAGTCCTAGTGCTTAATACTTATTAATAAAAAAATACTAGTTAACTCATAATTTGCTTTTCATGTTATGGAGTCAATATGCACAACACGTAATTATGAAATTAACCGTTGAAAATTGATGAAATTTGATATTTAATTTAATTTGAAAAAACAATTGTCATGCCCATGTAGCAGGGTGCCGGAAATGAAGGAAAACCACGTGCTGGGATGGTTGCACGGCAATATATTCGCTTAAGACAAGGAACACGAAAAAAAACCTTACAAATATCCACTGACTATAGAAACAAATTTACATCATTATGACCAAGCAGACAGACGCGTAATTAACAACATAAGAGATTAGAAAACTATGGAAGCAGGACACAGTCTATTGAACTCACCAAAAATACACTGAGATGGCCGACAGAGCACATGGCCAATATTTCCGTAAAAGCGTTACTTTGAGGTCAAAAGTAGGGAAAATCTTCAGAAAAGGCACTTAACATGAGTCTATAATCATTATAAATACTATGCCATTAAATAACATCGAGATAATTCATACTAAGTTCTAGGGCCAAACTCACCTACTGACAGATTATTGATAAGACACGCCTCTCTTTAATCACAGCATGGCACTGTTTATAGCCTCAAACCCACATAAGTACACAAGCACATGCGTACAAATTTACATAAGCAACGTAGTATAAAGTCAACCAATTTAAAGAACATACCAGAAGACAAGGCTTCAAGCCGTCACCAGCCCTCTAGCTCGACTACAGGTGAAGCAAGTGACAAGCTGTGCCAAATGAAGTGAGAGAGAACAACCGGCGTGCGACCTTATTTATGAGTTCAAGGCTTCTCGGCATGCAAATTACTACTAGAACATGTCAGCTGGGGTCAACTGGTCACCCGTATGAAATATCGCAACCGGAGAGGGAAAGTTTTGCAAAGTGAAACGAAATCTATGGATTACCGACAATTTGGATATATCATCGAAAAACTCCAACAACCCAAGACATAAATGGATACAAGGATCATCAGGATGACAACAAGATGAATCGGAGTACAAGCAGTGACAAGAAACCAAAGACTCTTCGACTTAAATTGTACCATGTGCTTGTGTCAGGTCTGTAACTCAGTGTCAGTGATCTCTTCCACATCTAACAGCAACTGTCAGACAGGCTCTGTGACACCCATACGTCACAGTTCTGCTCCAGATGTATTACTGCTGATGCGCAGAAAGATTGGTGTATTATTATAAAAAAACTTAACTTTATCTACTGATATGAGGGCTATCATTAAAGAGTATACATGTCATAAACAGTATATGATTTAGAATAAATTATAGTTATATAATGGTGTTATAACATAGCTGACATTTGGTAGAGTCCGGACTTTAATCCGGGCCCTTTAATCCACCCACCTTAGCCTACTTTAAGTCAGTGACGGTCATTTCTAATGTACAAATGCTGTCAAGTGTCAACCATCAATCACTTAGAATGGGAAATATGTGTCGAAACCGAGCTGACGTCTGGTACCGATTAACGGGTCACGCATACCATGAAAATACCCCACCGAGTCTGAGAGGGCTAAGATTTATATCTGCACCTTTTTCAAATATCTGTTTAACTTTTAGGTTGCTCGCTACGAATTCGTAATGATAAGCTGGCTCGCCCGCAGCTTGTTTCCTGGCAAGAAAACAGAACACAATGTATGGACTTGGAAAGGGCAAATTTATTGGCCGAGTGATAAAGACAATACATGACGAGCAAATTGTCAAATTAATTAAATATAAGTGGCAGAACACTTCGTCACTAACTGGCGGAACACTTCGCCTGTAATTGGCGGAACGCATCGCCAATAAACGTAAATAGACCACGTGACCCTATTATGGGTTGGCGTAACCGATTGACATGTATTGCATGAAGGCGGAACACATCGCCCTATACGAAGGCGGAACACATCGCCATGTACGTGTGTGGCACACATCGACATGTACGTATGTCAAACACATTATCCAATTATATATTGACTGATCGCCTTATAATTGGTAAACGTGGATAGGCTGACAATACGTGGTAAATTGGTAAATAGAAAGGTTGTATGGTATAAATCATACTATACTTATCAGTTTAATAATTTCTTTGCGTAGTGATAAAATCTGAAATTCAAGCAAAACGTATTATAACGGAGGCGGTGGGGAGGAGGAGGTAGCCTCGTCAGCATCTGTTGTCCGAATGACCGACTGGGTAGAACTTCTTGCCGCCAGCCAGCAGCCGGTCTCTCATTGGTTGACTTCAGTAAACAGCGGGTTGCTAGACGCGTCAACGTGGAAGAGTCCATTCTTGTTTCTGTACTGGAGGGGGGTTTTGTTTCCTTACGGGCTAAATATCTTCGCGAACACATAAACTTAATTCAGAATTGTTTTTTGTGCGTGCTGAAAAGCTCGGCAGCACGTCGTCGTCTGCGCTGCTCATGTACGTTGTAAACCGATCGCATCATTAAGTCTGTTGAGCGCGACGTTATTATTTTAGTACCAAGACTGGGCTGTGGAGATCGTTGTACCGTGTCTATGTGCAACAATGACCGAAGATTTGAGCTATTTTTAGGGAAAATTTGGATATGACATCACAAAGGAAAGGCCTATAGAGGCCTATTGTGACATCACATTGACAAAGACTGAGAGTATACGTCATCAGACAGTAGTAGGTGGTGGGGTGGGGTGGACTTGATCTGTAATTGGGTGGGTGGGGGCGGTGGGGCTGGGGGGGGGGTGAACTGAGGTGCTCAGATTTTTTCCTGATTTCATCGACAAGCCTAAAATAAGTTGTAATTATCAGCTTGAACCAAAATCTAAGATAAATTACTGATGCCTGAGTGTCAGGTATACTGTTGTAAGCCTACTGTACAGCACAAGGGCGGATCCGGGGGGGGGGGGGGTGTCCAGGGAACCCCCCTCCCCCACACCTTTTGAGGAAGAATGCCGTTTTGTTTTTCAATGCCAAATTTAGACGATTTGAGTTGCGGCGTGGCCCCCCGGTCGCAAGTTTCAAGTGCTGTAGCCATTTATATAAAGCAACACATTTTTCAAGGTGGTTATATTAGTACTATCATTCTTATATACAGATGGGTAGTTCAGGGCCACGTCAACGAGCTGAAATGGCACTATTGTCCACCGAAATGAAGATCACTCTGGCTGAGACTTATTAATCGACAGGGTCTCCTAAAAATTACAGAAAATACCATCTGCAGCAAACATTTTGTCTTGGGCAAACCAATCGGGCAACGTCCTCAAGGAAAGTCATGAAGACAATGAAGATGTCCAGAAAATAATAAGAAGTTGGTCAGAGACTGAGGCAGATTATTTAGCGACAAGGCCAGGCCAGGTGAAGAGACGAACAATCGAGACAAACCCTAGACCAAAGAGACCCCAAAAAGAAAATCCACCAAGAGAAGAGCTGGAACACAGTTACTGCTTTGTACCAGGCGATACACCAGACACCACAGAGGATGAAATAGAGGCTATCACCCTAAATGACACTCCAAATGGCGAAGCACGAGACGTAACATACTTGTCTCCATCGTATTCCATGAATGACTTAATAGAAGAACAATGTTATTAATGCAACCCTGAAGCTTCCACAACGTGCCCCTGTGTGAAATGTGACATATGCAAAGCTGGGTGGAGCAAGTTACAGATAGAAAGAGGTGAGCTGATGTGTGAAAGTAAAAACTTGAATGAAAAACCGAAAGAAGCCAATCAATCATCAGTTATAGTTAACACCACCTACGATATAAACAAATTAAAACATTCGAAATTAATGCTCCTCCACACAGATCCTCCACAATCATTTATCATCTTTCAATGAATATTTAATACAGTTAAGGACAAATCACCCAAATTACCCTCAGAGAGTGCTAACAATTATCAAGGTAGACAGGCTGAAAAGCTTTCCCACGAAAACGAACGTTTGGTCACACTAATAAAAGTAGATTAAATTTGACAGTGTTTGGCCCATCTGTTTGGCACATAGACCAGTCTCATATCTCAAGTACTGTCCACATGACTGCCTCTTCTATCTTATGAACTGCAGCCACTGTTGCACTGGCTTACACAAGAACAGATACCCCTATATTACCCTGATTGCTTAAAGAAATACAAGTACGTTCGCGCTATCATAGATTGTACGGAGGTACCTATTCGGCGACCGTCTTTAGCAAACGTCAACGGTCATATATATCCGACCTACATGAGCAGGCCCACAGTAAAAGTGCGTGTGGCATGTACAACAACTGGGACGACATCGTTTGTCTCCAAGGCTGCGGGAGGTTGTATTAGTGACAAGCAAATAGTAGAGCGATCCGGCATACTGGAGTTATTTGAGCCTGGGGACATACTCTTGGCTATCATGGGCTTCAGCCTCAAAGAGCTGCTCCTGTATGAAGGTCTTAAACTTGTTTTCCCCCTATTCTTGAAATCTACAAAAACAGTTCACTCATGCAGATGACACAGACACTGACACCAGCAAGTAGCAAATGCTAGAATACACCTAGAATGTCATAGTCATAGGCCGAATGAAAGACTTCGATATCATGAAATGCGAATTGGCTTTGGATATAGTTGACCTCTTTGATCACCTTATCATCGTTGGTGCGGCTCTTGTAAACTTGCAGCCTCCCATAGTTCAATTTAAAGGAGGCCTTCGGTCCAGAAGATACGACGGCATTTACATAGTGTATTCCGTAAACAACGTTGTGACCACCCGTTTCCGATATTACTAAAGTGCGCGTGAAACCTCTGCCACTTACTATGCAACAGAACGCTCTTAAAATAGCAGCCTCTCTGGCTCGGCTGAGCCAACATGGTGTTGACCTAGATTCTGCGCTCTCAGCCAGTGGGAGAGCGTCACGCAATGGGGGCTTAGGCCTCAGCGCGGGAGTTGTAAACAGGGTATAAACATGCTGGGAAGTGATGGCGGTGTCCCGGAATATTGTATCATATGCCTATGAATCGAGGTTATAAGACTCCGAACCAAATCAGCCTGCTTCCTAAGAAGCCTCTGATCCAGAATATACATTGGCTGGATAAAGTGAAAGCACGACACCTGACAGTCGCCTTGGAGGGCGGGATTGGTGCTCGTGTGGTCAGTGTCTGGCTTTACCAGGCCTGCCTCTAAGCAGCATGTGTGCCGTAAGACCGGCGGTCAGGGATCTTAGAACAGGTCTGGTAATGAATGGCTGGCCACGATGCAACATGCAAGAATGGGGTATCGGGGAGGGCGGGTTATCCAAACATAAGCTACCAGTAAAATATTCTTTCCCGGTTAGATAATTGCTCAGTAATACAGTAGATCTCGGTGCCAAACAGGTGAGATCCCTGAGGCCCCATCGAACAATACATGGGGTGTCTGAGAGTGAGACCAGTGAACGGGTGGGTGCGGCTGTTGGGGGTGGGGGATCAGGATTTATGGAATTCGGGCATTTATGTGACACATAAATATGTGATCCCTCTCAAATGCTAGCCCCCCCCCCCTTCCTCATATTCTGGCTACCTGGCAGCCTCTGCATTCCCTCTAACCCTAGATATAAGATATTCAAGGTGTTGAGGCACAGGAAAACTGGGTACCGTAGCCTATTGACCTAAGGTGCCCTTATGCCCCCCCCCCTTCTCTCCTCCCCCGAAAGAGAAAGAAAGCGGGGGATTGGACTCTCAGTCTAGGATAGGTCATAAATAAAATTTCATAGCTCGGCCAATGCCCTTTCAGGAGCGGATCTAGGAATTTTCCAGCGGGGGTGGTGGGTGGCTCTCTGAAAACTTCCGACCGGGTAGGGGTGGGGGGCTTGGGCTTGGACAACCCGACTTTAACAGTGTATTTTCAGTTTCCCAATGGGGGGGGTGCAACCCCCCTACCCCCCCCCCCCCTTAGATCCATAGGAATATATATTCATGCGACCCGCCAGTTTGCTCTACATTTAGATTTTGTTGCAATAGTAATTATAATTTGCAGTTAATACTGGTTCATTAAGAAATGAAACATGTAAAAGTTTAATCGCTTGAATAAAATAATAAACTAACATTATCATATGTCAGGTCACATATGCTTACAGCTTATTACTTTCTCGTACGGATTTGACGCCAGTTTGTATTTACGACAAGTTGAGATAAAATTGTATTGAACGTCGGTACAAACGGTTGACAGGGTAAGCTCAGCACTTGCGCGCTATTAACTGACAATGTATGAAATGCTTCCTATTTCGCTTCAACCACCAAACATTGTTCCTCAAAATGATCTGACATATACGAACTGATGGCGCTAGTTCGTGTAGGCCTACCCACTGCAATGTTCTGCATCCAAATTTGCAAGCGATCCGGTTGTTTCAAGGGCTGCTAAAAATATACCAGGACTTGCTTTTGTTATCCTATAATTCGGTGCAGGTTTTGTTATCCTATAATTCGGTGCAGGTTGACATTTTGATACCTTAGATTCGACAGCGAGACACTAAGAAGCAAAAATAACGAACCGCACAGGAGCCATGCAGCGCTAAAGCCCTGCCGCCTGACTGGCAAGCTCGACTAAAGCCAGACTTGAAAGGCCCCGTGTCGTCACGGCCAGGGGTCAAGGTCGGTCAGAGCGGGAAGACGCCTGGCTCACATCGCGCGCGGCCGGATTATTTTTAGCCCATGGCGGCAAACTGTGGCCTGCGCGTCATTTTAATGGCCCAGACCCACTGCGTTGTGTTTATACTTCGATGGGTGTATTCTGAACCGAAGCCCTCCTTTAAGTGTCGATAAGTAGCTAAGTAGCTTGAAAGAAATAGGAGACGACAATCTGCCACACATTTGACGTTGGAATTTTTGAAAAAAGAAAAGAATTGAAAACGTTTTTTGTACAAGTAGTTATCAGGTCCTGATGAAGTAAAAGACTTGAAACCTTTTATGCTTCTGAAAACTTCTGAAACAGATATTTCGACACATATTACAGAATTCCTGGGTATGTTTTATAGCTCAAACAGTATTTATGCCTGGAGAAATGCTTTAAGTTTGACTTAATAGACCATGGCACGCTAACACGTGTTAATTTGTTGTTGTTTTTTAAAATGTGGGTTTAACCAGAATATAATAAGCACCCGATAATTAAGCTGTACAAGACGTTATGTGGTATTTGGACAGCACGTTTTTAGTAGGTATATAGCTACTTCTTTCTGTTACATTGAGTGCAAAACCATTTGAGTTGTTTTCTCTTGAAGAAAGGTTCAGCCCCTGTTATCAGTACACGCTGCCAGTGGAACCAGTCATTCCAGGTATCGCAGGGTAATAAAATAGCACGTATGGATTTGGGTAAATAGTATATTTGAATAGATATCTTAAGAATAAGAGACGGAGGCACTAAAATAGAGACAGGCTTAAGAGACAAAAGAATAGAAGACGCATGTGATCCAGCCATGACAACAATCGACGGCTTTAACAATAACAATAACAAAGAGAATAAGGAGATCGTCCAAACAACCAATTGGCAATCGTATCCAATCATGCAATCAAAAGCCAAAGCTAGCTCACCGCAAGGAGTGGAAGAAGGCAGGCCAGGGATAGGATCTGCAGGTACGATGAATCTTTTGGTAGAAAGCCCCTCGAGTCTGCTTGCGATTGAAGCGAAAATCTTACCACAGAGACTGCATTGTTAACGCTGTATCAGCGAGAACTTGGCCGCCTGCGGGAGAAATATATAGGAACCCATCGCTACCGTCGGGAAAGAAATTTGGCGAGACATCCGCCGGTGATTTTAGCCAAACGTCGTGACTACTTCGATCAAACCAGACTGCTGCGTAACGTAGACACCTTGTTCCTGAACCTGTCCCGAGCCGCCGTGCAGCAGTATATGGCCAGGGGCTTCTACCACCACGTCACCACCAACTGCGGCGCCCTGCAGGGAAAGGTAACCTTTGATAATACCACTTATTACTGACAGAAGTCTAAAGTATATGTGTTGTTATGTCCTCGCCTGTACCCTAGTTTCAGCGCTTAAAGGGTGCCACGGACGTGTGCGTCAAAATGACGTCTCTTCTGTCAGTATTCCAGGTCTACGACTGTCTTGTTGTAATTGTTCTGTGGCACTTCGCTGTCCGGGAACACCCGCCTTTTGGAAGCACGCCCCTCGAGTCTCCATGCGATCGAAGCCAACATCTTACTAAAGTGACTGCATTGTTGACGCCGTAACAGCGAGAACTGGGCCGCTTCCGGGAGCAATATATATAGAAACCCACCGCTGCCGCCGGGAAATAAATTTGGCGAGACATCTGCGGTGATTTTAGCCAAACGTCGTGACTACTTCGATCAAACTGGACTGCTGCGTAACGTAGACACCTTGTTCCTCAACCTGTCCCGAGCCGCCGTGCAGCAGTATATGGCCAGGGGCTTCTACGACCACGTCACCACCAACTGCGGCGCCGCGCAGGGAAAGGTAATCTTTGATAATACCACTTAGTACTGACAGAAGTCTAAAGTATATGTGTTGTTATGTCCTCGCCTGTACCCTAGTTTCGACGCTTAAAGGGCGCCACAGACGTGTGCGTCAAAATGACGTCTCTTCTGTCAGTATTTTAAGCCTACGGCTGCCTTGTTGTATTTATTTGGTCGCACGCCGCTGTCCGGGAACAGCCGCCTTTTGGAAGCACGCCCCTCGAGTCTCCATGCGATCGAAGCCAAAATCTTACTAAAGTGGCTACATTGTTGACGCCGTATCAGCGAGAACTTGGCCGCCTCCGAGAGCAATATATATAGGAACCCATCGCTGCCGCCGGGAAATAAATTAGGCGAGACATCCGCGGGTGATTTCAGGCAAACGTCGTGACTACTTCGACCAAACTGGACTGCTGTCTAACGCAGACACCTTGCTCCTGAACCCGTCCCGAGCCGCCGTGCAGCAGTATATGGCCAGGGGTTTCTACCACCACGTCACCACCAATTGCGGCGCCGTGCGGGGAAAGGTAACTTATGATAATACCACTTATTACTGACAGAAGTCTAAAGTATATGTGTTTGTATGTCCTCGCCTGTACCCTAGTTTCGGCGCTTATAGGGCGCCACAGACGTGTGCGTCAAAATGACGTATCTTCTGTCAGTACTCTAAGTCTACGACTGTCTTGTTGTAATTGTTCGGTGGCACTTCGCCGTCCAGGAACAAGCGTCTTTTGGTAGAAAGCCCCTCGAGTCTGCTTGCGATTGAAGCCAAAATCTTACCACAGAGACTGCATTGTTGACGCTGTATCAGCGAGAACTTGGCCGCCTGCGGGAGAAATATATAGGAACCCATCGCTACCGTCGGGAAAGAAATTTGGCGAGACATCCGCCGGTGATTTTAGCCAGACGTCGTGACTATGTGGTCGGGGAATGTCAGTGGAATGATAACACTCATCCGGGCTGAATATGTCGTGCTATTTATTAAATGAACATATCAGTATATACAATACACATTTCCCAAGCGTCTCTCTAGGACCGTCTGCCGGTTGCTCGGGGGTTGCCCTTATTTATAGAGGAAGCGCGGACGTTATGGTGAGCACCGTGAGGCAGCCTGGATCCGAGCTATGGCTCGACAGGCTCCAGGCCACTATTGTGTTAGATGGTTGACTTTAGATGGTAATAAAATAATCAATACGCAAAGCAGGAATGTAAGAATTCGCAAGATAATTAGTGACATGGTTATGTACCATTTGCAAGAATACTATAACTTAGGATCGTTAAGTAAATCAACGGAAGTTCATTTTTCAGTCGGTGGTCCTCCTAAAACAACTGGATCTAACCCCTTGTGGACCTCATAACAGAATTAATCATATACTTCATATCATAATCTATAGCTTATATCGGAGATTTAACTTCCAGGAATATTTGTAGTAGAACAAAGTAACTAAGTGACTTGTGACTAATCTTAATCACAGCAAAGAGCTGACCCTTGAAGCACACGCCATGTTAAAGTATAGCACACAGTGAGCGGAACGGATTCTGGATTTGCGCGCCTAGTAAATTTGAACAAGGACCATAAATCACGCCAGTGAGCGGGCGAGGCAGGGCTGGGCGTGGCCCGTGGGCATTCACGGCTGGGATCGTGAAGCGGGCTGCGCCCGTGAGCCTGCGTGCGCTGCTTGGTTGGCGGGCTGGCTCCCGGCGCACTACTACATGGCCTGACAGGGGAAAGTGCACTACGATAACTTCCCCTGCGCTTAAAAAGTTTGGTCCCCAAACTGTAAATTAATATCCGCACATAAATGTACCTGTATAAGTGTATATTCATTGGACAGGTTGTATATAACAATCTTAATCGCTCATTCATGGCTAATGATGAATGACTAAGAAAACGAATGCTAGAAAACACCAAAGCAACGTATATATATACATTAGGTTAGACAGACGAATTCACGCTTCAGGTTGTACATGCGAATGCACAATTATGGTTACATATACGAATTAGCCGTCACGGTTACACATTCAAATTCGCGATTATGGTTATACATTCAAGTTCGCGATTACAGTTATACATTCGAATGTGCGATTACGGTTACATTTCACGTGTGCGGATAAGAAAAGTATCAAAACATATTAGAACAGATATGTACACTAGTAACTCCGAGAAAATAAAATGCGTAGAAGCACGCCGCTAAACGTTAAGAAAGATGCAGTGTGTCGTCTGCTAGCTGTCGTCTGCTAGCGCAGTCGCTTGCGGTGTCTCTGGCTCGGGCGTCAGGCTAAAGGCGTCTGCCTGAGCGTGCGGCTGGCTGCTGGGCGGCGGGCGTCAGTGCATACACGGCCTTGACCTTCAGGGACATAAACATGCACGTACCACAAGAACTGCATAGGCCATCGTATGTGCAGGAGCCCTATCAACTTTGAAACACACGTCTGATGCTAACGAAGTTTGCCTTAGTGTCAGGAAGCACCCTAGTTAAAATCTAATAGGCGCGTAGTGGCACTTGTTTCATACGGGCTTAAATATACCCATAGCATCTGGATCAATAGGTAAACGAGGTTCGGGTTCAAGACACATATTCCTGATCTCCCTGTCAGTCTCATTACTCAGTGTAGCTTAACGATGCTGCGCAACTGTCACCCAGAGATGAGAGGTGATAAAGATGAATGAAACGATGAAATGACAGCAACAAATTACAACAAACATATATTCCGTATAAAGTGAAAGTGGATGGCCATCCGATGAACAAAACGGAATATATGAATGTGGCGTTTATTACTTAAGCGGGAAGTGACATGAAATAAATGTTTAACTGGGTAATTTAGGAAGTCGCTATGCGTCTTTAGCTTTTGAGCATTATTAGTGCAGGACTGCTTTTGTGCGTCGTCTGCGCCTTTTGCGTGTTCTGTAAGCAGAGATGGCTACTTCGGGCATATTTTCTTCCGGTTCCCACGTCGTCTGGGTGTAGCCACTCCATTTAACTTTGTACAGGATCCTGCCATTTTGTCTTTTGTGTGTTAATAACTTGTCAACCTCGTACCATTCGTCCTTGTCATTGCCATCATTGCCGGCGTCAGTCTGTGGTTCAGCAACTGCTGGTGGGTCCACAGGAGTCGTGTACTGTCTGTTGCGAGGGTCCTCGTATGGCTTCAGTCGATTGTTGTGCACGAGTGACCTCAGTGATCTGTGTGTATCACACCTAGCTAACTTGTACGTGTAGTTGGGACCGATTTCAGTAATGTAGTATGGTCCCTCCCATGTGGGGTGTAGCTTGCGCGAGAGACCTGTTGGCACCTTTGTGTTATGTAGGAGAACCTTGTCACCTATTTGGCGTTTGGGGGTTTGCGTGTTTTTGTCATATCCTGTTTTGTAAGTCATTTGACTTCGTTTAATATTTTCTTCAGCAAGTTCTCGGGCTAATTTGAGATTGTTTTGAAGATTTGTTATGTGTGTTTGGACATTTGGTTGTAGTTGACCTTTTGGTGTCACTGTGGTGTCGAATGGAACATTCATATGTTTGCCAAAAAGAAGAAAGAAAGGACTGTACTGAGTGCTCCTGATGGACGGTGTCATGCGGTATGACATGAGAATGCCCGGTAACATGTCAGGCCAGTCTGTCTGGTTGGGTTTACAATATGCACGGAGTGCTTGGGCAATGCTGCTGTTTCTGCGTTCACATGTGGAGTTAGTTTGTGCGTGATAAGAAGATGTGTGATGCTGTTTGACTTTAAACATTTCACAAAGTGCTGCCACGAGCTTTGACATAAAATTTTGAGCTCGGTCACTGATAAGTACCTTTGGGGCGCCAAATCGTGTGAAAATCTCTCGATGCAGTGCTTGTGCCACTACATTAGCTTCCTGCGATTTTATGGGGATTGCTTCGCACCATCGACTAAAGCTATCTACCATGAGTAGAATATATTGATATCCGTCAGGTTTCTTGGTCAGGGGTCCCAATATGTCCATGTTCCATCGATCAAAGACATCCGCTATGGGCATGGGCACTAGCGGTGCCGGACGACCGTGTTTGTAGCGTTTCGCCCTCTGACAGCGGTCGCATGAGGTGACGTAACGCTGAACGTCGGCGTACATACCAGGCCAGAAGTACTTCTGCTTTATTGCCTGGAATGTACGTTCGTTCCCTTGGTGACCTCCTCCCATGACGGAGTCATGGTAGGCGTGCAGGAGTTTGTCTCGCAAGGATCGCGGTACTACGAGTTGTTTGATGGCCCGGTCATCAGTGGGGAGCAGGTGCTTGGTGCGCGGCGTATACCTATGGTACAGCGTATGGTCAATTAGCATGTATTGGTCAGAGTCGGCGGCAAGTTTCTTCGCCTTAGTCTCGTCTGCCGGTACGTTTCCTTGAGCTAGATATCGATACATAGGTCCTACGTCAGGACAGTCGTTCTGTTTATCGGGTAAGGTGAGTAACGAATCTTCCTCGCCGTCGATAAGGTTTGTTATGTCATACTCAGCACAGTCTGTTTGCCTATCGGCGCTAACTGGCATAGCCAGTGAGTATGTGCCTGAATGGTACTCAAACATTACTTGAGTACGTGCTGTTGGAATGTCTGTGGTGTCCTCTGCTGTAAATACAGTAGCGTATGGCAGTGGGTCGTCATCATCTGGATCATTGGCCTTTGTCGTAGTGTCATAATGACGTCTGGATAGCGCGTCGGCTTGATTTTCACGACCAGCCTTGTATTTAATAGTGAACTGATGGCCCTGCAAAAACATCGCCCAGCGTGACAATCTCCCAGTGGAGATCTTTATGTTGTTGATGTACTCAAGACACTTATGGTCAGTCACGATGGTGAAATGTCGATGGGCTAGATAAGCATTCCATTGTTTTACTGCCTCAACGACAGCTAAACATTCTTTCTCTGATATAGGGTAATTCAGTTCAGCACCCCGGAGCGCTCTACCTCCGTATTCAATTACCCTTTCTCGTCCGTCATCGTCTGATTGTCCCAGTATGTACCCTATCGAGTCATTTGATGCGTCCGTCGTAACGATAAACTCTCTGTCCATGTCGGGAAACGCTAGAATGGGTGAAGTCAGTAGTTTATCTTTAAGCAATAGGAAGGATGATTGACATTCTTCAGTCCATTTAAATGGATTTTCCTTTCTTAGAAGTTTGTTTAAGGGAGATGCGATCTTGGCATAATTTTGAATAAAGCGCCGGTAGTAATTTGTCATCCCAAGGAAACTCCGGATTTGTTTTTGATTTTGTGGAACTGGGAATGTGTTCATTGCCTTCGTTTTATTGTCATCAACCTGGATGCCATCTTTAGAGATATTATGACCGAGATACAGGATTTTGTGAAGGCCAAATTTACATTTGGATGGTTTGAGGGTCAAATTTGCTTCTTTCAGTCTTTGAAAAACCAGGTCGAGGTGTTCAAGGTGTTCATCGAACGTCTTCCTGAATATAAGCACATCATCGACATAGATTAGAGCAATTTTCCAATTTAAACCTCGGAGTATTTTGTTCATAACTCTCTGAAATGTTGTGGTTGCTCCTACCAGGCCAAATGGCAATACGTTATATTGATACTGACCCTCATGTGTCACAAAGCTTGTTTTCTCTTTACTGTTTTGTTCAACTGGTATTTGCCAGAAACCTGAAGTTAAGTCTAGAGAGGAGAAATATTGGGCTTGTGATTCAGACACCGTGTCTATGATGTCAGTGAGCCTAGGTAATGGCCAGTTGGTGGGGCGGGTGATTTTGTTTAGTCTCCGGTAGTCAACACAGCACCTAAATTCTCCGGATTTCTTTTTCAACACAACAATAGGACTAGCCCATGGAGAGTTGGAAGGCTCAATGATTCCTGCATCTAGCATTTTCTGTGTTTCATGTTCTGTGACTTTCCTAATGTCAGGGGACTGTCGATAATGTCGTTGTCTCGTAGGTCTTGCGTCACCCGTATCAATGACGTGTTCCAGGGCTGTTGTTCGCCCCAGTTCAGTGATGTCCTGTGCAAAGACAGCACGGTGTTTAGCTAAAAGCTGCCGTAGGGCCTGTTGTTGTGAATCTGTCAGATTAGAGTCTGAGAGGTCAAATTCTAGGTCGATGTCTGGTTTGGGGGCAGCTGTGACCGCGTGATTAATGACCCCAGTCGGTGCGGCTGTACGCCCTGACCCAGATACTGTAGCCCTCCCTGCTGGACCCGGTACCTCGCTATCCAGTGGGAAGATAGAGGTGGCAGTGGCCGTTACACACGAGGCTTTGGCGATTATACTGTTCTTCGGCACTAGTATGTTATTATCCGTGGGATTTAAGATTCTGAAAACAGTTTGACCTTTCTGACCTTCAGTTACGCATTTTGCGCCAAGAAGTGACAGTTTGGAAATTGTTTTTTTTCACTGGCACGACCAGCAGTGTGCCGTTGTTGTGACGTTGGGGATATTTGACATTTAAAATGGTTTCAGAATTTGCTGGGATGATTTCGTCAGAGACCGTTCTACACAAGCGAGTATGGGCAGGGGGCTGAATGAAGTCAATGGATATCTTACCTTCATCAAGGGTGACAGTGTGATCAGATATGTTAAGTTGAACTCCATAGATGGACATGAAGTCAATGCCAAGGATAACCGGACAATGAAGATGACTGAATACATGAAACACAGTCTTGAACCCGTGACCTTCAATGTTTACAACAAGATCTACGGTTCCCAGTACGGGATGTTTTTCACCGCCTACTCCCACGACGCACTGAAATTTTGCTGGACTGTATACGTTTGGAACATGTGGCCGAATCTTTTCTAGAAATGACTCAGATACACAGGATATATTGGCCCCAGTATCGAGCAATGCACGGCAGTGAGCACTGCCAATGCGGACAGGCAGTAGGTTGCCCTCAGTGTTAGTGGTAAGATTTACAGTTGTCTCTTTGGTATCAATTGCATGCTCTGAGCTTGATTTAAATCTTCGCCTACCCATTCGACTGGTAGTTTTGCCCTGGATAGGCCCCTTATCCTATTGCCTTCTACCTGACCTGCACATCCGATAAAAATGGCCTGGTTTCCCACAGTTGTGGCACGTGGCATGCTTTGCCCTGCACCGGTCAGACCTGGGTGCATGACCCCACCTACCGCAACTTGCGCAGGTCCTGTCGCCTTCGGGTCCTCGCTGTCCTCCCGTCTGGTGTCCGGTCTGGTAGGCCGTCTGGTGTCCGGTCTGGTAGGCCGTCTGGTGTCCGGTCTGGTGTCCGGTCTGGTGTCCTGTCTGGTAGGCTCCTCTCTGCCGTTGGTTGGGGTCAGGACGGCGGTGGTCATCATGGCCGTGAGACTGAGTCATGTTCACGGCTTGTATCTGAGCCTCCAACAGACTCAGTCTCAGGGCGAAGTCGTCGGCGGGCGGCGATGGCAACTGTGTGGGCCCCTCCCCGCAGTTGGATGCGGCTTCCAGGATATTCGCCACGGTGGTGGGCTTGGCCTGGAGTATAAATGGCCTAATTGCCGGTTTCAGGCCGCCGATGATGATCCGGACGAGTTGGTCCTCCGGCGTGTTCATTTGAGACGCTTCGTATCTGACTGACGCTACAAAGTCTTTTACGGTTTGCCCTTCAGCTTGGGTTTTATTCATTAGGGCTCGTTCTCTTGCCCACAGGGTGCTTTCGGGAGCACAATACATGGACTTGAACGCAGCCTCAAGAGCTGCAAACGAGGCTTTGTCGGTGTCGGGCAGTCCGTGGTACCACGTTGCTGCGGCGTTGTCCAGTAATAGTGGGAGACAATAACGCTTTGCCTCATCGCTCATACCACTGAATGCGGCATACATTCTGAACTGTTCTAGCCAGGCAAAGGCGTTGTCCTGACCAGAAAATTGTGGAGGCATTATCCCAGGCTCTTGACGGGCGGTCATTTCTGCTGGTGCGTCTACGTCTTGATGGTCAGCGTCAGCGGCTTGATGGTCAGCGTTAGCGGCTTGATGGTCAGCGTCAGCGGCTTGATGGTCAGCGTCAGCGGCTTGATGGTCAGCGTCAGCGGATTCAGGCTCGGTGTCAGCGTCTTGACTCCGGGTGTGGGAGGCTGGGCCAAACTTCATTAGGCCAAAATATAATGGCTATGGCCTATCCCATCAATGAGGGCCGGGAAGCTGGATTCTCCACCAAGTTGTGGTCGGGGAATGTCAGTGGAATGATAACACTCATCCGGGCTGAATATGTCGTGCTATTTATTAAATGAACATATCAGTATATACAATACACATTTCCCAAGCGTCTCTCTAGGACCGTCTGCTGGTTGGTCGGGGGTTGCCCTTATTTATAGAGGAAGCGCGGACGTTATGGTGAGCACCGTGAGGCAGCCTGGATCCGAGCTATGGCTCGACAGGCTCCAGGCCACTATTGTGTTAGATGGTTGACTTTAGATGGTAATAAAATAATCAATACGCAAAGCAGGAATGTAAGAATTCGCAAGATAATTAGTGACATGGTTATGTACCATTTGCAAGAATACTATAACTTAGGATCGTTAAGTAAATCAACGGAAGTTCATTTTTCAGTCCTCCTAAAACAACTGGATCTAACCCCTTGTGGACCTCATAACAGAATTAATCATATACTTCATATCATAATCTATAGCTTATATTGGAGATTTAATTTCCAGGAATATTTGTAGTAGAACAAAGTAACTAAGTGACTTGTGACTAATCTTAATCACAGCGAAGAGCTGACCCTTGAAGCACACGCCATGTTAAAGTATAGCACACAGTGAGCGGAA
Organism: Arenicola marina; assembly: GCA_964019135.1. NCBI lineage: Eukaryota > Metazoa > Annelida > Polychaeta > Arenicolidae > Arenicola > Arenicola marina. The sequence goes on along the minus strand of OZ025253.1, from coordinate 36,043,167 downwards.
CGGATTCTGGATTTGCGCGCCTAGTAAATTTGAACAAGGACCATAAATCACGCCAGTGAGCGGGCGAGGCAGGGCTGGGCGTGGCCCGTGGGTATTCACGGCTGGGATCGTGAAGCGGGCTGCGCCCGTGAGCCTGCGTGCGCTGCTTGGTTGGCGGGCTGGCTCCCGGCGCACTACTACATGGCCTGACAGGGGAAAGTGCACTACGATAACTACTTCGATCAAACCAGACTGCTGCCTAACGTAGACACCTTGTTTCTGAACCCGTCCCGAGCCGCCGTGCAGCAGTATATGGCCAGGGGCTTCTATCACCACGTCACCACCAACTGCGGCGCCGCGCAGGGAAAGATAACTTGAGATAATACCACTTATTACTGACAGAAATCTAAAGTATATGTGTTTGCGTGTAATCGCCTGTACCCTAGTTTCAGCGCTTATAGGGCGCCACAGACGTGTGCGTCAAAATGACGTCTCTTCTGCCAGTACTTTAAACCTATGGCTGTCTTGTTGGATTTACTTGGTCGCGCGCCGCCTTCTTGGAAGACCCGCCTTTTGGAAGAACGCCCCTCGAGTCTCCTCGCGATCGAAGCCAAAATCTTACCACAGAGACTGCATTGTTAACGCTGTATCAGCGAGAACTTGGCCGCCTGCGGGAGAAATCTATAGGAACCCATCGCTACCGTCGGGAAAGAAATTTGGCGAGACATCCGCCGGTGATTTTAGCCAAACGTCGTGACTACTTCGATCAAACCGGACTGCTGCTTAACCTAGACACCTTGTCCCTGAACCCGTCCCGAGCCGCCGTGCAGCAGTATATGGCCAGGGGCTTCTACCACCACGTCACCACCAATTGCGGCGCCGTTCGGGGAATGGTAACTTGTGATAATACCACTTATTACTGACAGAAGTCTAAAGTATATGTGTTGTTATGTCCTCGCCTTTACCCTAGTTTCAGCGCTTAAAGGGTGCCACGGACGTGTGCGTCAAAATGACGTCTCTCCTGTCAGTACTTTAAGCCTACGGCTGCCTTGTTGTATTTATTTGGTCGCACGCCGCTGTCCGGGAACAGCCGCCTTTTGGAAGAACGCCCCTCGAGTCTCCATGCGATCGAAGCCAAAATCTTACTAAAGTGACTACATTGTTGACGCCGTATCAGCGAGAACTTGGCCGCCTCCGGGAGCAATATATATAGAAACCCACCGCTGCCGCCGGGAAATAAATTTGGCGAGACATCTGCGGTGATTTCAGCCAAACGTCGTGACTACTTCGATCAAACTGGACTGCTGCGTAACGAAGACACCTTGTCCCTGAACCCGTCCCGAGCCGCCGTGCAGCAGTATATGGCCAGGGGCTTCTACGACCACGTCACCACCAACTGCGGCGCAGTGCAGGGAAAGGTAACCTTTGATAATACCACTTATTACTGACAGAAGTCTAAAGTATATGTGTTGTTATGTCCTCGCCTGTACCCTAGTTTCGGCGCTTAAAGGGCGCCACAGACGTGTGCGTCAAAATGACGTCTCTTCTGTCAGTACTTTAAGCCTACGGCTGCCTTGTTGTATTTATTTGGTCGCACGCCGCTGTCCAGGAACAGCCGCCTTTTGGAAGCACGCCCCTCGAGTCTCCATGCGATCGAAGCCAAAATCTTACTAAAGTGACTACATTGTTGACGCCGTATCAGCGAGAACTTGGCCGCCTCCGGGAGCAATATATATAGAAACCCACCGCTGCCGCCGGGAAATAAATTTGGCGAGACATCTGCGGTGATTTCAGCCAAACGTCGTGACTACTTCGATCAAACTGGACTGCTGCGTAACGAAGACACCTTGTCCCTGAACCCGTCCCGAGCCACCGTGCAGCAGTATATGGCCATAACTACCACCACGTCACCACCAACTGCGGTGCAGTGCCGGGAAAGGTAACCTTTGATAATACCACTTATTACTGACAGAAGACTAAAGTATATGTGTTGTTATGTCCTCGCCTGTACCCTAGTTTCGGCGCTTAAAGGTCGCCACAGACGTGTGCGTCAAAATGACGTCTCTTCTGTCATTATTCTAAGTCTACGACTGTCTTGTTGTAATTGTTCGGTGGCACTTCGCCGTCCAGGAACAAGAGTCTTTTGGTAGAAAGCCCCTCGAGTCTGCTTGCGATTGAAGCCAAAATCTTACCACAGATACGGCATTGTTGACGTTGTATCAGCGAGAACTTGGCCGCCTGCGGGAGAAATATATAGGAACCCATCGCTACCGTCGGGAAAGAAATTTGGCGAGACATCCGCCGGTGATTTTAGCCAAACGTCGTGACTACTTCGATCAAACCAGACTGCTGCCTAACGTAGACACCTTGTTTCTGAACCCGTCCCGAGCCGCCGTGCAGCAGTATATGGCCAGGGGCTTCTCCCACCACGTCACCACCAACTGCGGCGCCGTGCGGGGAAAGGTAACTTATGATAATACCACTTATTACTGACAGAAATCTAAAGTATATGTGTTTGTGTGTAATCGCCTGTACCCTAGTTTCGGCGCTTATAGTGCACCACAGACGTGTGCGTCAAAATGACGTCTCTTCTGCCAGTACTTTAAGCCTATGGCTGTCTTGTTGTATTTACTTGGTCGCGCGCCGCCGTCTTGGAAGACCCGCCTTTTGGAAGAACGCCCCTCGAGTCTCCTCGCCATCGAAACCAAAATCTTACCAAAATGACTGCATTGTTGACGCCGTATCAGCGAGAACTTGGCCGCCTCCGGGAGCAATATATATAGGAACCCATCGCTGCCGCCGGGAAATAAATTAGGCCAGACATCCGCGGGTGATTTCAGCCAAACGTCGTGACTACTTCGACCAAACTGGACTGCTGTCTAACGCAGACACCTTGTTCCTGAACCCGTCCCGAGCCGCCGTGCAGCAGTATATGGCCAGGGGCTTCTACCACCACGTCACCACCAACTGCGGCGCCGTGCGGGGAAAGGTAACTTATGATAATACCACGTATTACTGACAGAAGTCTAAAGTATATGTGTTTGTATGTCCTCGCCTGTACCCTAGTTTCGGTGCTTATAGGGCGCCACAGACGTGTGCGTCAAAATGACGTCTCTTCTGTCAGTACTCTAAGTCTGCGACTGTCTTGTTGTAATTGTTCGGTGGCACTTTACCGTCCAGGAACAAGCGTCTTTTGGTAGAAAGCCCCTTGAGTCTGCTTGCGATTGAAGCCAAAATCTTACCACAGAGACTGTATTGTTAACGCTGTATCAGCGAGAACTTGGCCGCCTGCGGGAGAAATATATATGAACCCATCGCTACCGTCGGGAAAGAAATTTGGCGAGACATCCGCCGGTGATTTTAGCCAAACGTCGTGACTACTTCGATCAAACCGGACTGCTGCTTAACCTAGTCACCTTGTTCCTGAACCCGTCCCGAGCCGCCGTGCAGCAGTATATGGCCAGGGGCTTCTACCACCACGTCACCACCAACTGCGGCGCCGCGCAGGGAAAGGTAACGTGTGATAATACCACTTATTACTGACAGAAGTCTAAAGTATATGTGTTGTTATGTCCTCGCCTGTACCCTAGTTTCGGCGCTTATAGGGCGCCACGGACGTGTGCGTCAAAATGACGTCTCTTCTGTCAGTATTCTAGGTCTACGACTGTCTTGTTGTAATTGTTCTGTTGCACTTCGCTGTCCGGGAACACCCGCCTTTTGGAAGCACGCCCCTCGAGTCTGCTTGCGATTGAAGCCAAAATCTTACCACAGATACGGCATTGTTGACGTTGTATCAGCGAGAACTTGGCCGCCTGCGGGAGAAATATATAGGAACCCATCGCTACCGTCGGGAAAGAAATTTGGCGAGACATCCGCGGGTGATTTCAGCCTAACGTCGTGACTACTTCGATCAAACCGGACTGCTGCCTAACCTAGTCACGTTGTTCCTGAACCCGTCCCGAGCCGCCGTGCAGCAGTATATGGCCAGGGGCTTCTACCACCACGTCACCAACAACTGCGGCGCCGTGCGGGGAAAGGTAACTTATGATAATACCACTTATTACTGACAGAAGTCTAAAGTATATGTGTTTGTATGTCCTCGCCTGTACCCTAGTTTCGGTGCTTATAGGGCGCCACAGACGTGTGCGTCAAAATGACGTCTCTTCTGTCAGGACTCTAAGTCTACGACTGTCTTGTTGTAATTGTTCGGTGGCACTTCGCCGTCCAGGAACAAGCGTCTTTTGGTAGAAAGCCCCTCGAGTCTGCTTGCGATTGAAGCCAAAATCTTACCACAGAGACTGTATTGTTAACGCTGTATCAGCGAGAACTTGGCCGCCTGCGGGAGAAATATATATGAACCCATCGCTACCGTCGGGAAAGAAATTTGGCGAGACATCCGCGGGTGATTTTAGCCAAACTTCGTGACTAACCGGACTGCTGCTTAACCTAGTCACCTTGTTCCTGAACCCGTCCCGAGCCGCCGTGCAGCAGTATATGGCCAGGAGCTTCTACCACCACGTCACCACCAATTGCGGCGCCGCGCAGGGAAAGGTAACTTGTGATAATACCACTTATTACTGACAGAAGTCTAAAGTATATGTGTTGTTATGTCCTCGCCTGTACCCTAGTTTCAGCGCTTAAAGGGCGCCACGGACGTGTGCGTCAAAATGACGTCTCTTCTGTCAGTATTCCAGGTCTACGACTGTCTTGTTGTAATTGTTCTGTGGCACTTCGCTGTCCGGGAACACCCGCCTTTTGGAAGCACGCCCCTCGAGTCTCCACGCGATTGAAGCCAAAATCTTACCACAGAGACTGCATTGTTGACGCTGTATCAGCGAGAACTTGACCGCCTGCGGGAGAAATATATATGAACCCATCGCTACCGTCGGGAAATAAATTTGGCGAGACATCCGCGGGTGATTTTAGCCAAACTTCGTGACTACTTCGATCAAACCAGACTGCTGCCTAACGTAGACACCTTGTTTCTGAACCCGTCCCGAGCCGCCGTGCAGCAGTATATGGCCAGGGGCTCTAACCACCACGTCACCACCAACTGCGGCGCCGTGCAGGGAAAGGTAACTTGTGATAATACCACTTATTACTGACAGAAGTCTAAAGTATATGTGTTGTTATGTCCTCGCCTGTACCCTAGTTTCGGCGCTTAAAGGGTGCCACGGACGTGTGCGTCAAAATGACGTCTCTTCTGTCAGTATTCTAGGTGTACGACTGTCTTGTTGTAATTGTTCTGTGGCACTTCGCTGTCCGGCAACACCCGCCTTTTGGAAGCACGCCCCTCGAGTCTCCATGCGATCGAAGCCAAAATCTTACTAAAGTGACTGCATTGTTGACGCCGTAAGAGCGAGAACTTGGCCGCCTCCGGGAGCAATATATATAGAAACCCATCGCTGCCGCCGGGAAATAAATTTGGCGAGACATCTGCGGTGATTTCAGCCAAACGTCGTGACTACTTCCATCAAACCAGACAGCTGCCTAACGTAGACACCTTGTTCCTGAACCCGTCCCGAGCCGCCGTGCAGCAGTATATGGCCAGGGGCTTCTACCACCACGTCACCACCAATTGCGGCGCCGCGCAGGGAAAGATAACTTATGATAAAACCACTTATTACTGACAGAAGTCTAAAGTATATGTGTTTGTATGTCCTCGCCTGTACCCTAGTTTCGGCGCTTATAGGGCGCCACAGACGTGTGCGTCACAATGACGTCTCTTCTGTCAGTACTTTAAGCCTACGGCTGTCTTGTTGTATTTATTGGTCGCACGCCGCCGTCCGGAAACACCCGCCTTTTGGTAGAACACCCACCGTGTCTCCTGGCGATCGAAGCCACAATCTTACCAAAGTGACTGCATTGTTGACGCCGCATCGACGAGAACATGGCCACCTTCCGGAGAAATATATAGAAGCCATCGCTACCACCGGGAAATAAACTTGGCGAGACATCCGTGGGTGATTTCAGCCAGACGTCGTGACTACTTCGACCAGACCAAACTGCTGCCTACGTAGACACCTTGTTCCTGAACCCGTCCGAGCCGCCATGCAGCTATTCATGAGCAGGAGCTTCTACCACCACGTCACCACCAACTGTGGTTTGATTTGATTTGAATGGGGCTTAACGGTACTGTCAGCCTATAAAGCTATGTCGTGCGATACTGGTTCAGTTTAATCTAAATAACTCAAGAGTCTAAAAACCCTAAAAGTATCAAGACAGCTTGTAGATAAAACAATTTTCGAAAAGTAAATATGAATAAAGCCATGAAGTCAGACAATGTTGAAATGATCAATAGATTAATAAAACCCTGAAAATATCAAGTAACATGATTGAGCAGATTGTTTTAAAACCATGAAAGATAGCAAAGGTGAAACGATAAAGTGAATGTAAAACCATGAATTTTGGCATCGATTGATAAGTACTATGTACTGTTTGACAATAATCTTTGACTAAATCTCATATACATTTGTCTAGATTCATTGCAGTTAAAGAGTCTAAAATCTTTTGATGAGGTACACTATTAAACAGTTGATTACGGCAGGATCGCATAGTATGGCTGTTCCAAACCAGTGACATCTGGTTCAAATCTGCCTAAAGTTAAATATATATTATATTTTTGTTTGCATGTTGAACGCAAACAGAACGACACTTACGAAAATATTATTGTGAAACAACACGGCTTGCCTGCCAAGATGGGTGCCGCGATAAAGTGGATAAGTTGTCAGAATATAAAAGATGTCCGGATGTGAATGTACGCAATAGTTTTCCTACTGAAGTTCCGGCGTCCGAACGTCAAAACAGTTGATGGTTTCGGCGATAACACAGATGCGTCCAGACGCGAGCACGTCAATTTAACTCCACACCGGAGAGCCCCAAGAGGCGCTGGCGTCCGGATGTGTTTACGTAACGCCCTGGTTACAGTTACAATTAATGCTTGTAAAACAGGAGACTATTGGAAACTTAGATGCGCTTAGCGAAACTTTAGTAAGGTAGAAAAACCCATCACAGTCATGAGCAGCGCTTAGCATGCGTGCGGGTGCAGGAGAGGGGGGGGGGGGGGGACTCTGGCGTCGCATGCCAGCGCCGATAAATAGAGTGCTGTCAGAAGAACTTAATCGTCACTTACGATTTACGATTGATTGTCTGGTATTGTTAAATTTTACATGGTCAGGAAATGGCAATATAGTGTACTGCTTCTTAGAGCGTTTAGATCATTGATAATTAAGGGTCCCGAGCGAATTGTTCTCCAGTATGCTGTAAGTCTTCTAAAATTATTATTGGATTGTAAGTGTACGTCATGACGTTACCATGACGGCATGACGTCACACATCTTACGTAAGCTATGATTACTATTGGTCTAGTGGATAAACGGCAACATAAGATCAAATTGTGCATTGTGTGGTAAAAGCATGAAATGTGGCTGAGTTGTCCCTTATATCCTTGTAGCCAAAAGGTAGATTGGTGTTCGCCGAAACACGTGCCTGCCAGAATTAACCCCTGGAACGGTCTATTACACCGATTACTTTGGGGACCTGGGCCGAGTTTCATTTTGCGGTTGATTGCTGATCACAAGTTCGGTAATACAGAGCTCGCTTTTAAACGACATTGATCCCAGCGAACTATTTTCTTCTCACAATGCAGCAGGACAACTTGTGGCGAGAATATCCAGCAAAAATGTAACCATAAAAAAAATTGCAGCTCAATCTAAATGGTGTAAAAATATTGATAAATAAAGAATTATATATTGCGCATCGATACTCGCCGCGAAATATAACCCACTTCCGTTTTTCAAAAGTGTGCCTCCTTGACCAATCCGCCAAGTTCACGCCGATCGATCAATGTGCAGGTATAATATTTATTAATTATTGACCTAAATATTTATGTAATTATTATTGATCCAATTAGCGCATGTCTGATTGCAGTGCTATTGTTTAGAGACCTGTACCAACGGAACAAAATACCCCCATCCCCTCCACTCCCTCATCGGCACACGCATGTCCGCACTGCCTTACAACACCCCTCCACCGCCCCACCCGTTACGTAACGTTACGTTACGTTACGTGACGTGGCTTATGGGTTGTCAGGATACACCACGGCGTTTAGACTCACTCTTAAGAACGAACGTGCGTCGGCATACAGCTAGCTAGCTACCCAATGTGCGAAAACTCACAGGTTTTAACCAGTGATAAGAACAAACAACTGACAATCCACAGTCACACCAAGTGCGGCAGTTGAACCACGCAGGTGATGGAATCTAGCGGCCAACAGGCACTACCGGCTATGTTTCTAACACGTCTTTCTGGGTGGCAGGCGCGAGTCAATCAAGGATATCATGACATCGGCGGATAAAAGGGGACGCTGCTCGCCGCCTAGTGGCATGTTCATTGCCACATTGATCACGACAGCCGTGTTCGTCCCGACGATGACTGTCTGGACCATGATCTACGGCGTTGGCGGCCTCACCGCGGACAGTGACGTGGGTGACACAGCCAACCTCTGGCGACAAGACAAGGTCGTGCAGCTCAATATAGCCTCGATGGTGTGGCCTGAATTTCCTGTGGAGACTGTCCGTGAATCAAGTAGCACCGATGACGTCCAAACAGGTATAGACAGAGCGGTAAACTTTCTTTAACCATTTATTGCGCAACAAAAAGACTCCATAGTATGGCCGTATTACCATCTGGTATGTTAATTATTTTTTAATTAAAAATCTTCGAAGATCGTTTGAAATTGTACACAGTAGAGGTGTAGTTATTACAACTTATAAATACTATTGTATCCATATTTGAATTTATAAGCCTATTTATTGGCCTATTTTTGTGCAGCAACCGCATTACATAAAATAACAGATGATGGATAAAACAAAGTTTTCATTAATATCATTTATTCCAAGTAACACGATCTCCAACGGCATTGCATTTGCAAAGTGTTAGAAACCGTATCTTAATTTAAGCCTTAACATCTGAACCTTGACCTTAATTTTATAATAAAGCACGTGCTGTATGGCTTGCACTTTATTGCAAAGACAGCAGTCGCAAATTTGCCATTTCTTTCAATTTCATGAAATTAAATTCTCAATTATTCCATGATACCACGTTATGCGACATTTTCACATTACACTCCCAAACCTTTGATATCGTCAACTTTTATTCTCAATATGCTATGGTTATCCAATTGTGGCTCTGTCGCCACTCCTTTGTCGTAGTATATGCTAATAAATTATAATATAGGAACTAAAATCAAATTCACAAATCTTGACACGGCTAAATGCAGGTTGCATATTCCTGCTTTATTTCAAATGAAAATAAATTAAGTCCGTTGTCTTTAATTATATTATATATATTAACATTTATTTTATAGACCTAATTACCAGAATAAAAACCGTTATGCACCGGATTGTCAAACAGATAGCAAAAATTTATTCAGGGTCCTCTTTTATGTTGCAAGTCCGGTTGTAAGTCCAAGCTATATCTATGACAACTTACTGAGGATATACTATGTACCCCCTATTATATGATGGTGATGACTTATAACAACATAGTGAATGATTTGTGTGTAATTTCCGACACAATTTCAGACTGCCGCCTACCGAACAAGCGACAGTTCTACAGTCAGAGCACGGAGGACAAGGCGCTGCTCGAGCTGTACTTCAGCAACCCCGTTATCTGTAACGGGACGTTTGTCGAGCTGGGAGCATTGGACGGGGTCCTCTACAGCAACACCAAGCTTTATGAGGACGCCCTGGGCTGGCGTGGGGTCCTCATCGAAGCTAATTCCAACAACCACGCCTTGCTGCGGGACCGCCAGCCACGGTGCCGGAAGTATTCAGGCGCTGTCTGCCCCGAAGGTCAAAGCAATGTCACGATAGCCTTTAGCAAGGGCAAACGCCCGTTGGCCACCGGCGGCAATAAAGGTCAGATGTCGTTGAACTATCGTCTATGGATCGTCTATCGAACTATGGATCCCCAAGGACCACATCGAAGTGGTAGTACCATGTCTGCCTCTCGGGGCGTACCTGCGCGACGCGGGTATTCGCCACATCGATCTCTTCAGTCTTGATGTAGAGGGCGCTTAGTTGCTGGCGCCCCAGACGATGGACTGGGACATCCCGGTGCGGATGTTCTTGGTAGAAATGGGACATGAACATGACGACCAGATCTGGGAATTGCTTTATCGCCATGGATACTTCCCTGCCCGCCACGACATCAGGGCACTATGCGAGACCAGAGATTGCGCGAACAATGAACTGTTCACCAACCCGGTTTACAAACATTCTTGAGTTTTCTCATTCCATTCAATCGTTGCGTCGTATCCCTAACTCGGCACCTCGGCAACGGCAAATCTGTATCGACATATCTAAGCTGGTAGCACCGCCACGAACAGAATACATGTAAGTAGGCCAACATAACCTTCTAAAAGCGTTCATAAAACGTTGAGTAATTTTAGGGCTATGATGCAACACTCCGCAAACGTTATATGAAGGTTGAACAATGTCAGGGTTACAAGAAAACGGAAGTTTGCGTGAACGTTTTTATGATAGCCATATAGGGGATAGAAGAGTAATTGCGCCCAAAACTGACAGTGGGGGTTGCATATATGCCGTGTGCCTTTCATGCTTAAACTTAATACATGCATATTTTATATCTTGGTGATACATATTGATGCAGATCTATATGTTTGAACATTACAATTTAAATATGTAAGATAAAAGCATATTTCATACCTTGTATTTTTGAGGTTTCAAGGTGAAGGGAATAATTAATGAAATGTTTGGCAAGTCTTAACAGCATTATATTTCACTATTTAGTTTAGGTATGAACCAAAATATTATTCCATAAAGGATAGTCAACATAAAATTAATTAAATATGCCTAATTCAATAAATGCATTTGCTTTATTTTGAATAAATGACAAAGATTGCTCTGATAGTTCTAGTGCTAAGATTGTTGACATGTTTATAGCATTTGCATTAAACAATAAAAATACATGTATAAGCTTTAATTGTGTATGCACTTATTGTGCCAAACTGTATTATTGTTTAGGAAAAATGGTGCAATTGCCACACTGCTATTGGCTGCGATTTTACAGAACTAGATGTTCATTCAATTAACTACTTAGTATCATGACGAAAATCTTGTTTATAATTTTAATTAGTTTCAAAACGTTTCAACACCATTTGTATAACAGTCTTTGTCCATGGATCAAATTCGTGCCGCTTATGCTGCTTGGAAGGTAACATACAGTTTACAGGCGGTGTTCAGTATCGGCTATTGAAACTGATGTTCATGTTATGTCACTCACTTTGTACTAACCTTATTATACAAAAAACTGTTTTAACTTTAAACGGTTATAGCAAGTAATCACGCGAGTGAGATGAAGATATGTAAGAAATTAAAATTTGAGTAGATACCAGTAAAACCCTGAAAGTAATCACGCGAGTGCGGTGCAGATATCCAAGAATGTAAAATTTGAGCGGATACCAGTAAAACCCCGAAAGTCATCACGCAAGTGAGGTGAAGGTATCCAAGAAAGTAAAATTCGAGCAGCTACTAGTAAAACCCTGAAAGTAATCACATGAGTGAGGTGAATATATTCAACAAAGTAAAATTCGACTAGGTACCAATCCAAACCCTGAGAGGAACAACATTGTATGACAATCAGAAATATGAAACGAAAGACTTTGAAATCATGCATTTGTAATTTCATGAGTTAGAAATGACGACATCAAGGGATTTCGTACCATAACCACGGCGCAGTGTACACCGTAACAAATAACATACACACAAAGAGGCGATAACAGCCGTCCACGGTGCAATAACACAATGTCGATGGCTTTGTTATGTGAGGTGATTGGGTTTCCGGATCTTTCTCGGAAAGTGTCAAACGAGATTGCGTCACCCGTAGGGTGAGATGACGTAAAATGTAAACTCCGGATTATGTCTTCGGTCCACTACAATGACCTTGACTTGAAGAATTGACTTGAATGTGACCTGTGACCTACATCCCCCGTTAACGAACTTGATCGATCCATCTCGCATAACGGATATTGATGAGTAAATTTATACGACGAAATGGTACTCTGGATGAAAGAGACCAAGTGGCATATGCCGCGAATACATAATAAATTTTAACTATGCATGGGTGAGGGCATGCATGGTTGCAACAATGAGTTCTTTGTCATCCAAACTGGTAGATATAGTGGAATATCGTTAGACCATGAGATGTGTCAATTATGCGACACCAATTTCGCCATTACTGCATTCGAAACTGAATATCATTATGTGTGGAGGTATCCGATGCATAATGAGAAGAAAGAAATATATTCAGGCAAAATACTGTCGGGGGCAAATTTGAAAGCTTTTGAGTTCTAATGCAAAACACACAAAAACAGTTGATAAGCAACTTGGCAGTACACATTTTTAAAGCACCAGTATTTGCTTTAACATGTTTACAAGTGATGCCTTAACTACCCGTCACCATCCGTTCTTCTCAGCTGGCCAAGCAGCGGCCATGAGAAGAAAATTGTACCATAAGTTGACGTGTGGAATAGAGTCAAAGTCTATTCTAATGTCGCCAAAAGCATTCGCCAGATGACGTTTCGCTAATTGCGTGTCAATGGCTGGATGTACGGAGCGCCAATGGTGCGGTTTTGACTGCTGACTGCTCGCTCGAACAACAAATGATATATGTAACGGAAATGACAAAATAACAACCTAAGTTGTAAGATACATACTTCCAGAAACTATTACCATACTCCAAAAAGTGTTTGCCATCAAAACCGCTTCTAACCGCGCATGTTTGTGCTTTACCGTTCAGGATTTGCCGGTTAGGACATGTGGCGGTGTTGCTTGAAGCTAAAAACGTCACATGGGGCTAGGGTCGGGTTAGTATCGCAAGTCGGTTGGTGCAGATTAATATCCCCATACGGTTCTGTATCCGAACACTATGCCACTATTTATGCCAATGTTTGTGTGACCGTCGGCATTATTCCGCCAGGACGGCGCTGGGCGATTTCCCAGGGCAAAGGCGGACGGATGTCAAATCAAGGCCGGGAGCCCCGGTTGTGCCACGTAAGAAACCATATCAGAAAAGAGGAAAAGTTCGCTCAGTTAAGTCAAAATGGGACACTGATTATGTTTCTGTACATAATGGCTAAGTTTGTATGTTAAATCATCGTTTTGCGACACATGGTGATCGAGATAACTTCGTTGTTATTTTAGGTGCATTAGTTCTTATTTCATGGGCGTTAGTTATGCTTATAAACGTTCAATATATATGGTAAACAGACGACAATTAGGTCACATATCTCTGTTTCAATTTTGTACACTGAATATTTGGTTGTATTAAATGTGTGCCGTCTTTATATCTTGCATCTTAATATTCATGAAAACATTTTTTAATTCTCAACATTTGGTTTGAAAGGAAGATTTGAACCAAGGGAAGGATTCTTGTCAATCTTAAGTGGGATGGAGGTCCCGTTTGTTGCTGTAATTCCCCTCATTTCTCTTGTTGGCAACTCCCGCTTTTGCTGTGGCGCCTGCATTATGGGTCCCCAGGCCGGATGCCTCTTTCAACATTAGATGACCGTTAGTTATTCCGCAATGAGTAACGCATATATACATATAAGGATACATATGTTTGACACTTAACATCGTTACATTTAAACAAAATCTTATTGGAAATTGTGCCTGAATGAATAGCGCAGTCAAGAAAGGATAGTTATTGTTACTGTGCAGGACGACGTTGGCATCTTTTAGCATTGGAAGTTACCCTACACCCTTTTCCATTGAATTGATACTATTGTTGAAAATAACGAAAAGATGAGGAATTCTCAAAACGGGGAATTCGAAAAAAAACAATTATATGTGGTATCCCCAATTAAAGGTGGTATCGCGAATATCGCAAGGGGCATTTACGTTCCACGGGAATGGGGTTTTCAATTCACCGTGAACTGGAAATGAGGCAAATAATTATTCGTGAATTGGGAATAGGGTATTATCCGACCGTCGTGATCAAGGATATTCATTAATCGTGAACTGGGGAATCAGAAAATTTATATCATGTATCCGCAATTGCTATGTATGCTCGGTGTTACCCTTTTTAATTAACCGTAACCTGGGAAAGAAATTTATTCTGGCTGATTTTTGGCTGACCAGTACGGGGAGAGTGCTGGCTGACGATTACGGGGTGAGCGCTGGCTGACCATTGCGAGTTGATTGCAGACTAGAGATCGGCGCGGGGCGGGCATGCCCGTGTGGGCTGCGGGTACCCGCGCTCGCGGGCGCCTGCAGTGCTGGTACGCGGGCGCGGGGCGGGCGCGGGCACAGTTCTTGCGGGCGCCGGGCGGGGCGGTAATATCCATATCTGTGCGGGGCGTGCGCGGGGCGGGCTTTTGCGGGCACTGCCTGCATGGCGCCCGCAGCGTTTGAAATTTAAACATTATTTTCATTCACTTATTTGTGTAGACGTCAAAAAACGCAGTAGATTCAAGACCATCCCATCGACCCGTAGCAAATCATATTTTCGTGCATCAATAAAAACGTTTCCGGCGTAAATAACACCTTAGTTAGTGCAAGCATCTTCTTGTCTGGCGACCGATGAAGCTTCATGTAATATCGTATAGTGTGAGACAAAGGCCTAGTGTTTGCGGGACGGGTACGGCTCCCAATGTGTTAAACAAACATGATAACCTCCTCTACGGGCTCCACCATAGACACAAAGAGAGAAGCAAAAAAGAGAGGGGGGTGTGGAGGGGGGGGGGGGGGCACACAGGTACTTGTCTGTGCAACCTGTGGGGTACAAAGCTGAGAGAAAAGGGGCATGTCTGGGGTGGGGGTAGGGGTAGGATTGTTATTTATTTCTAGCCAGTAGGTAGTTAGGTACGGTCGTTTTCAGTGTCACTGACTTCGCTTGGAGCATGCAATGTATTTCTTTATCCCCCGCACAATCTCTAGTTCTATTTCCAAATTTCTTTGTCTCTTGGGTCTCTTGTCGTTGGGTAATTTTATATTTTGGAAGTCACGCAGCCGTTGAATTAGCGATATCGGGGTAACTGGGGAGAGAGGCAGTAAATGTCTTTACGGCTATATACGTAACAAGGAGGTCGACGCAGGCGTCATTGTCACAAGTCAGCTGCCAGACAGGGAGGGATGGGGTCGGGGTGTCCAGTGTTAATTTTATTAAAAACAAAAACTATTTGGAGGGAAGAGCTGTCAAATGGCTGTGAACATTTAGCATAAATCAGTGGAGTGTTAAACATATCTTCGTTCCCTTTTATTTACCATGTGCGGGTTTGCTGCGGGCGGCTCTGTGCGGGCGCGGGCGCCCGCGGGCAAGTCGTTGCGGGCGCGGGGCGGGCGCGGGCAGGTTACTCTGGTCGCGGGCGGGCGCGGGCAGCAAAGGGGCTTAAGACGCGGGCGCGGAGAGGGCGCGGGCAAGGTGGTGCGGGCGCGGGGGGGGGGGGGGCGGGCAGACAAGGGGCGCCCGCGCAGAACTCTAATGCAGATTGACCAGAACGGAGAGAGTGCTAGCTGACCAGTACGGGGTGAGCGCTGGCTGACCAGTACGGGGTGAGCGCAGGCTGACCAGGACGGCCTAAGCGCGAAAGTGACCAGTAAGGGGTGGGCACAGCGTGACCAGTACGGGGAGAGTTCAGGCCGACCAGTACGGGTAGTAGGCAGCCTGAAAAGTACGGGCAGAGTGCAGACTGAACAGTACCGTGCGACTGCAGGCTGACCAGTACGGGAAGTATGCAGGCTGTCAAAATGTTCATGTCATTACAATATTACTGTTATAGCCATGACATATATTTATCTGTGAATATTTAAATATTGATATGCCAATTTCTGGATGGTCAATTGTATAGTTTCATACATAGTAGAGTAGTAGTTGTATTTCATACATGTCTTACATAATCTCATGTAATATATGTAGGAGTTTCACTCTTCAGATTTATTTGACAATATATTAGATACAATCTTAAGATACCTTTAGAGTGGATAAGTAAAGTATTAATGGAATTGATTATGAAATGTGCGGCATTCAGGAATACCTGTACATGTTAATGGCTATGAAGTTTGTGTACCAAAATGGCTTTAACTTTAGGTAATACAAAAAATCATATTAATGTTTGGAAAATCTGATACTTCAACAAGAGATATTCGACCATAGGTCGAGGACGAAAATATATAAGTACATTTGGAAGCTGTATTAATGGCGACGTTACGAGTCGTCAGGGCCAATTTCGGCTAAAGGGCCTTATAAGGGAAATTTGGGCTAAATGCTGCCTTCGACAGGCAGTGTGGCACTGTAGGCGGAGCTTAATTGGACATCCAGTTTGAAGCCAAGGCGCTTCTCTTGAAGAAATATTAACGGTACTTTCGTATCTTTTATTGATTGTGTCTTCGTGACTTCACGAACTTCATTTGACGATCACGACAATATTCGCGATGGCTTCTATTTTGTTAAGTATACCTACTTACGAAATCATGGATGAACTCATGAACTTGTGGGTGATGGTAGCTATTGCCAAATTAGCTGAACATCAAGCAGGCCCAAACTTTCGTAGGAGTACGTAAGCCATGACGTTGACGCACACTTAGCCCCCTCGCCATAGGTGTCTCTGAAGACGACGAGTTTAGGTGAACATGAAGTATTGTTCTCAAGAGCGATTGCCTGATTCATTATGAATGGCGCTACGAATTTTACTTTTTATCTAATAATACGTCATTGTGACGTGACATGACGTCATTTGACGTTCGCAAAAATGCTCAAGATGGCTTCTATTTCTTTAATATGCCTACTTATCAACTCGGGTTATGACAGCTATTGCCAAAGTGGCTGAAAATAAAGCAAACCCAACATTTTGTAGGAGCACGTTAGCTATGATGTCATTTTTGACGCATACTTACCACCTGCGCCAAAAAAATTACACCCGGCACAAACTGTCCCTGAACACGACCTGCAACGCAAGCGACCCGAAAGTCGTCATACCTTATAATAGCTGAGTAATAGCATACGAAAGACGTGTGACGTCATGACGTCATAGTGACGTTATGACGTGACACACGACAACGTCCAAGTGGCGATACGCCATGGTTTACTGTTACAAACTTAGTCGATTAATGAGCTAGGCGATAGAAAGAATAGTCCTTCAGCTACGGCTTGACGAAATGGCCAAAAGTTGCATTAGTTCATCATTGCGGAGACACGGAGACCTAGGACGAGAACAAAGAACACTGCAGGCGAAGTGATATAGCAACTCATTTGTTTCTTTTACTAGGTTTCTGCCGATCAATGGTCCCTACCATTTGGCGTAAAGATCACAGCTCTGGCATGTTTTTCTTAATTTTCACGTTGTTTTAAAGATGGACACAATTTCCATTCACTCATCATTGTTGTCGTCCCGTTTTGAAGCGCTTTAGCGCCATAACTGAGCAACATCCGCCCGATTGAAGCATTAAGTGATCTGTAGATGCGTATTGGCAACTAGTTGGCGAAAAGAATGCAGTTTTAGCATTTTTATCTGATTGTTGACGATTTTTCTTTCAATGGCAAGAATCTGTATGTTTATTATTAGGCCAGTGGCTTCGTTGCCATGGAAACAAAAAGTAATACAGAGATCGCCGTGTTTTTTGTATAACTTGCTTTAAGGTGATATTACCTCGCTGTGTGGCGAAGGAGACTGAAATAGCTTGAGCGGAAGTAGGTCATATTCGATCAAGTTCATTTTTCCCCATAGGATCCCATGTTAAACGATTTCGACTATATACCGAAAAGTAATGTGGCTATGGAACCATGTTGACAGATTATGACTCAGCTTAGTATTAACCATCCACAGCTGCAAGCATTGAGTGATGGCTTGAATAGGACACCCGTGGGAGCCTCTGCTAACACCAAAAAGCCGTATCTTTCACCATTGGCCAAATTTCAAAAAAATCCTGTGACGTCACTATTAGCTCCATTTGCATGCAATAAGCACTGAGGCTACTATGTATCATGTTTAACTAACGAAAAAATGCCGGTGTCGCTTGATGGAGGCACTTTTGAAATACACGACAAAACATTTTTCCCAGCCTAAAGATACAGCGCTTTAACTTTAACATGGGAAGTCCCATAGAGAACTGCCGTCGGTCCTGGAACCGGAAGTAAGATAGGAATGTATTGTTTTTAGTTTGCAGCTATACAAGGAACTACTTTTCGTACAATATGATGCTACTCACTCATTTTTGAGATTTTTTCAGATTTTTGACGATTTATTTTAAGTACCAAAAGTGACGCCATCGTGATATCACGTGACGCATCAGAGAACTCTAAGATTCGATACAACTCATCACAATTCATATTTCTACGGCATATTAGAACGTCATAGCGATAGTATGATGGCCAATGTGCCCAAAAGCGAGAAAACTGACAGAGGTCATTTAGTGCGTTTTCCGCAAAACTTACGACCTCATTTTACTCGAAAATGAGTGTTACGCATCAAAATGTGAACAATACTTAAAAATTGCGCCTTAGGGGTTAGCTCATTCTGAAACTAACAAGAGATCCTTAGCTTCAATATATACGGAGATATAAGCGCTTTTAGTTATTTTTTCAAAAAATCGCTGTGACCTTGACCTTTGACATTTTGACCTGCGTGACAAATATGTTGTAGCCCTATTGCGTAGCTATTACGTACTGCAGACTGTGAACCGATGCATGCAGTTGTTAGGCCACAACAAGACTTTCCGTTTTTGCGTGAAACAGACATACATAGAAACAGACAGCAAACACGACCGACCGACATATGACGAAAATTGAAAATTTTCGTCATAACAAGAGATATTCGACCATAGGTCGAGGACGAAAATATATAAGTACATTTGGAAGCTGTATTAATGGCGACGTTACGAGTCGTCAGGACCAATTTCGGCTAAAGGGCTTTATATGGGCAATTTGGGCTAAATGCTGCCTTCGACAGGCAGTGTGGCACTGTAGGCGGAGCTTAATTGGACATCCAGTTTGAAGCCAAGGCGCTTCTCTTGAAGCAATATTAACGGTACTTTCGTATCTTTTATTTATTATGTCTTCGTGACTTCACGAACTTCATTTGACCATAACGACAATATTCGCGATGGCTTCTATTTTGTTAAGTATACCTACTTACGAAATCATGGGTGAACTCATGAACTTGTGGGTGATGGTAGTTATTGCCAAATTAGCTGAACATCAAGCAGGCCCAAACTTTCGTAGGAGCACGTAAGCTATGACGTTGACGCACACTTAGCCCCCTCGCCATAGGTGTCTCTGAAGACGACGAGTTTAGGTGAACATGAAATGTTGTTCTCAAGAGCGATTGCTTGACTCATTACGAATGGCGCTACGAATTTTACTTTTTATCTAATAATACGTCATCGTGACGTGACATGACGTCATTTGACGTTCGCAAAAATGCTCAAGATGGCTTCTATTTCTTTAATATGCCTACTTATCAACTCGGGTTATGACAGCTATGGCCAAAGTGGCTGAAAATAAAGCAAACCCAACATTTTGTAGGAGCACGTTAGCTATGATGTCATTTTTGATACATACTTATCACCTGCGCCAAAAATGTTACACCCGGCACAAACTGTCCCTGAACACGACCTGCAACGCAGACGACCCGAAAGTCGTCATACATTATAATAGCTGAGTAATAGCATACTAAAGATGTGTGACGTCATGACGTCATCGCGACGTTATGACGTGACACACGACAACGTCCAAGTGGCAATACGCCATGGTTTACTGCCAAAACTTATTCGATTAAAGAGCTGGGCGATAGAAAGAATAGTCCTTCAGCTATGGCTTGACGAAATGGCCAAAAGTTGCATTAGTTCATCATTGCGCAGACACGGAGACCTAGGACGAGAACAAAGACCACTGCAGGCGAAGTGATATAGCAACTGATTTGTTTCTTTTACTAGGTTTCTGCCGATCCATGGTCCCTACCATTTGGCGTAAAGATCACAGCTCTGGCATGTTTTTCTTAATTTTAACGTTGTTTTAAAGATGGACACAATCTCTATTCACTCATCATTGGTGGCCCCGCAAAGGTGTCGTCCCACTTTGAAGCGCTCTAGCGCCATAACTGAGCAACATCCGCCTGATTGAAGCATTAAGTGATCTGTAGATGCTATTGGCAACTAGTTGGCGAAAAGAATGCAATTTTAGCATTTTTATCTGATTGTTGACGATTTTTCTTTCAATGGCAAGAATCTGTATGTTTATCATTAGGCCAGTGGCTTCGTTGCCATGGAAACAAAAAGTAGTACAGAGATCGCCGTGTTTTTTGTATAACTTGCTTTATGGTGATATTATCTCACTGTGTGGTGAAGGAGACTGAAATAGCTTGAGCGGACGTAGGTCATATTCGATCAAGTTCATCTTACCCTATAGGATCCCATGTTAAACGATTTCGACTATATACCGAAAAGTAATGTGGCTATGGAACCATGTTGACAGATTGTGACTCAGCTTAGTATTAACCATCCACAGCTGCAAGCATTGAGTGATGGCTTGAATAGGACACCCGTGGGAGCCTCTGCTAACACCAAAAAGTCGTATCTTTCACCATTGGCCAAATTTCAAAAAATTCCTGTGACGTCACTATTTGCTCTAATCGCATGCGATAAGCACTGATGCTACTATGTATCATGTTTAACTAAGAAAAAATTGCCGTTGTCGCTTGATGGAGGCACTTGTGAAATACACGACAAAACATTTTTCCCAGCCTAAAGATACAGCGCTTTAACATGGGAAGTCCCATAGAGAGCTGCCGTCGGTCCTGGAACCGGAAGTAAGATAGGAATGTATTGTTTTTAGTTTGCAGCTATACGAGTAACTACTTTTCCTACAATATGATACTACTCACTAATTTTTTGAATTTTTTTCTGATTTTTGACGATTTATTTTAAGTACCAAAAGTGACGTCATCGTGACGTAACGTGACGCATCAGAGAACTCTAAGATTCGATACAACTCATCACAATTTATATTTCTATGGCATATTAGAACGTCATAGCGATAGCTGGATGGCAAATGTGCCCAAAAGCGAGAAAACTGACAGAGGTCATTTAGTGCGTTTTCCGCAAAACTTACGACCCCATTTTACTTGAAAATGAGTATTACGCATCAAAAAGTGAACAATATCCGAAAATTGCGCCTTGGGGGGTAGCATATTCTAAAACTAACCAGAGATCTTTAGCTTTAATATTTACGGAGATATAAGCCTTTTTAGTTATTTTTTCAAAAAATCGCTGTGACCTTGACCTTTGACCTTTTGATCTGCGTGACAAATATGTCGTAGCCTTTTTGCGTAGCTATTACGTACTGAAGACTGTGAACTGATGCATGCAGCTGTTAGGCCATAAGAAGACTTCCCGTTTTTGCGTGAAACAGACATACATAGAAACAGACAAACAAGAACTCAGTGGGACACTGATGATGACGAAAATCGACTTCATGTCAAAGAGCGTGTCTATCTGAACATGTTGATCGAAACTGCGACCGTCCACGATGAGTATTAAGGGAATTATGGCCATTTCTAGATTGCAGTACATTGAGTACATATGCTCGGTCCCCTGGCTTGAAGTGAAAAGTTAGTGGCCCAAATGGTGTGTATTGTTGCCCAATGTCGTCTCTTACATTGCCGTTGCATGACATTTTTGTGGAATTTTTCCCCAAATTTTGTTTCCGGATTTCCTGGGGGTGTGTGTTGGGCTGACATCACCGTGGCCACTGGTCATTCATTAGAGGACTAAAAAAAATCACCCCCCTGAAGTGATCAGGCGTGTATCGATGGTGCTTTGGGCTGTCCTCCGCGAGTGGCGGTCCGCAGGGTCTTCGAATAGGGATGCGGGAGCTCTAATCAGGATTCGTGGGACCAATAGGGATCTGATGGGTCGAGTAGGGCTGTGTGGGACAAATCGAGATGTGCAGGGTCGAATTCGACGGTTCGAAACGGGATCCGTGGGACACATTGGTATACGACGGGTCAAAGCTGGTTTCGTTGGGTCCAATCTGGATTACCACTGTTCAGTCAGGATCACCAAGGTCGAATCGGGATCTGAAGGTCAAATAGGGATGCGACGGGGCAATCTGAATCCTAGTTGTCAAATCTCTATCTGGCGGCTTCCATCAGGTTCTGAGAAAGTCAATAGGAATCATATTGCATATCAGAGGAGTCCAATCTGGATCCGACGGAATAAATCTGCGTCTGACGGGTCTAGTGGGGATGCCAGATGACTCTTCGGGATCTGAGAGGGCAAATGTGGATGTCCAGGTCGAACGGGGATCTGAGGGGTCAATCTGGGTCTGATAGGTCAAATCTGGATATGAAAGGTCAAATCTGGATCTGAGGGGTCAATCTGGATCAGAGGGTCAAATCTGGATCTGAGGGGTCAAATCTGGATCTGAGGTGTCAATCTGGATATGAGGGGTCAATCTGGATCTGAGAG
Source organism: Arenicola marina (assembly GCA_964019135.1). NCBI lineage: Eukaryota > Metazoa > Annelida > Polychaeta > Arenicolidae > Arenicola > Arenicola marina. The sequence continues at coordinate 36,020,705 of OZ025253.1, read as the reverse complement.
GTCAAATCTGGATCTGAGAGGTCAAACCTGGATTTGAGGGGTCAAATCTCGATCTGAGGGGTCAAATTGGGATCTGAGGGGTCAATTAGTGACTTCAGTTGACAATTTGGGTCAAATAGAGGTTTCAGCTAGCAAAATTATTTTAGTAAATGAGTTTTAGTGAGTAAATTTGACTAAGTAGGCCATTACACATACAATTTGCCCAAAATAGAGCGCTTAAGTTACAATTCGAGGGTAAATAGAGCTTTCGTTGGGCCAAATATAGCCTTCAGAGGGCAATTCAGCATAGCTGGCGGCTTGGGATAGCAACTTATGCCCAATAGAGCTTTCCGTTGAAAAAATAGAGCTTTCTGCGGGCAAAATAGAGCTTTTTGTTGGCAAAATATAGCTTTTGGTTCGCCAAATAGAGCCTTCAGCGGGCAATTTGAGCTAAATATCGCACATAACTGGCAATTTGGGCTAAATAGCAAGTATAACAGGAAATTTTAGGTACACTGGGCATCTAAGGGGCAATTTAGGTTAAACAGCGCGTATAACGAGCAATTTGGGCTAAATTGCGCATGTAGCGGGTAATTGTCGGTTAAAAAGCGCATGTAACGCGCAATTTATTCTAAATAGAGAACATAAAAGGGCGATTTGAGCTGAACAGCGCATATAGGGGGCAATTTTGGATAGACAGCCCGCATACGGGACAATTCGGGCTAAACAGCGCCTATAACGGGAAATTTGAGCCATATAGCGCATTCATCCGACACCGTGCGCACCGCAGGCTCTATTTTGAGCAATGTGCCATGTGCAATGAGCAATTAACCGATATTAACGGAATTACAGGTAAAACCGTTGTTTGTGCCGGTGACGTGAGGATCGCGTCGTGTAACGCATCTTCCGCCCGCCAATTTAATGCCATATTAGAGTTTAAGTGAACATGAAATTTTGTTCTCAAGAGCGATTGCTTAACTCATTATGAATGGCGCTACGAATTTTACATTTTATCTAATAATACGTCATCGTGACGCGACATGAGGTCATTTGACGTTCGCGAAAATGCTTAAGATGGCTTCTATTTCTTTAATATACCTACGTATCAACTCGGGCTATGACAACTATTGCCAACGTGGCTGAAAATAAAGCAAACCCACCACTTCGTAAGACCACGTTAGCTATGACGTCATTTGTGACGCATACTTATCCTCTGCGCCAAAAAAGTTACACACGCGCGAACTGTCCCTGAACACGACCTGCAACGTCAAGCAACCCAAAAGTCGCCATACCTTGTAATAGCTGAGTAATAGCCTACGTAAGATATGTGACGTCATGACGTCACAGTGACGTTATGACGTGACGCACGAAAACATCCAAGTGGCAATATGCCAAGCTTTACTGCCACAACTTATTCGATTAAAGAGCTAGGCGATAGAAAGGTTAGTCCTTCAGCTATGGCTTGGCGAAATGGCCAAAAATTGCATTAGCTTATCATTGCGGAAACACGGAGACCGACGACAACAACAAAGAACACTGTAGGCGAAGTGATATAGCAACTAATTTTTTTCTTTTACTATTTATCTGACTATCAATGTTCCCTACCATTTGACGCAAACATCACAGCTCCAGCTTGTTTTTATTATTTTTGACGATTTCTTCAAGATGGACACAATCTCCATTCACTCATCATTGGCGGCCCGCGAAGGTGTCGTCCCACTTCGGAGCGCGCTAGCGCCAAAACTAGACAACCTCCGCCTGATTAAAGCACTAAGTGATCTGAAGATGTTTATTGACAACTAGTTGGCGAAAAGATTGCAATTTTATCATTTGTATCTGGTTTTTGGCGATTTTTCTTTAAATGGCCACAATCTGTATGTTTATCATTAGGCCAGTGGCTTCTTTGCCATGGAAACAAAAAGTAATATCGAGATCGCCGTGTTCTTCTTATAGCTTGCTTTGCCATGATAGTACCTCAATTTGTGGCGAAGGACACTGAAATCGTTTGAGCGGAAGCAGGTCATATTCACTCAAGTTTATTTTTGCCCATAGGATCCAATGTTAAACGATGTCGACTATATAGCGAAAAGTATTAATGCTATGTCACCATGTTTACGGATTATGACTCAGCTTCGTATTATCCATCCACAGCTGCAAGCATTGAATGATGGCTTGAATAGGATACCCGTGGGAGCCTCTGCTAACACCAAAAAGCCGTATCTTTCACCATGGGCCAAATTTCAAAAAAATCCTGTGACGTCACTTTTTGCTCCGATTGCATATACTAAACGTTGTGAATACGATGTATCATGTTTAACTAAGGAAAAAATCGCGGTGTTTCTTGATGGAGGCACTTGTGAAATACACGACAAAACATTTTTCCCCGCCTAAAGATACAGCGCTTTAACATGGGAAGTCCCATAGAGAACTGCCGTCGGCCCTGGAACCGGAAGTAAGATAGGAACGTACCGTTTTTAGTTTGCAGCTATACGAGGAATTACATTATCTACAACATGACATCAGTTGCGCATTTCTATGATTTTTTTCCGATTTGTGAAGATGTTTTGTAAGTACCAAAAGTGACGTCATCGTGACGTCACGTGACGCCTCAGAAAACTCTAAGATTCGACACAAGTCGTCTCAATTCATATTTCCATGACATGTTAGAACAACATAGCGATAGTATGATGATAAATGTGTCAAAAAGCGAAACAACCGACAGAGGTCATTTATTGCGTTTTCCGCTAAACCTATGACCTCATTTTGCTCGAAAATGAGTATTACGCATCAAAAAGTGATCAATATACGAAAACTGCGTCTTAGAGGGTAGCACATTTTGAAACTAACTAGAGATCTCTAGCTTCAATATTTACGGAGTAATGAACGTTTTTATTTTTTTTTTTAAATCGCTGTGACCTTGACCTTTAACCTTTCGACCTGGATGACGAGAATGTTGTGACCCTTTTGCGTAGCTATTAGGTACTGAAGACTGCGAACCGATACATGCAGCCGTTAGGCCACAAGGATACTTCCCGTTTTTGCGTGAAACAGTCATACATATATATATATATATATATATATAAATATATAGAAACAAAAAAACAAACACGACCGACCGACATATGACGAAAATTGAAAGTTTTCGTCATAGCAAACACGACCGACCGACATATGACGAAAATTGAAAATTTTCGTCATAACAAGAGATATTCGACCATAGGTCGAAGACGAAATTACATAAGTACATTTGGAAGCTGTATTAATGGCGACGTTACGCGTCGTCAGGGCCAATTTTGGCTAAAGGGCCTTATAGGCGCTTCTCTTGAAGCAATATTAACGGTACTTTCATATCTTTTATTTATTTTGTCTTCGATCGTGATTTCACGAACTTCATTTGACGATCACGACAATATTCGCGATGGCTTCTATTTCGTTAAGCATACCTACTTACGAAATCATGAGTGAACTCATGAACTTGTGGGTGATGGTAGCTATTGCCAAATTAGCTGAACATCAACCAGGCCCAAACTTTCGTAGGAGCACGTAAGCTATGACGTTGACGCACACTTAGCCCCCTCGCCATAGGTGTCTCTGAAGACGACGCGTTTAAGTGAACATGAAATTTTGTTCTCAAGAGCGATTGCTTGACTCATTATGAATGGCGCTACGAATTTAACTTTTTATCTAATAATACGTCATCGTGACGTGACATGACGTCATTTGACGTTTGCGCAAAGGCTCAAGATGGCTTCTATTTCTTTAATACGTCTACTTATCAACTCGGGATATGACAGCTATTGCTAAAGTGGCTGAAAATAAAGCAAACCCAACATTTTGTAGGAGCACGTTAGCTATGACGTCATTTTTGATACATACTTATCACCTGCGCCAAAAAGGTTACACACGGCACAAACTGTCCCTGAACACGACCTGCAACGCCAAGCGACCCGAAAGTCGCCATACCTTATAATAGCTGAGTAATAACTTACGTAAGATGTGTGACGTCATGACGTCATAGTGACGTTATGACGTGACGCACGACAACGTCCAAGTGGCAATACGCCAAGGTTTATTGCCACAACTTATTCGATTGAAGAGCTAGGCGATAGAAAGAATAGTCCTTCAGCTATGGCTTGACGAAATGGCCAAAAGTTGCATTAGTTCATCATTGCGGAAACACGGAGACCTAGGACAAGAACAAAGAACACTGCATGCGAAGTGATATAGCAACTCATTTGTTTCTTTTACTAGTTCTCTGCCGATCAATGGTTCCTACCGTTTGGCGTAAAGATCACAGCTCTGGCATGTTCTTTGCCTAATCTTGACGTTGTTTTAAAGATGGACACAATCTCCATTCACTCATCATTGGTAGCCCCGCAAAGGTGTCGTCCCACTTTGAAGCGCTCTAGCGCCATAACTGAGCAACATCCGCCTGATTGAAGCATTAAGTAATCTGTAGATGCTTATTGGTAACTAGTTGGTGAAAAGAATGCAATTTTAGCAATTTTTATCTGATTTTTGACGATTTTTCTTTCAATGGCAAGAATCTGTATGTTTATCATTAGGCCAGTGGCTTCGTTGCCATGGAAACAAAAAGTAATACAGATATCGCCGTGTTTTTCTTATAACTTGCTTTACGGTGATATTATCTCACTGTGTGGCGAAGGAGACTGAAATAGCTTGAGCGGAAGTAGGTCATATTTGATCAAGTTCATTTTTTCCCATAGGATCCCATGTTAAACGATTTCGACTATATACCGAAAAGTAATGTGGCTATGGAACCATGTTGACAGATTATGACTCACCTTAGTATTATCCATCCACAGTTGCAAGCATTGTGTGATGCCTTGAACAGGACACCCGTGGGAGCCTCTGCTAACACCAAAAAGCCGTATCTTTCACCATTGGCCAAATTTCAAAAAAATCCTGTGACGTCACTATTTGCTCCGGGTTATTTTAAGTATCAAAAGTGACGTCATCGTGACGTCACGTGACGCGTCAGAGAACTCTAAGATTCGACACAACTCATCTCAATATATATTTCTATGGCATATTAGAATATCATAGCGATAGCTTGATGGCAAATCTGCCCAAAAGCGAGAAAACTGACAGAGGTCATTTAGTACGTTTTCCGCAAAACCTATGACCTCGTTTTGCTCAAAAATGAGTATTATGCATCAAAAAGTGAACAATATACGAAAACTGCGCCTTGGGGGGTAGCACATTATGAAACTAACCAGAGATCTTTAGCTTCAATATTTACGGAGATATAAGCGTTTTTAGTTATTTTTTCAAAAAAATCGCTGTGACCTTGACCTTTGACCTTTTGATCTGCGTGATAAATATGTTGTAGCCCTATTGCGTAGCTATTAGGCACTGAAGACTGCGAACCGATACATGCAGTGGTTAGGCCATAAGAGGACTTTCCGTTTTTGCTTGAAACAGACATTCATACATACACATATATATATGTAGAAACATACAAACACGACCGACCGACGTATGACGAAAATTGAAAATTTTCGTCATAACAAACAAACACGACCGACCGACATATGACGAAAATTGAAAATTTTCGTCATGACAATAGGCTTCATACTTAAGACATTTTTGATTCAGCGTAATACATATGCTGTTACGAAGGTTAACTGTTAACAGCATTTTGTCTAGATAGCCTAACTCATGTTGTATGATATTGCCATGTAAATGGATACACATATGTACCGATACTTAAATTTCTGTATATACTATACCCATGGCCTAACAGTATTAAATAAAAAGCTAATGATTGATATAACTAATTGGAAATATAGATAGTCTATAAGAATAGGGCTAATGTTGGATCATAGAAAATGTAACATTCAAGAATACATGGCATTGGCTTCATAGGTATATGCCAGCCCTGGTTGTGTCATTTTGCTAAATTATTTATGTCATCTTGTAATTTAAACATACATACTTTCAAGGTTTGTTGATGTTAAGTAATCATGTGAATCATACTCATATCTGTTATCTCAGAGTTAAATTCAGGTAAACCAAAACATTATACATTTGTTTACAAAAAGCAGATACTTCAACAGTGGGCTTCTTAATTATGACATTTTTGATTCAGTCTATTACAAAAAAATGATAGTTGAAATTGATAGAGATAGCACTCTGCATGATGTTATGAAGGTAAAATGTTAGTAGCACTTTGTTTAGATAGCATGATATTGCTATGTAAATGGATACACACATGTACCGGCACTTAAAATTCCTATATATACTAATTAGCCCATGGCCTAGCAGTATTAAATAAAAAACTAATCATTGATATAACTAATTGGAAATATACATAGTTTATAAGTATAGTGCTAATGTTGGACTATAGAATTTGCAACATTCCAGAATACATGGCATTGGCTTTATAGGTCTATGTCAGCCCTCTTGGTATCAATTTGCTAAATTACTATGCAATTCTGAATATCCACATTTGTGTAATCATCAGATTTGTTTTGACAAATATAACTTGAATTCTAATATATGATTTGATGATCTGAGTTATAAACTACATAAATAAAAGCCTATGTAAGACTTATTCTACTTAATGATTTAGATCTATATGAGCTAGCAATTGATATATGTCTCCAAATATTTATATATACACGTGTCAAATAGGTTCAAAAGCATGAGCAGTTCTGGTAAGAACCAGTGCAACAACTGTCTCCCAGACCAATGTTCTATATACACCGCCGAATCAGTGGCTCTAATAATGACACTTGAATATATAGAAAACTCACTACATGACAAATATATCATTCAGAAAACTCACTACATGACAAATATATCATACAGAAAATTCACTACATGGCAAATTTATCATATACTCAGATTCCCTATCATGTATAAAAGCCATAGAATATCGGAAATATGAAAATCCCTTAATACAAGATATACTTATAAAGTGCAATAATTTGATATGCAATAGGAAGGCGGTAGTTTTCTGCTTGATCCCTAGCCATATAGGCATAGACGGAAATAGTCTAGCAAATGCTGCCGCCAAAGAGGCCTTGAATGACAATGTCTTGCCAGTCCAGTGTCCATACCCAGACTTGAAGCCGTACAAACATAATATAATAAAGGAAGGTTGGCAGTCGTCCTAGCATGAAAGTTCTCACAACAAATTAGAACGGCTTCAGCCTACTGTGGGTACCAAACGGCCATAAATCCGCGGTAGGCGGAGGGACGTTGTCATTCGGAGACTCCGAATTGGACATATTTACCTCACCCTTTGCTATCTCCACCTCCAGAATGTGTTCCCTGTCAGGAACCCCTGAAAGTGGAGCACAGTCTCTTGATGTGCGTTGACAAACTAGGGATGAATATCACCAAACAACAGATTTAAGACACCTGTTTAATACTGTACCTAATCAAAAGATTTTAGACTATTTTTCTGTAATAAATCATGTCAAATGCGTATAAAATCTAGTCAAATGTTTATGAGATCTAAACACATGTATATGAGTGAACAGCTAAATATCTTTTTGGCCGCCACTTTAAAAATGGCCGCGGAAAGCAGAAAAATTTGCTTTTCCTCCGAAAAACGATTTTGTTTCAAGATTTTCTGCCTCAAGTCGTGATAGAAGTTACGTATATTTGCCCAGTAAAAAGATCAGCATCTGCCAAGATATATTTTGCAAACGTTTTTGACCGTCATTTTCAAAATGGCCGCCGAATTAAGGAAAATTGGCTTTGCCTGCGAAAACTGATTTTGTTTCAGGATTTTCTACCTCATATCGTAACAGAACGTATATTTGCTCTGCAGCATATTCTGAATCCGCCAAGATATATATTGCGCAAGTTTATGGCCGCCATTTTTGGAAATGGCGGCCAAAAGATATTTAGCTGTATACTACTCAAGTCCATCACATTATTTCATACTCTTGATGTGCCAGGCAATCTAAAAAACCACAGTGGCGCCTTGTCCCTCGATTTGGTATTCAACTTCAAGATTTGAAGGCCCTGGCTCACGGACTATAAGTTATATATCAGCATGGAGGGGGGGGGGGGGGCTGGGGCATGCCTCACTCCTCTCTGCCATATATGAGAGGGACGGGATACCTTTTCCGATGTCCGCGATGGGCATTCAGAAATTCTTAGACATATGCGTTTCCCCATTTACTGCCATTTACTGCAAATTGCTTTCCCTAATTCTTGGGGATTCGCGATTCAGAGCAGGTTTCCCCCACTTCTTCCCCATATATCACGTGTGCTGACTATGTCAACTGTTGCACACTGTTCAACACCATCGTTGTACTCACTTTTGTACTTTCACCTTTGGTTCCTTGGTCTATCAATAGTTGGGAAATATATTCCACCGGTTTTTATCTGTATCAGGATTAATATGCGCTCAAGGAACGCTGAATATTCTTGAACCGTGATATAACAGCACGTGCTGAAACCCAGTATCCAGAACGTTCCTGTCCGTAATGATGTAACCGCTGATTCACTCCGTACATATTGCACACGTTCCACCCGATGTTAGTGAACCCAACGTAGGGCCTCATACCTTTCGCCTGGCTGGTTCCCTGGTAAAAAGGTGTATGTTGGAGTACACCATACCCTCCTCACCCATCACGCCACCCCACCGCTATCTTCATGCCCTCTACACCCATCACATCACCCACCCCGCTCACCAAGCCCTCTCCACCCATCATGCCACCCCCAACCCGATCACCATACCCTCTCCACCCATCACATCACCCCACCCCCGCTCACCATAGCCTCTCCACCCATCACGCCACCCCACACCGCTCACAATACCCTCTCCACCCATCACTCTCCTCCACCCCACATCACTCACCATACCCTCTCCACCCATCACTCCACCTCACATCACTCACCATACTCTCTCCACCCATCACTCCACTCACCTTGCATCACTCACCATACCCTCTCCACCAATCGCTGCCCCCCACACCACATCACTCCCCATACCCTTTCTACCCATCACTCCACCTCACATCTCTCACCATACCCTCTCCACCCATCACTCCACTCCACGCCACATCACTCACCATACCCTCTCCACCCATCACGCCACCCCACATCACTCACCATACCCTCTCCACCCATCACACAACCCCACACCACATCACTCACCATACCCTTTTTACCCATCACTCCACCCCACATCACATCAGTCACAATACCTTTTCCACCAATCACTCCATCCCACAACGTTCACCGTACCCCGTGTCCGGCCTTTCATGGTCCTCTCCAACATTCTCTCCGAACAATATAGGGGCAATATCGTACAAATCACTTAGCCACCATGAGCAGAAAGAGAGTTTTCCTACTTATATGGCCATATGTTCTTATTTACTTTTAAAGTCCTGAGGTTAGCAATTCGTCAATCGCGATGGATGGCAGTGCGTCACGCGCATAATGCCACGTGTGGCATGGAGGAGCTCTGTATAATAAACCAATAGCGGTACAGGCTCTGAGAGGTTAAACCCTCATTAAAATGCTGGGTACACCGCATGTCTTTTCCCTTAATAAAACATCTGGTCTACACTTACGTATATGTCTGAAGTGGCATCCATATATCAGTATTACTACCGCCCATCCTAGATCACTAAATTGAGAAACACCTTCAGACACTCTGAAATGTGTTCTTTTTAACTATGTGATGCATTATTATACTGGCAACACCACTTGAGACAGACGGTGACGCCGGGTCGACGTGATAACACTCAGCAATCTGACTTTGGTTAGCGAGACTACACAACCTACCTACCCCCCCTCCCCAACCCCCACCCCATCCCCACATACACACATACACACATACGCACACATCCCGGTGACGGTTGTGGGTATTTCACCAGCATGCACCGATGAATTCGGGAAGGTTAAACTTTGGTGCTTAATCTATTCAATTTCACTTCAGGGTTACATGTATAAACATGACAGCTCATACAGTAGGTGCACTGACGGAACAGTCCTAACACCCATTGGAAGTAACCGTTTCGTTATAGAGGCGCGAATATACAAATCGTAGGCAGGCCCTTGCAGTGAAACAATATGACATTCCATAATATGATTAGTTAAAACAGCGTGTCATCTGCACCAATATCACATTCCACTGAAGAGGTTTAAAATCAAGCACCACATTGATAATCTAGGCTTTTAAAGCAATATATACCGTATTTTTTTGTATTACCAACCTCTTCTCCATGTCAAATAAGTACATTATGTCTTCAATTTAAATCCTGAAAGCCTGTGGGCTATCCGGAGAGAAGCATCTTGGTCCCCGGAGCAGAAGTTGGTGGCCGACTTTATATCCCTGCGCACCTATTCGCCGTTCGGTATTTTGTGTGTGATGTCGACCGCGGCTCGCTATCACGCCCGCGCGCGATATAAATAAACCGCGCAGTTTTATGTTGAAATGTTTGTTTTACAGACTCAAAGAGATATAAAACATATGCATCATAATTGTTGAGATACTTTTAGTCTTGATTCTAAAATGCAAAAAAATTAAGATGCCGCATGTAAGTATATTGCGTTAATCAATGCCGCCACCTTCACTGCTTGGTCTGCTCTGCGCTTCTGTGTGGCAGTCCATATCATTTTCGGCGTCACTATAATTTCCAGGTAATTATAAAACGAGACACTTTGTATAGGTTGTCTAGATAAAGTCCACCTTTCATTATCTCGCAGTGGGTCTCCATTCCTAAACACCATTACTTTGGTTTTGTTCGTATTTACCGCCATGCCCCCAAGCTCCTCGCACGCTGGCGCCACCCAAGCCAGCTTTTACCGCTGCTGCCAGCCGGGGGCATATTTCAAGATTCTTGAAAAACGGTAAAATCAGCTGTAATTTCTTGCAACATTATAATTTTCAGGAATAAAACATAAAAATTACAAGCTTTGTGTATTTAATACAGCAAAAAATATCTTGTACCATTTCGAGAAAGATATAATGGTGACAGAACTGTAGATGCTTAATAGGGTTCCGGGGTAACCCCCCCCCCACTTTTTTTTAACGCCACAAACCTCTCGGCCGGGGCGTTTGACGGCAACTCTCTCTATAAAAGGACATTTTTAGAGCGCCCCACCATCGCCTTCTGTCGCAGGTTTTAAAATATTTGCTCTATTAGGGTATCTTTTTCACTTCACACAAACGTCGGCTTTCTCCGGCATCAAGGCCCCCGCGGACCCCCACACCCCCCCCTCCCCTCCCCAGCACCACGACCAGATTTGTATAATACTGCCCTCCCCCCCCCCCCCGGGGTTTGGATGCGATGTCAACTTATTATGGGCAGTTGCACATTAAAATTAAAAGGGTCAACCATTGTCACGCTTCGTTTTCTTTACCGATCGAGAGTCTGTTTGGGGGAATAAACAACGTCTACGAAGCAGCAAGCTGTGAGCGATATTTGAACCTCCCGCGGGGATCCGGAGGGCCCGAACCCGATGACGTCACTGGTTCACCTGGTACACCCAGTGCAGCGCCAACTTGAATTTTAAGGTCGAGGCGAGACCTCGTAAACTGGGTCACACATCACTCAGACCTCACACCTTGGTCACCCATCAATCAAACCTCACACCTTGGTCACCCATTCACTCAGACCTAACATCTTGGCCACCCAACACTCAGACCTCACACCTTGGCCACCCATTACTCAGACCTCACACCTTGGTCACCCATCACTCAGATCTCACATCCTGGCCACCCATTACTCAGACCTCACACCTTGGCCACCCATTACTCAGACCTCACACATTGGTCACCCATCACTCAGACCTCACACCTTGGTAACCCATCACTCAGACCTCACGCCTTGGTCACCCATCACTCAGACCTCACATCTTGGCCACCCATTACTCAGACCTCACACCTTGGCCACCCATTACTCAGACCTCACACATTGGTCACCCATCACTCAGACCTCACAGCTTGGTAACCCATCACTCATACCTCACGCCTTGGTCACCCATCACTCAGACCTCACACCTTGGTAACCCATCACTCAGACCTCACACCTTGGTCACCCATCACTCAGACCTCACGCCTTGGTCACCCATCACTCAGACCTCACACCTTGGTCACCCATCACTCAGACCTCACGCCTTGGTCACCCATCACTCAGATTTCACGTCTGCGTGAGCGCGATGTGGTGTTGTTATGGTGATGCGATTGTGGTGTTTTGTTTTCATGCCTGTACCGATACGGTGCCGGTTTCGATGTGGGCCCTGTTTTCCCTGTGAGCATCCATGTCAGTTACACTCACCAGCGATAAGGCCAGCTTGCCCTCGACCTTTTGTGGATACCTGTGACTTGGGCTTACAAGCCAGGTGGTCTAAATTCGCCTGGCTTTTCGCCATGTGGCCATACTCGAGGATACTGCCTGTTTACTCCAACCGGACATATTGCAATATATATATATATATATATATATATATTTATATATGATGAAATATTTCATCCTTGCGTTGTATGTATCTACTCGCATGATATATTCGGCCAATGCGTTAGTAACCTCAAACATCGTAATAATGCTACACACATTCGTTCTAGAAGGAATACCATGGAAAGTAAACCGTGTCACAATGAGTCACATTACTATATGTAGTTTAAATGTAAGGGGACAAGGAAGAGGACATACATTCTGAATTAACTCAGCAGCAAGAACGCCTCAATTTCGTGTCTGCAAGTTGTACTTTTTAAATGAAATAGAAATCAAACTGGAGAGAGAACTTGCTGCTAAATGTTATAGGTTAACTCGCCTTCTTCGCACCGTTACACATGCATTTGCTAAGGAGCATCCAACACGCGTAAACAATCACTCTCGATAACACAGAAGCAAGAATTGAGATGGCAGTGCCCGTACATATCGTAGCAGTGTCCTCACAGGTCGTAGCAGTGTCCAAACAGGTCGTAGCAGCACAGCAGTGTCCCCACAAGTCGTAGCAGTGTCCCTACAGGTCGTAAAAGTGTCCTCGCTGGCCCTATGAGTTTCCATACAGGTCATAGCAGTGTCCCCAAAGGTCGTAGCAGTGTCCCTACAGGTCGTAGCAGTGTCCCCACAGGTCGTAGCAGTGGCCCTACACGTCATAGCAGCAGTGTCCCTACAAGTCGTAGCAGTGTCCCAACAGTTCATAGCAGTGTCCCCACAGGTCGTAACAGTGTCCTCATTGGCCGTAGCTGTGTCCCCACAAGACATGGCAGCAGTGTCCCTACAGGTCGTAGCAGTGTCCCAACAGGTCATAGCAGTGTCCGCACAAGTCGTAACACTGTCCTTACTGGCCGTAGCAGTGTCTCTATAGGTCATAGCATTATCCTTGTAGGTCGTAGTAGTGTCCCTACAGGTCGTAGCAGTGTGCCTACAGGTCGCAGCAGTGTCCCCGCAGGTCGTAGCAGTGTTCCCAACATGCCATAGCAGTGTCCCCACAAGTCGTAACAGTGTTCTTACAGGTCGTAACAGTGTCCCTGTAGGTCGTAGCAGTGTCCCTACAGGTCGTAGCTGTGTCCGCATAGGTCGTATCGGTGTTCCCACAGGTCGCAGCAGTGTCCCCACATGTCGTAGCCGTGTCACTACAGGTTAAAGCAGTGTCCCCACAGGTCGTAGCAGTGTCCCCACAGGTCGTAGCAGTGTCCCTACAGGTCATAGCAGCAGTGTCCCTACAAGTCGTAGCAGTGTCCCAACAGGTCATAGCAGTGTCCCCACAGGTCGTAACAGTGTCCTCATTGGCCGTAGCTGTGTCCCCACAGGTCGTAGTTTTGTCTCTATAGGTCGTGGCAGTGTCCCTACAGGTCGTAGCAGCGTCCCTACGGGTCATAGCATTGCCCTCACTGTTCGCAGCAGTGACGTCGCAGGTCATAGCAGTGTCCCCCCAGGTCGTGGCAGTGTCCAAACAGGTCGTAGCAGTGTCCTCACAGGTTGTAGCAAAGCTGTTGCCAACGACCAAGGCACATATTTAGCAGCTGAAATAGAGACGACCCTTTTAAACCGCCCGATCCCCCCACCCACCTCAGTTAAGACTGTCAAAGCCTCTTACAGTCGTCCTCGCCAAAGACCTCTTATTTGTCACCTCTTGAAAATCACTTGTCCACGACTATGTCAGTCAGTGACAATTGGGCTAGTAAAAGAAATGGAGAAGACAGGCATCAACGCATTTTACGCCACGGGGTACTTTAATGATAACCGACCTCACTTATATTTGGGGTGCGGCAGAATTCCTGCGCCGAAACCGGAGGGGGAGGGGGGGGGGCAGGGTCGGATCCAGAAAATCTAGACAGGGGGCCGGTTTCAGGTTGGGATCGAGATATGCTGGATAGGTTGGGGGGGGGGGGGCAGTTTTGGTTTTCGTGGATGTTTTTACCTAGGTTTTTCCAAAGCTCTTGATACTCTTGATTTGTAATATTAATCCATGTACGTGCATTAAGCCGAATGGCCCTTTTAGAAGAGCAAAAAATGTGTTTTGGGTCCCATAAAAGCGACCCCACCGGGACACTCGACCAAGTGTAAATAGTTTTGTTTTAGTATGTTCGCTCTCTGCTGTGCATTTGTTAACTTGGGCGGAACCATTATTCTCGAGTGCAACATAAATATCTTAAGCGACGTGTGCAACTACTGAAAAAAAATTAAGTGTTCCGTGCTGGCTAACCGCTCGAGACGGGCGGTGGCGCAGTTTTTGATGAACTAACACTTAACAACGAGACTGAATACCGGAGCTGCCTACGTTACCCTCCCCCACCCTCTCTGTCCCGGCCCGCTAGCAGGGTGAGGCCCGATCACACCCGGTCACGCTGGCAATTAGTCACCACCACAGGGCTTATTGATCCGGCAATCTACTAAATCATTTCAATTCAATGTACTAAATCAATTCAATCTGGCATATCATCATCAAGCCTATTGCAACCATAATGCATGTGCGAACGTAAACATCTCTACATCTGGTTTAGCGATTGTTAATGGTAGGAAAACCCCTATATATAATACTTAATCTTGTGATTACATGTGATTACACTGTATGGCTTTTGTTAATTTAATATTGGTCTATTTTATCTTTGCATATGTCGCATATTAAACAATAGTCGAACCTGTTTCTTGTGCCTCTTTTTATCTACACACTTATGCCATGGTGTTTCTGGGTAGAAATTATCCAAGTCATCTGACCTACTTAGATTGCTCATCAGAGTATTTAACAACCTTTTTACTTTCATCTTTTAAGTGAAGGGGTTTTGCCTCTTTCTATATATCGTCTAAGACAATTAAGATCACCTGTCAATGTGATGTTGTTGACATGATGGCTAATATTTGTTGCCTTTAAATATAAGTTTAATAAAGAAATCCAAAAAAATATTCTCCCATCGACGGTAGGTACATTGATTATATTTTGCAAATGACATTTAAAAAAATTAAATCAAACCATGATTGATATCCGGTGGAGGGGGGGGGGTTGTCATGGTGGATATATTCCGAGGAGGAATGGAGGCCTCCGCCATGAGGGGGGTGGGATGGCAAGGGGTATTTCCGTTCCTCGGAAACGGGCTTTTCTTTCACCGAGAACTGGGAACGAGGGAAACAATTCTTCGTGAACTAGGTATTGGGTATTATCCGACGATAGTGACCAAGGATTTTCATTAATTAGTAGGTAGCCGTCAATCCTGCAATCGCCAATTTATGTAAATGTATATCATGTATCCCCCTTCTTTTGTATGCGGGCAGTTCTCCTTTTAAAATTAAGAACCTGGGATTGCGACCGCCCCTCTTCTTGCATCCTACGGCCAGGCTCGAGCAGCCTTGATAAAGGCTGTTTCTGCATAATTCTACCGCGGACCACATTTGTTTTTCACTCTCTTTACATATTGATCGTACTATCGACAAAGTGCGTGTTCACTTAAACCTGTTTACATCTGATTGTCAGAATGCAACTTTGCGATGACTCGGCTAACTTATTCAACTGGTTATGGGGATATAGGGAGATCAGATAATTGACTAGTCCACACTTATTCCGTACTGTATACAAGTTAAATAAATCGCCGAACTCTCATTGTCACTCTATGGTCTTTCCTGACTTGACCACGCACTGCTATTGGCCCAATGTTTGTCTTTGGCTCATGACGCCACCACAACCGTCAGCACACCGGACATCACCGAAAACACCCATTAAAGTTGGCCGTACAATCACACCCGCCAGCTCACACATAAAACATCATCGGAAACACCCATTAAATCTGATTATACTCTCGCAACAAATAGGACATCCTTGAAAATAGAATGAGTGAAAAATTGACCCAGTCTGTGATATTGCGAGCGATTGTATGTCTCTCACGGGTTAGTGCAGTGGCGACTCGGGTAGAGAGCGAAGAGAGGTTTGCGGAGCGGCTACACCGTTAGCCAGCGACGGTACGGTTAGCAGAGCCGCGACGCGGTTAGCTAGAGCTGACACGGTTGGCAAGCGGCGACCCGGTAGCGAGCGGCGTCACGGTTAGCCAGTGACACGGTTAGCAGTGCGGCGACGCGGTAGCGAGAAGCGACACGGTTAGGGAAGCAGCCCTTTCAACAGCAAAGCACTTTTACAGGGATCTTCGTTTTAAAACATTCTGCCTCGTTTTGTCTCATATCGGTCGCAATACTAAGGCTATGTGAACAGTTTCCAACCAATTAACAAAATGATGCATATTACACTAAAATGAAGAATTATGATTCGCATGTAACAAAGCTGTGACATTGGCCATCGATAAGGATGGCAGCTCGTGTCGATAAGGAAGGGATATCGCGTCTGAAAAGAGGATATTTTGTTGATAAGGAAGGGATCTCGAGTCGATAAGGAGGGGATCTTGTGTCGATAAGGAGGGAATCTCGTGTCGATGAGGAGGGGATCTGGTGTCGATCAGGAGGGATCACGTGTCGATGAGGGGGGATCTCGTGTCGATAAGGAGGGGATCTTGTGTCGATGAGGAGGGGATCTGGTGTCGATAAGGAGGGGATCTCGTGTCGATAAGGAGGGGATCTCGTGTCGATGAGGAGGGGATCTCGTGTCGATAAGGAGGGGATCTCGTGTCGATAAGGAGGGGATCTGGTGTCGATGAGGAGGGGATCTCGTGTCGATAAGGAGGGGATCTCGTGTCGATAAGTAGGGGATCTCGTGTCGATAAGGAGGGGATCTTGTGTCGATAAGGAGGGGATCTGGTGTCGATCAGGAGGGATCACGTGTCAATGAGGGGGGGATCTCGTGTCGATAAGGAGGGGATCTGGTGTCGATAAGGAGGGGATCTCGTGTCGATAAGGAGGGGATCTCCTTTATTGATCTCGCGTCAATAAAGAAAGGATCTCGTGTGGATGAGGAGGAAATCTCGTGTCGATAAGGAAGGGATCTTGCGTCAATAAAGAAATGATCTCGTGTAGATAAGGTGGGGATCTCGTGTCGATCAGGAGAGGATCTCGTGTCGATAAGGAGATAATCTGGTGTCGACGAGGAAGGGATCTCGTGTCGATTAGGAGGGGATATCGTGTCAATAAAGAAGGGATCTCGTGTCGATAAGGAGGGGATCTCGCGTCAATAAAGAAAGGCTCTCGTGTGGATAAGGAGGGGATCTCGCGTCAATAACGAAGGTATCTCTTGTAGATAAGGAGGAGATCTCGTGTCGATAATGAGAGGATCTCGTGTCAATAAAGAAGGGATCTCGTGTGGATGAGGAGGGAATCTCGTGTCCATAAGGAAGGGATCTCGTCTCGATCAGGAGAGAATCTCGTGTCGATGAGGGAGGGGATCTTGTCTGGACGCGGAGGAGATACCGTGTCGATAAATAGGGGATCTTGTGTCAATAAAAAAGGGATCTCGTGTCGATAAGGAGGGGATCTCGCGTCAATAAAGAAAGGATCTCGTGTGGATAAGGAGGGGATCTCGTGTCGATAAGGAGGGGATCTCGCGCCAATACAGAAGGGATCTCGCGTCAATAAAGAGGGGATCTTGTGCCGATGAGGAGGGGATCTTGTGCCGATAAGGAGAGAATCTCGTGTCACTAAAGAAAAGATCTCGTGTCGATAAGGAGGGGATCACGCGTCAATAAAGAAGGGATCTCGTGTGGATGACGAGTGGATCTCTTGTCAATAAAGAAGGGATCTCGTGTGGATGAGGAGGGGATCTCCTATCGATATGGAGGGGTTCTCGTGTCAATAAAGAAGGGATCTCGTGAGGATGAAGAGGGGATCTCGTGTGGATGACGAGTGGATCTCGTGTCAATAAAGAAGGGATCTCGTGTGGATGAGCAGGGGATCTCCTGTGGATGAGGAGGGGATCTTGTGTCGATAAGGAGGGGATCTCCTGTCAATAAAGAAGGGATCTCGTGTCGATAAGGAGGGGATCTCGCGTCAATAAAGAAGGGATCTCGTGTGGATGAGGAGGCGATCTAGTGTTGATAAAGAAGGGATCTCGTATGGATGTGGATGGGATCTCGTGTCAATAAAGAAGGAATCTCGTGTGGGTGAGGAGAGGATCTCGCGTCGATAAGCAGGGGACCTCTTGTCGATGAGGAGGGGATATCGTGTCGATAAGGAGGGGATCTCGCGTCAATAAAGAAGGATCTCGTGTGGATGAGGAGGAAATCTCGTGTCGATAAGGAGTGGATCTCGCGTCAATAAAGAAATGATCTCGTGTAGATTAGAAGGGGATCTCGTGTGGATAAGGAGAGGATGTCGTGTCGATAAGGATATAATCTCGTGTCGATGAGGAAGGGATCTCGTGTCGATTAGGAGGGGATATCGTGTCAATAAAGAAGGAATTTCGTGTCGATAAGAAGGGATCTCGCGTCAATAAAGAAGGGATCTCGTATGAATGAGGATGGCATCTCGTGTCGATAAGGAGGGGATCTCGTGTCAATAAAGAAGGTATCTCGTGTAGATAAGGAGGGGATCTCGTGTCGATAAGGAGGGGATCGCGTGTCAATAAAGAAGGGATCTTGTGTGGACGCGGAGGAGATCTCGTGTCGATAAATAGGGGATCTCGTGTCAATAAAGAAGGGATCTCGTGTCGATAAGGAGAGGATCTCGCGTCACTAAAGAAAGGATCTCGTGTCGATAAGGAGGGGATCTTGTGTCGATAAGGAGAGAATCTCGTGTCACAAAAGAAAGGTTCTCGTGTCGATAAGGAGGGGATCACGCGTCAATAAAGAAGGGATCTCGTGTGGATGAGGAGGGGATCTCGTATCGATATGGAGGGGATCTCGTGTCAATAAAGAAGGGATCTCGTGTGGATGAAGAGGGGATCTCGTGTGGATGACGAGTGGATCTCGTGTCAATAAAGAAGGGATCTCGTGTGGATGAGGAGGGGATCTCGTATCGATATGGAGGGGATCTCGTGTCAATAAAGAAGGGATCTCGCATGGAAGAAGAGGGGATCTCGTGTGGATGACGAGTGGATCTCGTGTCAATAAAGAAGGAATCTTGTGTGGATGAGGAGAAGATCTCGCGTCGATAAGCAGGGGATCTCGTGTCGATGAGGAGGGGATATCGTGTCGATAAAGAGGGGATCTCGCGTCAATAAAGAACGGATCTCGTGTGGATGAGGAGGGGGTCTCGTGTCGATAATGAAGGGATCTCGTATGGATATGGATGGAATCTCGTGTCAATAAAGAAGGAATATCGTGTGGATGAGGAGAGGATCTCCCGTCGATAAGCAGGGGATCTCGTGTCGATGAGGAGGGGATATCGTGTCGATAAGGAGGGGATCTCGCGTAAATAAAGAAGGGATCTCGTGTGGATGAGCAGGAGCTCTCCTGTCGATAAGGAGGGGATCTCCCGTCAATAAAGTAGGGATCTCCTGTGGATGAGGTGGGGATCTCGTGTCGATAACGAGGGGATCTCGTGTCAATAAAGAAGGTATCTCGTGTAGATAAGGAGGGGATCTCGTGTCGATAAGGAGGGGGTCTCGTGTCGATGAGGAGGGGATATCGTGTCGATAAGGAGGGGATCTCGCGTCAATAAGGAAGGATCTCGTGTGGATGAGGAGGAAATCTCGTGTCGATAAGGAGGGGATCTCGCGTCAATAAAGAAATGATCTCGTGTAGATTAGAAGGGGATCTCGTGTGGATAAGGAGAGGATGTCGTGTCGATAAAGTTATGATCTCGTGTCGATGAGGAAGGGATCTCGTGTCGATTAGGAGGGGATATCGTGTCAATAAAGAAGGAATCTCGTGTCGATAAGAAGGGATCTCGCGTCAATAAAGAAGGGATCTCGTGTGAATGAGGATGGCATCTCGTGTCGATAAGGAGGGGATCTCCCGTCAATAAAGTAGGGATCTCCTGTGGATGAGGTGGGGATTTCGTGTCGATAAGGAGGGGATATCGTGTCAATAAAGAAGGTATCTCGTGTAGATAAGGAGGGTATCTCGTGTCGATAAGGAGGGGATCTCGTGTCAATAAAGAAGGGATCTTGTGTGGACGCGGAGGAGATCTCGTGTCGATAAATAGGGGATCTCGTGTCAATAAGGAAGGGATCTCGTGTCGATAAGGAGGGGATCTCGCGTCAATAAAGAAAGGATCGCGTGTGGATAAGGAGGGGATCTCGTGTCGATAAGGAGGGGATATCGCGTCAATAAAGAAGGGATCTCGCGTGGATGCGGATGGGATCTCGTGTCGGTAAAGAAGGGATCTCGCGTCAATAAGAAGGGGATCTCGCGTCAATAAAGAGAGGATCTCGTGTCGATGAGGAGGGAAACTTGTGTCGATAAGGAGAGAATCTCGTGTCACTAAAGAAAGGATCTCGTGTCGATGAGGAGGGGATCTTGTGTCGATAAGGAGAGAATCTCGTGTCACAAAAGAAAGGTTCTCGTGTCGATAAGGAGGGGATCACGCGTCAATAGAGAAGGGATCTCGTGTGGATGAGGAGGGGATCTCGTATCGATATGGAGGGGATCTCGTGTCAATAAAGAAGGGATCTCGTGTGGATGAAGAGGGGATCTCGTGTCAATAAAGAAGGGATCTCGTGTGGATGAGGAGGGGATCTCGTGTGGATGACGAGTGGATCTCGTGTCAATAAAGAAGGAATCTTGTGTGGATGAGGAGAAGATCTCGCGTCGATAAGCAGGGGATCTCGTGTCGATGAGGAGGGGATATCGTGTCGATAAGGAGGGGATCTCACATAAATAAAGAAGGGATCTCGTGTGGATGAGGAGGGGGTCTCGTGTCGATAAAGAAGGGATCTCGTATGGATGTGGATGGAATCTCGTGTCAATAAAGAAGGAATATCGTGTAGATGAGGAGAGGATCTCCCGTCGATAAGCAGAGGATCTCGTGTCGATGAGGAGGGGATATCGTGTCGATAAGGAGGGGATCTCACGTAAATAAAGAAGGGATCTCGTGTGGATGAGCAGGGGATCTCCTGTGGATGAGGAGGGGATCTCGTGTCGATAAGGAGCGGATCTCTTGTCAACAAAGAAGGGATCTCGTGTCGATAAGGAAGGGATCTCGCGTCAATAAAGAAGGGATCTCGTGTGGATGAGGAGGCGATTTCGTGTTGATAAAGAAGGTATCTCGTATGGATGTGGATGGGATCTCGTGTCAATAAAGAAGGAATCTCGTGTGGGTGAGGCGAGAATCTCGCGTCGATAAGCAGGGGATCTCGTGTCGATGAGGAGGGAATATCGTGTCGATAAGGAGGGGATCTCGTGTCAATAAAGAAAGGATCTCGTGTGGATGAGGAGAAAATCTCGTATCGATAAGGAAGGGATCTTGCGTCAATAAAGAAATGATCCCGCGTAGATAAGGAGGGGATCTCGTGTCGATAAGGCGGGGATCTCGTGTCAATAAAGAAGGGATCTCGTGTCGATAAGGAGGGGATCTCGCGTCAATAAAGAAAGGATCTCGTGTGGATAAGAAGGGGATCTGGTGTCGATAAGGAGGGGATATCGCGTCAATAAAGAAGGGATCTCGCGTGGATGCGGATGGGAACTCGTGTCGGTAAAGAAGGGATCTCGCGTCAATAAGAAGGGGATCCCGCGTCAATAAAGAGAGGATCTCGTGTCGATGAGGAGGGAATCTTGTGTCGATAAGGAGATAATCTCGTGTCACTAAAGAGAGGTTCTCGTGTCGATAAGGAGGGGATCACGCGTCAATAAAGAAGGGATCTCGTGTGGATGAGGAGGGGATCTCGTATCGATATGGAGGGGATCTCGTGTCAATAAAGAAGGGATCTCGTGTGGATGAAGAGGGGATCTCGTGTGGATGACGAGTGGATCTCGTGTCAATAAAGAAGGAATCTTGTGTGGATGAGGAGAGGATCTCGCGTCGATAAGCAAGGGATCTCGTGTCAATGAGGAGGGGATATCGTGTCGATAAGGAGGGGATCTCGCGTCAATAAAGAAAGGATCTCGTGTGGATGAGGAGGGGGTCTCGTGTCAATAAAGAAGGGATCTCGTATGGATGTGGATGGGATCTCGTGTCAATAAAGAAGGAATATCGTGTGGATGAGGAGAGGATCTCCCGTCGATTAGCAGGGGATCTCGTGTCGATGAGGAGGGGATATCGTGTCGATAAGGAGGGGATCTCGCGTAAATAAAGAAGGGATCTCGTGTGGATGAGCAGGGGATCTCCTGTGGATGAGGAGGGGATCTCGCGTCAATAAAGAAATGATCTCGTGTAGATTAGAAGGGGATCTCGTGTCAATAAAGAAGGTATCTCGTGTAGATAAGGAGGGGATCTCGTGTCGATAAGGAGGGGGTCTCGTGTCGATAAGGAGGGGGTCTCGTGTCGATGAGGAGGGGATATCGTGTCGATAAGGAGGGGATCTCGCGTCAATAAAGAAGGATCTCGTGTGGATGAGGGGGAAATCTCGTGTCGATAAGGAGGGGATCTCGCGTCAATAAAGAAATGATCTCGTGTAGATTAGAAGGGGATCTCGTGTGGATAAGGAGAGGATGTCGTGTCGATAAAGATATGATCTCGTGTCGATGAGGAAGGGATCTCGTGTCGATTAGGAGGGGATATCGTGTCAATAAAGAAGGAATCTCGTGTCGATAAGAAGGGATCTCGCGTCAATAAAGAAGGGATCTCGTGTGAATGAGGATGGCATCTCGTGTCGATAAGGAGGGGATCTCCCGTCAATAAAGTAGGGATCTCCTGTGGATGAGGTGGGGATTTCGTGTCGATAAGGAGGGGATATCGTGTCAATAAAGTAGGTATCTCGTGTAGATAAGGAGGGTATCTCGTGTCGATAAATAGGGGATCTCGTGTCAATAAAGAAGGGATCTCGTGTCGATAAGGAGGGGATCTCGCGTCAATAAAGAAAGGATCGCGTGTGGATAAGGAGGGGATCTCGTGTCGATAAGGAGGGGATATCGCGTCAATAAAGAAGGGATCTCGCGTGGATGCGGATGGGATCTCGTGTCGGTAAAGAAGGGATCTCGCGTCAATAAGAAGGGGATCTCGCGTCAATAAAGAGAGGATCTCGTGTCGATGAGGAGGGAAACTTGTGTCGATAAGGAGAGAATCTCGTTTCACTAAAGAAAGGATCTCGTGTCGATAAGGAGGGGATCTTGTGTCGATAAGGAGAGAATCTCGTGTCACAAAAGAAAGGTTCTCGTGTCGATAAAGAGGGGATCACGCGTCAATAGAGAAGGGATCTCGTGTGGATGAGGAGGGGATCTCGTATCGATATGGAGGGGATCTCGTGTCAATAAAGAAGGGATCTCGTGTGGATGAAGAGGGGATCTCGTGTCAATAAAGAAGGGATCTCGTGTGGATGAGGAGGGGATCTCGTATCGATATGGAGGGGATCTCGTGTCAATAAAGAAGGGATCTCGTATGGATGAAGAGGGGATCTCGTGTGGATGACGAGTGGATCTCCTGTCAATAAAGAAGGAATCTTGTGTGGATGAGAAGATCTCGCGTCGATAAGCAGGGGATCTCGTGTCGATGAGGAGGGGATATCGTGTCGATAAGGAGGGGATCTCACATAAATAAAGAATGGATCTCGTGTGGATGAGGAGGGGGTCTCGTGTCGATAAAGAAGGGATCTCGTTTGGATGTGGATGGAATCTCGTGTCAATAAAGAAGGAATATCGTGTAGATGAGGAGAGGATCTCCCGTCGATAAGCAGAGGATCTCGTGTCGATGAGGAGGGGATATCGTGTCGATAAGGAGGGGATCTCACGTAAGTAAAGAAGGGATCTCGTGTGGATGAGCAGGGGATCTCCTGTGGATGAGGAGGGGATCTCGTGTCGATAAGGAGCGGATCTCTTGTCAATAAAGAAGGGATCTCGTGTCGATAAGGAGGGGATCTCGCGTCAATAAAGAAGGGATCTCGTGTGGATGAGGAGGCGATTTCGTGTTGATAAAGAAGGGATCTCGTATGGATGTGGATGGGATCTCGTGTCAATAAAGAAGGAATCTCGTGTGGGTGAGGAGAGAATCTCGCGTCGATAAGCAGGGGATCTCGTGTCGATGAGGAGGGGATATCGTGTCGATAAGGAGGGGATCTCGTGTCAATAAAGAAAGGATCTCGTGTGGATGAGGAGAAAATCTCGTGTCGATAAGGAAGGGATCTTGCGTCAATAAAGAAATGATCCCGCGTAGATAAGGAGGGGATCTCGTGTCGATAAGGCGGGGATCTCGTGTCAATAAAGAAGGGATCTCGTGTCGATAAGGAGGGGATCTCGCGTCAATAAAGAAAGGATCTCGTGTGGATAAGAAGGGGATCTGGTGTCGATAAGGAGGGGATATCGCGTCAATAAAGAAGGGATCTCGCGTGGATGCGGATGGGAACTCGTGTCGGTAAAGAAGGGATCTCGCGTCAATAAGAAGGGGATCTCGCGTCAATAAAGAGAGGATCTCGTGTCGATGAGGAGGGAATCTTGTGTCGATAAGGAGATAATCTCGTGTCACTAAAGAGAGGTTCTCGTGTCGATAAGGAGGGGATCACGCGTCAATAAAGAAGGGATCTCGTGTGGATGAGGAGGGGATCTCGTATCGATATGGAGGGGATCTCGTGTCAATAAAGAAGGGATCTCGTATGGATGAAGAGGGGATCTCGTGTGGATGACGAGTGGATCTCGTGTCAATAAAGAAGAAATCTTGTGTGGATGAGGAGAGGATCTCGCGTCGATAAGCAAGGGATCTCGTGTCAATGAGGAGGGGATATCGTGTCGATAAGGAGGGGATCTCGCGTCAATAAAGAAAGGATCTCGTGTGGATGAGGAGGGGGTCTCGTGTCGATAAAGAAGGGATCTCGTAAGGATGTGGATGGAATCTCGTGTCAATAAAGAAGGAATATCGTGTAGATGAGGAGAGGATCTCCCGTCGATAAGCAGGGGATCTCGTGTCGATGAGGAGGGGATATCGTGTCGATAAGGAGGGGATCTCACGTAAATAAAGAAGGGATCTCGTGTGGATGAGCAGGGGATCTCCTGTGGATGAGGAGGGGATCTCGTGTCGATGAGGAGGGAATCTTGTGTCGATAAGGAGATAATCTCGTGTCACTAAAGAGAGGTTCTCGTGTCGATAAGGAGGGGATCACGCGTCAATAAAGAAGGGATCTCGTGTCGATAAGGAGGGGATCTCACGTAAATAAAGAAGGGATCTCGTGTGGATGAGCAGGGGATCTCCTGTGGATGAGGAGGGGATCTCGTGTCGATAAGGAGCGGATCTCTTGTCAATAAAGAAGGGATTTCGTGTCGATAAGGAGGGGATCTCGCGTCAATAAAGAAGGGATCTCGTGTGGATGAGGAGGCGATTTCGTGTTGATAAAGAAGGGATCTCGTATGGATGTGGATGGGATCTCGTGTCAATAAAGAAGGAATCTCGTGTGGGTGAGGAGAGAATCTCGCGTCGATAAGCAGGGGATCTCGTGTCGATGAGGAGGGGATATCGTGTCGATAAGGAGGGGATCTCGTGTCAATAAAGAAAGGATCTCGTGTGGATGAGGAGAAAATCTCGTGTCGATAAGGAAGGGATCTTGCGTCAATAAAGAAATGATCCCGCGTAGATAAGGAGGGGATCTCGTGTCGATAAGGCGGGGATCTCGTGTCAATAAAGAAGGGATCTCGTGTCGATAAGGAGGGGATCTCGCGTCAATAAAGAAAGGATCTCGTGTGGATAAGAAGGGGATCTGGTGTCGATAAGGAGGGGATATCGCGTCAATAAAGAAGGGATCTCGCGTGGATGCGGATGGGAACTCTTGTCGGTAAAGAAGGGATCTCGCGTCAATAAGAAGGGGATCCCGCGTCAATAAAGAGAGGATCTCGTGTCGATGAGGAGGGAATCTTGTGTCGATAAGGAGATAATCTCGTGTCACTAAAGAGAGGTTCTCGTGTCGATAAGGAGGGGATCACGCGTCAATAAAGAAGGGATCTCGTGTGGATGAGGAGGGGATCTCGTATCGATATGGAGGGGATCTCGTGTCAATGAAGAAGGGATCTCGTGTGGATGAAGAGGGGATCTCGTGTGGATGACGAGTGGATCTCGTGTCAATAAAGAAGGAATCTTGTGTGGATGAGGAGAGGATCTCGCGTCGATAAGCAAGGGATCTCGTGTCAATGAAGAGGGGATATCGTGTCGATAAGGAGGGGATCTCGCGTCAATAAAGAAAGGATCTCGTGTGGATGAGGAGGGGGTCTCGTGTCAATAAAGAAGTGATATCGTATGGATGTGGATGGGATCTCGTGTCAATAAAGAAGGACTATCGTGTGGATGAGGAGAGGATCTCCCGTCGATTAGCAGGGGATCTCGTGTCGATGAGGAGGGGATATCGTGTCGATAAGGAGGGGATCTCGCGTAAATAAAGAAGGGATCTCGTGTGGATGAGCAGGGGATCTCCTGTGGATGAGGAGGGGATCTCGTGTCGATAAGGAGCGGATCTCTTGTCAATAAAGAAGGGATCTCGTGTCGATAAGGAGGGGATCTCGCGTCAATAAAGAAGGGATCTCGTGTGGAT
Organism: Arenicola marina; assembly: GCA_964019135.1. NCBI lineage: Eukaryota > Metazoa > Annelida > Polychaeta > Arenicolidae > Arenicola > Arenicola marina. The sequence continues at coordinate 35,993,810 of OZ025253.1, read as the reverse complement.
GAGGAGGCGATCTCGTGTTGATAAAGAAGGGATCTCGTATGGATGTGGATGGGATCTCGTGTCAATAAAGAAGGAATCTCGTGTGGGTGAGGAGAGGATCTCGCGTCGATAAGCAGGGGGTCTCGTGTCGATGAGGAGGGGATATCGTGTCGATAAGGAGGGGATCTCGTGAGGATGACGAGTGGATCTCGTGTCAATAAAGAAGGAATCTCGTGTGGATGAGGAGGGGATCTCGTATCGATATGGAGGGGTTCTCGTGTCAGTAAAGAAGGGATCTCGTGTGGATGAAGAGGGGATCTCGTGTGGATGACGAGTGGATCTCGTGTCAATAAAGAAGGAATCTTGTGTAGATGAGGAGAGGATCTCGCGTCGATAAGAAGGGGATCTCGTGTCGATGAGGAGGGGATCTCGCGTCAATAAAGAAAGGATCGCGTGTGGATAAGGAGGGGATCTCGTGTCGATAAGGAGGGGATATCGCGTCAATAAAGAAGGGATCTCGCGTGGATGCGGATGGGATCTCGTGTCGGCAAAGAAGGGATCTCGCGTCAATAAGAAGGGGATCTCGCGTCAATAAAGAGAGGATCTCGTGTCGATGAGGAGGGAATCTTGTGTCGATAAGGAGAGAATCTCGTGTCACTAAAGAAAGGATCTCGTGTCGATAAGGAGGAGATCTTGTGTCGATAAGGAGAGAATCTCGTGTCACAAAAGAAAGGTTCTCGTGTCGATAAGGAGGGGATCACGCGTCAATAAAGAAGGGATCTCGTGTGGATGAGGAGGGGATCTCGTATCGATATGGAGGGGATCTCGTGTCAATAAAGAAGGGATCTCGTGTGGATGAAGAGGGGATCTCGTTTCAATAAAGAAGGGATCTCGTGTGGATGAGGAGGGGATCTCGTATCGATATGGAGGGGATCTCGTGTCAATAAAGAAGGGATCTCGTATGGATGAAGAGGGGATCTCGTGTGGATGACGAGTGGATCTCGTGTCAATAAAGAAGGAATCTTGTGTGGATGAGGAGAAGATCTCGCGTCGATAAGCAGGGGATCTCGTGTCGATGAGGAGGGGATATCGTGTCGATAAGGAGGGGATCTCACATAAATAAAGAAGGGATCTCGTGTGGATGAGGAGGGGGTCTCGTGTCGATAAAGAAGGGATCTCGTATGGATGTGGATGGAATCTCGTGTCAATAAAGAAGGAATATCGTGTAGATGAGGAGAGGATCTCCCGTCGGTAAGCAGAGGATCTCGTGTCGATGAGGAGGGGATATCGTGTCGATAAGGAGGGGATCTCACGTAAATAAAGAAGGGATCTCGTGTGGATGAGCAGGGGATCTCCTGTGGATGAGGAGGGGATCTCGTGTCGATAAGGAGCGGATCTCTTGTCAATAAAGAAGGGATCTCGTGTCGATAAGGAGGGGATCTCGCGTCAATAAAGAAGGGATCTCGTGTGGATGAGGAGGCGATTTCGTGTTGATAAAGAAGGGATCTCGTATGGATGTGGATGGGATCTCGTGTCAATAAAGAAGGAATCTCGTGTGGATGAGGAGAGAATCTCGCGTCGATAAGCAGGGGATCTCGTGTCGATGAGGAGGGGATATCGTGTCGATAAGGAGGGGATCTCGTGTCAATAAAGAAAGGATCTCGTGTGGATGAGGAGAAAATCTCGTGTCGATAAGGAAGGGATCTTGCGTCAATAAAGAAACGATCCCGCGTAGATAAGGAGGGGATCTCGTGTCGATAAGGCGGGGATCTCGTGTCAATAAAGAAGGGATCTCGTGTCGATAACGAGGGGATCTCGCGTCAATAAAGAACGGATCTCGTGTGGATAAGAAGGGGATCTGGTGTCGATAAGGAGGGGATATCGCGTCAATAAAGAAGGGTTCTCGCGTGGATGCGGATGGGAACTCGTGTCGGTAAAGAAGGGATCTCGCGTCAATAAGAAGGGGATCCCGCGTCAATAAAGAGAGGATCTCGTGTCGATGAGGAGGGAATCTTGTGTCGATAAGGAGATAATCTCGTGTCACTAAAGAGAGGTTCTCGTGTCGATAAGGAGGGGATCACGCGTCAATAAAGAAGGGATCTCGTGTGGATGAGGAGGGGATCTCGTATCGATATGGAGGGGATCTCGTGTCAATAAAGAAGGGATCTCGTGTGGATGAAGAGGGGATCTCGTGTGGATGACGAGTGGATCTCGTGTCAATAAAGAAGGAATCTTGTGTGGATGAGGAGAGGATCTCGCGTCGATAAGCAAGGGATCTAGTGTCAATGAGGAGGGGATATCGTGTCGATAAGGAGGGGATCTCGCGTCAATAAAGAAAGGATCTCGTGTGGATGAGGAGGCGATCTCGTGTTGATAAAGAAGGGATCTCGTATGGATGTGGATGGGATCTCGTGTCAATAAAGAAGGAATCTCGTGTGGGTGAGCAGGGGATCTCCTGTGGATGAGGAGGGGATCTCGTGTCGATAAGGAGCGGATCTCTTGTCAATAAAGAAGGGATCTCGTGTCGATAAGGAGGGGATCTCGCGTCAATAAAGAAGGGATCTCGTGTGGATGAGGAGGCGATTTCGTGTTGATAAAGAAGGGATCTCGTATGGATGTGGATGGGATCTCGTGTCAATAAAGAAGGAATCTCGTGTGGATGAGGAGAGAATCTCGCGTCGATAAGCAGGGGATCTCGTGTCGATGAGGAGGGGATATCGTGTCGATAAGGAGGGGATCTCGTGTCAATAAAGAAAGGATCTCGTGTGGATGAGGAGAAAATCTCGTGTCGATAAGGAAGGGATCTTGCGTCAATAAAGAAACGATCCCGCGTAGATAAGGAGGGGATCTCGTGTCGATAAGGCGGGGATCTCGTGTCAATAAAGAAGGGATCTCGTGTCGATAACGAGGGGATCTCGCGTCAATAAAGAACGGATCTCGTGTGGATAAGAAGGGGATCTGGTGTCGATAAGGAGGGGATATCGCGTCAATAAAGAAGGGTTCTCGCGTGGATGCGGATGGGAACTCGTGTCGGTAAAGAAGGGATCTCGCGTCAATAAGAAGGGGATCCCGCGTCAATAAAGAGAGGATCTCGTGTCGATGAGGAGGGAATCTTGTGTCGATAAGGAGATAATCTCGTGTCACTAAAGAGAGGTTCTCGTGTCGATAAGGAGGGGATCACGCGTCAATAAAGAAGGGATCTCGTGTGGATGAGGAGGGGATCTCGTATCGATATGGAGGGGATCTCGTGTCAATAAAGAAGGGATCTCGTGTGGATGAAGAGGGGATCTCGTGTGGATGACGAGTGGATCTCGTGTCAATAAAGAAGGAATCTTGTGTGGATGAGGAGAGGATCTCGCGTCGATAAGCAAGGGATCTCGTGTCAATGAGGAGGGGATATCGTGTCGATAAGGAGGGGATCTCGCGTCAATAAAGAAAGGATCTCGTGTGGATGAGGAGGCGATCTCGTGTTGATAAAGAAGGGATCTCGTATGGATGTGGATGGGATCTCGTGTCAATAAAGAAGGAATCTCGTGTGGGTGAGGAGAGGATCTCGCGTCGATAAGCAGGGGATCTCGTGTCGATGAGGAGGGGATATCGTGTCGATAAGGAGGGGATCTCGTGTCACTAAAGAATAGATCTCGTGTCGATAAGGAGGGGATCACGCGTCAATAAAGAAGGGATCTCGTGTGGATGACGAGTGGATCTCGTGTCAATAAAGAAGGGATCGCGTGTGGATGAGGAGGGGATCTCCTATCGATATGGAGGGGTTCTCGTGTCAATAAAGAAGGGATCTCGTATGGATGAAGAGGGGATCTCGTGTGGATGACGAGTGGATCTCGTGTCAATAAAGAAGGAATCTTGTGTAGGTGAGGAGAGGATCTCGCGTCGATAAGCAGGGGATCTCGTGTCGATGAGGAGGGGATATCGCGTCGATAAGGAGGGGATCTCGCGTCAATAAAGAAAGGATCTCGTGTCGATAAATAGGGGATCTTGTGTCAATAAAGAAGGGATCTCGTGTCGATAAGGAGGGGATCTCGCGTCAATAAAGAAGGGATCTCGTGTCAATAAAGAGGGGATCTCGTGTCGATGAGGAGGGGATCTTGTGCCGATAAGAAGAGAATCTCGTGTCACTAAAGAAAGGATCTCGTGTCGATAAGGAGGGGATCACGCGTCAATAAAGAAGGGATCTCGTGTGGATGACGAGTGGATCTCGTGTCAATAAAGAAGGAATCTCGTGTGGATGAGGAGGGGATCTCGTATCGATATGGAGGGGTTCTCGTGTCAATAAAGAAGGGATCTCGTGTGGATGAAGAGGGATCTCGTGTGGATGACGAGTGGATCTCGTGTCAATAAAGAAGGAATCTTGTGTAGATGAGGAGAGGATCTCGCGTCGATAAGCAGGGGATCTCGTGTCGATGAGGAGGGGATCTCGCGTCAATAAAGAAAGGATCGCGTGTGGATAAGGAGGGGATCTCGTGTCGATAAGGAGGGGATATCGCGTCAATAAAGAAGGGATCTCGCGTGGATGCGGATGGGATCTCGTGTCGGTAAAGAAGGGATCTCGCGTCAATAAGAAGGGGATCTCGCGTCAATAAAGAGAGGATCTCGTGTCGATGAGGAGGGAATCTTGTGTCGATAAGGAGAGAATCTCGTGTCACTAAAGAAAGGAGCTCGTGTCGATAAGGAGGAGATCTTGTGTCGATAAGGAGAGAATCTCGTGTCACAAAAGAAAGGTTCTCGTGTCGATAAGGAGGGGATCATGCGTCAATAAAGAAGGGATCTCGTGTGGATGAGGAGGAGATCTCGTATCGATATGGAGGGGATCTCGTGTCAATAAAGAAGGGATCTCGTGTGGATGAAGAGGGGATCTCGTGTCAATAAAGAAGGGATCTCGTGTGGATGAGGAGGGGATCTCGTATCGATATGGAGGGGATCTCGTGTCAATAAAGAAGGGATCTCGTGTCAATAAAGAAGGGATCTGGTATGGATGAAGAGGGGATCTCGTGTGGATGACGAGTGGATCTCGTGTCAATAAAGAAGGAATCTTGTGTGGATGAGGAGAAGATCTCGCGTCGATAAGCAGGGGATCTCGTGTCGATGAGGAGGGGATATCGTGTCGATAAGGAGGGGATCTCACATAAATAAAGAAGGGATCTCGTGTGGATGAGGAGGGGGTCTCGTGTCGATAAAGAAGGGATCTCGTATGGATGTGGATGGAATCTCGTGTCAATAAAGAAGGAATATCGTGTAGATGAGGAGAGGATCTCCCGTCGGTAAGCAGAGGATCTCGTGTCGATGAGGAGGGGATATCGTGTCGATAAGGAGGGGATCTCACGTAAATAAAGAAGGGATCTCGTGTGGATGAGCAGGGGATCTCCTGTGGATGAGGAGGGGATCTCGTGTCGATAAGGAGCGGATCTCTTGTCAATAAAGAAGGGATCTCCTGTCGATAAGGAGGGGATCTCGCGTCAATAAAGAAGGGATCTCGTGTGGATGAGGAGGCGATTTCGTGTTGATAAAGAAGGGATCTCGTATGGATGTGGATGGGATCTCGTGTCAATAAAGAAGGAATCTCGTGTGGGTGAGGAGTGAAACTCGCGTCGATAAGCAGGGGATCTCGTGTCGATGAGGAGGGGATATCGTGTCGATAAGGAGGGGATCTCGTGTCAATAAAGAAAGGATCTCGTGTGGATGAGGAGAAAATCTCGTGTCGATCAGGAAGGGATCTTGCGTCAATAAAGAAATGATCCCGCGTAGATAAGGAGGGGATCTCGTGTCGATAAGGCGGGGATCTCGTGTCAATAAAGAAGGGATCTCGTGTCGATAAGGAGGGGATCTCGCGTCAATAAAGAACGGATCTCGTGTGGATAAGAAGGGGATCTGGTGTCGATAAGGAGGGGATATCGCGTCAATAAAGAAGGGTTCTCGCGTGGATGCGGATGGGAACTCGCGTCGGTAAAGAAGGGATCTCGCGTCAATAAGAAGGGGATCCCGCGTCAATAAAGAGAGGATCTCGTGTCGATGAGGAGGGAATCTTGTGTCGATAAGGAGATAATCTCGTGTCACTAAAGAGAGGTTCTCGTGTCGATAAGGAGGGGATCACGCGTCAATAAAGACGGGATCTCGTGTGGATGAGGAGGGGATCTCGTATCGATATGGAGGGGATCTCGTGTCAATAAAGAAGGGATCTCGTGTGGATGAAGAGGGGATCTCGTGTGGATGACGAGTGGATCTCGTGTCAATAAAGAAGGAATCTTGTGTGGTTGAGGAGAGGATCTCGCGTCGATAAGCAAGGGATCTCGTGTCAATGAGGAGGGGATATCGTGTCGATAAGGAGGGGATCTCGCGTCAATAAAGAAAGGATCTCGTGTGGATGAGGAGGGGGTCTCGTGTCAATAAAGAAGGGATCTCGTATGGATGTGGATGGGATCTCGTGTCAATAAAGAAGGAATCTCGTGTGGGTGAGGAGAGGATCTCGCGTCGATAAGCAGGGGATCTCGTGTCGATGAGGAGGGGATATCGTGTCGATAAGGAGGGGATCTCGTGTCAATAAAGAAAGGATCTCGTGTGGATGAGGAGAAAATCTCGTGTCGATAAGGAAGGGATCTTGCGTCAATAAAGAAATGATCCCGCGTAGATAAGGAGGGGATCTCGTGTCGATAAGGCGGGGATCTCGTGTCAATAAAGAAGGGATCTCGTGTCGATAAGGAGGGGATCTCGCGTCAATAAAGAAAGGATCTCCTGTGAATAAGAAGGGGATCTGGTGTCGATAAGGAGGGGATATCGCGTCAATAAAGAAGGGATCTCGCGTGGATGCGGATGGGATCTCGTGTCGGTAAAGAAGGGATCTCGCGTCAATAAGAAGGGGAACTCGCGTTAATAAAGAGAGGATCTCGTGTCGATGAGGAGGGAATCTTGTGTCGATAAGGAGATAATCACGTGTCACAAAAGAAAGTTTCTCGTGTCGATAAGGAGGGGATCACGCGTCAATAAAGAAGGGATCTCGTGTGGATGACGAGTGGATCTCGTGTCAATAAAGAAGGAATCTCGTGTGGATGAGGAGGGGATCTCGTATCGATATGGAGGGGTTCTCGTGTCAATAAAGAAGGGATCTCGTGTGGATGAAGAGGGGATCTCGTGTGGATGACGAGTGGATCTCATGTCAATAAAGAAGGAATCTTGTGTAGATGAGGAGAGGATCTCGCGTCGATAAGCAGGGGATCTCGTGTCGATGAGGAGGGGATCTCGCGTCAATAAAGAAAGGATCGCGTGTGGATAAGGAGGGGATCTCGTGTCGATAAGGAGGGGATATCGCGTCAATAAAGAAGGGATCTCGCGTGGATGCGGATGGGATCTCGTGTCGGTAAAGAAGGGATCTCGCGTCAATAAGAAGGGGATCTCGCGTCAATAAAGAGAGGATCTCGTGTCGATGAGGAGGGAATCTTGTGTCGATAAGGAGAGAATCTCGTGTCACTAAAGAAAGGATCTCGTGTCGATAAGGAGGAGATCTTGTGTCGATAAGGAGAGAATCTCGTGTCACAAAAGAAAGGTTCTCGTGTCGATAAGGAGGGGATCATGCGTCAATAAAGAAGGGATCTCGTGTGGATGAGGAGGAGATCTCGTATCGATATGGAGGGGATCTCGTGTCAATAAAGAAGGGATCTCGTGTGGATGAAGAGGGGATCTCGTGTCAATAAAGAAGGGATCTCGTGTGGATGAGGAGGGGATCTCGTATCGATATGGAGGGGATCTCGTGTCAATAAAGAAGGGATCTCGTGTCAATAAAGAAGGGATCTGGTATGGATGAAGAGGGGATCTCGTGTGGATGACGAGTGGATCTCGTGTCAATAAAGAAGGAATCTTGTGTGGATGAGGAGAAGATCTCGCGTCGATAAGCAGGGGATCTCGTGTCGATGAGGAGGGGATATCGTGTCGATAAGCAGGGGATCTCGTGTCGATGAGGAGGGGATATCGTGTCGATAAGGAGGGGATCTCACATGAATAAAGAAGGGATCTCGTGTGGATGAGGAGGGGGTCTCGTGTCGATAAAGAAGGGATCTCTTATGGATGTGGATGGAATCTCGTGTCAATAAAGAAGGAATATCGTGTAGATGAGGAGAGGATCTCCCGTCGGTAAGCAGAGGATCTCGTGTCGATGAGGAGGGGATATCGTGTCGATAAGGAGGGGATCTCACGTAAATAAAGAAGGGATCTCGTGTGGATGAGCAGGGGATCTCCTGTGGATGAGGAGGGGATCTCGTGTCGATAAGGAGCGGATCTCTTGTCAATAAAGAAGGGATCTCGTGTCGATAAGGAGGGGATCTCGCGTCAATAAAGAAGGGATCTCGTGTGGATGACGAGTGGATCTCGTGTCAATAAAGAAGGAATCTCGTGTGGATGAGGAGGGGATCTCGTATCGATATGGAGGGGTTCTCGTGTCAATAAAGAAGGGATCTCGTGTGGATGAAGAGGGGATCTCGTGTGGATGACGAGTGGATCTCGTGTCAATAAAGAAGGAATCTTGTGTAGATGAGGAGAGGATCTCGCGTCGATAAGCAGGGGATCTCGTGTCGATGAGGAGGGGATCTCGCGTCAATAAAGAAAGGATCGCGTGTGGATAAGGAGGGGATCTCGTGTCGATAAGGAGGGGATATCGCGTCAATAAAGAAGGGATCTCGCGTGGATGCGGATGGGATCTCGTGTCGGTAAAGAAGGGATCTCGCGTCAATAAGAAGGGGATCTCGCGTCAATAAAGAGAGGATCTCGTGTCGATGAGGAGGGAATCTTGTGTCGATAAGGAGAGAATCTCGTGTCACTAAAGAAAGGATCTCGTGTCGATAAGGAGGAGATCTTGTGTCGATAAGGAGAGAATCTCGTGTCACAAAAGAAAGGTTCTCGTGTCGATAAGGAGGGGATCATGCGTCAATAAAGAAGGGATCTCGTGTGGATGAGGAGGAGATCTCGTATCGATATGGAGGGGATCTCGTGTCAATAAAGAAGGGATCTCGTGTGGATGAAGAGGGGATCTCGTGTCAATAAAGAAGGGATCTCGTGTGGATGAGGAGGGGATCTCGTATCGATATGGAGGGGATCTCGTGTCAATAAAGAAGGGATCTCGTGTCAATAAAGAAGGGATCTGGTATGGATGAAGAGGGGATCTCGTGTGGATGACGAGTGGATCTCGTGTCAATAAAGAAGGAATCTTGTGTGGATGAGGAGAAGATCTCGCGTCGATAAGCAGGGGATCTCGTGTCGATGAGGAGGGGATATCGTGTCGATAAGGAGGGGATCTCACATAAATAAAGAAGGGATCTCGTGTGGATGAGGAGGGGGTCTCGTGTCGATAAAGAAGGGATCTCGTATGGATGTGGATGGAATCTCGTGTCAATAAAGAAGGAATATCGTGTAGATGAGGAGAGGATCTCCCGTCGGTAAGCAGAGGATCTCGTGTCGATGAGGAGGGGATATCGTGTCGATAAGGAGGGGATCTCACGTAAATAAAGAAGGGATCTCGTGTGGATGAGCAGGGGATCTCCTGTGGATGAGGAGGGGATCTCGTGTCGATAAGGAGCGGATCTCTTGTCAATAAAGAAGGGATCTCGTGTCGATAAGGAGGGGATCTCGCGTCAATAAAGAAGGGATGAGGAGGCGATTTCGTGTTGATAAAGAAGGGATCTCGTATGGATGTGGATGGGATCTCGTGTCAATAAAGAAGGAATCTCGTGTGGGTGAGGAGTGAAACTCGCGTCGATAAGCAGGGGATCTCGTGTCGATGAGGAGGGGATATCGTGTCGATAAGGAGGGGATCTCGTGTCAATAAAGAAAGGATCTCGTGTGGATGAGGAGAAAATCTCGTGTCGATCAGGAAGGGATCTTGCGTCAATAAAGAAATGATCCCGCGTAGATAAGGAGGGGATCTCGTGTCGATAAGGCGGGGATCTCGTGTCAATAAAGAAGGGATCTCGTGTCGATAAGGAGGGGATCTCGCGTCAATAAAGAACGGATCTCGTGTGGATAAGAAGGGGATCTGGTGTCGATAAGGAGGGGATATCGCGTCAATAAAGAAGGGTTCTCGCGTGGATGCGGATGGGAACTCGCGTCGGTAAAGAAGGGATCTCGCGTCAATAAGAAGGGGATCCCGCGTCAATAAAGAGAGGATCTCGTGTCGATGAGGAGGGAATCTTGTGTCGATAAGGAGATAATCTCGTGTCACTAAAGAGAGGTTCTCGTGTCGATAAGGAGGGGATCACGCGTCAATAAAGACGGGATCTCGTGTGGATGAGGAGGGGATCTCGTATCGATATGGAGGGGATCTCGTGTCAATAAAGAAGGGATCTCGTGTGGATGAAGAGGGGATCTCGTGTGGATGACGAGTGGATCTCGTGTCAATAAAGAAGGAATCTTGTGTGGTTGAGGAGAGGATCTCGCGTCGATAAGCAAGGGATCTCGTGTCAATGAGGAGGGGATATCGTGTCGATAAGGAGGGGATCTCGCGTCAATAAAGAAAGGATCTCGTGTGGATGAGGAGGGGGTCTCGTGTCAATAAAGAAGGGATCTCGTATGGATGTGGATGGGATCTCGTGTCAATAAAGAAGGAATCTCGTGTGGGTGAGGAGAGGATCTCGCGTCGATAAGCAGGGGATCTCGTGTCGATGAGGAGGGGATATCGTGTCGATAAGGAGGGGATCTCGTGTCAATAAAGAGAGGATCTCGTGTGGATGAGGAGAAAATCTCGTGTCGATAAGGAAGGGATCTTGCGTCAATAAAGAAATGATCCCGCGTAGATAAGGAGGGGATCTCGTGTCGATAAGGCAGGGATCTCGTGTCAATAAAGAAGGGATCTCGTGTCGATAAGGAGGGGATCTCGCGTCAATAAAGAAAGGATCTCCTGTGAATAAGAAGGGGATCTGGTGTCGATAAGGAGGGGATATCGCGTCAATAAAGAAGGGATCTCGCGTGGATGCGGATGGGATCTCGTGTCGGTAAAGAAGGGATCTCGCGTCAATAAGAAGGGGAACTCGCGTTAATAAAGAGAGGATCTCGTGTCGATGAGGAGGGAATCTTGTGTCGATAAGGAGATAATCACGTGTCACAAAAGAAAGTTTCTCGTGTCGATAAGGAGGGGATCACGCGTCAATAAAGAAGGGATCTCGTGTGGATGACGAGTGGATCTCGTGTCAATAAAGAAGGAATCTCGTGTGGATGAGGAGGGGATCTCGTATCGATATGGAGGGGTTCTCGTGTCAATAAAGAAGGGATCTCGTGTGGATGAAGAGGGGATCTCGTGTGGATGACGAGTGGATCTCGTGTCAATAAAGAAGGAATCTTGTGTAGATGAGGAGAGGATCTCGCGTCGATAAGCAGGGGATCTCGTGTCGATGAGGAGGGGATCTCGCGTCAATAAAGAAAGGATCGCGTGTGGATAAGGAGGGGATCTCGTGTCGATAAGGAGGGGATATCGCGTCAATAAAGAAGGGATCTCGCGTGGATGCGGATGGGATCTCGTGTCGGTAAAGAAGGGATCTCGCGTCAATAAGAAGGGGATCTCGCGTCAATAAAGAGAGGATCTCGTGTCGATGAGGAGGGAATCTTGTGTCGATAAGGAGAGAATCTCGTGTCACTAAAGAAAGGATCTCGTGTCGATAAGGAGGAGATCTTGTGTCGATAAGGAGAGAATCTCGTGTCACAAAAGAAAGGTTCTCGTGTCGATAAGGAGGGGATCATGCGTCAATAAAGAAGGGATCTCGTGTGGATGAGGAGGAGATCTCGTATCGATATGGAGGGGATCTCGTGTCAATAAAGAAGGGATCTCGTGTGGATGAAGAGGGGATCTCGTGTCAATAAAGAAGGGATCTCGTGTGGATGAGGAGGGGATCTCGTATCGATATGGAGGGGATCTCGTGTCAATAAAGAAGGGATCTCGTGTCAATAAAGAAGGGATCTGGTATGGATGAAGAGGGGATCTCGTGTGGATGACGAGTGGATCTCGTGTCAATAAAGAAGGAATCTTGTGTGGATGAGGAGAAGATCTCGCGTCGATAAGCAGGGGATCTCACATAAATAAAGAAGGGATCTCGTGTGGATGAGGAGGGGGTCTCGTGTCGATAAAGAAGGGATCTCGTATGGATGTGGATGGAATCTCGTGTCAATAAAGAAGGAATATCGTGTAGATGAGGAGAGGATCTCCCGTCGGTAAGCAGAGGATCTCGTGTCGATGAGGAGGGGATATCGTGTCGATAAGGAGGGGATCTCACGTAAATAAAGAAGGGATCTCGTGTGGATGAGCAGGGGATCTCCTGTGGATGAGGAGGGGATCTCGTGTCGATAAGGAGCGGATCTCTTGTCAATAAAGAAGGGATCTCGTGTCGATAAGGAGGGGATCTCGCGTCAATAAAGAAGGGATCTCGTGTGGATGAGGAGGCGATTTCGTGTTGATAAAGAAGGGATCTCGTATGGATGTGGATGGGATCTCGTGTCAATAAAGAAGGAATCTCGTGTGGGTGAGGAGTGAAACTCGCGTCGATAAGCAGGGGATCTCGTGTCGATGAGGAGGGGATATCGTGTCGATAAGGAGGGGATCTCGTGTCAATAAAGAAAGGATCTCGTGTGGATGAGGAGAAAATCTCGTGTCGATCAGGAAGGGATCTTGCGTCAATAAAGAAATGATCCCGCGTAGATAAGGAGGGGATCTCGTGTCGATAAGGCGGGGATCTCGTGTCAATAAAGAAGGGATCTCGTGTCGATAAGGAGGGGATCTCGCGTCAATAAAGAACGGATCTCGTGTGGATAAGAAGGGGATCTGGTGTCGATAAGGAGGGGATATCGCGTCAATAAAGAAGGGTTCTCGCGTGGATGCGGATGGGAACTCGCGTCGGTAAAGAAGGGATCTCGCGTCAATAAGAAGGGGATCCCGCGTCAATAAAGAGAGGATCTCGTGTCGATGAGGAGGGAATCTTGTGTCGATAAGGAGATAATCTCGTGTCACTAAAGAGAGGTTCTCGTGTCGATAAGGAGGGGATCACGCGTCAATAAAGACGGGATCTCGTGTGGATGAGGAGGGGATCTCGTATCGATATGGAGGGGATCTCGTGTCAATAAAGAAGGGATCTCGTGTGGATGAAGAGGGGATCTCGTGTGGATGACGAGTGGATCTCGTGTCAATAAAGAAGGAATCTTGTGTGGTTGAGGAGAGGATCTCGCGTCGATAAGCAAGGGATCTCGTGTCAATGAGGAGGGGATATCGTGTCGATAAGGAGGGGATCTCGCGTCAATAAAGAAAGGATCTCGTGTGGATGAGGAGGGGGTCTCGTGTCAATAAAGAAGGGATCTCGTATGGATGTGGATGGGATCTCGTGTCAATAAAGAAGGAATCTCGTGTGGGTGAGGAGAGGATCTCGCGTCGATAAGCAGGGGATCTCGTGTCGATGAGGAGGGGATATCGTGTCGATAAGGAGGGGATCTCGTGTCAATAAAGAAAGGATCTCGTGTGGATGAGGAGAAAATCTCGTGTCGATAAGGAAGGGATCTTGCGTCAATAAAGAAATGATCCCGCGTAGATAAGGAGGGGATCTCGTGTCGATAAGGCGGGGATCTCGTGTCAATAAAGAAGGGATCTCGTGTCGATAAGGAGGGGATCTCGCGTCAATAAAGAAAGGATCTCCTGTGAATAAGAAGGGGATCTGGTGTCGATAAGGAGGGGATATCGCGTCAATAAAGAAGGGATCTCGCGTGGATGCGGATGGGATCTCGTGTCGGTAAAGAAGGGATCTCGCGTCAATAAGAAGGGGAACTCGCGTTAATAAAGAGAGGATCTCGTGTCGATGAGGAGGGAATCTTGTGTCGATAAGGAGATAATCACGTGTCACAAAAGAAAGTTTCTCGTGTCGATAAGGAGGGGATCACGCGTCAATAAAGAAGGGATCTCGTGTGGATGACGAGGGGATCTCGTATCGATATGGAGGGGATCTTGTGTCAATAAAGAAGGGATCTCGTGTGGATGAAGAGGGGATCTCGTGTGGATGACGAGTGGATCTCGTGTCAATAAAGAAGGAATCTTGTGTGGATGAGGAGAGGATCTCGCGTCGATAAGCAAGGGATCTCGTGTCAATGAGGAGGGGATATCGTGTCGATAAGGAGGGGATCTCGCGTCAATAAAGAAAGGATCTCGTGTGGATGAGGAGGGGGTTTCGTGTCAATAAAGAAGGGATCTCGTATGGATGACGAGTGGATCTCGTGTCAATAAAGAAGGGATCTCGTATGGATGAGGAGGGGATCTCGTATCGATATGGAGGGGATCTCGTGTCAATAAAGAAGGGGTCTTGTATGGATGAAGAGGGGATCTCGTGTGGATGACGAGTGGATCTCCTGTCAATAAAGAGGGAATCTTGTGAGGATGAGGAGAAGATCTCGCGTCGATAAGCAGGGGATCTCGTGCCGATGAGGAGGGGATATCGTGTCGATAAGGAGGGGATCTCGCGTCAATAAAGAACGGATCTCGTGTGGATGAGGAGGGGGTCTCGTGTCGATAAAGAAGGGATCTCGTATGGATGTTAATGGAATCTCGTGTCAATAAAGAAGGAATATCGTGTGGATGAGGAGAGGATCTCCCGTCGATAAGCAGGGGATCTCGTGTCGATGAGGAGGGGATATCGTGTCGATAAGGAGGGGATCTCGCGTAAATAAAGAAGGGATCTCGTGTGGATGAGCAGGGGATCTCCTGTGGATGAGGAGGGGATCTCGTGTCGATAAGGAGGGGATATCTTGTCAATAAAGAAGGGATCTCGTGTCGATAAGGAGGGGATCTCGCGTCAATAAAGAAGGGATCTCGTGTGGATGAGGAGGCGATTTCGTGTTGATAAAGAAGGGATCTCGTATGGATGTGGATGGGATCTCGTGTCAATAAAGAAGGAATCTCGTGTGGGTGAGGAGAGGATCTCGCGTCGATAAGAGGGGGATCTCGTGTCGATGAGGAGGGGATATCGTGTCGATAAGGAGGGGATCTCGTGTCAATAAAGAAAATATCTCGTGTGGATGAGGAGAAAATCTCGTGTCGATAAGGAAGGGATCTTGCGTCAATAAAGAAATGATCCCGCGTAGATAAGGAGGGGATCTCGTGTCGATAAGGCGGGGATCTCGTGTCAATAAAGAAGGGATCTCGTGTCGATAAGGAGGGGATCTCGCGTCAATAAAGAAAGGATCTCGTGTGGATAAGAAGGGGATCTGGTGTCGATAAGGAGGGGATATCGCGTCAATAAAGAAGGGATCTCGCGCGGATGCGGATGGGATCTCGTGTCGGTAAAGAAGGGATCTCGCGTCAATAAGAAGGGGATCCCACGTCAATAAAGAGAGGATCTCGTGTCGATGAGGAGGGAATCTTGTGTCGATAAGGAGATAATCTCGTGTCACTAAAGAAAGGTTCTCGTGTCGATAAGGAGGGGATCACGCGTCAATGAAGAAGGGATCTCGTGTGGATGAGGAGGCGATTTCGTGTTGATAAAGAAGGGATCTCGTATGGATGTGGATGGGATCTCGTGTCAATAAAGAAGGAATCTCGTGTGGGTGAGGAGGGGATCTCGCGTCGATAAGCAGGGGATCTCGTGTGGATGAGGAGGGGGTTTCGTGTCAATAAAGAAGGGATCTCGTATGGATGACGAGTGGATCTCGTGTCAATAAAGAAGGGATCTCGTATGGATGAGGAGGGGATCTCGTATCGATATGGAGGGGATTTCGTGTCAATAAAGAAGGGATCTTGTATGGATGAAGAGGGGATCTCGTGTGGATGACGAGTGGATCTCGTGTCAATAAAGAGGGAATCTTGTGAGGATGAGGAGAAGATCTCGCGTCGATAAGCAGGGGATCTCGTGCCGATGAGGAGGGGATATCGTGTCGATAAGGAGGGGATCTCGCGTCAATAAAGAACGGATCTCGTGTGGATGAGGAGGGGGTCTCGTGTCGATAAAGAAGGGATCTCGTATGGATGTTAATGGAATCTCGTGTCAATAAAGAAGGAATATCGTGTGGATGAGGAGAGGATCTCCCGTCGATAAGCAGGGGATCTCGTGTCGATGAGGAGGGGATATCGTGTCGATAAGGAGGGGATCTCGCGTAAATAGAGAAGGGATCTCGTGTGGATGAGCAGGGGATCTCCTGTGGATGAGGAGGGGATCTCGTGTCGATAAGGAGGGGATATCTTGTCAATAAAGAAGGGATCTCGTGTCGATAAGGAGGGGATCTCGCGTCAATAAAGAAGGGATCTCGTGTGGATGAGGAGGCGATTTCGTGTTGATAAAGAAGGGATCTCGTATGGATGTGGATGGAATCTCGTGTCAATAAAGAAGGAATCTCGTGTGGGTGAGGAGAGGATCTCGCGTCGATAAGCAGGGGATCTCGTGTCGATGAGGAGGGGATATCGTGTCGATAAGGAGGGGATCTCGTGTCAATAAAGAAAGGATCTCGTGTGGATGAGGAGAAAATCTCGTGTCGATAAGGAAGGGACCTTGCGTCAATAAAGAAATGATCCCGCGTAGATAAGGAGGGGATCTCGTGTCGATAAGGCGGGGATCTCGTGTCAATAAAGAAGGGATCTGGTGTCGATAAGGAGGGGATCTCGCGTCAGAAAAAAGAAAGGATCTCGTGTGGATAAGAAGGGGATCTGGTGTCGATAAGGAGGGGATATCGCGTCAATAAAGAAGGGATCTCGCGCGGATGCGGATGGGATCTCGTGTCGGTAAAAAAGGATCTCGCGTCAATAAGAAGGGGATCCCACGTCAATAAAGAGAGGATCTCGTGTCCATGAGGAGGGAATCTTGTGTCGATAAGGAGATAATCTCGTGTCACTAAAGAAAGGTTCTCGTGTCGATAAGGAGGGGATCACGCGTCAATGAAGAAGGGATCTCGTGTGGATGAGGAAGCGATTTCGTGTTGATAAAGAAGGGATCTCGTATGGATGTGGATGGGATCTCGTGTCAATAAAGAAGGAATCTCGTGTGGGTGAGGAGGGGATCTCGCGTCGATAAGCAGGGGATCTCGTGTGGATGAGGAGGGGGTTTCGTGTCAATAAAGAAGGGATCTCGTATGGATGACGAGTGGATCTCGTGTCAATAAAGAAGGGATCTCGTATGGATGAGGAGGGGATCTCGTATCGATATGGAGGGGATCTCGTGTCAATAAAGAAGGGATCTTGTATGGATGAAGAGGGGATCTCGTGTGGATGACGAGTGGATCTCGTGTCAATAAAGAGGGAATCTTGTGAGGATGAGGAGAAGATCTCGCGTCGATAAGCAGGGGATCTCGTGCCGATGAGGAGGGGATATCGTGTCGATAAGGAGGGGATCTCGCGTCAATAAAGAACGGATCTCGTGTGGATGAGGAGGGGGTCTCGTGTCGATAAAGAAGGGATCTCGTATGGATGTTAATGGAATCTCGTGTCAATAAAGAAGGAATATCGTGTGGATGAGGAGAGGATCTCCCGTCGATAAGCAGGGGATCTCGTGTCGATGAGGAGGGGATATCGTGTCGATAAGGAGGGGATCTCGCGTAAATAGAGAAGGGATCTCGTGTGGATGAGCAGGGGATCTCCTGTGGATGAGGAGGGGATCTCGTGTCGATAAGGAGGGGATATCTTGTCAATAAAGAAGGGATCTCGTGTCGATAAGGAGGGGATCTCGCGTCAATAAAGAAGGGATCTCGTGTGGATGAGGAGGCGATTTCGTGTTGATAAAGAAGGGATCTCGTATGGATGTGGATGGAATCTCGTGTCAATAAAGAAGGAATCTCGTGTGGGTGAGGAGAGGATCTCGCGTCGATAAGCAGGGGATCTCGTGTCGATGAGGAGGGGATATCGTGTCGATAAGGAGGGGATCTCGTGTCAATAAAGAAAGGATCTCGTGTGGATGAGGAGAAAATCTCGTGTCGATAAGGAAGGGACCTTGCGTCAATAAAGAAATGATCCCGCGTAGATAAGGAGGGGATCTCGTGTCGATAAGGCGGGGATCTCGTGTCAATAAAGAAGGGATCTGGTGTCGATAAGGAGGGGATCTCGCGTCAGAAAAAAGAAAGGATCTCGTGTGGATAAGAAGGGGATCTGGTGTCGATAAGGAGGGGATATCGCGTCAATAAAGAAGGGATCTCGCGCGGATGCGGATGGGATCTCGTGTCGGTAAAAAAGGATCTCGCGTCAATAAGAAGGGGATCCCACGTCAATAAAGAGAGGATCTCGTGTCCATGAGGAGGGAATCTTGTGTCGATAAGGAGATAATCTCGTGTCACTAAAGAAAGGTTCTCGTGTCGATAAGGAGGGGATCACGCGTCAATGAAGAAGGGATCTCGTGTGGATGAGGAAGCGATTTCGTGTTGATAAAGAAGGGATCTCGTATGGATGTGGATGGGATCTCGTGTCAATAAAGAAGGAATCTCGTGTGGGTGAGGAGGGGATCTCGCGTCGATAAGCAGGGGATCTCGTGTGGATGAGGAGGGGGTTTCGTGTCAATAAAGAAGGGATCTCGTATGGATGACGAGTGGATCTCGTGTCAATAAAGAAGGGATCTCGTATGGATGAGGAGGGGATCTCGTATCGATATGGAGGGGATCTCGTGTCAATAAAGAAGGGATCTTGTATGGATGAAGAGGGGATCTCGTGTGGATGACGAGTGGATCTCGTGTCAATAAAGAGGGAATCTTGTGAGGATGAGGAGAAGATCTCGCGTCGATAAGCAGGGGATCTCGTGCCGATGAGGAGGGGATATCGTGTCGATAAGGAGGGGATCTCGCGTCAATAAAGAACGGATCTCGTGTGGATGAGGAGGGGGTCTCGTGTCGATAAAGAAGGGATCTCGTATGGATGTTAATGGAATCTCGTGTCAATAAAGAAGGAATATCGTGTGGATGAGGAGAGGATCTCCCGTCGATAAGCAGGGGATCTCGTGTCGATGAGGAGGGGATATCGTGTCGATAAGGAGGGGATCTCGCGTAAATAAAGAAGGGATCTCGTGTGGATGAGCCGGGGATCTCCTGTGGATGAGGAGGGGATCTCGTGTCGATAAGGAGGGGATATCTTGTCAATAAAGAAGGGATCTCGTGTCGATAAGGAGGGGATCTCGCGTCAATAAAGAAGGGATCTCGTGTGGATGAGGAGGCGATTTCGTGTTGATAAAGAAGGGATCTCGTATGGATGTGGATGGGATCTCGTGTCAATAAAGAAGGAATCTCGTGTGGGTGAGGAGAGGATCTTGCGTCGATAAGCAGGGGATCTCGTGTCGATGAGGAGGGGATATCGTGTCGATAAGGAGGGGATCTCGTGTCAATAAAGAAAGGATCTCGTGTGGATGAGGAGAAAATCTCGTGTCGATAAGGAAGGGATCTTGCGTCAATAAAGAAATGATCCCGCGTAGATAAGGAGGGGATCTCGTGTTGATAAGGCGGGGATCTCGTGTCAATAAAGAAGGGATCTCGTATCGATAAGGAGGGGATCTCGCGTCAATAAAGAAAGGATCTCGTGTGGATAAGAAGGGGATCTGGTGTCGATAAGGAGGGGATATCGCGTCAATAAAGAAGGGATCTCGCGCGGATGCGGATGGGATCTCGTGTCGGTAAAGAAGGGATCTCGCGTCAATAAGAAGGGGATCCCACGTCAATAAAGAGAGGATCTCGTGTCGATGAGGAGGGAATCTTGTGTCGATAAGGAGATAATCTCGTGTCACTAAAGAAAGGTTCTCGTGTCGATCAGGAGGGGATCACGCGTCAATGAAGAAGGGATCTCGTGTGGATGAGGAGGCGATTTCGTGTTGATCAAGAAGGGATCTCGTATGGATGTGGATGGGATCTCGTGTCAATAAAGAAGGAATCTCGTGTGGGTGAGGAGGGGATCTCGCGTCGATAAGCAGGGGATCTCGTGTCGATGAGGAGGGGATATCGTGTCGATAAGGAGGGGATCTCGTGTCAATACAGAAAAGATCTCGTGTGGATGAACAGAAAATCTCGTGTCGATAAGGAAGGGATTTTGCGTCAATAAAGAAATGATCCCGCGTAGATAAGGAGGGGATCTCGTGTCGATAAGGCGGGGATCTCGTGTCAATAAAGAAGGGATCTCGTGTCGATAAGGAGGGGATCTCGCGTCAATAAAGAAAGGATCTCGTGTGGATAAGAAGGGGATCTGGTGTCGATAAGGAGGGGATATCGCGTCAATAAAGAAGGGATCTTGCGTGGATGCGGATGGGATCTCGTGTCGGTAAAGAAGGGATCTCGCGTCAATAAGAAGGGGATCCCACGTCAATAAAGAGAGGATCTCGTGTCGATGAGGAGGGAATCTTGTGTCGATAAGGAGATAATCTCGTGTCACTAAAGAAATGTTCTCGTGTCGATAAGGAGGGGATCACGCGTCAATAAAGAAGGGATCTCGTGTGGATGAGGAGGGGATCTCGTATCGATATGGAGGGGATCTCGTGTCAATAAAGAAGGGATCTCGTGTGGATGAAGAGGGGATCTCGTGTGGATGACGAGTGGATCTCGTGTCAATAAAGAAGGGATCTCGTGTGGATGAGGAGGGGATCTCGTATCGATATGGAGGGGATCTCGTGTCAATAAAGAAGGGATCTCGTATGGATGAAGAGGGGATCTCGTGTGGATGACGAGTGGATCTCATGTCAATAAAGAAGGGATCTCGTATGGATGAAGAGGGGATCTCGTGTGGATGACGAGTGGATCTCGTATCAATAAAGAAGGAATCTTGTGTGGATGAGGAGAGGATCTCGCGTCGATAAGCAGGGGATCTCGTGTCAATGAGGAGGGGATATCCTGTCGATAAGGAGGGGATCTCGCGTCAATAAAGAAAGGATCTCGTGTGGATGAGGAGGGGGTCTCGTGTCGATAAAGAAGGGATCTCGTATGGATGTGGATGGGATCTCGTGTCAATAAAGAAGGAATATCGTGTGGATGAGGAGAGGATCTCCCGTCGATTAGCAGGGGATCTCGTGTCGATGAGGAGGGGATATCGTGTCGATAAGGAGGGGATCTCGCGTAAATAAAGAAGGGATCTCGTGTGGATGAGCAGGGGATCTCATGTGGATGAGGAGGGGATCTCGTGTCGATAAGGAGGGGATCTCTTGTCAATAAAGAAGGGATCTCGTGTCAATAAGGAGGGGATCTCGCGTCAATAAAGAAGGGATCCGGCGTGGGTGAGGAGAGGACCTCGCGTCGATAAGCAGGGGATATCGCGTCAATAAAGAAGGGATCTCGCGTGGATGCGGATGGGATCTCGTGTCGGAAAAGAAGGGATCTCGCGTCAATAATAAGGGGATCTCGCGTCAATAAAGAGAGGATCTCGTGTCGATCAGCAGGGAATCTTGTGTCGATAAGGAGAGAATCTCGTGTCACTAAAGAAAGTATCTCGTGCCGATAAGGAGGGGATCTTGTGTCGATAAGGAGATAATCTCGTGTCACTAAAGAAACGTGCTCGTGTCGATAAGGAGGGGATCACGCGTCAATAAAGAAGGGATCTCGTGTATATGAGGAGGGGATCTCGTATCGATATGGAGGGGATCTCGTGTCAATAAAGAAGGGCTCTCGTGTGGATGAGGAGGGGATCTCGTATCGATATGGAGGGGATCTCGTGTCAATAAAGAAGGGATCTCGTATGGATGAAGAAGGGATCTCGTGTGGATGACGAGTGGGTCTCGTGTCAATAAAGAAGGAATCTTGTGTGGATGAGGAGAGGATCTTGCGTCGATAAGCAGGGGATCTCGTGTCGATGAGGAGGGGATATCGTGTCGATAAGGAGGGGATCTCGCGTCAATAAAGAAAGGATCTCGTGTGGATGAGGAGGGGGTCTCGTGTCGATAAAGAAGGGATCTCGTATGGATGTGGATGGGATCTCGTGTCAATAAAGAAGGAATCTCGTGTGGGTGAGGAGAGGATCCTGCGTCGATAAGCAGGGGATCTCGTGTCGACGAGGAGGGGATATCGTGTCGATAAGGAGGGGATCTCGTGTCAATAAACAAAGGATCTCGTGTGGATGAGGAGAAAATCTCATGTCGATAAGGAAGGGATCTTGCGTCAATAAAGAAATGATCTCGTGTAGATAAGGAGAGGATCTCGTGTCGATAAGGAGGAAATCTCGTGTCGATAAGGAGATAATCTCGTGTCGATGAGGAAGGTTTCTCGTGTCGATTAGGAGGGGATATCGTGTCAATAAAGAAGGGATCTCGTGTCGATAAGGAGCGGATCTCGCGTCAATAAAGAAAGGATCTCGTGTGGATAAGGAGGGGATCTCGTGTCAATAAAGAAGGTATCTCGTGTAGATAAGGAGGAGATCTCGTGTCGATAATGAGGGGATCTCGTGTCAATAAAGAAGGGATCTCGTGTGGATGAGGAGGGTGACTCGTGTCCATAAGGAGGGGATGTCGTCTCGATCAGGAGAGAATCTCGTGTCGATGAGGGAGGGGATCTTGTGTGGACGCGGAGGAGATGTCGTGTCGATAAATAGGGGATCTTGGGTCAATAAAGAAGGGATCTTGTGTCGATAAGGAGGGGATCTTGCGTCAATAAAGAAGGGATCTCGCGTCAATAAAGAGGGGATCTCGTGTCGATGAGGAGGGGATCTTGTGCCGATAAGGAGAGAATCTCGTGTCACTAAAGAATAGATCTCGTGTCGATAAGGAGGGGATCACGCGTCAATAAAGAAGGGATCTCGTGTGGATGACGAGTGGATCTCGTGTCAATAAAGAAGGGATCTCGTGTGGATGAGGAGGGGATCTCCTATCGATATGGAGGGGTTCTCGTGTCAATAAAGAAGGGATCTCGTATGGATGAAGAGGGGATCTCGTGTGGATGACGAGTGGATCTCGTGTCAATAAAGAAGGAATCTTGTGCGGATGAGGAGAAGATCTCGCGTTGATAAGCAGGGGATCTCGTGTCGATGAGGAGGGGATATCGTGTCGATAAGGAGGGGATCTTACATAAATAAAGAAGGGATCTCGTGTGGATGAGGAGGGGGTCTCGTGTCGATAAAGAAGGGATCTCGTATGGATGTGGATGGAATCTCGTGTCAATAAAGAAGGAATATCGTGTAGATGAGGAGAGGATCTCCCGGCGATAAGCAGAGGATCTCGTGTCGATGAGGAGGGGATATCGTGTCGATAAGGAGGGGATCTCACGTAAATAAAGAAGGGATCTCGTGTGGATGAGCAGGGGATCTCCTGTGGATGAGGAGGGGATCTCGTGTCGATAAGGAGCGGATCTCTTGTCAATAAAGAAGGGATCTCGTGTCGATAAGGAGGGGATCTCGCGTCAATAAAGAAGGGATCTCGTGTGGATGAGGAGGCGATTTCGTGTTGATAAAGAAGGGATCTCGTATGGATGTGGATGGGATCTCGTGTCAATAAAGGAGGAATCTCGTGTGGGTGAGGAGAGAATCTCGCGTCGATAAGCAGGGGATCTCGTGTCGATGAGGAGGGGATATCGTGTCGATAAGGAGGGGATCTCGTGTCAATAAAGAAAGGATCTCGTGTGGATGAGCAGGGGATCTCCTGTGGATGAGGAGGGGATCTCGTGTCGATAAGGAGCGGATCTCTTGTCAATAAAGAAGGGATCTCGTGTCGATAAGGAGGGGATCTCGCGTCAATAAAGAAGGGATCTCGTGTGGATGAGGAGGCGATTTCGTGTTGATAAAGAAGGGATCTCGTATGGATGTGGATGGGATCTCGTGTCAATAAAGGAGGAATCTCGTGTGGGTGAGGAGAGAATCTCGCGTCGATAAGCAGGGGATCTCGTGTCGATGAGGAGGGGATATCGTGTTGATAAGGAGGGGATCTCGTGTCAATAAAGAAAGGATCTCGTGTGGATGAGGAATAAATCTCGTGTCGATAAGGAGGGGATCTCGCGTCAATAAAGAAAGGATCTCGTGTGGATAAGAAGGGGATCTGGTGTCGATAAGGAGGGGATATCGCGTCAATAAAGAAGGGATCTCGCGTGGATGCGGATGGGAACTCGTGTCGGTAAAGAAGGGATCTCGCGTCAATAAGAAGGGGATCCCGCGTCAATAAAGAGAGGATCTCGTGTCGATGAGGAGGGAATCTTTTGTCGATAAGGAGATAATCTCGTGTCACTAAAGAGAGGTTCTCGTGTCGATAAGGAGGGGATCACGCGTCAATAAAGAAGGGATCTCGTGTGGATGAGGAGGGGATCTCCTATCGATATGGAGGGGATCTCGTGTCAATAAAGAAGGGATCTCGTGTGGATGAAGAGGGGATCTCGTGTGGATGACGAGTGGATCTCGTGTCAATAAAGAAGGAATCTTGTGTGGATGAGGAGAGGATCTCGCGTCGATAAGCAAGGGATCTCGTGTCAATGAGGAGGGGATATCGTGTCGATAAGGAGGGGATCTCGCGTCAATAAAGAAAGGATCTCGTGTGGATGAGGAGGGGGTCTCGTGTCAATAAAGAAGGGATCTCGTATGGATGTGGATGGGATCTCGTGTCAATAAAGAAGGAATATCGTGTGGATGAGGAGAGGATCTCCCGTCGATTAGCAGGGGATCTCGTGTCGATGAGGAGGGGATATCGTGTCGATAAGGAGGGGATCTCGCGTAAATAAAGAAGGGATCTCGTGTGGATGAGCAGGGGATCTCCTGTGGATGAGGAGGGGATCTCGTGTCGATAAGGAGCGGATCTCTTGTCAATAAAGAAGGGATCTCGTGTCGATAAGGAGGGGATCTCGCGTCAATAAAGAAGGGATCTCGTGTGGATGAGGAGGCGATCTCGTGTTGATAAAGAAGGGATCTCGTATGGATGTGGATGGGATCTCGTGTCAATAAAGAAGGAATCTCGTGTGGGTGAGGAGAGGATCTCGCGTGGATAAGCAGAGGATCTCGTGTCGATGAGGAGGGGATATCGTGTCGATAAGGAGGGGATCTCACGTAAATAAAGAAGGGATCTCGTGTGGATGAGCAGGGGATCTCCTGTGGATGAGGAGGGGATCTCGTGTCGATAAGGAGCGGATCTCTTGTCAATAAAGAAGGGATCTCGTGTCGATAAGGAGGGGATCTCGCGTCAATAAAGAAGGGATCTCGTGTGGATGAGGAGGCGATTTCGTGTTGATAAAGAAGGGATCTCGTATGGATGTGGATGGGATCTCGTGTCAATAAAGGAGGAATCTCGTGTGGGTGAGGAGAGAATCTCGCGTCGATAAGCAGGGGATCTCGTGTCGATGAGGAGGGGATATCGTGTCGATAAGGAGGGGATCTCGTGTCAATAAAGAAAGGATCTCGTGTGGATGAGGAGAAAATCTCGTGTCGATAAGGAAGGGATCTTGCGTCAATAAAGAAATGATCCCGCGTAGATAAGGAGGGGATCTCGTGTCGATAAGGCGCGGATCTCGTGTCAATAAAGAAGGGATCTCGTGTCGATAAGGAGGGGATCTCGCGTCAATAAAGAAAGGATCTCGTGTGGATAAGAAGGGGATCTGGTGTCGATAAGGAGGGGATATCGTGTCAATAAAGAAGGGATCTCGCGTGGATGCGGATGGGAACTCGTGTCGGTAAAGAAGGGATCTCGCGTCAATAAGAAGGGGATATCGTGTCGATAAGGAGGGGATCTCGCGTCAATAAAGAAAGGATCTCGTGTGGATGAGGAGGGGGTCTCGTGTCAATAAAGAAGGGATCTCGTATGGATGTGGATGGGATCTCGTGTCAATAAAGAAGGAATATCGTGTGGATGAGGAGAGGATCTCCCGTCGATTAGCAGGGGATCTCGTGTCGATGAGGAGGGGATATCGTGTCGATAAGGAGGGGATCTCGCGTAAATAAAGAAAGGATCTCGTGTGGATGAGGAGGGGGTCTCGTGTCAATAAAGAAGGGATCTCGTATGGATGTGGATGGGATCTCGTGTCAATAAAGAAGGAATATCGTGTGGATGAGGAGAGGATCTCCCGTCGATTAGCAGGGGATCTCGTGTCGATGAGGAGGGGATATCGTGTCGATAAGGAGGGGATCTCGCGTAAATAAAGAAGGGATCTCGTGTGGATGAGCAGGGGATCTCCTGTGGATGAGGAGGGGATCTCGTGTCGATAAGGAGCGGATCTCTTGTCAATAAAGAAGGGATCTCGTGTCGATAAGGAGGGGATCTCGCGTCAATAAAGAAGGGATCTCGTGTGGATGAGGAGGCGATCTCGTGTTGATAAAGAAGGGATCTCGTATGGATGTGGATGGGATCTCGTGTCAATAAAGAAGGAATCTCGTGTGGGTGAGGAGAGGATCTCGCGTGGATAAGCAGAGGATCTCGTGTCGATGAGGAGGGGATATCGTGTCGATAAGGAGGGGATCTCACGTAAATAAAGAAGGGATCTCGTGTGGATGAGCAGGGGATCTCCTGTGGATGAGGAGGGGATCTCGTGTCGATAAGGAGCGGATCTCTTGTCAATAAAGAAGGGATCTCGTGTCGATAAGGAGGGGATCTCGCGTCAATAAAGAAGGGATCTCGTGTGGATGAGGAGGCGATTTCGTGTTGATAAAGAAGGGATCTCGTATGGATGTGGATGGGATCTCGTGTCAATAAAGGAGGAATCTCGTGTGGGTGAGGAGAGAATCTCGCGTCGATAAGCAGGGGATCTCGTGTCGATGAGGAGGGGATATCGTGTCGATAAGGAGGGGATCTCGTGTCAATAAAGAAAGGATCTCGTGTGGATGAGGAGAAAATCTCGTGTCGATAAGGAAGGGATCTTGCGTCAATAAAGAAATGATCCCGCGTAGATAAGGAGGGGATCTCGTGTCGATAAGGCGCGGATCTCGTGTCAATAAAGAAGGGATCTCGTGTCGATAAGGAGGGGATCTCGCGTCAATAAAGAAAGGATCTCGTGTGGATAAGAAGGGGATCTGGTGTCGATAAGGAGGGGATATCGCGTCAATAAAGAAGGGATCTCGCGTGGATGCGGATGGGAACTCGTGTCGGTAAAGAAGGGATCTCGCGTCAATAAGAAGGGGATCCCGCGTCAATAAAGAGATGATCTCGTGTCGATGAGGAGGGAATCTTGTGTCGATAAGGAGATAATCTCGTGTCACTAAAGAGAGGTTCTCGTGTCGATAAGGAGGGGATCACGCGTCAATAAAGAAGGGATCTCGTGTGGATGAGGAGGGGATCTCGTATCGATATGGAGGGGATCTCGTGTCAATAAAGAAGGGATCTCGTGTGGATGAAGAGGGGATCTCGTGTGGATGACGAGTGGATCTCGTGTCAATAAAGAAGGAATCTTGTGTGGATGAGGAGAGGATCTCGCGTCGATAAGCAAGGGATCTCGTGTCAATGAGGAGGGGATATCGTGTCGATAAGGAGGGGATCTCGCGTCAATAAAGAAAGGATCTCGTGTGGATGAGGAGGGGGTCTCGTGTCAATAAAGAAGGGATCTCGTATGGATGTGGATGGGATCTCGTGTCAATAAAGAAGGAATGTCGTGTGGATGAGGAGAGGATCTCCCGTCGATTAGCAGGGGATCTCGTGTCGATGAGGAGGGGATATCGTGTCGATAAGGAGGGGATCTCGCGTAAATAAAGAAGGGATCTCGTGTGGATGAGCAGGGGATCTCCTGTGGATGAGGAGGGGATCTCGTGTCGATAAGGAGCGGATCTCTTGTCAATAAAGAAGGGATCTCGTGTCGATAAGGAGGGGATCTCGCGTCAATAAAGAAGGGATCTCGTGTGGATGAGGAGGCGATCTCGTGTTGATAAAGAAGGGATCTCGTATGGATGTGGATGGGATCTCGTGTCAATAAAGAAGGAATCTCGTGTGGGTGAGGAGAGGATCTCGCGTGGATAAGCAGGGGATCTCGTGTCGATGAGGAGGGGATATCGTGTCGATAAGGAGGGGATCTCGTGTCAATAAAGAAAGCATCTCGTGTGGATGAGGAGAAAATCTCGTGTCGATAAGGAAGGGATCTTGCGTCAATAAAGAAATGATCCCGCGTAGATAAGGAGGGAATCTCGTGTCGATAAGGCGGGGATCTCGTGTCAATAAAGAAGGGATCTCGTGTCGATAAGGAGGGGATCTCGCGTCAATAAAGAAAGGATCTCGTGTGAATAAGAAGGGGATCTGGTGTCGATAAGGAGGGGATATCGCGTCAATAAAGAAGGGATCTCGCGTGGATGTGGATGGGATCTCGTGTCGGTAAAGAAGGGATCTCGCGTCAATAAGAAGGGGATCTCGCGTTAATAAAGAGAGGATCTCGTGTCGATGAGGAGGGAATCTTGTGTCGATAAGGAGAGAATCTCGTGTCACTAAAGAAAGGATCTCGTGTCGATAAGGAGTGGATCTTGTGTCGATAAGGAGAGAATCTCGTGTCACAAAAGAAAGGTTCTCGTGTCGATAAGGAGGGGATCACGCGTCAATAAAGAAGGGATCTCGTGTGGATGAGGAGGGGATCTCGTATCGATATGGAGGGGATCTCGTGTCAATAAAGAAGGGATCTCGTGTGGATGAAGAGGGGATCTCGTGTGGATGACGAGTGGATCTCGTGTCAATAAAGAAGGAATCTTGTGTGGATGAGGAGAGGATCTCGCGTCGATAAGCAAGGGATCTCGTGTCAATGAGGAGGGGATATCGTGTCGATAAGGAGGGGATCTCGCGTCAATAAAGAAAGGATCTCGTGTGGATGAGGAGGGGGTTTCGTGTCAATAAAGAAGGGATCTCGTATGGATGACGAGTGGATCTCGTGTCAATAAAGAAGGGATCTCGTATGGATGAGGAGGGGATCTCGTATCGATATGGAGGGGATCTCGTGTCAATAAAGAAGGGATCTTGTATGGATGAAGAGGGGATCTCGTGTGGATGACGAGTGGATCTCGTGTCAATAAAGAGGGAATCTTGTGAGGATGAGGAGAAGATCTCGCGTCGATAAGAAGGGGATCCCACGTCAATAAAGAGAGGATCTCGTGTCGATGAGGAGGGAATCTTGTGTCGATAAGGAGATAATCTCGTGTCACTAAAGAAAGGTTCTCGTGTCGATAAGGAGGGGATCACGCGTCAATGAAGAAGGGATCTCGTGTGGATGAGGAGGCGATTTCGTGTTGATAAAGAAGGGATCTCGTATGGATGTGGATGGGATCTCGTGTCAATAAAGAAGTAATCTCGTGTGGGTGAGGAGGGGATCTCGCGTCGATAAGCAGGGGATCTCGTGTCGATGAGGAGGGGATATCGTGTCGATAAGGAGGGGATCTCGTGTCAATACAGAAAAGATCTCGTGTGGATGAGGAGAAAATCTCGTGTCGATAAGGAAGGGATTTTGCGTCAATAAAGAAATGATCCCGCGTAGATAAGGAGGGGATCTCGTGTCGATAAGGCGGGGATCTCGTGTCAATAAAGAAGGGATCTCGTGTCGATAAGGAGGGGATCTCGCGTCAATAAAGAAAGGATCTCGTGTGGATAAGAAGGGGATCTGGTGTCGATAAGGAGGGGATATCGCGTCAATAAAGAAGGGATCTTGCGTGGATGCGGATGGGATCTCGTGTCGGTAAAGAAGGGATCTCGCGTCAATAAGAAGGGGATCCCACGTCAATAAAGAGAGGATCTCGTGTCGATGAGGAGGGAATCTTGTGTCGATAAGGAGATAATCTCGTGTCACTAAAGAAATGTTCTCGTGTCGATAAGGAGGGGATCACGCGTCAATAAAGAAGGGATCTCGTGTGGATGAGGAGGGGATCTCGTATCGATATGGAGGGGATCTCGTGTCAATAAAGAAGGGATCTCGTATGGATGAAGAGGGGATCTCGTGTGGATGACGAGTGGATCTCATGTCAATAAAGAAGGGATCTCGTATGGATGAAGAGGCGATCTCGTGTGGATGACGAGTGGATCTCGTGTCAATAAAGAAGGAATCTTGTGTGGATGAGGAGAGGATCTCGCGTCGATAAGCAGGGGATCTCGTGTCAATGAGGAGGGGATATCCTGTCGATAAGGAGGGGATCTCGCGTCAATAAAGAAAGGATCTCGTGTGGATGAGGAGGGGGTCTCGTGTCGATAAAGAAGGGATCTCGTATGGATGTGGATGGGATCTCGTGTCAATAAAGAAGGAATATCGTGTGGATGAGGAGAGGATCTCCCGTCGATTAGCAGGGGATCTCGTGTCGATGAGGAGGGGATATCGTGTCGATAAGGAGGGGATCTCGCGTAAATAAAGAAGGGATCTCGTGTGGATGAGCAGGGGATCTCATGTGGATGAGGAGGGGATCTCGTGTCGATAAGGAGGGGATCTCGCGTCAATAAAGAAGGGATCTCGTGTCAATAAGGAGGGGATCTCGCGTCAATAAAGAAGGGATCCCGTGTGGGTGAGGAGAGGACCTCGCGTCGATAAGCAGGGGATATCGCGTCAATAAAGAAGGGATCTCGCGTGGATGCGGATGGGATCTCGTGTCGGAAAAGAAGGGATCTCGCGTCAATAAGAAGGGGATCTCGCGTCAATAAAGAGAGGATCTCGTGTCGATCAGCAGGGAATCTTGTGTCGATAAGGAGAGAATCTCGTGTCACTAAAGAAAGTATCTCGTGTCGATCAGGAGGGGATCTTGTGTCGATAAGGAGATAATCTCGTGTCACTAAAGAAAGGTGCTCGTGTCGATAAGGAGGGGATCACGCGTCAATAAAGAAGGGATCTCGTGTGGATGAGGAGGGGATCTCGTATCGATATGGAGGGGATCTCGTGTCAATAAAGAAGGGATCTCGTGTGGATGAGGAGGGGATCTCTTATCGATATGGAGGGGATCTCGTGTCAATAAAGAAGGGATCTCGTATGGATGAAGAAGGGATCTCGTGTGGATGACGAGTGGGTCTCGTGTCAATAAAGAAGGAATCTTGTGTGGATGAGGAGAGGATCTTGCGTCGATAAGCAGGGGATCTCGTGTCGATGAGGAGGGGATATCGTGTCGATAAGGAGGGGATCTCGCGTCAATAAAGAAAGGATCTCGTGTGGATGAGGAGGGGGTCTCGTGTCGATAAAGAAGGGATCTCGTATGGATGTGGATGGGATCTCGTGTCAATAAAGAAGGAATCTCGTGTGGGTGAGGAGAGGATCCTGCGTCGATAAGCAGGGGATCTCGTGTCGATGAGGAGGGGATATCGTGTCGATAAGGAGGGGATCTCGTGTCAATAAAGAAAGGAACTCGTGTGGATGAGGAGAAAATCTCATGTCGATAAGGAAGGGATCTTGCGTCAATAAAGAAATGATCTCGTGTAGATAAGGAGAGGATCTCGTGTCGATAAGGAGGAAATCTCGTGTCGATAAGGAGATAATCTCGTGTCGATGAGGAAGGTTTCTCGTGTCGATTAGGAGGGGATATCGGGTCAATAAAGAAGGGATCTCGTGTCGATAAGGAGCGGATCTTGCGTCAATAAAGAAAGGATCTCGTGTGGATAAGGAGGGGATCTCGTGTCAATAAAGAAGGTATCTCGTGTAGATAAGGAGATCTCGTGTCGATAATGAGGGGATCTCGTGTCAATAAAGAAGGGATCGCGTGTGGATGAGGAGGGTATCTCGTGTCCATAAGGAGGGGATGTCGTCTCGATCAGGAGAGAATCTCGTGTCGATGAGGGAGGGGATCTTGTGTGGACGCGGAGGAGATGTCGTGTCGATAAATAGGGGATCTTGTGTCAATAAAGAAGGGATCTTGTGTCGATAAGGAGGGGATCTTGCGTCAATAAAGAAGGGATCTCGCGTCAATAAAGAGGGGATCTCGTGTCGATGAGGAGGGGATCTTGTGCCGATAAGGAGAGAATCTCGTGTCACTAAAGAATAGATCTCGTGTCGATAAAGAGGGGATCACGCGTCAATAAAGAAGGGATCTCGTGTGGATGACGAGTGGATCTCGTGTCAATAAAGAAGGGATTTCGTGTGGATGAGGAGGGGATCTCCTATCGATATGGAGGGGTTCTCGTGTCAATAAAGAAGGGATCTCGTATGGATGAAGAGGGGATCTCGTGTGGATGACGAGTGGATCTCGTGTCAATAAAGAAGGAATCTTGTGTGGATGAGGAGAAGATCTCGCGTCGATAAGCAGGGGATCTCGTGTCGATGAGGAGGGGATATCGTGTCGATAAGGAGGGGATCTCACATAAATAAAGAAGGGATCTCGTGTGGATGAGGAGGGGGTCTCGTGTCGATAAAGAAGGGATCTCGTATGGATGTGGATGGAATCTCGTGTCAATAAAGAAGGAATATCGTGTAGATGAGGAGAGGATCTCCCGTCGATAAGCAGAGGATCTCGTGTCGATGAGGAGGGGATATCGTGTCGATAAGGAGGGGATCTCACGTAAATAAAGAAGGGATCTCGTGTGGATGAGCAGGGGATCTCCTGTGGATGAGGAGGGGATCTCGTGTCGATAAGGAGCGGATCTCTTGTCAATAAAGAAGGGATCTCGTGTCGAAAAGGAGGGGATCTCGCGTCAATAAAGAAGGGATCTCGTGTGGATGAGGAGGCGATTTCGTGTTCATAAAGAAGGGATCTCGTATGGATGTGGATGGGATCTCGTGTCAATAAAGGAGGAATCTCGTGTGGGTGAGGAGAGAATCTCGCGTCGATAAGCAGGGGATCTCGTGTCGATGAGGAGGGGATATCGTGTCGATAAGGAGGGGATCTCGTGTCAATAAAGAAAGGATCTCGTGTGGATGAGGAGAAAATCTCGTGTCGATAAGGAAGGGATCTTGCGTCAATAAAGAAATGATCCCGCGTAGATAAGGAGGGGATCTCGTGTCGATAAGGCGGGGATCTCGTGTCAATAAAGAAGGGATCTCGTGTCGATAAGGAGGGGATCTCGCGTCAATAAAGAATGGATCTTGTGTGGATAAGAAGGGGATCTGGTGTCGATAAGGAGGGGATATCGCGTCAATAAAGAAGGGATCTCGCGTGGATGCGGATGGGAACTCGTGTCGGTAAAGAAGGGATCTCGCGTCAATAAGAAGGGGATCCCGCGTCAATAAAGAGAGGATCTCGTGTCGATGAGGAGGGAATCTTGTGTCGATAAGGAGATAATCTCGTGTCACTAAAGAGAGGTTCTCGTGTCGATAAGGAGGGGATCACGCGTCAATAAAGAAGGGATCTCGTGTGGATGAGGAGGGGATCTCGTATCGATATGGAGGGGATCTCGTGTCAATAAAGAAGGGATCTCGTGTGGATGAAGAGGGGATCTCGTGTGGATGACGAGTGGATCTCGTGTTAATAAAGAAGGAATCTTTTGTGGATGAGGAGAGGATCTCGCGTCGATAAGCAAGGGATCTCGTGTCAATGAGGAGGGGATATCGTGTCGATAAGGAGGGGATCTCGCGTCAATAAAGAAAGGATCTCGTGTGGATGAGGAGGGGGTCTCGTGTCAATAAAGAAGGGATCTCGTATGGATGTGGATGGGATCTCGTGTCAATAAAGAAGGAATCTCGTGTGGGTGAGGAGAGGATCTCGCGTCGATAAGCAGGGGATCTCGTGTCGATGAGGAGGGGATATCGTGTCGATAAGGAGGGGATCTCGTGTCAATAAAGAAGGAATATCGTGTGGATGAGGAGAGGATCTCCCGTCGATTAGCAGGGGATCTCGTGTCGATGAGGAGGGGATATCGTGTCGATAAGGAGGGGATCTCGCGTAAATAAAGAAGGGATCTCGTGTGGATGAGCAGGGGATCTCCTGTGGATGAGGAGGGAATCTCGTGTCGATAAGGAGCGGATCTCTTGTCAATAAAGAAGGGATCTCGTGTCGATAAGGAGGGGATCTCGCGTCAATAAAGAAGGGATCTCGTGTGGATGAGGAGGCGATCTCGTGTTGATGAAGAAGGGATCTCGTATGGATGTGGATGGGATCTCGTGTCAATAAAGAAGGAATCTCGTGTGGGTGAGGAGAGGATCTCGCGTCGATAAGCAGGGGATCTCGTGTCGATGAGGAGGGGATATCGTGTCGATAAGGAGGGGATCTCGTGTCAATAAAGAAAGGATCTCGTGTGGATGAGGAGAAAATCTCGTGTCGATAAGGAAGGGATCTTGCGTCAATAAAGAAATGATCCCGCGTAGATAAGGAGGGGATCTCGTGTCGATAAGGCGGGGATCTCGTGTCAATAAAGAAGGGATCTCGTGTCGATAAGGAGGGGATCTCGCGTCAATAAAGAAAGGATCTCGTGTGAATAAGAAGGGGATCTGGTGTCGATAAGGAGGGGATATCGCGTCAATAAAGAAGGGATCTCGCGTGGATGCGGATGGGATCTCGTGTCGGTAAAGAAGGGATCTCGCGTCAATAAGAAGGGGATCTCGCGTTAATAAAGAGAGGATCTCGTGTCGATGAGGAGGGAATCTTGTGTCGATAAGGAGAGAATCTCGTGTCACTAAAGAAAGGGTCTCGTGTCGATAAGGAGGGGATCTTGTGTCGATAAGGAGGGAATCTCGTGTCACAAAAGAAAGGTTCTCGTGTCGATAAGGAGGGGATCACGCGTCAATAAAGAAGGGATCTCGTGTGGATGAGGAGGGGATCTCGTATCGATATGGAGGGGATCTCGTGTCAAAAAAGAAGGGATCTCGTGTGGATGAAGAGGGGATCTCGTGTGGATGACGAGTGGATCTCGTGTCAATAAAGAAGGAATCTTGTGTGGATGAGGAGAGGATCTCCCGTCGATAAGCAGAGGATCTCGTGTCGATGAGGAGGGGATATCGTGTCGATAAGGAGGGGATCTCACGTAAATAAAGAAGGGATCTCGTGTGGATGAGCAGGGGATCTCCTGTGGATGAGGAGGGGATCTCGTGTCGATAAGGAGCGGATCTCTTGTCAATAAAGAAGGGATCTCGTGTCGAAAAGGAGGGGATCTCGCGTCAATAAAGAAGGGATCTCGTGTGGATGAGGAGGCGATTTCGTGTTGATAAAGAAGGGATCTCGTATGGATGTGGATGGGATCTCGTGTCAATAAAGGAGGAATCTCGTGTGGGTGAGGAGAGAATCTCGCGTCGATAAGCAGGGGATCTCGTGTCGATGAGGAGGGGATATCGTGTCGATAAGGAGGGGATCTCGTGTCAATAAAGAAAGGATCTCGTGTGGATGAGGAGAAAATCTCGTGTCGATAAGGAAGGGATCTTGCGTCAATAAAGAAATGATCCCGCGTAGATAAGGAGGGGATCTCGTGTCGATAAGGCGGGGATCTCGTGTCAATAAAGAAGGGATCTCGTGTCGATAAGGAGGGGATCTCGCGTCAATAAAGAAAGGATCTCGTGTGGATAAGAAGGGGATCTGGTGTCGATAAGGAGGGGATATCGCGTCAATAAAGAAGGGATCTCGCGTGGATGCGGATGGGAACTCGTGTCGGTAAAGAAGGGATCTCGCGTCAATAAGAAGGGGATCCCGCGTCAATAAAGAGAGGATCTCGTGTCGATGAGGAGGGAATCTTGTGTCGATAAGGAGATAATCTCGTGTCACTAAAGAGAGGTTCTCGTGTCGATAAGGAGGGGATCACGCGTCAATAAAGAAGGGATCTCGTGTGGATGAGGAGGGGATCTCGTATCGATATGGAGGGGATCTCGTGTCAATAAAGAAGGGATCTCGTGTGGATGAAGAGGGGATCTCGTGTGGATGACGAGTGGATCTCGTGTTAATAAAGAAGGAATCTTTTGTGGATGAGGAGAGGATCTCGCGTCGATAAGCAAGGGATCTCGTGTCAATGAGGAGGGGATATCGTGTCGATAAGGAGGGGATCTCGCGTCAATAAAGAAAGGATCTCGTGTGGATGAGGAGGGGGTCTCGTGTCAATAAAGAAGGGATCTCGTATGGATGTGGATGGGATCTCGTGTCAATAAAGAAGGAATATCGTGTGGATGAGGAGAGGATCTCCCGTCGATTAGCAGGGGATCTCGTGTCGATGAGGAGGGGATATCGTGTCGATAAGGAGGGGATCTCGCGTAAATAAAGAAGGGATCTCGTGTGGATGAGCAGGGGATCTCCTGTGGATGAGGAGGGATCTCGTGTCGATAAGGAGCGGATCTCTTGTCAATAAAGAAGGGATCTCGTGTCGATAAGGAGGGGATCTCGCGTCAATAAAGAAGGGATCTCGTGTGGATGAGGAGGCGATCTCGTGTTGATGAAGAAGGGATCTCGTATGGATGTGGATGGGATCTCGTGTCAATAAAGAAGGAATCTCGTGTGGGTGAGGAGAGGATCTCGCGTCGATAAGCAGGGGATCTCGTGTCGATGAGGAGGGGATATCGTGTCGATAAGGAGGGGATCTCGTGTCAATAAAGAAAGGATCTCGTGTGGATGAGGAGAAAATCTCGTGTCGATAAGGAAGGGATCTTGCGTCAATAAAGAAATGATCCCGCGTAGATAAGGAGGGGATCTCGTGTCGATAAGGCGGGGATCTCGTGTCAATAAAGAAGGGATCTCGTGTCGATAAGGAGGGGATCTCGCGTCAATAAAGAAAGGATCTCGTGTGAATAAGAAGGGGATCTGGTGTCGATAAGGAGGGGATATCGCGTCAATAAAGAAGGGATCTCGCGTGGATGCGGATGGGATCTCGTGTCGGTAAAGAAGGGATCTCGCGTCAATAAGAAGGGGATCTCGCGTTAATAAAGAGAGGATCTCGTGTCGATGAGGAGGGAATCTTGTGTCGATAAGGAGAGAATCTCGTGTCACTAAAGAAAGGGTCTCGTGTCGATAAGGAGGGGATCTTGTGTCGATAAGGAGGAAATCTCGTGTCACAAAAGAAAGGTTCTCGTGTCGATAAGGAGGGGATCACGCGTCAATAAAGAAGGGATCTCGTGTGGATGAGGAGGGGATCTCGTATCGATATGGAGGGGATCTCGTGTCAAAAAAGAAGGGATCTCGTGTGGATGAAGAGGGGATCTCGTGTGGATGACGAGTGGATCTCGTGTCAATAAAGAAGGAATCTTGTGTGGATGAGGAGAGGATCTCGCGTCGATAAGCAAGGGATCTCGTGTCAATGAGGAGGGGATATCGTGTCGATAAGGAGGGGATCTCGCGTCAATAAAGAAAGGATCTCGTGTGGATGAGGAGGGGGTTTCCTGTCAATAAAGAAGGGATCTCGTATGGATGACGAGTGGATCTCGTGTCAATAAAGAAGGGATCTCGTATGGATGAGGAGGGGATCTCGTATCGATATGGAGGGGATCTCGTGTCAATAAAGAAGGGATCTTGTATGGATGAAGAGGGGATCTCGTGTGGATGACGAGTGGATCTCGTGTCAATAAAGAGGGAATCTTGTGAGGATGAGGAGAAGATCTCGCGTCGATAAGCAGGGGATCTCGTGCCGATGAGGAGGGGATATCGTGTCGATAAGGAGGGGATCTCGCGTCAATAAAGAACGGATCTCGTGTGGATGAGGAGGGGGTCTCGTGTCGATAAAGAAGGGATCTCGTATGGATGTTAATGGAATCTCGTGTCAATAAAGAAGGAATATCGTGTGGATGAGGAGAGGATCTCCCGTCGATAAGCAGGGGATCTCGTGTCGATGAGGAGGGGATATCGTGTCGATAAGGAGGGGATCTCGCGTAAATAAAGAAGGGATCTCGTGTGGATGAGCAGGGGATCTCCTGTGGATGAGGAGGGGATCTCGTGTCGATAAGGAGGGGATATCTTGTCAATAAAGAAGGGATCTCGTGTCGATAAGGAGGGGATCTCGCGTCAATAAAGAAGGGATCTCGTGTGGATGAGGAGGCGATTTCGTGTTGATAAAGAATGGATCTCGTATGGATGTGGATGGGATCTCGTGTCAATAAAGAAGGAATCTCGTGTGGGTGAGGAGAGGATCTCGCGTCGATAAGCAGGGGATCTCGTGTCGATGAGGAGGGGATATCGTGTCGATAAGGAGGGGATATCGTGTCAATAAAGAAAGGATCTCGTGTGGATGAGGAGAAAATCTCGTGTCGATAAGGAAGGGATCTTGCGTCAATAAAGAAATGATCCCGCGTAGATAAGGAGGGGATCTCGTGTCGATAAGGAGGGGATCTCGCGTCAATAAAGAAAGGATCTCGTGTGGATAAGAAGGGGATCTGGTGTCGATAAGGAGGGGGTATCGCGTCAATAAAGAAGAGATCTCGCGCGGATGCGGATGGGATCTCGTGTCGGTAAAGAAGGGATCTCGCGTCAATAAGAAGGGGATCCCACGTCAATAAAGAGAGGATCTCGTGTCGATGAGGAGGGAATCTTGTGTCGATAAGGAGATAATCTCGTGTCACTAAAGAAAGGTTCTCGTGTCGATAAGGAGGGGATCACGCATCAATAAAGAAGGGATCTCGTGTGGATGAGGAGGCGATCTCGTGTTAATAAAGAAGGGATCTCGTATGGATGCGGATGGGATTTCGTGTCAATAAAGAAGGAATCTCGTGTGGGTGAGGAGAGGATCTCGGGTCGATAAGCAGGGGATCTCGTGTCGATGAGGAGGGGATATCGTGTCGATAAGGAGGGGATCTCGCGTCAATAAAGAAGGATCTGGTGTGGATGAGGAGGAAATCTCGTGTCGATAAGGAGGGGATCTCGCGTCAATAAAGAAATGATCTCGTGTGGATTAGAAGGGGATCTCGTGTGGATAAGGAGAGGATCTCGTGTCGATAAGGAGATAATCTCGTGTCGATGAGGAAGGGATCTCGTGTCGATTAGGAGGGGATATCGTGTCAATAAAGAAGGAATCTCGTGTCGATAAGAAGGGGATCTCGCGTCAATAAAGAAGGGATCTCGTGTGAATGAGGATGGCATCTCGTGTCGATAAGGAGGGGATCTCCCGTCAATAAAGTAGGGATCTCCTGTGGATGAGGTGGGGATCTCGTGTCGATAAGGAGGGGATCTCGTGTCAGTAAAGAAGGTAGCTCGTGTAGATGAGAAGGGGATCTCGTGTCGATAAGGAGGGGATCTCGTGTCAATAAAGAAGGGATCTTGTGTGGACGCGGAGGAGATCTCGTGTCGATAAATAGGGGATCTCGTGTCAATAAAGGAGGGATCTCGTGTCGAAAAGGAGTTATCGCACACATAAAACGAGATTCACGTGCATGCCCTATTCGGAGCAAACTCTGAATGCTAGAAGATGTAGAGACGAAAAATACATGTATCCGTTGCGCCGGTAGCATGACAGAAGAGCACTGGTGGGACCGCTAGCGCAGTGGCGCCACCACGCTAGTGCGAAAAAGGCCCGTGCTCGAGTTCCCCATTGTCTAGCAAGCTACGAGTCCATCAGCCCTTGTATGTGTGACCATCGTTATTGCGTGAAAGGGCGGTATGTAGCATATCAGCCTCGGCTTGCCGGTGATATAAGTGGACCTGTTATAGTGACCGGCCTGTGGGATTATTCCTTTGCAGCCCTACAGCTGCGTGTCGGCCCGGTGATCGACTGATCGCAGGTTCGCCCCTCCGTCAGGGCAACCGGAACATTTTTGGAAGTAGCCGGCGCCAAAATATCACAGTAATATGTTAATAAAGAAATATCATCGGCAACAACGGGCTTCCCCACGATATATTACGTGAACGATCGTCGCTTGTTTGGCGACCGCTCCCTTCTAATATATCGACCACGCGATGGCATCGATGGCATGGAGCCGCGGATTAGCCCTATAAACACGCGGCAACCCAATAAACCAGATAACGAATAGCTGTTCTACTTCATATACACAACAAAGGTACTATACAGGGCACCAACAGAGATATACCTTATTACCTCTGTACCCGGACCAAAGGCAGCACCTCCATGCAATACCCGGTGTATGGCGTCACTCGCCATGGCTATATGAATGCAGGGTCAATTGAGACTTGAAGAGTGCATTCGCGCCTTGGTAAGCAACCGAAAAAAGAAATGTCTCGCCAGACTCCTGCCCCTCCCTCCGCCGCTCATCCACACAAACCGTGCATGCCCCCCCCCCCCCCCCCCCCCCCCCACACACACACTCATCTCAGACCATAAGGTATATCTGTGCCCGGTGTTTCCTGCACACGCCCTAGAGGCATAAAATTCATGGACTCCTAGCCCCCTCACCCCCTCGCCCACCCGCACTAACCAGGGTTAATGCACTTCCTTCTGCCCACCCTCCACACCCACCCACCGGACTCCTGCAGCCCCCAAGCCCACCGAAACCCTTCACACCTGCACCCCTGCCCGCTACCCGCGTCCGCCGACACCCACAACATTCCTCTACCTTTGCGCCCCCCCCCCCCGGCCACTAACACCCACAGTTCTGTCCGCCGCCCGAACGTCAATTTACCTCAACGCAGGAGAGTTGCAAGACGTGCTGGTGTCCGGCCGTCTTTACGTAAAGTGATTTTATAGTTAGGAATGTCTGAATCCAGTTGGGGGGGGGGGGGGGGGGCGTGGGGGGCTACTGCGACTGAATGCTTGCTTTGTCGTTGTGAATGCTTGGCTTAATATGACCGTGAGAGGGTGGGGCAGACGACGTAAACGCTTTGCTTGTCATGGTCATGAGAGGGTATGTTAGACGCTATGAAGGCATGGTTTTTCATGAGGGTGAGATGGTTTACCACGTGATATGAACATGTTGTATGGCATGATCGTAAAGGGTATGGTAAAGGTGACGGGGGGGCGGATTTAAAAACAATTCATTATCGCTTCACGAGGATAATTAAACCGTAATCCCAATTAACGGAGAAAATACGATATCGCCTTTTACTCAGGAAACATTGAGCAATATATCACTAAGGGTTTACTGCATCATTTACTGCATGAACCCCTCCATACCTTCCATTCGGGTAACACTTAACTCTAATACGTCTACAAGATACACACATAGTCGAAGACATCAATAAAAGGCCGTTTCAGTTTGATCTATCCCCCTTTGGTTGTCCAAGAAGAGTTCTTGATCCAATTTAACTTCAATGTTCGCAACGGTTGCCTGAGACACCAACATTTCATTTCCTGCGCCGCTGTCCTAGTTTTGAGTAGGTGGGGTAGATGTATGTTGAGCATCCTTAATTAGGAATGTGTTTACACGCAAGGTATATGTTGGCATATTTATGGCCCAGAAAAATTCAAGCAGACGTGGGCACAGCCTGACGATTTATTAGTGAGCTTGCTTACGTGTGTAGAGGCGTAGTTTGCCGGCCGCTCTTACCGTTGTATTTATCGCACAGACTGGGCTTAAAGGTCTGCGGTAACGATGTTTACGTCCTAACCGAACGGTTAAAAGTGTGGACCTCTACCTTTACAGTTTTTTTCAATCCTGAATGCAACTAACATTCAAATAGGCAAGTTTCAAAAGAACAACTTGGTAGATATATTGTGTTAACATTAGCTTTCTAAATTTGCTTCAGTTTTGTTAAATTCATACTTGCTATGGGTATTTGGACAAACAGTTGCAG
The DNA here is from genome assembly GCA_964019135.1 of Arenicola marina. Classification (NCBI taxonomy): domain Eukaryota; kingdom Metazoa; phylum Annelida; class Polychaeta; family Arenicolidae; genus Arenicola; species Arenicola marina. Next base: position 35,952,532 of record OZ025253.1, on the reverse strand, counting down.
GAGAACAAGGGCCGTAGCCAGGACTTCAGCAAGTGCACGCACCTGATTCATATTGAATGAAACAAATTAATCTCGAAAACAGGATTGCATGTACCGGCACAACCCAATGTGCATGTACGTGCATACGTGCGTATGGCTGGCTGCGCCCCACAAACTAGACCAGTACTGTCACTTTTCCATTTCCACAGAGTCAGCAAGCTTACATGTACTTATCGGCGTGTAATGTTTAGGATGAAATTGTGTAGCATGTCTAAATTAAACTGGTGCGGCAAACTTACTATCCAAGTAGCATATACATGTAAACGGTTGCCTTCAGTCATACATCAGTTCAATTCAAATTACACCTCTCATAGGTGCGTTTGTTCTGATGTCTATACATGCGAAATATAATAACGAAACAAGAGAGCAACAAACTATTAACAATATTGATAACAAATAATGCATAAGGAATTTAGTAATATTATGAAATTGTGGCTGGTTTATGCATAGATACATTTTTATTTAACCAGCATAAACATAAAATATATTGTTACGAAATGTCCGCTGATATTGGATGACGAAATGAGACATAACCAAGCACCTGGAAAAATGTGCGTGAGTAAGTCTCCGGAAGGGTGGGCGATAAGGAAAGGATTATGAGACAAGAGAAAGAGAGTGAAGAAGGAATCTAGGCAAGAGGAATTATTTAAGGCGCCTGTAATTATTTAATACACTTGTAATTAAGTGAAGACTTTCATTTGTGTGACACTGACATCGACACAGCAACTTCATAAAGATCAATTGATTGACTGACTGATATTGACAATACCCTGGGGCTTGTGCCTACCTTACTGCTTTTTATCAGAAACGATTAGAACTCAAACAGAACTTCTACGATGCAAACCCCTGCTGGAAGGCATTAAGATCCATGCATGGCAAGAACAAGGTTGTGAATATTTCACTGGATGATTGAAAGCTGTATTTTGCAAATTTACTAAACAAAGAAACCAATTGTTGCAATCACTTTTATGATACAGCTTCCAGGTTCTTGGAAGCACATGAGGCCCAGTGTAACATGTGTGTGGAAAATTGACCAGATTTGCTAAATGGTGAGATTTCAGCGGATGAAATTATCAAATCTATTCTGGACATGCCAAATAGAAAGGCACCAGGTCCTGATGGTCTCATTGTTGAATTATTCAAACATACTATGTATTTTGTTACCCCACTACTGGTATCTTTATTCAATAAAATATTAGAAAGTGGTGTCTTTCATGAGAGCTGGTCGCAAGCTATTATTATTCCACTGTACTGGAAGGGACCACGACAGATTAACAGAATGGGCAGAAGGGTTATCTCTACTTGGTGAAGAGCAAGCAGTTTTCAGAAAAGGAAGATAAACCGTAGATAATAGGTTTGTTTTACAAAGTCTAACTCAAAAGTATCTATCTAAAAAAGGTGGCCGGTTCTATTGAATACTTCGTGATTTTAGTAAAGCATTTGATTCTGTTAATCATAAATTGACATGGTGTAAACTTATTAACTTATTCACGGTAATATACTACGGGTGTTACAATCCATGTATTCTAAACTAAACTCGGCTGTGGCTACAAGCGAAGGTATGTCTGCTTATTTCGACATGGTAGTTGGCACCAGACTGGGCTGCCTCATCAGCCCATTGTCAGTTGTTATTTATGTTAACTCAGTACTTGATAGGTGTGCATCTGCTGGGAAAAACGGTATTTATATAGATGAACAATTTGACAATGTATGTACCACATTATGCAGACAATTTAAATGAAATGAGTGACACTATAGGTAAACTGCAAAAATGTATTAATGGTTTATCAAATTTCTGTAGTATTTGGGAACTGTCAGTCAATCTCGCCAAGACAAAACTCATGGTTTTTAGAAATGGGGGTGTAGTTAAAGCTAATGAGAAATGGTACCTGGATGGGAAAGTAGTTGAAATTGTGTCTTATTACAAGTACCTAAGGCTAGATTGTTCCAGTCGATTGAACTGGACTATGGCACAGAAAACCCTGGCTCTACAAGCAAATAGGACAGTTGATATGGAGACCTATTGGAGGGTTTTTGATAAAATGGTTATTCCTGTGTTAACATATGGTAGTGAAATATGGGGAAATAGTACTCATGATTGTATTGAACAGGTTCAAACCAGATATTGCAAGCGCGCTCATCCTGCAGTTACGCAGTCAAACTGCCAATGTAGCTTCCATGGGGGAATGTGGAAGAAGACCCATCAAAGTATTATGCATTCAACGAGTTATTAAATATAGGTGTAAATGGTTAAGAATGGATGACTCCAGATTAACGAAAGCTTGTAATGAGATATTGTATAACCTTGATAAAGCTGGAAGAATTACATGGGCTACCAGCGTTAAAACACTCTCTATAGACTAGGCTTTGGTATTAGTTGGGTAATTCAGGAGGTAGGATCTGTTAAAATGTGTATTAGTGAAATTAGGCAGAGATTAAATGATGTGGCCCAACAAGAGTGGCTAAGTGAATTAACCGAGCGCATTAAACTTGATATGTTAACGCAATTTAAATCCTTGCTATAACCAGAACTGTATTTAAAGGATATCACCAATGTGAGTCACAGAAAAGCTCTAGCAAGGTGCATCCGGTGTCTAGAAGAAGATTCTAGAGGAAAATTACATTCGCGAAATCTCATCAGATATCCCACGAGTACCAACTTTATTGACCTTATGTGTAACCTGGATCAAATTGTAATTAAAAACCTAGCCAAATTTGTATATGAAGCCAGCGCCCAGTGACGCGCAACGTTAGAAAACCTGTGACGCACGTACGTATTTGCGCTTAATTTTGTAAACTGTATATATGTACCATGGGCCTTGTGCCTAAAGTACTTCAATAAACTGTTATTGCTTTTTATCGCCAGCTAGCTGATAATCATAACAGACAAAATAACTAGGTTACCATAGTGACCATACAGGACGGATCAAAAACCAATATGAACAAATAGAACAGACTAAACCGAAAGACTCCTGACGAATCCGGACAACTTTCTACGGCATCCAGATCATCTTGTCAATCTGAACATCAACAAAAAAAGTACGTACAATATAAGTATGCAACAAAATAAAAAAAAGGGATAATCAAGATCAAAGATCAATTAATCACTTTTAAAATAAAATAGGACATTAGATTTTGATTAGATTTTGGACCAACAAGATGACTATGCATACGGTTGCACAGTGAGACTGCTCTCCACCTTTCCCGTCTTTTGGGAGCTTAACATGACGACAGATGAGAAACGGTCTTTAAAATGTGGCAGCACTCAATGTCGAAATACCAAACGTGATGAAATATCAACAAGTAAGAGGAAAATTATAATTTTTATAATTTGTGCGGTCGATATTTGCCACAGCCAGCAATTGAAAGCTTGCTACAAGCTGCGGTACAGTGCCACGGCTCACTGAACACATATACTGAGACTGACCAGCTTTGCACGACAGGTACAAGTTACCAACAGGTGAAGCCAGTTCCATAGCCAGTAACTGTATACCTGGTCGTAGGCTTTGTTTCACGGCCACGCTTCACTGCCAAGTGTCATTGACTAGTCTGACGTGGCAGGTACCAGTAATCAACAGGCGCGGCGGGCAGTAACACCCAGGGTCCTTCCCTTTTCTTGGATTACTCGCGATAGTGATATGTCGGTACAAAACGGTCTCCGCACCGCTTAATATGGATAAAACCTGCATTTCATCTGGTCAAGCAGATGCTGCCGAGCCAAAACGTGTGGACGAAAGACTGATAAAGATCGAGTCTCGACTAGACCAGTTGGGGGATATCAGCGAAGTAATAAAAGTTCTACTCACAGACAAAGCAGAAATTCAGACGGCTATTGAATATATGGAACTTTCTGTTACGGAGATAAAGAAGGATACAGAGAGGGCTCACGACAGGATAAACGTTATAGAACAAAAAAATGGATGCCATCAAAGAAGAAAACCACAGACTAAAAGTCGACAACCGAGGACTACGAGATCGGATGATTAGCCTGGAGAGGAAAACCTCCAGGCTAATCATCCGATTGATTTGGGGAAAACTCTGCAGCCCCCGAAAAGGTAATCAGAAATATATTACGTGAATGTATGAAAATAGAAGGTGCCCAGGATATTGGTTTTGTTCGCTGTCATCGCCTTAGGCGTAAAGCCAGAGTTTCAGGTGCAACCCAGGCCGATCATCGTGCGCTTCCACTGGTATGGTGACCGATAGAAAGCGTGGTCTGCCCAGGCGACTCAAATCGGCAAAATACAGGATAAGCGAAGACTTCCCAGAGGAATACTGTCGGGAGAGAAAGATCCCGAAGCCAGTGCTAAGGGCAGCAGCCAAACCTCTGAAGAGGCTTACCTCAAAGTAAACAAGCTGCTTTACAAGGGTCAACTGTACTCGGCAACCGATGTCCATGAATTACCACCGGAAATACAACCTGAAAGCCAGTGTCAGGCCGAAACAGCAGATACGTAGGCCTTTATAATCGGCACCATTATCAAACTTCTATATTTGCCATATTACCCTCCACAGCGACCCGCTGCGTGGCCCGCTCACTCAGACGTCACAAAAATCCCATCAGCCTCCGCGGCATCTCACCAACAATAATGGCGAGAGAAAGTGGTGGACATAACCATTCCGCTGCAAAGCTGTGCGGTGCATAGCGTAAGAACACATTAATGCGTCACTACACAACACGCTAAAGGTAAAACAAGACTGCTTTGATGTCTTCGTATCACTTTTTTATCATGACAAGACAAAGGGTCTTCATTTTTCGTAACTTTGCATTCGGCTTCATCGGTGGTTTTCTGGTGCAGGTACTAACTTAGCAAACATAGGTCACAAACCCGCTGAGCCTAACGGACGGACCATTTGATCCCAAGGGCGAGAGAGGGCGATGGTTTTGTTTACCATTTAGTTTAGAAATTTGGAAGTCGATCTATTTTTGCCTGCAAAGGGTTGTAATGTAAAGAATCAACTTAGATGCTTAAAATCTAGCCATAGTCACACACCGTAAAGCGACGGAGAAGTGGAAAGGGGGTAGCCCTGTTGCGTGACCCCGCTGGCTATTCCGCTGTGGACCGCGCCGGGGCGGACTCTCTCGTCCCCGTATCGAGCGAGGTCAGAGAGACAGGTTTCAGGACTGTGGTGAGGGAAGGGGGCAGGATGGGGCGGAGTGCGAGTATGGATCTCGTGTACCCCCCCCCCCGCACCCCCCAACTGGCCATCCCTCTGAACTGGAAAGTAAACATCCTTGATTTTCGCGCAATTTGAGCCAAAACGGCGGCCATGATGCATCGCACTCAGCTAAAGTTAGCACAGCCAATGAGAATATGTGAAAGAGGCAGAGCGCGTTGACCCTGTTGACCAACCCCTGCCAAGCTTAGATTAGCTGTTTACATCCTCACGTGGAGCGAGCGGAGGAAGAGCCTTCATTTGTGACTTCTCCATTGAGAATAACAAGTATAACTCCGTTAAACAATTCTACCAGTCACAAAAAGGCGCAAAAAGACGACACTGCCTACAGGATCATCAGGGAACAAGACCCAGGTAAACAACGAGAACTTGCCCGACCGAACAAGGACTTCGAGCACACGAAGTGGAGTGCAGTAAAATACGATGTGATGTTGCGAGTTCTGCGGGTCAAGTTCAGCGACAACGAACTCGTGCAACGCCTTAAGAAGACTGGACAGAAACGGATAGGGGACGCAAGCAAAGACAGGTTCTGGGGTTGCGGCGTTGCACTTTCCCTCACCAGAAGCACCTCGGACACCCCCATAGACCGGCGACAATCGACTGGGCCAAGCACTGGAGGCAGTCCGCAAGGATATCACCTGAACAGCTGCTCCGGCATGACTGCCTGACAGCATAAACCTATGAAAAATAGCTATGCTGAAGCGTATCAGCCACGCAGGGTCTCATGCATGCGTGGAATGTCAGGGGGCGAAAATATAACTTATGTTACATGGTATAAATAATTGTTAGTATTGATGATAATAACTAAAACATGGGAAGGGGATATGGTATAAAAGAGTATAAACTTTGTAATTACTTACATGTAGTAAAGAGAATGAATGTAACAAGGATGGAAATTCACCTTCGAGTGAACTGCGGGGGGGGGGGGGCGTAATCTATCGCTTTGCAGCATACGAGACAGGATAGCCGTTCATAACGGTTATCATGTGTATAATTGTCTACAATTTAAAAACAAACACGCGCATCGGCAGGAATAGGCATTTTGAACCTATACCAAGTTTATAGCGTTCCGCATGACGGGTACAATGCAGAAATCGAATTGTGTCAGAAAATTGGGCGAACCTAAAGTCAAGGGCAAAAGAAAATAGCGTCTTATCGTCTAAAACAGACAAGGACGATGCCCAAGTGGTTAAGCTTCTTTGTGTTAAGTACCATTATGGCGGGAACTACCTTTTTTTAGCATGAATGTTCGTGGCTTGGCAACGACTAGAAAGAGAAAGGAAGTATTCAACTGGATAACGGACAAGAGATATGATGTTTATTGCCTAGATTTCATTGGGTCATCCGACGGCAAAAGACCAACTGGACGGCTAAACCTTAGGTTTAAGGATGTTTGTAAGCGAGACATGAAGGCTTGCGGCATTGATCCAGATTCTTGGGAGGATCTGGCATCCCAATGGAGGAGATGGGCACGTGTCGTGCGTGACGGAATGGCCCACCACGGCGGGCTTTGGTTTATGAAAATGGACTTGAAACGCCAATCTAGGTGTCTACCAGCGAGCACACACCAGGATCTATCGACAGGTCAGGGGGCGGGGGGGTAGAGATTTTTTTGCTCTAGTGAAAGCAGATGGGTCGCATTGTTCTTCCGAGAGTTACTTGACTCTACGATTTGGATAAAGGGTTGAACTATGTGATTCTGGATATCTGTTAACTGCGCCCATTACCACCCCCCCGCCATTCACCTGCGAGCCGCGAGGCGACCCCTCCCCCCCCCATCTCTTGGCGGGCGAAGGCCCCCACGCCCCCCTCACGTCGGGCGCGACTTCGTACCTCTGGGCCGAGACTTCGGCACGCCTACGCAGCCATTTGAACTGAGGCCGCATTGATGTGTCAACGCCGGATAACTGCAACGACAGCGGTTCCATAATTATCTTATAAAATTAGTCATCCTCCCTCAGCCCCGCTACCCTTTCTCCCCCTTCCTCTTAGTCCGATCGTTATCTCTACACCTGCACCGGTCTCCTATTGCCACCTGGCACGCGAAGGGTACTCCCCCCCCCACTGTGCACATGCCCCCCCCCTCCCACAATGCACGTCATCCCTCCTTCCCCTCACCCCACTTTTCACCCCCCCGCCATTTCTCACATTTCTCAAAGTGTATTCACCCCGATCCCTTTCTCTTCCGCTCCCTCTCCCCCCGCCCGACATTGCCCTCCCCTCATCGCACTACCCCATACTGTTGTTCTCCTATACCTACTTGCCACCCCTCTCCCCCTCCTACCCACACCCAACCACGACAGTGAACTGTATTTCACAATCAAGGAGTGACGTCATTGATGTGTCATCGACGGATAACTGCAAGGACAGCAGTTCCATAATTATCTTGTAAAATTAGTCGGCCTCCCTCAGCCCCGCTACCCCTTTCTCCCCGTTCCTCCTAGTCTTTCACCGCGTTCACCGCGTCCCACCCATATTTAGCATGTCGCCCCACCTTACCACCACCTATGAGAGAGGGATGTACTCTAGCCGCCCACCAGCCTCCCCCACGCCTGCACCCCATACACAAAGAGACCAATATATTAATTTGAGAGGCGACCCAGACCAATGGAGTCACCGAAGCGTGTCGCCAGGAAAAGCCAACCGACTACTAGTCACCACTGAGCGTGTTGAGACTTGTCTCTTTGTTGTGGGCTTGAAGGTGAGGGGAGGCGGGTGGATGTAATGGGAGTGTGCGAAGTTCAGCCCAGCTGGCTGTTCATCGGATTTCTAGATGAGGGTGAGCGGACCATAATGTAAAACCAATATTGAATTTAGTTCCCCGTTTTCGACTGAGAACATAAGGTCTGGCGTTTATAAGTTCTTCCCTGTGTAGTTGGTATTTTTAAATGTATGTCTTTAATAGGAAGTGATAGGCTCGTTTTACTTATATCTAATAGTTTTTTCGGGCAGCACGTACGTTGGATGATATATGGAGACAGTTAGTCTAAAGATTACGATGTAGAGACGTTTCGAAGGGATTGCGTGTTTAATCAGACTACTTGGAGGGTTTTTCTGAGAGTTATGTAACCGTTAGTTTGTACTCGATCCTCTTTTACGAAGCACGAGGGCCGTTCTTAGACTACCATAGTGCGAGCGACGGGTTGACTGACACTTTTTCACAACACAGCTAGTGGGAGTGCTGTGTGAAGTCATTTGCTGACGGAACATTTCTATCAAAGACAGCTGAAATGAGTTATATCCACATCACTGGTTTGTTTTCAGCCTCGCTAGTTGATACAAGTACATACTTAGCTTTGAGGCCGCTTACGAGCATTATTTTGGGTGCTTGAGATAAGCCCCGGGATTCTACCCATTCCTGCATATGGCTTTCCCAATTGTCGAAGGGTCCATCGTACAAAACATTGAGTGGTAATCCTCATAATATTCTTTGGGGGACAGACCCACAGCCCTGGCCTCCACCTCTGCATCTTCCCACACTTCTGGGACCTGGTTATCTACTTCTTTCATTCCAAATAGTGATCCATATCTCACTCTATACAGGATAGTGTGTTTACTGACTTCACCTAAATCATGCTTCTGTGTAAACTGGGGTCCACGCACACGGATGAATTATTGTTGCGTTTTGAATTGTAGTTTAAACTTGCATTCCCACATTTTCAGTACTTTGCAACCACATTGTTTTAAGTACGAAGTACCATCGTCCGTACGTTTACGTCTTTGTTCCAAGAGAGTCTTATGTTTGTTTTTATCTAGGGGGCATTCAGTCACATCCCTGGTAATAACACCCTTGAAATTCATAAATTGGCTGTGATGTCGAATTAAATCCGTCAACTATGTATCGCCCTATTCTTGTGTTGACTCCTTGGTTCAACTGATGTTGAATCGTTAACTGAGGGTCCTTAGTCATCAACCACTCTATCCAATCAAACGAATGATGGGAGATGGAGGATTTCTGGGCTTATTTTTGGCACGTTTTCTAATGAATGGTCCCACTGAAAATTCCTGTTGTAGAAAATAAAGATACAAAGCATTTGCATCCCAACCGGCGATGGATTTGCATGGGTACTGTGGATCATTACGAAGATTTGTTTATCTACCTCATGATGACGGGTGAAGATAATAGAAGGAACCCCAAGAAATTTGCCTTGATGGCAAGATTTAAATGTTTATACCTCTGGCCGATTAAAGGTATAGCCGCTTACTGTTTTTGCGTGCATCTCGCTCTACAAACAATTTTCAGATTTTGTGTAGTTATTATACCACACGAGATAATCACGCATTGTAGACATATTCTCGTTTTGCCATATATCTTGCAAACGATTATACCCCTGTTCTATTTCAGGCGATGTGTTCCTCAGAGTATTCAAACCCTTCAGTGAGGAATAAAATGCTTCCGAGGGTGGTATGTGTGTTTTTATTCTACTGTTTTATGCTTGAAAGCGGGAAATGTGCCTTTCTGCGCTTCCATTTCTGATATTGATTTTCCTTTTTGATAACGAAGGCCATTTTCTCTTCATGCATCTCCATGGCTTTGGTAATGGTTTGTTTTATCCCATTTAGGTCATAAGTACTTGAATTGTAACTTATTACCGTCATATGTTGCATGTACATTGCAAATTTTGATTGTATACGACAGATATACTGATAGATTTTCTTCCTGGCAGACACAATCATTTCCTTTCGTGTGTCTTCCATCCCCAACACTGGCGAGGTTCTTTCTTATCGTCAGTATCGTCATCCCTTGAAGAATATTCGTTGTATCCGACGTTCTACTGGTTATGTCGTTGAAGTGATGATTGAAACCTATAAAACAAGTTTTCATCTAATTGTCTGGCTGTCCTTTTCCTGTTCTTCGGTGTTTCATTTTTCTTTTAGGTCTTCCAATTGTTGTAACACAAAGCCTCATTTGGCAGAAGCAACGGCGTGGGCATGAGAATCTGCTATCCACGTGAATGTTTAGATCTGCCAGTTCATCAAATATTGTTCTGAGGGGGGGCGGAAAATCCCCCTTTCATGACGTAACGGGTTTTCCCGTAGATGTTTCATCATATTGGCTGCTTTCTTGAAATGTCGTTCACACGTTTAACACGGATATTTTTCCGTACAAGATTGGATGTTCATGATATAGGAAAGATGGTTTCTATATTCATTAAAATACATATCATTCTCTCTTGCCCATCCATATGGCGTCCGCATCATCTATATATGGCCAGCTACTGTAGTCCTGATTACATTCTCGGCATCGCATCTTATGCATCACTGATACATGCCTCGTCTGGCATCTGTGGCGTGGCAACTCGCTTTCAGTGTGGAACGTACGTTTGCATTGTGAACATGTCTTCTGACGGACGTGTGCCGCCATATGTCTCTGATATATCCCCTACCTTGCTATCACCTTTTCACATTGGGGACAATGATATGACTGTGTCTCTTCGTGCGTCTTCATATGCTTCTTAAAACATAACTTGTTGCCGAATTCAACGTCGCATTTGGGACATACCTAACTGCGAAGTTCTTTCTTGTGAATACGTAACGCCTGTTTAGTGGAACAAGTGGCGTCACATCGCGGGCATACCAGTGCCGGCGGATTCGTCATGTCTTCTTTCGTGGCGTCTGCTCTGTGCTGTTGTCTTGAAGGGATACTGACATATACGGCAAGCATACACCGGACCTAGTCCAACATCGTGCACCTGCATGTGGGCTGCCAGATTAGTGCCATTGCGACATTACAGTGAACACTGTTGACATCTGAAGCTATTCATTCCGTTGTTGTGGTTGATATGATTCCGACTCCGGTATTAGCATCTCGTTTATATCAGAATTCTCACCGCCAGTCAGTTCCTCTTCTCTGATCGGCCAAAGTATTCTTTACCTCCCAAGACATTCTCAATCCTCCCCTCATTCCCCCGTTGGCTCTCAAACAGGCAACATCTCCTCCGTCCGGATCATCACCTTGCTGACATAATTTCTAAAAATAGAGCATGCAGGCATTTCCCTCCAATATCCCCCTCAAAGCTCTACTCACCCTATTTTAGCCAAACATTGACGTCATTGCCAAAAATAGTGCATACGCGCTCCCATCCCCCTCCATCAACCACCTGCTCTCTAACCACCCAGCTCTTTCCTCATCACGTCATCACGAAAAATAGAGCATGCGTGCATAACCACTCCACTCCCCCCCCCCCACCCCCCCCAAGCGGCTGCGGCTCTCACAATCTGTTCCCCTAGCCAATTAGAAAACGAACCAGTGGTGGGGTTCTCAACACTCAATCCCTTCGAAACGCCATTATATCGTAATGTTTAGACTAACTGTCAGAATAATAATAATAATAATAAAACGAGCCCCACAAGTCACTTTCTATTAAAGCCATACATTTAACAATAACAACTACACAGAGAGAACTCATAAACACCCGACCTCCTGTTCTCAATCGAAAACGGGTAACTGAATTCAATGTGGTCTTGACATTATCGTCCGCTCACCCCCATCTCGTAATCCGATAAACAGCCAGCTGGGGTGAACGTCGCACACCCCGATGACATCCACGCCACCCCATCCCCCCTCAACTTCAAGCTCCCCACCCCCAAAAAAAAAGAATGAAAAAAGAGACAAGACAGCCGTTGGCTGTTAGTGACAGAAGTGACAGCATCTTTGACGCCCACGTCTGTGGTGCCATGTATGCGCGGAATAACTCCTTCAACGGGCAATGTACACATTTCGGACTTTCATGAAGGGTAAATTGAGCGCTTCATGGACTATTTTGAACCACGTGCACACTGTATAAACCGATAATAACATATTTTTAGGTAAAACCGTGCTTTTACTACCGTCATGCCTGAAACCGGAAATAAGATTGGAAGGTATTGTTGTTATTATTTAGATAGCCATTCCGCAACTCTGGATGAATTTGGAACTCATAATGGGAGCCTTGGCAAGGGGGGTGTACCTCTGCAAGCTCTCATGCGGCCAAACTAAGCGCACTAGAGCAATTATATTACGATTTGCCATGGACAAGTGTACACTTGCCTCTCGCTTCTTGCCAAATCTGCGCTCCCTAGATCAAATATTGACCGACTTATGGTCCTTCAAATTCCAAAACGCCACTTGACGCGAGGTTGACGTCGACATTTACTGTCACATTGATGCCATTTGGCACACATGACGTCACTGACGCTTGCCAAATGAAACAAATTGGCTTCTAACTGTTCATGTTACCTCCTTATGAACTTATAGTGACATTATCTAACGGCTAAATAGGTGAAAAGGAAACGAGTTCACAATTTCCTCGGGTAACGTAAACTTGGACTTCATTTTTGACGCCTACGTTTCGGTACCGCAAAAAACGTTACGCTCGGCTGCAGTTGTCCCTTGATATAATGTGTAACGTCAAATGAACCAAACGTCGATATGAAGTATAATAGTCGAGTAATGACCTTTGTGTTACTGTGACGTCATCACGACAATGTGACGTCATAATATGACGTACCATAACGTTCAAATAATAAGACGCAGACCTTATTCTCCGCAACACAAAACCTTGACCACCACGGCAGTAGATTCATCAGCCCTTCAGATATGGTTTGACGTAATTACAAAAAAATGTTATACTTTATCATTAGGGATAAATAAAATACCAGCAGATGTACAAAGGACAATGCGGTGGGAAAGGAAGACAGCAGGTATGTTTTATGTCACCAGTTATCCGGAGATGTATATTCCCTGTCAAAAGTCGCATAGCTCTCATCTCCAGCTTGGTTTTCAGATTGTTGACAATTTTTCAAATGTGGACATAATCTGTATGCTTTATCATACTTTATCATTGGGCAAATATTCCGTTGCCATGAAGACATAATGCATTTTGCCGTGTGCGTGCCCTAATCTCTTGCAGTCGTCAACATCTCTAACCATTGTGAAGCAAAGGGAAACCGCTCAACCTATAGGATGTCAAATTGAATAAAGTTGGATTTTCCCCTTTGGGTCCAAAGTTAAACGTTTTCGACTATCTACCGAAAAGTTATTAGGTTATGTCACCATGTGTACCATTGGTGGCTCATCTCAGTCCGGTCTATCTATAACTGCAAGCATACAGTGATGACTTGAATAGGATGCCCTGGAGAGCCACTGCTAGGACCAAAAATCGATATATTTCACCATTGGGCAAATTTCGAAAAATTCCTGTGACGTCATTTCTTGCTCGTATTACATATCATAGACACCGTTGCTGCCGAGTACTATGTTTAACCAAAGGAAAAATCATCTTAGTGTTTGACGAAGGCACTTGTGACATACGCGAGAAGATATTTTCTCTAGGATGAGAGATTAAGTGATTTGACATTTTAAGCCCCATAGAGAATTGCCCGTCACACCTGGAACCGGAAGTAAGATAGGAACATAGTATTCCTCTTAGTGTTTGACGAAGGCACTGGGGAAATACGCGAGAAGATATTTTTTCTAGGATGAGAGGTTAAGGGATTTAACATTGGAAGCCCCATGGACAATTGCCGTCACACCTGGAACCGGAAGTAAGATAGGAACATAGTATTTATATGATTTTATCATCTGTATCCGATTTTTTTTCATTTTTTCAATGTACCGAAAGTCATGTCTTCGTGACGTCATTTGACGTATCGGAAAAATCTCAGACTTCACAGAGGCTATTCACATTTATATTTCTATGAGTTCCCGAAACACTAGAGCGATACATTCGACTGAAATTGGTCAAACCGGAGAAAAACGGTTCAAGTTCTTCTTTTGTCTTTTTCAGAAAACATAAAAAGTCATGTAGCTCGAAAACGAGTACGACGCGTCAAAAAGTGGGCAATAGCTGAAAGATGCACTTCAAATTGTAGCACATTTTAAAACTTTGCAAAGGTCTTTAAATCATATATAAACGGTGATAGACGCGTTCTTAAAATTCGTTGTGACCTTATCCTACATATGTCAATAACGAACTTAGCCGAGATATTTCATATATCTGTCAATAGGTTAAGTCTGACAACCATAACTATTGCCGTTCGCCATAGAACCTGCTGACAAAAATGCAAACACAAATTTACAAACCAGACATACCAGTATACTGACAAAAGTTGAACTTCTGTCAGAAACATGTCTCAACACGTTCAGCGGTGATTACTACTATCTTTTCTTCGCGACATGCTTCGGTGATTCCACTGGTCTGGGTACCCTCTCAAAGTTAATGCGTTGATGTAATTTTGTATGGGGTGCGGGCGGAGGAGGGGACGGGGGCGGGAGTACATCGCTCACCCATAGCTGGTGGTAAGGAGGGGCTACATGCCAAATAGGGGTGGGACGCGGTGAACGCGGTGACTAATTTTAAAAGATAATTATGAAACGGCTGTCCTTGCAGTTATCCCGCGATGACACATCTATGACGTCACTCCGTGACTGTGAAACACCGTTCACTGTCATGGTTGGGTGGGAGTATGAGGGGGTCGGGTTGACGGGGGGGGGCAGTAATATCGGCAGTTGGGCGTTGAACGAGGAGCGGATGGGGTGGGGGGGGCGTGAACAAGAAGGGTGCCATTGGGGTGGGGTGATGTCCATAGGGGGGGGGGGGGTCAAACCTGCACCCGCCAGGCGTCGATGGGTGACAAAAGCGTTACCCCAAAGGAAAGTTACATTCGTTTGTTTCCCTCTGTACTACTGTTGTTATTTGAATTTAACATACCGGCTTACATTTTCGATTGCTTTGACATGCAATTTATGTATATATCCAACTCAATTACAGATTTCTGTCTTGGTAGCAATCTTGTTGAGTTATGCATTGTAAATGGATATATATTAAACGATTACATGTTTATAGATGAGCTGTACTAGAAATCTGCAACACGTTTTTTCGATGCGCAAATAGTTTTGCTCGGCCTATTAGGTTTTACCTAAATGACATATTATCATGTATTCCACAGGTAGTTTTCCTTTACAAATAAAGCTGCTTGTCGAGCTTTTCCCGCCAAAATCTCAGTCCAGGCAACATCTATATCACAATTTGCAGAAAACTCGATCGTTTCACCCTATAAATTCAGAAACCTAATAAATATCGCCGTTTCGGCTGTGATATGGCTAACGTATCTATCCAGGGACACCACAGAACTCTGTCGCGGCACTGCTACGTATAACAAAGCATTGCGAAGCATACAAACTGATATCGTTTTCCACTAAAATGAAAACTTGCTGAGAAGTTGACAACCCACTGATCGGATACTTAGGCAATTTACACGCCTCCGGATTACTTTTTCTTTGTGTATTTTTGTGTTTGCTGTTCGATACCAGACCAGGTCTGCGAGGACAACTCACCACGCGGCGCTTGCCGCCCGTGGCCACCATGGAGGCGAGTAATGCCGGCACCATATATGTAGACTCCAGTATTAATGCCCGAGAGTTAGCTGCGTACCTTGAATTCGCTTACCCCCGGAAAATAGACGCACTTAGTTCTACCTCCCGCAGTAGTTACCAACTGTACTTTGCTTCGCGAGGCATAAAAGACACATTTCTAGTCGAAGGCTTCAATTATGAAGGGGAGCACTACTCAGTGCAAGAGGACGGAGAAGGTATTGCATGGGTATCAGTTCGAGGCCTTCCCCCCTCCATCCCCAACTCTGAAGTAATAGACTGGCTAGAAAACTATGGCAAGGTGCTGCGAGGCCCTGTATGGCGGACCTTTGAGGGGCTCCGCATGCGAAATGGGGACAGGGCGGCCCGCATGAAGCTGGAACAAGCCGTCCCCAGTCGCCTCGTCTATACCACTGACGGAGGGCAGCGCCATACAGTCACGATTCGCCACAAAGGGCAACCCCTCATTTGTTTTAAGTGTGGGGAGGAGGGCCATGCGAGGGCAAACTGCTTGGCCTGGCAAGGCGAGAGGATCAGGCGAGCTCAGGAAGCCTACGATGTGGACTTCCCCCCCGCCTCTACCTCACATCCGAGCCAGCATAGCGAGCCGGTGGCCCAGCGGGGACCCCCCGTTGAGCCCGGCCCGTCTAGACAGTCGCCCCCGCCGGTATCCCCCCATATCCCCCCGTCAGGAACCCCTGTTGAGGCCAACAGCCCACCGACCAACACGACCATCCAGCCCCCTCTAGCCGCGCAGGAGGAGGGCGACCGGGCTCACGGCCGGCCGGCCATCCAATCCCTCCTGCCCGCACAGAGAGAGGGCGTTACACCTGGCAACCGACCGGCCGCCCCCCAGCCCCCCCTTTCTGCCCGACAGGAAACCCATCAGCCCGCCACTGAGACCCAGGAGAGCCACCAGACCGCCGCCCAGACCCAGGAGAAAACTCACACAGCTGCCGAGCACCCCGCCGCCCCGCTGCCGTCAGCTGACCTCGATGAGGTCGGGGTGGCGGTGGTGGACGAGGACTCACCGGTCGACACACAGCCGACCTCCGTCCCCACCTTCGCTGATGTTCTCACTCACCGCTCCGACGCCCCCTCCCATGCCCAGCCCGCCGAGACAGCGCCCCGAACGTCTGAGGCCCGTACTGCTCACCGCGAGAAGGCGACTCGGGGAGGGGATGTGTTAAGCGGTAAGCGAGGGAGAACACAGAGCTCGTCACCGGACAGCAATAATAGCATGTCACCCCGGTCAACACGGGGTCGCTCACGTACCCCAAGGGGGAAGAAGAGAGTGACTGTTCCACCCACCCCCCCTCACGTCAGTATGTCTTCAGACATTACCAAATCGGACTCCGACTCAGACATCACCGACCCCCCCACCACCCTCTTCCCCGACTCCCTCCCCCCTCCCCTCCCCTCCACCCCCCTCCCACGGCCCACGTTCGATCTTTTAGAACTTCATCTTGCCCTCCCCCCTACCGAGTGAGAATGACAAACAGCTGATGCCCCCCCTCCCCTCCCATTCCCCTCACCCCACGTCGCAGATCAAGACACAGTCAAAGCTCCCCGGCCAAAAGCAGGGGGAAACCTTAAAATAAGTGTCGATTGAATTGATCAGGTTATACCTTAAGACCCTTCATTGCCCCAATTATGGATTTAATTTTCTTTAGTTATTATATGAATTATTATTATCAACGTCTTCATATCAACCGCGACGAATTACATTACCCTTTGTCTACCACTTCCTGTTTTGACCTCATCATAATACAACACGTCAATCATGGTTTCCATTACGAAGTATCCCTCACATGGTGTACGTTTAGAAAACTCACACGGGTTTTGATTAATATTGATGATATGTCTAATTTATGTTCACCTAACCCTATCCTTTTTACTATCAGAACTGTTAAAATAAGTAACTCTATCGTATTGTTACTTTCGATTAGCAATCGCTACCATTATTATCATTATATCCATTACTATGCCTATCACTATTCATACCATACATTTCATCCCGAATCGCCATTTTACCATATAACCATTCCAGCCATCTGGCAACAAACAGCCTGTGGTGAGTACACCGGTAAGACCCTACCTGCTAACATTCCCGTCAGATTACTAACACACTAACATGTACACCTTCGCGTCTTTAAATACAAACGGACTGGTAGACAACAACATCAAACGCGTAAACATTTTCACTTTATTACAAGAACAAAAGATAGACATCACAGCACTTCAGGAAACTCACTTCCCCACAGAGATTGAGACAACCACACTACTTAAAGACATACCTGGACACATAATTCACAATAACGGGACCACGGACAGGAAAACAGGGTGTGTTACATACATATCACCCGCACTCTACAAACAAATCACAATTGTACGAAACAAAAAGGACTCACAAGGCAGAATCATTAGTACCCTCTTTACACTACAGACACACTCCTTCAACTTTATCAACATATATGCTCCCAACATTCCAAAAGATAGGGTCGCTTTCCTCAGCACACTACAGGAATACATCATGACACATGATGAAAATACACATATCATTTTGGCTGGTGATTTTAACTGCATTGAGGATTATCATCTAGACAAGGAAGGTCCTAGCGACTCGCAGGGTTGTTTAACAGGGAGAGAACAGTTAAGACAGCTACAATCCACAAATGACATACATGACCCATACAGACACTTACACCCAACAACAAAACAATACACTCATTATAGCAACAGTTACCAAACAAAAACACGATCGCATCTACACAACCACAGTACTCACATCATTGATACAACACTTTAATTTTTACTCGCATACAAACACAGACCACACATTATGCTCGATTCAAGTGTTTCTTATTAACGGGGATATAAAAGGTCAAGGTTTTTGGAAATTTAACGTTTCTCTTTTAGATGACATAAACTATAGGGAATCCTTTACCAAATTTTGGAATAACTGGCAGGAACAAAAAACCCTTCATGATAACATAGGAAAATGGTGGGATCTAGGGAAAACTAAAATTAAATGGTTCACTAAAGAATATGCTACTATAAAACGTAATAAAGATAACCTGTATGAAAATGACCTAAAAGAACAATATGACAGGGAAATAAAACAGGTGAAACCTGATAATGAACTCTTAGATAAAATTAAAGAGGATTTAACACAACTACAGAATAAGAAATCTATGGGAATAATAATTAGATCAAGAGTCAGGAATAGAGAGCAGGGGGAAAGATGCACAAAATTCTTTTTCAAACAGGAAAATAAAAACTATAATAATAAACAAATCCATGGCCTTAAACTAAAAAATGGGGAAATTGCCACTAACAAAAAAGACATCCTAAATATAGAAGTAGCTTTCTATAAAAACTTATACACCAGTGAAGAATCAATTAAAAAGGCACAAGATGTCCTATTTAGGAATACCAAAAGACATGTAGATGCTCAACATAAAACTTCCTGCGACAGACCTTTTACCATTAATGAACTAGATAAAACAATAACACAAATGAAAACAAATAAATCCCCAGGTACAGATGGGCTCCCGTCCGAATTTTATAAAACATTTTGGAATTTACTTAAATATGACCTTCTAGAAATAATCGAATACATACAAGATACAGGAGAACTCACATACACACAAAGGCAGGGAATTATTACACTAATATTTAAAAAGGGAGATAGAACAGATTTAAAAAACTACAGACCGATTTCTCTCCTAAACACGGACTATAAAATTATCACCAAAGCGTTAACTAATAGATTAGCTGAAGCACTACCTGATTTTATCCACGAAGATCAAACATGTTCAGTCAGGGGAAGAAATATCAGTCAAACGACGCATTTTATAAGAGATTTGATAGATTATGCCAAGAGGGAAAACATTCCGGGAGGGATCATTAGTTTAGATCAAGTGAAAGCTTTCGACAGAGTAAATTGGGACTTTCTTTTAGCCACTTTGAAGCAATTTAAATTCGGGGATAATTTCATAAATTGGGTTAAAATTTTATATACCAACATATCAAGCCACATCATTAACAACGGACATGTCAGTGCGCCTTTTAATCTATTTAGAGGGACTAGACAGGGATGTCCCCTAAGCCCTCTATTATATATAATTACTGCAGAAACCTTTGCTAAGACAATTAGAAATGAAAAGACCATCTTAGGCATAGAAACCCCAATAATGGCCCCCTCAAAAATAGCACAATATATGGATGACACCAATTTATTTATATCCCACCCGAAAGAAATTAAACCCATTTTTAAAATAATTAAAACGTATGAGCTGGCATCCGGTGCCAAGGTTAATCAAGATAAAACTAAGGCTTTATGGATAGGAAGTAATAGAGACAGCGAAGAACAATTTGGAAACTTAAACTGGACTAATACCTATATTAACATTTTAGGAATTTATTTCGGAAACGTCAACACGGATAAGGTTAATTGGGAGTCTAAAATCACGAAGATCAGAAACATTTTAAACAGCTGGGGAGGAAGAGAACTAACGTTTTTAGGAAGAATACTAGTAATCAACTGCTTAGCCTCATCAATACTATGGTACTTTACCAACATCATTTCTCTTCCGAAATGGGCCGAAAACCAGATAGAACATTTAATATTAAATTTTTTCTGGAAGAATAAAAAACATGGCATCGCTAAAAACATACTAAAACAAAACATGATTAGAGGAGGATTAAATATGATTAATATAGCTACTAAAATTAAAGTCCAACGAGTTAACACAATCCGAATTTTACTTACGCAAGCTAATGGGAAATGGAGGAACTTAGCCGCTTTTTATATAGGTGCTTATAGGAATGGGGAATTTGGCCTAAACCTATTAACTAGCCATTTCAACACAAACAGGCTAAACATGATTAATACACCGATATTTTATAAAGAACTTTTACATATATGGAACCAGCTACCCGTAGAAACCAGTCATGAACCCACCACAGCAACAGAAGTCTTAGAACAAAACATTTTTTTTAATTTTAATATTAAACATAATAACTCGACTATCTTTTTCAAAGAGTATATTAACCACAATATAAATACCTTAGCAGATTTTACAAATCAATATTGGATTCTAATGTACCAACAACTAGTTGAGGAAAAGGATCTCCCAGACACAACTCATAACCAACATTGTTACAATATTATAAAACGTGCTATACCCCCCCATAGGATTGAAATACTAAGACAACAGATTCAAGGCCCAGCCAACATACCACACATTTACATTCAATTATCAGAAGACAACAATTTAACTTTAGACAAATTCACAACAAGGAACATCTATAACTTCTTAGCTACACGGGATATACCAATTTCTATAAACAACTGGGAAAGGACATTCCATACACAATTACATATAGAAACCATATTTGCCAACATTTACAAACACACACTTGATAGACAATTATCAGACTTCCAATATAAAATAGCTCACCAAATCTTACCTACCAATAAATATTTATTTAACTGTAAAATAGTGGACGACCCTAGTTGCATCTACTGCCCAGACCAATTAGAAACAACCATGCACTGTTTCACGAAATGCCAACACTTTCTTCAACAAGAAATTTACTTTACTCCTTTTTTTAAAGATATCACACAGGACAATAAGCCTTTCAGCCTACATAACATCCTATTCAATTACAACCCGAAACCAGAAGAGAACAAGAGTAAAATCCCACTTAACACCATCCATTATTTATATAATCTGTTCAAATATTCCCTGTGGCTTTCTCGCCAATTTAAAAAAGATGGTCGTGTAGTTCCCACCCATCATATTTTTAACAACAAACTAACCTCCCGTATAAAACAAGATTTCTATTATGCATGCATGTGTCCTGATTACCTAATAAAATTTAACAAGAACTGGCTTCAGACTAACTCACTATGCACAATAAGTAACACATTCCAATTAACAGCAATCATTGCAATCCAACCCCCCGATTAACCGAGGCGCCGGTGTTGACCAGAAACCCCTGGTCGATGGCCAACACCGGCCACACTAACTCAGTGCACCAACTAGAAACCCATTCTGCTTCCCGAAGGCTGCACCCTCTCATCGGGGCAACCCGATCATGGTGCAGTCTAGTCAACCACCCACATGGCGTCTCTCGTGCATGGTGGGGATTTACCCTACCAGCCGAGAGACGTAGCACAGTGGGTCGGTTGGCAAGGCGCTTTGCTGCCATCAGCCCCGCCGAAGCGTGGAAGCAGACCAATAATTAAGGAAGCACGTCCCTACATAAGATACGCACCTTTAGCCCTATCTCCCCCAGGACGTCGTTACCTGACGTCCTAGTCAGCCGCCCACGAGGCTCCCCCCGTGCATGGTAGGACTTGACCCTGCCAGCCGAGGGGTGTAGTGCAGTGGGTGCGCTGGCAAGGCGCCCTGTTGCTATCAGCCCCGCCGCGGTGTGGAGATAGGTGCACCACCATCCACCCCCTTTATGCCCTCCTCAGGTCAGGGGGCTCCCCCGCGGATTGGACAGGGTCACCTGTCCAAGAAAGGGGGGATTCCGCAGTCGGCATACCGCGTGGCACCGCCCTGGCATGACAGGGATTTACCCTGTCAGCCCGGCGGTGCATTGAGCCTGTATGCCGGCCAGGCACCCTACTACTATTAGCGGGTGTCTACTGATAGGGGAGGGCCCATAGACTAATACTAGAACAGCACCGTCACCACAGGCTTCATTCATATCAAAGCGTCGTCATCCTATCATCAATCAATAAAGAAAACCTGACGTGTTTATTTTTACGTACCCGAAACCAATGCAAACATCGACAATATATATATCAAAGATATATAACAGATTACATAGCAATTATATAATCATATAATAGATTATTATAATAGAATACAACCATTTCATTATATAACAGTCAAATCGATAAAGCGAATATATTACTTTTAACACACAAGTGTTACGGACTGTGGCACATAGTGCCACACCACTTTTATTTATACCTGTCATGGTATATTGTTGCTTTTTTATACTCACCTTTTTATGTGCTTTATGGTGAATAAACAAATACAGAAAATCTGTGGGTAATTGATATCCCGGGCAAGGCTATTAGACTGCATTCGGCAGTCTGACATGGGTGGAATATATAGAAAAGCAATTTTGAATGATATAAGGGCTGATTCTTGTTTGCATTTTGACCGCTTTAGTTTTGGAGGGAAAGAGCTCGATATGTAACTTTAAGAAAGGCTCAAGTAGCCATGTCTGTGCCATGCAGCCATTACCTCCAGCCAGTGCGACGCTGACGTAACTGCATACCGGGGACTGCATGTTCCTTGATAAAGTCCGTTTCCGCATAATTCTACTGCAGACCACATTTTGTTTTTCACTCTCTTTACATGTTTATCGTACTATCGACAAAGTGCGAGCTCGCTTAGACCTGCTTACAGCTGATTGTATGATTCGTGTCAGAAGGCAGCCCTGCGATATATTGGTTAACTGGGCCAACTGTTACATATGCAAATCTATGAACGTCGTATCCTGCGGCGGTCATTACCCGGCAGAAGATAAAAAGTAGCGCGGCAGATGATTCGCCCGATAACAGTTGAAAGTGATCTGTCTTGTCTCAAAAACATACTTTTTGTGGGGGTAAGGTACGGGGTGCACCATCCAGGACATTGGTGGGGAGGGGGTGGGGGTATGGTACGAGGTGCACCATCCAGGACATTGGTGGGGAGGGGGTGGGGGTCTGGTACGGGGTGCACCATCCAGGACATTGGTGGGGAAAGGGGGCGGTGGGTGGTTGAGAATGGCATTAGAACAGGCCGAGCGGCGGTGTAGATAGGTATGTATGTAGGTAGGGGAAGGCGGGAAGGGGGCATCATACCACTTAAATGATTAATTCGTTTCAGTTCGGCTCAGGCAGACATGTTTGGAGCGGCGATGAGGGCGACAAACGAGGCGAAGTCAGCGGTACGAAAAACTTTCAATGCCTGCAAAACAAGAGGAACGCGAGAAAAAGAAACAACACGCTATTAGCAAGAGAAGCAAGACACAAGACAAAACAAAAACACACACGCAGTCATCCAAAAAGTTCAAGTTTTGCTGTTTCGGTAACCCAGTTCTATTAGCCACAACTGATGAAAAAAACTTGAGTCTACCCGCATAATTATGTGAAGTTCCCGTCCTGTACCTATAATGAACGTATTAATTTGCATGCATTTGCATATTACATATTTAGCTATGCTTAGTCACTCTAGCCAGAATGAAATCAACGCGTGACCCCAAAAAATAAACTTTGTAATCAGTCATCTGGACTGACACACGTGTAGAAATAATTGAGGTCACTCTGCAGCCACGAGCTATGGTGTAACCGCGTGTCCTACGGTGCAAATGAAAGTGAGCATTTAGTGGAAAATCAACCCATTAATGCCCAGGCATAGCCCGCGTCCATGAAGTTTAAATCTGTTTGCTGTTATTATCATCGAAAAGGACAAAGCATGACATGACAAGACATGTCTGCAATCTGAAAGCTCTTTCGTTATTTGAACATGAATATTGTGGGCGTCCTGTATATAGGTGGGCAGGGTACAGGCAAAATTTACAGATGTGAGTCACTACAGTTTTTTTTAGAACTTGTAGTTCAGGGCGCAGTTTATGGCTCCGGCGCGGCTTATGGCTCCATATGCTGGACTGGTGGCCCCGGCTCCGAGTTATCGCTCAGGTCGCCGGGCCATGGCTCCGGGCTATTGCTCCATGCACTAGATTATAGCTAAGGCCCCGGGGGTATGGGTCCGTGAGCTGGACTATTGCTCCTATGCGGGCTATGGGTCCATGCGTTGGACTACAGCTCGGTGCGCGGGCTATGGGTTCGGGTGCAGGCTATGGCTCCCTGCGCTGGACTATGCCTCCGTGCGTTGGACTGGCACCCCAGGCTCCGGTCGCTAGTCCATGGCTCCGGACCATCGCTTACATTGTAAAACCCCCTAATCCCGTACGTATATCGATATAAAACTGTCTGGTACGTCACTTCATCGGTGTGTCTTAATTATCCGTGTCAAGATGGATTGATGTTAAATCATAATGGACCCATGAAAAGGATTCTTACTTTGTCACTTTGCATCATAACGGTACCATAAACGGCGTTCTGAATAGATTGTGCCCGATTTAACCAACGAATTTGTCTATTAAGTCTGTAGCGATTTGTATACCAGCTTTTTGCTCAAACGATGAGAAACATGATGGCTTTAGTTACTTTATATATTACCGATTTTTTTGATTTTTTAGCTGTAACACAATAAGTACTTATTAAGCCTATTACTAAATATACAATTCACAGTTTTACTGCATAAAAATGTCAGGGAAAACGAAACACATACTTGACAACTTTATTTCATTAATCGTATATAGTAATGTGATATAAAACCAGTATAGACGCCTGCATATTATTTCATTTGCGTTTTACAACAGTAACCATTACCCCAAAGCTCATATTTTAATTGATTATTTTATTAACAATTGATTACCTGCTGCATT
Organism: Arenicola marina; assembly: GCA_964019135.1. Classification (NCBI taxonomy): domain Eukaryota; kingdom Metazoa; phylum Annelida; class Polychaeta; family Arenicolidae; genus Arenicola; species Arenicola marina. The sequence continues at coordinate 35,927,436 of OZ025253.1, read as the reverse complement.
CTTCTATCAATGTTCCAATTCAATGAATAATGCATACAATCACTGCCAAAAATTGTACTCTTAATTTGAGAAAAAAAACTTAAATTGAGAACAATTTCTAGGGAGCCACACAAGAAAACTGTTCTTATCCTTCACTTTGCAAAACAAGAAAATTAAGAAATGTGGAGACCTTAAAACAAGAAAATCTAAAAAATTAAGAATTCCAGGACAAGAAAATATTTTCTTAGTTTTAAAAAACTGTTAAGAATATTTTTCTTGTAGAAAGAAAATGTGTTTCTTAAATCAAGAAATACGAATTTTCCAGGGAGTGACACAAAAAAAGCTTAAGAAAAATCAGAAAATACTTTTTTTTTATCGCCAAGAATTTGTGGAGAAGCTATTTTCTTCGATAAGAAACTTATTTTCTTAAAAAAAGAAAATCCCTTCAAAAGTAAGAAACTCCCTTTCTTAAATCAAGCGATGCAAATTATGATAGGGGCCTAGTGGAATAACAAAGATGACATTGTATTTTCTGAAATCAAGAAACTCTGCCTATAGATCAGCTACAGGGGCCTAGGTAACTTGTAGATCTATGTCCTAGGTTTTTATGCTAAGTTTAGAATAGATCTATGAACCGGCGTTATGTGTAACCACAAAATGCGACTCAACTGCGTCGTGGCTGGTCCAAGTGTACAACGTTGGTAAAGAGTGTCTCTCTGCACCTACACTGGTGACTATTTTTTTTATACGCTACATTGTATTTGTTATATGGGCTGGTGGGTCAATCAACTGAAAAAGAACCATGACATGTGCCGCCCGAATCACTGAATGGCCGCGCCCAGGCCCCACAGCACAGGCACAGCAAAAATTAATAAACAAGATCCAAAATCAGCCGGAGGCTGAGGCTTACTGACAGAAGTGATTTTGTTACAGACGATCAGGAGAATTCATTTACTAAGTTATAATCCTATTTGGTCTAAATAGGGCCTGTAGCGGTCAATGTAGCTTGAAATAACTCATACAAACGGGCATTTTAGCCCACAATCGCACCTACAAGGGGCAACACTGAGGGAATCGAAAGTGCCTTGAGTCCATTTCCCCATTCTCTCATCATTGGCGACCGAGCCAGGGGGTCCCCTTTGTGCGGCGCCATGGTTCCCAGGGTAAGGGCAATACGTCAATTGTGAGCACAGGTATGTTCATGTATAGTTCAGCCCTACTAAGTACCGTAACAATCGCAGCTCTAACTGGCTTTCCTGATTTTTGACAAATTGTTCTTATTTGGCCAGAATCTCTATACTTTATCATTGGGTTTAGTTCCGTTGCCATGAAACGTCATCGTGACGTCACATGACGTCACTGACGCTTACCAAATTGGCTTCTAGCTTTTGACGTTACCTACTCATGAACTTATAGTGATATTACCTAGTGGTTAAATAGGTGAAAATGAAACGATTTCACAATTTTGTCCGGTAACGTAAACTTGGACGTCATTTCTGACGCACACGTTTCGGTCTCGCAAAAAACGATACGCACGGCAACATTTGTGCGTGGATATAAGGTACAGCGTCAAATCAACCGGTAGTCGATATGAGGTATAATTGTCGAGTAATAGAGGTTATAAAATTATGACGTCATGACGTCATGGTGACGTCATGGCATGACACCCGGCAACGTTCAAATATCTAAACACAAACATTTGTGCCCTCAATCCAAAACGTTGATTAGAACGGCGGTAGGACTGTTTGTCCTTCAGATATATCTTCGCCTAATTACCGAAAATTGCTATTCTTCATCATTATGGGTAAATGAAAAACGAGCAGACGACAAAAGGACTCTGCAGCTAAGTTGTAAAGGATAATAATGCTTTTCTGCCAATAGTAATCTGGAGACATATCTTCCCTACCATTGTACGCAAAGATCAAAGGTCTAGCTAGTTTTTCCGATTTTTCTAAGTTAGAGGGAATTTGTATACTTTATCATTGGGCAAATCTTCGGTTTCCATGGAAACGAAACTGAGACACGCGTTTGCCGTCAACCTACCCTGGGTATCTTGTACTCGTCCACATCTCGCACCGTGGTAAAGAAAAGTGAGATCGCTCAAACGGAAGTACGTCATATTGAAGGAAGTTTGATTATCTCCATAGGGTCCCATGTTAAACGCGTTCGACTATATACCAACAAGTTACAGAGCTATGGGAAAAATGTCAAAAAAATCCTGTGACGTCAGTTCCTATCCGAATTCCATCTAGTAGGGACCATGGTTATTGGGTACCTTGTTTAACCAACGAAAAAATCTCGAAACTGTTTAATGCAGGCACCGATGAAATATGGGGCAAACAAATTTCCCCAGCCTGAGAGATTGAGGGCTTTAACATTGGAGGTCCCATAGGAAATTGCCGTCACCCCTGCAACCGGAAGTAAGATATGAACATACTATTTTTATGATGCAGACAAACATCGGACCACATTGCCTACAAAATGACGCCACTCTCGATTTTTTATCATTTTTTCCCGATTTTTGACGATTTTTTCAATGTACCAAAAGTGACGTCATCGTGACGTCATATGACGTATTCGAAAAATCTCAGATTTCACAGAGGCTATTCTCATTCATATTTCTATGACAGGCCGGAACACCAGAGTGATATCTTCAATTTAAATTGGTCAAACCGCCAAAAAACGGTTCAAGGTCATATTTTGGGTTTTCCAGAAAACATAAAACGTCATGTAGCTCGAAAATGAGTATGACGCGTCAAAAAGTCGTCAATTGCTCAAAGATGCGCCATAACTAGTAGCACATTTTGAAACTTACTTGACCGCTCTAGGTGTAATATTAACGGAGATAAACGCGTTCTTAACTCTTTTTTCCAAAAATCGCTGTGACCTTGACCTTTGACCTACATATGGCAATAACGAACTTAGCCGAGCTATTTCACATATCTATCACTTGGTGAATCTGACAACCGTAACTGCTACCATGCGCCCTATATCCAGATGACAAACATATTAACATCCTAACAAATTTACAAACGGAACATAGCAGTATACTGACAGAAGTTTTCAACTTCTGTCAGTAATAAATAAATTTACAAACCGAGCTGAGCAGTATACTGACAGAAGTCTTTAGAAGTCTTTAGACTTCTGTCAGTAACAAGCCTACGTTAATAATGAAAACTCGAAGCAATCCCCTTACCGATTATTATATCTATGATTCCCATGTGCTCCAGCACTCTCGCAAGCTGCCCTGTATCCATATTGAGTAACAAATTCATGGAATATCGTCCGCATGAAACTAGAACTTCAGAAGTACCTTTTCATGACTCTTGTCTACTTTCAAACATCAACATGATCGCGCCAACTGTCGTGGTGGCAGTTGGCGAATTCGTTGCCATGGAGACAACGCGCATTGAATGACGTAAATTTTCTGTTTCGCGGTATTCAGGCCGGGGGGCGCGGGACGTAATACATTGCTGGGTTTCGGAGTGTTCTGCGTTAAAGACACATCCTTTTTTTACCTTGGAAGGGGTATTTCACCTTCAGAATTCGCTCGGGAGGGTATCTTCTTTCCATTGACCCTCTCTATGTCACGGTTCCATGCAGACCCGCTTGGGGGTTTTTTCCCGGCAAACCCGCTCTATGGACGAAAAGTTTGAGCCCCACCCCCATCTCGGTTGCCTAACATATCAGTTCTATAGTTTTAATCCGAAATGTGCCCCCGACACGTTACTTTTCTTAATTTAATATTGATATTGTCAGGGCCTTTCATGCTACAGAGAAATGCACTTGATTTAAGAATCACACTTTCTACACAAAATAATATATTCTTAAAAATAAGAAAAATATTCTAGCATTTTTCTCAAACTAAGATTTCATTTCTTCATTACTTCATAAGAAAACTTGTTTGGCAGTAATGGAACAAAATAACAGACAACTTGCCCCATCGCTACTATATAATGAGCATATTATGACAAAGACACCATCAGCAGTTTGGATATAATTACCATTTCAACTACATGAACACTTTAGACAAATCAACGAATGCATGTAACGCTAGGAAGTAGAATGTGACGTTTCGGGCAGGGGTCATATACGCCAACCAAATATATGTAATAGTCATGCATGTATCACACATATCGAATGTAGTAACGGGACCAGTTTGCAGTCAGGGTGACCATCAGTGTCAGTCAAAGCTAACGTGTAGCTAACGTGTAGCTAACGACAAAATAAACAACCATCTACACCACTAACGTGTTAATTAAATCTAATCTACACTAAAATAAGCTATAAATGCCTATCATTAGAGGCAGTGAAAAGCAAGATCGAATCCGCAGCCATTTGGCTACATATAGCCTCTACCCGTCAACCCCCCCCCCCGCCCCCCCACCATTTTTGTGTTTGTTCCTCGCAATATGCCATTTTGCCATGATGAGGTCCATTTATTATCAACATTCATAATATAATAATTGACCTGGGCATCGCTCACCAGCAAAGGACATCGCCTACTTATGCGGCTTTCCACTCGTAATTCATACACATGACGCTGCATTAACCCATCCGTCGAATACAACATGTCATAGAGATGCAAACTTTATCATTCACAGAATGATTGGTGTTTGCTAGGATTTTCGCAAATGCAACAACAGCCGTTCTACCATGAACGCACGAAAATTTAATTCCAATTAATACTGAGTATATTTGTTGCATAAAACTATAATGTGAATAATGCGATGTCATTGGCTTGCGAATAGCGACAAAAAAATACATGATCATAACTGTTGATGTGGCCCTCATCCTCGTAATGGCAAAGATGGAAACAAATAATTAATATTAATTATGATGATAGTTATAATTATAATAACTATTACGTGGGAGTTATATTAACGACAAATTATTGTTTATCTAATTTATTATGCGACAGTTAGAACCTTTAGATGAAACAATTTACAATGCAATCTGTCTGTATAGCCTGCCTGCATGAATATCTATTTAATAAATTGCTGAATTTGGAAGGTTTGGAATAAATCTCTCGTCGTTTGATTTTTTATATTACACGTGGCAGAAACAATTTAAATAGTAACTTCCTAGCGGAATTTATTATCATTTAACAAACTTTATTTAGGTAACACTAAGACGTTATGATGGATAATTGTTAGTAGAACAACTTTCAGAATGCCATGACAGGTAAACTGACTCACACATGTAATTGAAATTCAGGTATTTACCAATGCGCCAACGGCCTGGCAGTATTAAACAAAATCTTCAAGTTTAAGTCACCATGTTATATTGTTATGTGTCACCAATGAGATGTAATGATTCCTTTTCACGTCGTGTTTTTTCTCAGAAATCGGTAGTCACTATTTTAGGGGCAGCAACAGTGACACGTTCCTGCCAGACCTCGTGCACGCCGTCAAATATCGATTTCTTGGGGACGACTACCAATATCATGTGCGACACGGGGGAACTCTGCATTAGCGCCACCTACATCCGGTCGACATTCTCTATACTCCTGATGGCGACACTGGTTGCTCTGTATAACCGCAGTATGGGATAAAGTTCGTCCTTTGCATGACTCAACGTGTCTGGGGGATTAATTGATCTTGAATGTTGTTTGTACTTGTTTGTATGACAACCTGTTTCGGAATTTTTTTCGAGCGTCTGTTGTTTTGTTTTGGGTATTGAAATAATGATCCAATGGCTTTCCATAATCAATGCAAATAAAATGACGAACCAAAGAAGACACTACTGATGGTGATTTGGGGTTGATTTTCTAGACTATTGGAGTATGGAATTTGAACTATGACTCTTTGGTACGACGTGTTTACTGTTGTTTGCATTCGAAAATGAAAATATTTTTAATAAATAATCCCGTGTTTTGAATCCTGATTCTTGATTACAACACCCCATGTTCGCATTCTTCCATAGACTGGCCAAATGGCCATTCATTTATAGACCCTCGAGCCGCGCTGTTTTCGCATGTAGTCCGCTTAACCGGAAAGTTGGATACTGTGGTAACCGATGCATAGCGCTGTTTCCAGATGTAGTCCGCCTAACTGTAAACTTGGATACTGCCGTAGCTGATGTCCAGCGCTGTTTCCGCTTAACTGCATAATAGGGTACTGCGGTAACTGATGTCTAGCGTTGTTTCCGCATGTAGTCCGCTTAACTGTAAAGTTGGACGCATCGGTAACTGATGTCTGGTGCTGTTTCCGTATGTAGTCCGCAACTGGTGTCTAACGCTTTTTCCGCGTACAGCCCGTTTAACTGTAAAATTGGACACTGCGGTAACCGATGTTTAGTGATTTGTGGCGGGTGTGTGGTTGCTTTGATGACCGTTCGGGCATTGCTACCAGTATGACCACCGGGTTGCCACAGATATCTGATATGGTGTTAAATTCGGCGATAAGGCGTTGGGACTAATGTTATTAGTGTTGGCACCGAGCCAGGTAGTGGCAGTGGTGAGCAATAAGCACCCAGCGACAATGTTGTCACATTCAACATGTTCAAGGCGGCTGCTGATGCTGGTGCATGCAGCGGGTGCACTGGGTGCATAGGTGGGATAGACAGACAGACAGACAGACAGCTTCATTTTATTAGTATAGATAACTGATGACAGGCGATGACGACCCGGATCGGATAACAAACCTGATTTTTGATACGCCATCTCATAGACAATCTGATGACATATATAAAATCATAACACAACGAGGGGTACAGCTGATTGCATACCTTACGGTATATATCATAACATGACCCAGCGGTAGAGCTGATGCAATTACTTGATGACATTTTCGCATTCCTTCGGAATATTCCGGACCACATTTGCAAAATGACCATATACAGGTACATTTTTATTTATTTTAAAAAAGTGTTGTTATTTTAAAGCAGTTCTATGTCAAAGATAGGTATACATACTCTCATATACATTTACCCCGTAACTCACCATTCCAAGAACGCAATTTGTTGCCTCATGTACAAGAGTGTTTAGTCTGTTTCGCGGGATTATGTACTTGAACTTACCATTGTTTTGAGAGTGAGAGGAAGGATTCCAGGGGCTGGGGGGACTCATCTGGCGACCGGAGATGGGGTCGATAATTTTTTGACGACCCTGAGTGGGAGAGGGGATGGGCGGGGGGGGGGGGGGGGGTATCAACGGTGGCTCCGATGGCATATATTTTGTATTGAAAAACGGCACTCTTCCTCACTCAAAAAGGGAGTTCCGCCCCTGAGTTATACGCCCTCAGATTGGACAAGTAGACATGGTACGCAAAGAAAATGATCATCAGTTGCTTGTCTATTTTCATAAATTTGCATAGCAGTAAGCATGGGGTAATCAAAATCAGGTAATCCTAGCCGTAATCACTCACGTTGGTTTTAACCCATTGAAAGTAATCATGATTGCAACCATTACTACATTGGCATACCCTTATGGAAAGTAATCATTATTGCAATCATGACTACATTGAGCGCAATAGATTTACATTTACAATGTAATCACCCCATGCTTGACAGTAAGTAATGTAACAGTGAAGTCACGTAATTGTAAAATAGCATCAGAACGTATGTTATCCGGGAGCTGTGATATCATGCAATCTCGTTGATGTAGTATAAAGGGCATTCGGTTCTGTGCTTGAGACAAGAGGAAGTGTGTTCCTTCACGGTCCTAACCACTCCCACATATTTGTATATGCGTATTTATCCCATAACGTTCCATAACACTCGTGTATGGGGTATTTCTACCGTTACGTTCTATAGAACCCTAAAAATGGACAAGTAGACATAGCACGCAAAGTTGCAGAAAATGACCATCAGTTGCTTGTCTATTTTCATAAATTTGCATAGCAGTATGCATGGGGTAATCAAAATCAGTCATCGTAATCGATTGTAATCGATCAATTTTCAAGTAATAGTAGCCGTAATCGCTCGCGTTGGTTTTAACCCATGGAAAGTAATCATGGTTGCAATCATTACTGCATTGGCATACCCTTACGGATAGTAATCATGATTGTAATCATGACTACATTCAGCGCAACAGATTTACATTTACAAGGTGATTTACAATCACCCCATGCTTGACCGTAAGTAATGTAACAGTAAAGTCACGTAATTGTAAAATAGCATTAGAACGTACGTTATCCGGGAGCTACGATATCATGCAATCTCGTTGAAGGCCATTCGGTCCTGTGCTTGAGACAAGAGGCAGTTTGTTCCTTCGCGGTCCTAACCACTCCCACATATTTGTATATGTGTATTTATCCCATAACGTTCCATAACACTCGTACATGGGTATTTCTACCGTTACGTTCTATACCACTTCCACATTATGTGTTTATTCCATCAAGCTCCGTAGCTCTCGCACATACGGTATTTGTGGTTCACCAAGCACTACCACATGCAAAGGCTCCAGACAATTTGTTTTCTGTTGTTAATATTATGTCCAGAAGATAGCGGGCAATTATGAAGCAAATGTGAGACAAGGCATATCATTTAAACCGTCTTTATTTTGGCATGCATGGCGGTTTGCAGCCCCCGAGAAGGGTGGTGAAAACCCGGCAACCGACAGTCTGTGTTCATGCGGTGAGCAGTTGCAAGGCCCAGGAACCGCTACTGCGTGGTAAAGTGTTTTTATAAATGTCACCACATGACAAGTCTATGGCCGTGGGACGGACAGGCCCGCTGCCGCCATAACACTTGGTGACGTCATGGTGATTGTTATTCCATTATATTAAAGGGGCATTAGTGTTGGATCAGGGGTCGCCGCGACAGTTCAGTGAGTTCGAGCAATCGCCTTGAGTGTTCTGGTCACATGGGAGCCTAACGGCACGTGGCTCGGTGGCTCGGAGCGTAGCGCTGTGGCCATGGCTGTGTGGTCGCAAGATAGAGATCCCTTATCTTCCTTCGCAAAGAGTAGGGATTTACCCGCGGGGACATTGTTCCACTCTGCCTTCCTTCTCCCATTGGCTCGATATGACCAACAGTGGTTAAAGCGTCCTGAATATGCAACCAACTGTTGGACCAGACAGCTGCCGATCACGCGGCGATATCTGTTTGCGGTTATATCTCTACGAGGAAGGCGTACAACACAATATAATTAGTGGTTAATTTAACTCTAAGCTAGATATTTATTTCAATTAATATATATATAGGCATAGTGAGCCGGGGGGGGGGGGGGTGCGGGGAGGCGGTATATTCCGTTCACCCCTGTCTCTCACCCCACACCACACCACACCTCATCCACCCTTGTATCGTTGATTCCATCAATTGATGTAATGATCATGAATACCCGCTTAATCCGATCGTTCGTGTGTTCACTGCAATATCCGAACTTGACTCGCGCCAGAGGCCAACATGATGGTCCTGTGGCGGTGACCGCACAGTTTCAACGTCAGAACGTGCTTGCAAATTATCGTTTAAGAACTGTTTTTTTTTCATTCCAGCATAATCTGGCGTATTGGGACCGAATTGGGTCTCTCACTCCCATCCTCATCCCGACTGGAACTTACTCCTTCTGCCCCAGCCCAACTAAGCATCTCATCCTTAGTTCCATCCTTACTGGACCTCAACCCCACCCCGATTGGGCCTCTCCCCCTCCGCCCCAAATAAACTAGGAATCTTACCTCAACCCATTCCAAATAGTCCTTTCACCCTCAGCCCCATCACGACTGGACCTTCCAGCCTAAGCCACATCCCGATTGGACCTTCCATCCCAACCCCGACTGGACCTCACATCCTCAGCCCCATCCCGTGTGGGCCTCTCATTTCCAGCACCACCCCGTTTGGGCCTCTCCTTCTCAGCCCCATCTTGACTGGACCTTCCAGGTTCAGACCCATCCCGACTGGATCTCTCTCACACAGCTCCACCCCGAATAGTATTCTCTCCCTCAGCCCCATCCCGACCGCGTCTCTCACCCTCAGCCCCGAATCACCTTGACCTCTGCCGCTTAGTCTGTAAACGATTGGACCTCTTACCCTCAGCCCCAGCCCAACTGAACAACTCTCGCTTAGACCAACCCTCTCTATGCCTCTCTATGCCTCTCAACCTCGGCCCCATCAGTGTATATATCATTAGTAATATATTTCATTTAATATCTAAATATAGACAAATTATCAAAACTGATTACCGGCATCTTATTACAAATTTAATTTTAACTTGTATCTGTAATTATAAAACCAAATATAACTCACAGTGCTGCCTCTCCTTCGTAAGACACATTCAATATTCAGCTTGTGTCTGATTTCTTCTCTTTGCCATTAAAAAAGGTGAAAATGACGAGCAGTGTAAAGTAAATGCAAATACTACCACATATTATTGCAATCTTACTGCTAGGTGGTCAATCCAATAATGTCAATATTTATGTTTCCAGTATGAACTGTGCAAATAAACATTCACATTTATTCAAAACAATGCAAACTGTGCAAATAATAATATTTTTTCCTCAATATTATGCCTTAGTTGTTGCTCCCTGCTGTTAAAAATATTTAGCCTAATAGCATGTATACTTGTATTGACAGAAACCGCTGTTAAACAATTTCAATGGTGAAAATACCATTGTAAAAGGAAGAATCTGTATTGACAACAGTTTTATCATATGTAAATTTCAAATTCATGAATGAATTAATACCTATACACTGCTGAGGTGATAGGTTTGGTCACACGGGTCTTGTATTTTAAGATTTGATATAAATCTATAATTGCATCACCGTTCAATAAACCTGAGATATATTGCATATTGTTTTCTATATTCATTACAGATGAATGATATGAATATTGCTTATCCTTAAATGCCACCAGTGTGTAATGACAAATGGCCACGCATCCTAGCAGGTAGCTAATACATTGATGCCTGTGTAGGGCACTTGCTGCACAACATGTAAGTAGCCCAGTTGAATGTGGTCTAGCCCAGTAAACACAATGTAGATTTATTATGTTTAACCCATTAGGTTCAGGGGAACCAGCGAACCTTGCTGTTTGGTCCTCAAGAAGGATTTACATGTCAGGGAACTTTAATTTAAATGTTTTCTTACATGTTTCGACTAAAAATATGCATTGTAAACATTAGCAGATTAAATTTGTTACAAATGGGAAGGTCTCAACATATACCTAGCATATGTTGCAAATGCATACTTGATAAACTACCAGTATTTCAAGACTCACAGGATATGGCACCTGTTGGTACCCTTTAGTAAGATTCGATGTAATAAAATCAGTGTTTGGCCACTTTTGAGGTTGCAACATTGGTTTATGTTACAAATAATACTTTAAGTAAAGTCATATCCTGTAATCAGAATTGAACTTTTTATTCAAAAGGCAATTGGAACTGTAATGTGTTAGCCTAGATATATATATGTTTTAGAAAGTAAGTGAGCAATCACATTATTTAAACTTATATATATATATGTATAAATCACTTATGATTATATATAAGTGCATGCATGGTGGATGAACATTCATACTCATCGTAACTATGCAGTATAAACAGTTGAAGATCCCGGGGGTATGGATCAATTCCAATGGTATGTTTGCATTACCAAAGAACTAGTCTGATAACCTAAGAATATAACAAAGTGCTCTCTGCGCAAATCAGGATATTGCTGTCTTGTATTATTTTATTCGGAAAAATGTGGTTGAATACTTTGAAATTCCATAAGAGACAATGCTAAATTTGAATAGGGGGGGGGGGGGTGGATAATTAACCTCACATTCAAAGCAATGTCTAATAAAAAATTCAGAATTTTTCACCAAAAGTAATGCCACAGGTTACATACTACCTATCACAGAACAAGTAAGGGGGAGAAGCAAGGGATATTTCTGTTCCTCGATAATGGGCTTTTTCATTTCACCAACTGGCAATGAAGAAAATAATTCTTCGGGACCTGGAAATGGGGTGTTAGCTGACCATTGTGATTCCAGATTAGTCGTGAACCGGGAATTGTAGCTCTAAGTGTAACTTATAACATATATATATATATATATTTATATATAGTGTAAGATTAAATAAGCTTATTAAACAACCGTGAATCAAGTAATCACCAATTTATAAATTTGTATCCGCCCTTTCTTTCTTCCTTTGTTATCTGGGAATAGACAGAAATCAGAAATTTATTCTTTGGGATCTGGGAGGCCGACCTCCTCCACCCCCCCCCCCCCCCTCCACCCCAGCGACACCCTCCGGGCCTACAGTATACATAATGACATATGCGGCCCCGGGCGTCTGGCTAAGCTTGCGGAGTTCATTTATTAGCTTTTAATCAACGAGGTCCGTCTTCAGGCATGCGATATTCATTGCAGCGGACAAATATTGGTTGTTTTGTTTCAGTGACCATGCAGTGACAGCTGTGACAGAAAGTAAACATTTACCAGGTAGATCTAATTCACCACCGTTTGACTCTTTGATGGGATGATATATGAAGTCAGTGTGACGTTTTTGTATTAAATGGATCACCATATTTGTAGCATTCAATCAGGTATATCTATTTATAAATAATATTTAGGTAGATCTACTCATTTCGTGTTGCTGTAGACAACCAGGTCACGGATGGGGGAGTGTCCAACGCGCGCCATGGAGGGTGTCGTCTGCAGACTGCGGTTCAACGGGGCTTGAACGATGCTCTCTTGCCTATATTTCACACCTTTATTTGGTCCGCCAGTTCTGCCAAAGGAATCAAATCAAAAAGGAATACCAAGGACTGATACATAGCTGGATTAGATATGGGTAAATCCATTATGTCAGCTTCAACAACGCGCGCTTCGACTTTCAAAATTACTGCCATTGTGTTCGTGCACCGTGTGTCCAGAAGCTGTCATCAGTGGCGTTATCGTCCTTGGCGTTGTCATTAGTGGCTCTTTAATCAGCGTGGCGAGGGAGTGGCGATGCCATTAGTGTCACTGTCATCAGTGGCGCTGTCATTAGTGACGGAATCAAGAGCGTCATTTATCATGGGTCCTTTATGACTTTACGCCGAGCCGTGGCGAATATCGAACGTTCATTCAACCAATACCAACATCTAGTATTCTGCCGATGAACGGGGCCAACGGTGTAATACATAAGTTGCGGGTTTGGGAGGATTCTGCGCAAAAGTCCCCGCCCCCCCCACGGCCACCACCCTTTTCACGTCACACGCAAGTTAGCTTTATATCTTATCCCCGAAAACCAATTATGCGGACACTGTTGCATCCCCCAGCGTAACAAAATAACTTCCCAGTTGTCCTCTACAAATATAATTGATGGGCAAAAATCAAGCTTTGTCTATCAGAACTTTACCAACATTTTCAGTTCCATATGTTGTCTTTATAAACAGATCTTTTCATAATTTTGTCTTATTTCGTTCGCACTATTAAGACTAATACAACAGCGGAGACCGACTTCCATGTAGCTGCATGCTGGCCTACAACCTAAATACCCCACCCCCCACCCCGCCATTACATGTTATGTAAAACCGCCTGTTATGTTCGACCGAGACGTATATACTTTAAATCTGTGCGATATATAACTTGATCAGTGTCTTAATTAGTGCTCCGTGATAGGAATTATAGTAAACATTTTCACCACTTGCTACCGTATTGATATTAAATCAGAATGCACCCATGAAAGACTGCTTTGTCGCTTAGCGCCTGTCTCATAACGTTTCCGTAAAAAACGTCTTGAATAGCTTGTATACGTTTTAATGAATGAGCAGGTCTTGTCTATTAAATATGTAACGATTTGTGTTCCAGCCTTCTGCTAAAACGATAGGAAATGTGATGTTTTTAGTTACTTTAGGTGCAGATGCGTCCAACCATGATTACGATTTGTGCCATATTAATTTTTAATGTTAATTGAGCAGTACCAAAATAAGAAGGCTACATACTTACTAAATATATAATTCACAGTTTGTACTGTAGAAAAAAGCCAGGAAAAGCACTTATGTGTTGTGCTGGTGGCAGCGATGATTTTATTCTGAATAACTATATTAGAACACATTCAAGACAAAGCACATACTTGACAACTTCAGAACGTTTTACTAATCGTATATAGTGATATGTGATAGAAGACCAATATAAGCCCTGGCATATCATTTAATTCGCGTGTTTACAACAGTAACCGCGTACTACATCAGAATATGTACATACCATGTTACATAATTGAGGTACCATTTCATGCTTCATTCTCATGTCTATTTTGTAATTCATTGAATGTAGCGTAAAAAAAGAAAAAAATAGCATACGCCTGGCGCCGTCTCTATTATACAGTAAACAGATTCTGGCAAAGAAAACTTCAACAGTTTGGCCACAATATCTCAACTTTGAATACTAAGGCACAACATCTACATGCATCACTCATATTACATAGCAATTGCAGTAACTGGACCAGTTTGCAGTCAAGGTGACGGTAAATGTCAGTAAAGGTTAAGGAGTTGACCCCCCCCCTCAAAAAAGGGAAAAAAAATTCCAACTACACCCCAAATAAGTCAAATTAGCACTAAAAGTTATAAACGCAACAATCCTCATACATACAATTGCCGAATCTAATTAGAGGCAGTGACAAGAAATAAATGTCGAATCCCTACAACTTAAAAATGCAAACATTTTAAACTGCCGCCATCTGACAACACATACCCTCCACCTCCTGCAACGCCTTATACCTTCCCCACTACACCTACCCTATTATCCTAAAGCCTTACGTACGTCACAGCCACCCTCTACCCCTACTCACAGGATTTTTTTTTACTAAAGGCAGTAAAAAAAGAAAACTGCAAAAAGTAAACAAAGCGCCCTCTCCAGGTCTCATACCGATAAACGTAAAGTAAACCTTAAAGTGAGCTACCCACATCCACCAATCACCCCCTCCCCCACTCTACACATACGCTCCGCACCCCCCCCCCCCCCGCCTAGGACTCAGTCACGGGATGCAAAAAAAAATGCCGCCATCTTGTCACGTCACCTGTTGGGAAAACGTGATACGACACCCGTGACGTGGTTTGTGTGTCATTGATCACGTGACATGTGCGACATCACAGAGTTGGCGGCAGACCTCCGTGTGACAGTCACAGAAGGAGTCGGGAAGCAAGCGCCAGGGAGGATGCCGAGACCGCGTCCTGGCAGTGTCCTCTGCGAAACTTGTGTACAGCCTCTCTCCCCACACTGACACCGGGTAGATGTCTTCCACCTCCTCACCACTCAGCAGAGGGTGGGGGACAGGCTCCCACCCTCTCTCCAAGCGAGTCGACAGGTCCCTCATGTACTGACCCACCTCCCCGCGCCTCACCCCGTCACCCGCACTCGCCCCACCCTCCACCAAGTCCCCCAGGACGAGGTATTTGAGGACGACGGATGGGACATCAAGTTGCGGCAAGTGTTACAGCCCCACAGCCTCCCCCACGGCGGGGTGGAGGAGGGGAGCAGTGCTCCAGTCTAACAGCTCCCGGGCCTCACGGGTCAGGTCCTCACACAGGCCACACTCACCCTGACACCCCCCAGCCTCCCGGCCCGCCCAATGCGTTTTGTGGGTGGCGGACACCACCAGCGCCACCCTGCTCCAGTAAACCCCCTCCCCAGCCTTATCCCCCCACTCCCCCTTTCTTCCCTCCCCCTTCCTCCTCTCAGGCAGACACACCCTCCCGGTCTCCAGCGACTCCCTCACACACTCAGCAAGCCGCTCCACTTCAACCATCTGCCCGATACACCCCCGGGACCCCCCAGCCCAACCCCCCAGGGCCGCCAGGGTCTCCTTGGCCTGTCTCACCTCTACTTCCATCTCATCAAGGGGGCGCCACTGGAGGTAGCGCCGCGCCAGGAATTTTAGGCGCCGGATGAGGGTGACGGGGAGTGAGCGAGGGCCGAGGGCGAGCAGCGCGTGTGTCTCCACGACACACGTCGTCGGTAACCAGTCACCCCTCTGCCCCCCCGGCACCAGGTGGACGGGATGTGAAGACCGTTCCAGCCCGGCTACCCTCTCCAGGCGGCATATCGCCTCCTGGGTGACACTCTTCAGGGCGTCCCGTGGGACAGTAAAAAAGGCGGGGGTGAGGTCACAGGTCAGCCGGGTCTCCCCCCGCCACACCAGAGACAAGGTGGCAGTTGTCCTGCCGACCTTCAGCCCGGTGTGCCTGGGGGAGAGGAGGCCACCGTGGGTCAGACCCTCGGGGAGCGTAACGCTGGGCAGCACGGCATGCAGCCAGACCACCCAGAGCACGAGGAAGGCCTTAGGGTCCACCTGACACTCCTCCACCCCCTCCACGACACGTGGCTCCCCTCTCAGGGCTACACTCTCCCCCTTCTCCCGATAGGCGGCCAGGGCGTCTCCTCGCACCCACACACCCCACTTCCCCTCCTCCCTCACCACCCTCACCCCCTCCCACGTCACACTACATAAAATGTCAAATTCGACTGCCTTTGGTCTGACATCTGTCCCGTCGCCATGACTACCCACCATCGGGTCCTTTATTCTAGCAAACATGAGGTCCCTCTTCCTCACCGCCTCAACCACGTTACGAACAAACCTCCGGACGGATTCTCGCCAGGCCACCATGTCAGGGTGGCCCCAGTCAAAGGTCTCCCCCTCCAGTCTGGCCGCCTCCTCCGTCAAGGTGCCGGGGGATCGGTCCTCTACCCGTGACCGGGCGGTGCGGACCTTGGTGGTCTGGGGGGCATACACTTCAGGCAGTTCCATCTCCCAGGTGAGGGCGCGGTGGGAAGTGGTGCCTGGGTTGAGGTCACGGGGGTTCCCAGTGACTGGGGTCGCTGTTGGGGTGGCGCCTCCATTGGATGTTAACCTGAAACAGAAAAGACCCTTTCAAGATATTTGTCGTTGAAATAATGATTAATCCAGGAGCCACATCGTCTCTCTCCTGAGAGGGAATGGCACATAATGTTATATCTAACCATATTTTGATCAATTACGTTCACACTTAAATTTGGAGAAAGAATGCGGACAGAGAGGGTCGGGGAAAACATATTTCAAATGGAACATGCTGTCCTTACAGCGGGATAAGCTTAGTTTTAGTTTAATCCAAAAGGCCAGATCGTCTCCCTCCTGGGAGGGCATGTCTAAATAGATCTACTGGTCAAAACCAGACGACCACGGGAAAACGAATGCGGTGTGGACAGCGACCGGCGCGTGCGGAATTCGTTATTCGAATTAGTTATTTGAATTCGTATATGTTATTGATATTTTTATACACAAGTTACCTATGTTAAGAAGTATCTATGAATTGTGAAAAAACAATTTGTCTTTATGCACCACACTGACGGTGTCTATAAAAATACACATATTTTAGTAGATAAGAAGGTTAAATCTGCGCAATCATTCACTCATGATTATCATGATTAGCCGTTACATATTTCAGACAATATGAGTACGATTGTCAGTATGTAGCATTAGCAAAGGAACAAAATATAACTTAATCATGAATCCTTGTTCCACCTTTTTTTTACTACACCGGCTCGTGCTGCTAAAAAATATACTGACAAATTGCAAGGAAGATACAGTTGATTAATTTCGTTTGCGAAGTTCCTCTAGTCTTATATTGACACGGTGGATGACGTCATTTGTTCTATTGATTTCTCGCGTCAGGCACCACGCGTCAACTTCGTTGTACAGACAATAATGAACATACTTAAGCATATATGTATCAGGTTATATGTCAAATAACGAGGCGTATATATATATATATATATGGGTGGGGGTGGGTGGGGTCAAGGGGTGATCGTGTTCCCAGGTCAAGGAGAACAAATTTCTGTATTCCCAAGTCACGACGATGAATTTAAAAAGATAACTCCGAGAAAATATATACATAAACCGGGCTGATACATGAGTTAAATCAGCGACTTCCCGATTCCGCGGGTGCCAATTGATGCCTGAGATACCTGATTTTTCTAATGAAAACGATAACCCTATGTAGCAGATACCTAACATTTATGGTGAAACAGATACGCTTATTGAGCGGATATTTTAAAACTTGAGACCGAGAGGGGGAGGGGAAGTCCTGAAAATGTGCGTTGGCAGGTCGGCTTTGCCGTGAAAAAGACTTTAACTGAGCGGGTCTGCAACATATAGCGGGTCAACAGAAATAAGGATTTTTTTCGCGCGGATGTTCCCGGTGAAACGCCCGTTGCGAGAGGGTCTGGAAGTGAAAATGAGGGCTTTACCGCTTTATCCCTCCCACTCAACCCATGAATATATTAAGTACTCCATCCCATGGATGCACGCACTTCCTGCTGATGAAATGGATGACTTGTGCTCCGATGAAGCATCTCGCACAAGAACCCGTGTCCTGTGACATATCTTTACAGCAAAGAACTATAATCTGCATGCATTCGAATTGTAGAAAATCGTTCTACTTTGACATCTCCACTTCTTGCACAATGGCAAATGTGTCGCGGAAGGGTTTGATGAATTCATTGCGAACGGCAACTATGACGCCTGGGTCACTCATTCGGAAAAGCATTGTTTGATTCGAGTTCTGTGCGTTCAAACCCCGAACATGTTAACACCAATTTGCACTAATTCGAAGATCAATTAATGCGATTCCGCCAGGTCGCATGTGTGTACGTGTGGTCATTAGGGTAAGTATGTGGCATACAATTCTCCCAACCGGAGTCTGCTCAGTGTGATTCTTTTCTCTGTGCCAAAGCAACTTGTTCCCTCCAGCTCTTCATAATCCAGTATCTGCGGAAACTGTGGCCCCAAATTCCATGACTGGGATTTATATGTTTTTCGTTTATATCGCCATATAATAGAACTAGTATTTATCGGGGATTATATACCTATTCAACTGAATGGTAACGAAATAAAGTGATATGGCTTGCAATAGCATATTAGGTGACTTGGCGGCTGTCGGTAAGGCGGTCGCTTGTGTACAGTCAAATGTAAAAATTGCGTGAAACCTTAATATCACATACCTTAATAGGTTTGATATTTAAGTGGAGTTGGTTGGAAGGAATGATGATCTACCTCTTGAGATTTTATTGAGATTATAAAACCACACCACAACGAATTATTTATTATTTTACTCTTACCGTCGGGAAGTTGTTTTTTTAGAGATGGTTTTCATGCGGAAACTCTCCACGTTCTTGTAAATAAATTGGTTTCGACATTTTATTCATTTGTGTTTGGGCACTTATTAAAATATAATCCGAATCTCTCAACCGAATTGTTCTCGGGAAGTATTACAGGAACATGGAGTAGCTCTTTGGATCGACGCATCAATACGGATCATAAGCGACGACAGGAGGCATATGTGCGCCAGATTGCTGAAAACGGGTGGCGTCTTCGCTATGGTCAACAGCGGAATTCCAACGTTTGCCACATGCCATCCAGCTTTGTATAACTATTTCCCGAGCAATGGTAATCTCACAGAAGACACATATCAGGAGGGAAGTGGGCTTGTCAGAAATGTGTATTATAATTCCATGTGTTGACTAGGGGCGACCCTGACTCTAGCTGACATAAGATAAACCCTTCACGCGGGTACCATGAGCCTGAGGACATGTGCCCCACGCCTGAGCGGCACAGCATACATGCTTCAGTAAGCAATTGATCTGATGGGTTAATATTACATACCCTGATATTCGGAATTCAATACCCGACAGCGGACATTTAAATATACAACATAGATATTCATCGAGCCCTTTAATCGCGTAATATTTCAATTCCAGGGCAGCTCGGTTCGTCCATTCTACCCACCAATGGAGTTCCAGTACGATAATCAGAGACTACCGATCCACGTCAGTGCGACGACACTCAAAGACCTACACCTCCCACCTAAGACGTTCCACATTATGACCCAGGACAACGCCAAGGAACTTATCAACCTGGCCGAATGTGACGCGGTTCACTTAGCAGAGGGCATGGGCGCCGTAGCCAGCGTCCAGCAACATTTCCCCAACCGTAGTGTGTATTACTACGACCTAGGTCTAACCAAGACACAACCACGGCAGGTAGACGTCAGGCTAACACCAAACCAATCAGTGTATTATTACGATATGGGTATAACACAGACATGACAAAGGCAGGTAGACGTCAGGGTAACACGAAACCAATCAGTGTATTACTAAAACCTGGGTCTAACACTGGCACAACGACGGTTGCAGACTCGGATATGAAATGGATGACTTGTGCTCCGATGAAGCATCTCGCACTAGAACCCGTGTCCTATGACATATCTTTACAGCAAAGAACTATAATCTGCATGCATTCGAATTGGGATTTACAAAATCGTTCTACTTTGACATCTCCACTTCTTGCACAATGGCAAATTTGTCGCGGAAGGGTTTGATGAATTCATTGCGAACGGCAACTATGACGCCTGGGTCACTCATTCGGAAAAGCACTGTTCGAGTTCTGTGCGTTCAAACCCCGAACATGTTAACACCAATTTGCACTAATTCGAAGATCAGTTAATGTGACTCCGTCAGGTCGCATGTGTGTACGTGTGGTCATTAGGGTAAGTATGTGGCATACAATTCTCCCAACCGGAGTCTGCTCAGTGTGATTTCTTTCTCTGTGCCAAAGCAACTTGTTCCCTCCGGCTCTTCATAATCCAGTATCTGCGGAAACTGTGGCCCCAAATTCCATGACTGGGATTGATATGTTTTTCGTTTATATCGCCATATAATAGAACTGGCATGTATTGGGAATTCTATACCTATTCAGCTGGATGGTAATGAAATAAAGTGATATGGCTTGGCAATAGCATATTAAGTGACTTGGTGGCTGTCGGTAAGGCGGTCGCTTGTGTACAGTCAAATGCACAAATTGCGTGAAACCTTAATATCACATACCTTAATGGGTTTGATATTTTAGTGGCATAACGACATAACGACGGCAGGTGGGCGTCAGGGTAACAACAAACCACCAGGATGGCCGATGTGCGTAGCTTTGTCCAATTCGTTGTATTTACTTTCAACCAAAAAGCATGTGCATGCTACCAAATAATATTGAATCAACGATGTTGCCTTTCGAAGGAAACATCTTCAACCAATGAAAGGTACCTACGTATTTCAGATGGTTACTGGTCAAGAACTGCCTGTGGCGGACGTTGATAGACCTCTGCGCCGATTAAGGTGCTACTGCCTGCTTTCCCGATAGACATAGACACATATTGCACTCGAGTACCATTCCTGAACTGGTCTTGACACCATGCGAATGGCCTACCTAGTTAAGGATGCTGTAATACATGTATTCACTGTGTTCCGGGCTTGGTCCGATTACAAAATTGAAAACATGTTGCATAGATTCTAAAGGTTGAGCAATGGATGCTTCATCGTCTATTGTGTAACCGGCTTCTGCTTTGAACGTCTGATTTGGAACTTGTTAAAACTAGTGCCTTACCCGTGCATGTTTGGAATGCTTTATCCATGTCTTACCGTAAAAACAAAATTACGGTTACAGTCTCATTTTACCGAACCAATGTATGAGTACAGCCATTGAGGAATCATTAAAGGAAGGGCGCCCGCACAATTCACTGTTAACACAACTTCACGGTTTGCTAATGGCAGCCAATCACCCAAATCACTGTTGTTTGCATCCCTTCAGATGATCCAATCTATGACCAGCTAGATATATCTGCAGCCAGAACTGCACACGCGATAATGTTGCAAACGTTGTGCGTTCATGTAAACAACTGTGCAGGGTCATTTATTTATAACTAGACGGTTAAATCTATTTTGGTGTGAAAGTTTTACTTCTGGAAACAGATTAATTGTTGTAGGTTTGTGTTCTGGAATGCACGTGGGGCTTGATGCGCCCATGAGGAAGAGCACAATTAGGCACGTTTTTTTTCAGTTGGTCTGAATGCAAAGGATAAGCAAGACAGACGCCACCTTTTCTTGCACTTGTTATTCAAATTGTCGTGTAGTCCTGAAGTTTGCGAATTAGCGGAAAGAAGCGACAAAATAAAATAGACAGGCTCCAGACTTTCAACAACGAAAATGCGCCGACAGAGAATATATTTGCGGTTAGTTCCCAATTGTGTATTTTAAAGAACTTGATGGTTCTAATTCAAAATTCAAGGGTAGTTATTATATAGAAACAGAACCAAGTGCTTGCTTCTTGTTTACACATTTAAAGCCCTCGTCGTGGTAGATGTGCCAAAAAATGCAGAACTCGTTAAGGCGAAGTAAAGACACTTAACACATTTTGCACTTCTCATGTCAAGTCTGCCATCATAAACACATTGTTAGTATTTCCAATATTTATTTTAGTAGGCGGGACCACCATGGTTAGCTAGTCGATCGTGCCTATCACCAGACCATTTTGAGATGGGTATTCATGTATGCTTGGGACAATGTTGGGCCTAAAGTTACACAGGTAGAGGCAACCTTGGATTATTTGAGTCGCCAATGCAGACTCAATGTTGCTTAAAGGCTCCTTAAATATGTTGTAGGTCTTGGTAAGGCCAATTATATCCTGAATGTGAACGCTCGTGCGAAACCCAAAACGGAAGAGCCAATTAATAGTCCGCGGAATAAGCAATATAAAGGCACGGCACAAGGTCCCGGGGCCATTGTGTGCCATACCAGTTGCCTACGGCCAAAGTTCATGTTCGCGTAAAACAGCCAGGACATGTATGTCTACCAAAAACCCTGAAAGTAAGCAATCGGGCAGGTAATAATATATTGATCAAATGTAAAATATCAAGTATATGTGACGGAACCCTGAAAGTAACCTATGTCAAATTATGAAAAGTATAATGATTAAGGACATAAACTCATTCAAATAAATGTATCAATATCATCTGACAAACATCAACCAGTACAATGATTACCTACATAATACTGCCCCTCCTCTAAAAACAGCACCATGAGAGGGGATTCTAGTACATCTCAAAAAGAACTCTGAAATAACAGTTGTTGTGTGATACAGTGTGATCATAATATTGATTATTAAATTATCCATGTAGGCTTCCATAAGCCTAAAATGAGCATATGCTTTTCATGAAATGAGAAATATTATTGTATCATATTATATATATATATATATATACCCATTATAATGACCTGATTCGTGCCATAATTATCTTGTTCTTACCACATTAGAATTTCTGAAATTAATTGCCCGGAACCTAGTTTACACCCCTAAGATGGTGTGACAACCGTTGAGCTACACACCTACGCACCAATCTGTGATGTATTGGGAGGGGAAGGGGGTCTGTTGTTATCTCCCAGTGTGTGTGTTTCGTCAATTTAAATGAATGTTACTTGTTTCACTGCCGTTGTGTACATAAAAACTACATAAGGTCAAGAAACCCCCCGAGATATGGGAGGTGGTGGGGGGGGGGGGGGAGCTCCTGTCCTCTCGGTTTGAACTATATTTGTCTGACCTGTGACTTGTTTGCGGCCATGCCAAGTGGACATTATTGCCCGTGCACAGCAACAGAAGAAGCAGCAGTAAAGTTCCTGGGTGTAGGCCTCCCATGCTGGCAAATTGTGGCTTTTACTGTCACTGCTCGTCACTGCTCGTTTTCCTTGCTTTCACCCATCTGGAAATAAAATTTGAACTTAGTTTGCATTATTTGCATTGTTTGCATTGTCACTTTGGGGGTGTGCGTGGGCTTGCTGGTATGACCTTACACTGCTTCGCTGGTTGCTTTGTGTAATTGTCATGAATGACCAATCAATTACCAACTTTTAAACGAGATAAATTGATATGCTAAAAAACTGTGGTGGGTATGTTAGTTGGTTGTATATGCAGGTACGGGGTCTTCATAGCCTATTACGCAACCGACTTCTGCTTTGAACGTATGATTTGGAACTTTGAAACTAGTGTGTTATCACTGCGTAGTTGTAATGTTTTAGTCGGGTATTACCATAAAAACAAGTTTACGTTTACAGATGTTCTTGTAAGGTATAATACACGGGTGATTCTACAGAAACTGCATAATTTCAAAACTGAACTTTTAAAAATTAATGTTTGTTTAAATCACATGATATTTTTTATGTCTATCCTCTCGGTAGCAATGTTCTTGAAAACAAACAGAGCCGAGCTGCAGCGTTGATATTTTGCAATTAAACAGAAAAGAGATGCCGCCCCCCACATTTGTCAAATCTGCTACGAGCGATTCTGATTCTACTTGATTCAAAAAATTCAATTTGTGCATTTGATTGAGCTTGGAGGGGACAGGGTGACGCTTTGTAAATAAATAATGAGTAGACTACGCAACATTTCGTTTATATTAATGTCCCATTATTTTTTGGATATCCAATAATTTAAAGGAGCTCTGGGACAATTGGCCCTACCCACTGGCCTACGTATGCTAATTACTGATTGCCGGATAAGTCCTAGTGCTTAATACTTATTAATAAAAAAATACTAGTTAACTCATAATTTGCTTTTCATGTTATGGAGTCAATATGCACAACACGTAATTATGAAATTAACCGTTGAAAATTGATGAAATTTGATATTTAATTTAATTTGAAAAAACAATTGTCATGCCCATGTAGCAGGGTGCCGGAAATGAAGGAAAACCACGTGCTGGGATGGTTGCACGGCAATATATTCGCTTAAGACAAGGAACACGAAAAAAACCCTTACAAATATCCACTGACTATAGAAACAAATTTACATCATAATGACCAAGCAGACAGACGCGTAATTAACAACATAAGAGATTAGAAAACTATGGAAGCAGGACACAGTCTATTGAACTCACCAAAAATACACTGAGATGGCCGACAGAGCACATGGCCAATATTTCCGTAAAAGCGTTACTTTGAGGTCAAAAGTAGGGAAAATCTTCAGAAAAGGCACTTAACATGAGTCTATAATCATTATAAATACTATGCCATTAAATAACATCGAGATAATTCATACTAAGTTCTAGGGCCAAACTCACCTACTGACAGATTATTGATAAGACACGCCTCTCTTTAATCACAGCATGGCACTGTTTATAGCCTCAAACCCACATAAGTACACAAGCACATGCGTACAAATTTACATAAGCAACGTAGTATAAAGTCAACCAATTTAAAGAACATACCAGAAGACAAGGCTTCAAGCCGTCACCAGCCCTCTAGCTCGACTACAGGTGAAGCAAGTGACAAGCTGTGACAAATGAAGTGAGAGAGAACAACCGGCGTGCGACCTTATTTATGAGTTCAAGGCTTCTCGGCATGCAAATTACTACTAGGACATGTCAGCTGGGGTCAACTGGTCACCCGTATGAAATATCGCAACCGGAGAGGGAAAGTTTTGCAAAGTGAAACGAAATCTATGGATTACCGACAATTTGGATATATCATCGAAAAACTCCAACAACCCAAGACATAAATAGATACAAGGATCATCAGGATGACAACAAGATGAATCGGACTACAAGCAGTGGCAAGAAACCAAAGACTCTTCGACTTAAATTGTACCATGTGCTTGTGTCAGGTCTGTAACTCAGTGTCAGTGATCTCTTCCACATCTAACAGCAACTGTCAGACAGGCTCTGTGACACCCATACGTCACAGTTCTGATCCAGATGTATTACTGCTGATGCGCAGAAAGATTGGTGTATTATTATAAAAAAACTTAACTTTATCTACTGATATGAGGGGTATCATTAAAGAGTATACATGTCATAAACAGTATATGATTTAGAATAAATTATAGTTATATTCGTGTTATAACATAGCTGACATTTGGTAGAGGTAGCTGACTGAGATAGCTTTAATCCGGGGCCCTTTAATCCACCCACCTTAGCCTACTTTTAGTCAGTGACGGTCATTTCTAATTTACAAATGCTGTCAAGTGTCAACCATCAATCACTTAGAATGGGAAATATGTGTCGTAACCGAGCTAACGTCCGGTACCGATTAACGGGTCACGCATACCATGAAAATACCCCACCGAGTCTGAGAGGGCTAAGATTTATATCTGCACCTTTTTCAAATATCTGTTTAACTTTTATGTTGCTCGCTACGAATTCGTAATGATAAGCTGGCTCGCCCGCAGCTTGTTTCCTGGCAAGAAAACAGAACACAATGTATGGACTTGGAAAGGGCAAATTTATTTGCCGAGTGAGAAAGACACTACATGACGAGCAAATTGTCAAATTAATTAAATAAAAGTGGCAAAACACTTCGCCACTAACTGGCGGAACACTTCGCCTGTAATTGGCGGAACGCATCGCCAATAAACGTAAATAGACCACGTGACCCTATTATGGGTTGGCGTAACCAATTGACATGTATTGCATGAAGGCGGAACACATCGCCCTATACGAAGGCGGAACACATCGCCATGTACGTATGTGGCACACATCGGCATGTACGTATGTCAAACACATCGGCATGTACGTATGTCAAACACATTATCCAATTATATATTGACTGATCACCTTATAATTGGTAAACGTGGATAGGCTGACAATACGTGGTAAATTGGTAAATAGAAGAGTTATATGGTATAAATCATACTATACTTATCAATTTAATAATTTCTTTGCGTAGTGATAAAATCTGAAATTCAAGCAAAACGTATTATAACGGAGGCGGTGGGGAGGAGGAGGTAACCTCGTCAGCATCTGTTGTCCGAATGACCGACTGGGTAGAACTTCTTGCCGCCAGCCAGTAGCCGGTCTCTCATTGGTTGACTTCAGTAAACAGCGGGTTGCTAGACGCGTCAACGTGGAAGAGTCCATTCTTGTTTCTGTACTGGAGGGGGGTTTTGTTTCCTTACGGGCTAAATATCTTCGCGAACACATAAACTTAATTCAGAATTGTTTTTTGTGCGTGCTGAAAAGCTCGGCAGCACGTCGTCGTCTGCGCTGCTCATGTACTTTGTAGACCGATCGCATCATTAAGTCTGTTGAGCGCGACGTTATTATTTTAGTACCAAGACTGGGCTGTGGAGATCGTTGTACCGTGTTTATGTGCAACAATGACCGAAGATTTGAGCTATTTTTAGGGAAAATTTGGACATGACATCACAAAGGAAAGGCCTATAGAGGCCTATTGTGACATCACATTGACAAAGACAGTGAGAGTATACGTCATCAGACAGTAGTAGGTGGTGGGGTGGGGTGGACTTGATCTGTAATTAGGTGGGTGGGGGCGGTGGGGCGGGGGGGTGGTGAACTGAAGTTCTCAGATTTTTTCCTGATTTCATCGACAAGCCTAAAATAAGTTGTAATTATCAGCTTGAACCAAAATCTAAGATACACTACTGATGCCTGAGTGTCAGGTATACTGTTGTAAGCCTACTGTACAGCACAAGGGCAGATCCGGGGGGGAGGTGTCCAGGGAGCCCCCCTCCACACCTTTTGAGGAAGAATACCGTTTTGTTTTTCAATGCCAAATTTAGACGATTTGAGTTGCGGCGTGGCCCCCCGGTCGCAAGTTTCAAGTGCTGTAGCCATTTATATAAAGCAACACATTTTTCAAGGTGGTTATATTAGTACTATCATTCTTATATACAGATGGGTAGTTCAGGACCACGTCAACGAGCTGAAATGGCACTATTGTCCACCGAAATGAAGATCACTCTGGCTGAGACTTATTAATCGACAGGGCCTCCTAAAAATTACAGAAAATACCATCTGCAGCAAACATTTTGTCTTGGGCAAACCAATCGGGCAACGTCCTCAAGGAAAGTCATGAAGGCAATGAAGATGTCCAGAAAATAATCAGAAGTTTGTCAGAGACTGAGGCAGATTATTTAGCGACAAGGCCAGGCCAGGTGAAGATACGAACAATCGAGACAAACCCAAGACCAAAGAGACCCCAAAAAGAAAATCCACCAAGAGAAGAGCTGGAACACAGTTACTGCTCTGTAGCAGGCGATACACCAGACACCACAGAGGATGAAATAGAGGCTATCACCCTAAATGACACTCCAAATGGCGAAGCACGAGACGTAACATACTTGTCTCCATCGTATTCCATGAATGACTTAATAGAAGAACAATGTTATTAATGCAACCCTGAAGCTTCCACAACGTGCCCCTGTGTGAAATGTGACATATGCAAAGCTGGGTGGAGCAAGTTACAGATAGAAAGAGGTGAGCTGATGTGTGAAAGTAAAAACTTGAATGAAAAACCGAAAGAAGCCAATCAATCATCAGTTATAGTTAACACCACCTACGATATAAACAAATTAAAACATTCGAAATTAATGCTCCTCCACACAGATCCTCCACAATCATTTATCATCTTTCAATGAATATTTAATACAGTTAAGGACAAATTACCCATATGCAATGCTACAAAGTTTCCCAATCAGAGAGTGCTAACAATTATCAAGGTAGACAGGCTGAAAAGCTTTCCCACGAAAACGAACGTTTGGTCACACTAATAAAAGTAAGATTAAATTTGACAGTGTTTGGCCCATCTGTTTGGCACATACACCAGTCTCATATCTCAAGTACTGTCCACATGACTGCCTCTTCTATCTTATGAACTGCAGCCACTGTTGCACTGGCTTACACAAGAACAGATACCCCTATATTACCCTGATTGCTTAAAGAAATACAAGTACGTTCGCGCTATCATAGGTTGTACGGAGGTACCTATTCGGCGACCGTCTTTAGCAAACGTCAACGGTCATATATATCCGACCTACATGAGCAGGCCCACAGTAAAAGTGCGTGTGGCATGTACAACAACTGGGACGACATCGTTTGTCTCCAAGGCTGCGGGAGGTTGTATTAGTGACAAGCAAATAGTAAAGCGATCCGGCATACTGGAGTTATTTGAGCCTGGGGACATACTCTTGGCTATCATGGGCTTCAACCTCAAAGAGCTGCTCCTGTATGAAGGTCTTAAACTTGTTTTCCCCCTATTCTTGAAATCTACAAAAACAGTTCACTCATGCAGATGACACAGACACTAACACCAGCAAGTAGCAAATGCCAGAATACACCTAGAATGTCATAGTCATAGGCCGAATGAAAGACTTCGATATCATGAAATGCGAATTGGCTTTGGATATAGTTGACCTCTTTGATCACCTTATCATCGTTGGTGCGGCTCTTGTAAACTTGCAGCCTCCCATAGTTCAATTTAAAGGAGGCCTTCGGTCCAGAAGATACGACGGCATTTACATAGTGTATTCCGTAAACAACGTTGTGACCACCGTTTCCGATATTACTAAAGTGCGCGTGAAACCTCTGCCACTTACTATGCAACAGAACGCTCTTAAAATAGCAGCCTCTCTGGCTCGGCTGAGCCAACATGGTGTTGACCTAGATTCTGCGCTCTCAGCCAGTGGGAGAGCGTCACGCAATGGGGGCTTAGGCCGCAGCGCGGGAGTTGTAAACAGGGTATAAACATGCTGGGAAGTGATGGCGGTGTCCCGGAATATTGTATCATATGCCTATGAATCGAGGTTATAAGACTCCGAACCAAATCAGCCTGCTTCCTAAGAAGCCTCTGATCCAGAATATACATTGGCTGGATAAAGTGAAAGCACGACACCTGACAGTCGCCTTGGAGGGCGGGATTGGTGCTCGTGTGGTCAGTGTCTGGCTTTACCAGGCCTGCCTCTAAGCAGCATGTGTGCCGTAAGACCGGCGGCCAGGGATCTTAGAACAGGTCTGGTAATGAATGGCTGGCCACGATGCAACATGCAAGAATGGGGTATCGGGGGGGGGGGGTTATCCAAACATAAGCTACCAGTAAAATATTCTTTCCCGGTTAGATAATTGCTCAGTAATACAGTAGATCTCGGTGCCAAACAGGTGAGATCCCTGAGGCCCCATCGAACAATACATGGGGTGTCTGAGAGTGAGACCAGTGAACGGGTGGGTGCGGCTGTTGGGGGTGGGGGATCAGGATTTATGGAATTCGGGCATTCATGTGACACATAAATATGTGATCCCTCTCAAATGCTAGCCCCCCCCCCCCCCCTCCTCATATTCTGGCTACCTGGCAGCCTCTGCATTCCCTCTAACCCTAGATATAAGATATTCAAGGTGTTGAGGCACAGGAAAACTGGGTACCGTAGCATATTGACCTAAGGTGCCCTTATGCCCCCCCCCCTCTCTCCTCCCCCGAAAGAGAAAGAAAGCGGGGGATTGGACTCTCAGTCTAGGATAGGTCATAAATAAAATTTCATAGCTCGGCCTTTTCAGGAGCGGATCTAGGAATTTTCTAGCGGGAGTGGTGGGTTGCTCTCTGAAAACTTCCGACCGGGGGGGTGCTCTCTGAAAAACTTCCGACCGGGGGGGGGGGCGGGGGCGTGCACTTTTTAACAGTGTATGTTCAGGTTCCCAAAAGGGGTGTTGCTCTCTGAAAACTTGCGACCGGGTAGGGGTGGGGGGCTTGGGCTTGGAGAACCCGACTTTAACAGTGTATTTTCAGTTTCCCAATGGGGGGGGGGGGTGCAACCCCCCTAACCCCCCCCCCCCCCCCCTTAGATCCGCCACGGCCCTTTAGTCATACAATTTTGAGGCAGTTTCATTTAAAATGATGTTTTTTTATTTGGATGGTAACACACCTGACCGGTGTAATAATTTCCCGATGTGGCCCTTTATACAGAGATATTTATTCAACTCATAGGAATATATATTCATGCGACCCGCCAGTTTGCTCTACATTTAGATTTTGTTGCAATAGTAATTATAATTTGCAGTTAATACTGGTTCATTAAGAAATGAAACATGTAAAAGTTTAATCGCTTGAATAAAATAATAAACTAACATTATCATATGTCAGGTCACATATGCTTACAGCTTATTACTTTCTCGTACGGATTTGACGCCAGTTTGTATTTACGACAAGTTGAGATAAAATTGTATTGAACGTCGGTACAAACGGTTGACAGGGTAAGCTCAGCACTTGCGCTATTAACTGACAATGTATGAAATGCTTCCTATTTCGCTTCAACCACCAAACATTGTTCCTCAAAGTGATCTGACATATACGAACTGATGGCGCTAGTTCGTGTAGGCCTACCCACTGCAATGTTCTGCATCCAAATTTGCAAGCGATCCGGTTGTTTCAAGGGCTGCTAAAAATATACCAGGACTTGCTTTTGTTATCCTATAATTCGGTGCAGGTTTTGTTATCCTATAATTCGGTGCAGGTTGACATTTTGATACCTTAGATTCGACAGCGAGACACTAAGAAGCAAAAATAACGAACCGCACAGGAGCCATGCAGCGCTAAAGCCCTGCCGCCTGACTGGCAAGCTCGACTAAAGCCAGACTTGAAAGGCCCCGTGTCGTCACGGCCAGGGGTCAAAGTCGGTCAGAGCGGGATGCGGGTCGAGGAAGACGCCTGGCTCACATCGCGCGCGGCCGGATTATTTTTAGCACATGGCGGCAAACTGTGGCCTGCGCGTCATTTTAATGGCCCAGACCCACTGCGTTGTGTTTATACTTCCTGGTTATACAATACTTCGATGGGTGTATTCTGAACCGAAGCCCTCCTTTAAGTGTCGATAAGTAGCTAAGTAGCTTGAAAGAAATAGGAGACGACAATCTGCCACACACTTGACGTTGGAATTGTAACGTTTTTTGTACAAGTAGTTATCAGGTCCTGATGAAGTAAAAGACTTGAAACCTTTTATGCTTCTGAAAACTTCTGAAACAGATATTTCGACACATATTACAGAATTCCTGGGTATGTTTTATAGCTCAAACAGTATTTATGCCTTGAGAAATGCTTTAAGTTTGACTTAATAGACCATGACACGCTAACACGTGTTAATTTGTTGTTGTTTTTTAAAATGTGGGTTTAACCAGAATATAATAAGCACCCGATAATTAAGCTCTACAAGACGTTATGTGGTATTTGGACAGCACGTTTTTAGAAGGTATATAGCTACTTCTTTCTGTTACATTGAGTGCAAAACCGTTTGAGTTGTTTCCTCTTGAAGAAAGGTTCAGCCCCTGTTATCAGTACACGCTGCCAGTGGAACCAGTCATTCCAGGTATCGCAGGGTAATAAAATAGCACGTATGGATTTGGGTAAATAGTATATTTGAATAGATATCTTAAGAATAAGAGACGGAGGCACTAAAATAGAGACAGGCTTAAGAGACAAAAGAATAGAAGACGCATGTGATCCAGCCATGACAACAATCGACGGCTTTAACAATAACAATAAAAAAAGAGAATAAGGAGATCGTCCAAACAACCAATTGACAATCGTTTCCAATCATGCAATCAAAAGCCAAAGCTAGCTCACCGCAAGGAGTGGAAGAAGGCAGGCCAGGGATAGGATCTGCAGGTACGATGAATCTTTTGGTAGATGGCCCCTCGAGTCTGCTTGCGATTGAAGCCAAAATCTTACCACAGAGACTGCATTGTTAACGCTGTATCAGCGAGAACTTGGCCGCCTGCGGGAGAAATATATAGGAACCCATCGCTACCGTCGGGAAAGAAATTTGGCGAGACATCCGCGGGTGATTTTAGCCAAACGTCGTGACTACTTCGATCAAACCAGACTGCTGCTTAACCTAGTCACCTTGTTCCGGAACCCGTCCCGAGCCGCCTTGCAGCTGTATATGGCCAGGGGCTTCTACCACCACGTCACGACCAACTGCGGCGCCGTGCGGGGAAAGGTAACTTGTGATAATACCACTTATTACTGACAGAAGTCTAAAGTATATGTGTTGTTATGTCCTCGCCTGTACCCTAGTTTCAGCGCTTAAAGGGTGCCACGGACGTGTGCGTCAAAATGACGTCTCTTCTGTCAGTATTCCAGGTCTACGACTGTCTTGTTGTAATTGTTCTGTGGCACTTCGCTGTCCGGAAACACCCGCCTTTTGGAAGCACGCCCCTCAAGTCTCCATGCGATCGAAGCCAAAATCTTACTAAAAGTGACTACATTGTTGACGCCGTATCAGCGAGAACTTGGCCGCCTCCGGGAGCAATATATATAGAAACCCACCGCTGCCGCCGGGAAATAAATTTGGCGAGACATCTGCGGTGATTTCAGCCAAACGTCGTGACTATTTCGATCAAACCGGAATGCTGCGTAACGTAGACACCTTGTCCCTAAACCCGTCCCGAGCCGCTGTGCAGCAGTATATTGCCAGGGGCTTCTACCACCACGTGACCACCAACTGCGGCGCAGTGCAGGGAAAGGTAACCTTTGATAATACCACTTATGTTAATTACCACAGAAGACTAAAGTATATGTGTTGTTATGTCCTCACCTGTACCCTAGTTTCGGCGCTTAAAGGTCGCCACAGACGTGTGCGACAAAATGACGTCTCTTCTGTCAGTATCCTAAGTCTACGACTGTCTTGTTGTAATTGTTCGGTGGCACTTCGCCGTCGAGGAACAAGCGTCTTTTGGTAGAAAGCCCATCGAGTCTGCTTGCCATTGAAGCCAAAATCTTACCACAGAGACTGCATTGTTGACGCTGTATCAGCGAGAACTTGACCGCCTGCGGGAGAAATATATATGAACCCATCGCTACCGTCGGGAAAGAAATTTGGCGAGACATCCGCGGGTGATTTTAGCCAAACTTCGTGACTACTTCGATCAAACCAGACTGCTGCCTAACGTAGACACCTTGTTTCTGAACCCGTCCCGAGCCGCCGTGCAGCAGTATATGGCCAGGGGCTTCTACCACCACGTCACCACCAACTGCGGCGCCGCGCAGGGAAAGGTAACTTGTGATAATACCAGTTATTACTGACAGAAGTCTAAAGTATATGTGTTGTTATGTCCTCGCCTGTACCCTAGTTTCAGCGCTTAAAGGGCGCCACGGGCGTGTGCGTCAAAATGACGTCTCTTCTGTCAGTATTCTAGGTCTACGACTGTCTTGTTGTAATTGTTTGGTGGCACTTCGCCGTCCAGGAACAAGAGTCTTTTGGTAGAAAGCCCCTCGAGTCTGCTTGCGATTGAAGCCAAAATCTTAGCACAGATACGGCATTGTTGACGTTGTATCAGCGAGAACTTGGCCGCCTGCGGGAGAAATATATAGGAACCCATCGCTACCGTCGGGAAAGAAATTTGGCGAGACATCCGCCGGTGATTTTAGCCAAACGTCGTGACTACTTCGATCAAACCAGACTGCAGCCTAACGTAGACACCTTGTTTCTGAACCCATCCCGAGCCGCCGTGCAGCAGTATATGACCAGGGGCTTCTACCACCACGTCACCACCAACTGCGGCGCCGCGCAGGGAAAGATAACTGGTGATAATACCACTTATTACTGACAGAAATCTACAGTATATGTCTTTGTGTGTAATCGCCTGTACCCTAGTTTCGGCGCTTATAGGGCACCACAGACGTGTGCGTCAAAATGACGTCTCTTCTGCCAGTACTTTAAGCCTATGGCTGTCTTGTTGTAACGACTTGGTCGCGCGCCGCCGTCTTGGAAGACCCGCCTTTTGGAAGAACGCCCCTCGAGTCTCCTCGTGATCGAAACCAAAATCTTACCAAAATGACTGCATTGTTGCCGCCGTATCAGCGAGAACTTGGCCGCCTCCGGGAGCAATATATATAGGAACCCATCGCTGCCGCCGGGAAATAAATTAGGCGAGACATCCGCGGGTGATTTCAGCCAAACGTCGTGACTACTTCGACCAAACTGGACTGCTGTCTAACGCAGACACCTTGTTCCAAAATCTTACCACAGAGACTGCATTGTTGACGCTGTATCAGCGAGAACTTGACCGCCTGCGGGAGAAATATATATGAACCCATCGCTACCGTCGGGAAATAATTTTGGAAATAAATTTGGCGAGACAGTATATGGCCAGGGGCTTCTACCACCACGTCACCACCAACTGCAGCGCCGTGCGGGGAAAGGTAACTTATGATAATACCACTTATTACTGACAGAAGTCTAAAGTATATGTGTTTGTATGTCCTCGCCTGTACCCTAGTTTCGGTGCTTATAGGGCGCCACAGACGTGGGCGTCAATATGACGTCTGTTCTGTCAGTCCTCTAAGTCTACGACTGTCTTGTTGTAATTGTTCGGTGGCACTTCGCCGTCCAGGAACAAGCGTCTTTTGGTAGAAAGCCCCTCGAGTCTGCTTGCGATTGAAGCCAAAATCTTACCACAGAGACTGTATTGTTAACGCTGTATCAGCGAGAACTTGGCCGCCTGCGGGAGAAATATATATGAACCCATCGCTACCGTCGGGAAAGAAATTTGGCGAGACATCTGCCGGTGATTTTAGCCAAACGTCGTGACTACTTCGATCAAACCGGACTGCTGCCTAACCTAGTCACCTTGTTCCTGAACCCGTCCCGAGCCGCCGTGCAGCAGTATATGGCCAGGGGCTTCTACCACCACGTCACCACCAATTGCGGCGCCGCGCAGGGAAAGGTAACTTGTGATAATACCACTTATTACTGACAGAAGTCTAAAGTATATGTCTTGTTATGTCCTCGCCTGTACCCTAGTTTCAGCGCTTTAAGGGTGCCACGGACGTGTGCGTCAAAATGACGTCTCTTCTGTCAGTATTCCAGGTCCACGACTGTCTTGTTGTAATTGTTCTGTGGCACTTCGCTGTCCGGGAACACCCGCCTTTTGGAAGCACGCCCCTCGAGTCTCCATGCGATCGAAGCCAAAATCTTACTAAAGTGACTGCATTGTTGACGCCGTAACAGCGAGAACTTGGCCGCCTCCGGGAGCAATATATATAGAAACCCACCGCTGCCGCCGGGAAATAAATTTGGCGAGACATCTGCGGTGATTTCAGCCAAACGTCGTGACTACTTCGATCAAACCGGACTGCTGCCTAACGTAGACACCTTGTCCCTGAACCCGTCCCGAGCCACCGTGCAGCAGTATATGGCCAGGGGCTTCTACCACCACGTCACCACCAATTGCGGCGCCGTGCAGGGAAAGGTAATCTTTGATAATACCACTTATTACTGACAGAAGTCTAAAGTATATGTGTTGTTATGTCCTCGCCTGTACCCTAGTTTCGGCGCTTAAATGGCGCCACAGACGTGTGCGTCAAAATGACGTCTCTTCTGTCAGTACTTTAAGCCTACGGCTGCCTTGTTGTATTTATTTGGTCGCACGCCGCTGTCCAGGAACAGCCGCCTTTTGGAAGCACGCCCCTCGAGTCTCCATGCGATCGAAGCCAAATTCTTACTAAAGTGACTACATTGTTGACGCCGTATCAGCGAGAACTTGGCCGCCTCCGGGAGCAATATATATAGAAACCCACCGCTGCCGCCGGGAAATAAATTTGGCGAGACATCTGCGATGATTTTAGCCAAACGTCGTGACTACTTCGATCAAACCGGACTGCTGCTTAACCTAGACACCTTGTCCCTGAACCCGTCCCGAGCCGCCGTGCAGCAGTATATGGCCAGGGGCTTCTACCACCACGTCACCACCAACTGCGGCGCAGTGCAGGGAAAGGTAACTTGTGATAATACCACTTATTACTGACAGAAGTCTAAAGTATATGTGTTGTTATGTCCTCGCCTGTACTCTAGTTTCAGCGCTTAAAGTGTGCCACGGACGTGTGCGTCAAAATGACGTCTCTTCTGTCAGTATTCCAGATCCACGACTGTCTTGTTGTAATTGTTCTGAGGCACTTCGCTCTCCGGGAACACCCGCCTTTTGGAAGCACGCCCCTCGAGTCTCCATGCGATCGAAGCCAAAATCTTACTAAAGAGACTGCATCGTTGACGCCGTAACAGCGAGAACTTGGCCGCCTCCGGGAGCAATATATATAGAAACCCATCGCTGCCGCCGGAAAATAAATTTGGCGAGACATCTGCGGTGATTTCAGCCAAACGTCGTGACTATTTCGATCAAACCGGAATGCTGCGTAACGTAGACACCTTGTCCCTGAACCTGTCCCGAGCCGCCGTGCAGCAGTATATTGCCAGGGGCTTCTACCACCACGTCACCACCAACTGCGGCGCAGTGCAGGGAAAGGTAACCTTTGATAATACCACTTATTACTGACAGAAGACTAAAGTATATGTGTTGTTATGTCCTCACCTGTACCCTAGTTTCGGCGCTTAAAGGTCGCCACAGACGTGTGCGACAAAATGACGTCTCTTCTGTCAGTATTCTAAGTCTACGACTGTCTTGTTGTAATTGTTCGGTGGCACTTCGCCGTCGAGGAACAAGCGTCTTTTGGTAGAAAGCCCCTCGAGTCTGCTTGCGATTGAAGCCAAAATCTTACCACAGAGACTGCATTGTTGACGCTGTATCAGCGAGAACTTGACCACCTGCGGGAGAAATATATATGAACCCATCGCTACCGTCGGGAAATAAATTTGGCGAGACATCCGCGGGTGATTTTAGCCAAACTTCGTGACTACTTCGATCAAACCAGACTGCTGCCTAACGTAGACACCTTGTTTCTGAACCCGTCCCGAGCCGCCGTGCTGCAGTATATGGCCAGGGGCTTCTACCACCACGTCACCACCAACTGCGGCGCCGCGCAGGGAAAGGTAACTGGTGATAATACCACTTATTACTGACAGAAATCTAAAGTATATGTGTTTGTGTGTAATCGCCTGTACCCAGGTTTCGGCGCTTATAGGGCACCACAGACGTGTGCGTCAAAATGACGTCTCTTCTGCCAGTACTTTAAGCCTATGGCTGTCTTGTTGTATTTACTTGGTCGCGCGCCGCCGTCTTGGAAGAGCCGCCTTTTGGAAGAACGCCCCTCGAGTCTCCTCGCGATCGAAGCCAAAATCTTACTAAAGTGACTGCATTGTTGACGCCGTAACACCGAGAACTTGGCCGCCTCCGGGAGCAATATATATAGGAACCCATCGCTGCCGCCGGGAAATAAATTAGGCGAGCCATCCGCGGGTGATTTTAGCCAAACGTCGTGACTACTTCGATCAAACCAGACTGCTGCCTAACGTAGACACCTTGTTTCTGAACCCGTCCCGAGCCGCCGTGCAGCAGTATATGGCCAGGGGCTTCTACCACCACGTCACCACCAACTGCGGCGCCGCGCAGGGAAAGATAACTGGTGATAATACCACTTATTACTGACAGAAATCTAAAGTATATGTGTTTGTGTGTAATCGCCTGTACCATAGTTTCGGCGCTTAAAGGGCGCCACAGACGTGTGCGTCAATATGACGTCTCTTCTGTCAGTACTTTAAGCCTACGGCTGCCTTGTTGTAATTGTTCAGTGGCACTTCGCCGTCCAGGAACAAGAGTCTTTTGGTAGAAAGCCCCTCGATTCTGCTTGCGATTGAAGCCAAAATCTTACCACAGATACGGCATTGTTGACGTTGTATCAGCGAGAACTTGGCCGCCTGCGGGAGAAATATATAGGAACCCATCGCTACCGTCGGGAAAGAAATTTGGCGAGACATCCGCCGGTGATTTTAGCCAAACGTCGTGACTATCTCGATCAAACCAGACTGCTGCCTAACGTAGACACCTTGTTTCTGAACCCGTCCCGAGCCGCCGGGCAGCAGTATATGGCCAGGGGCTTCTACCACCACGTCACCACCAACTGCGGCGCCGCGCAGGGAAAGATAACTGGTGATAATACCACTTATTACTGATAGAAATCTACAGTATATGTGTTTGTGTGTAATCGCCTGTACCCTAGTTTCGGCGCTTATAGGGCACCACAGACGTGTGCGTCAAAATGACGTCTCTTCTGCCAGTACTTTAAGCCTATGGCTGTCTTGTTGTAACGACTTGGTCGCGCGCCGCCGTCTTGGAAGACCCGCCTTTTGGAAGAACGCCCCTCGAGTCTCCTCGTGATCGAAACCAAAATCTTACCAAAATGACTGCATTGTTGACGCCGTATCAGCGAGAACTTGGCCGCCTCCGGGAGCAATATATATAGGAACCCATCGCTGCCGCCGGGAAATAAATTAGGCGAGACATCCGCGGGTGATTTCAGCCAAACGTCGTGACTACTTCGACCAAACTGGACTGCTGTCTAACGCAGACACCTTGTTCCTGAACCCGTCCCGAGCCGCCGTGCAGCAGTATATGGCCAGGGGCTTCTACCACCACGTCACCACCAATTGCGGCGCCGCGCAGGGAAAGATAACTGGTGATAATACCACTTATTACTGACAGAAGTCTAAAGTATATGTGTTTGTGTGTAATCGCCTGTACCATAGTTTCGGCGCTTAAAGGGCGCCACAGACGTGTGCGTCAATATGACGTCTCTTCTGTCAGTACTTTAAGCCTACGGCTGCCTTGTTGTAATTGTTCAGTGGCACTTCGCCGTCCAGGAACAAGAGTCTTTTGGTAGAAAGCCCCTCGATTCTGCTTGCGATTGAAGCCAAAATCTTACCACAGATACGGCATTGTTGACGTTGTATCAGCGAGAACTTGGCCGCCTGCGGGAGAAATATATAGGAACCCATCGCTACCGTCGGGAAAGAAATTTGGCGAGACATCCGCCGGTGATTTTAGCCAAACGTCGTGACTACTTCGATCAAACCAGACTGCTGCCTAACGTAGACACCTTGTTTCTGAACCCGTCCCGAGCCGCCGGGCAGCAGTATATGGCCAGGGGCTTCTACCACCACGTCACCACCAACTGCGGCGCCGCGCAGGGAAAGGTAACTGGTGATAATACCACTTATTACTGATAGAAATCTACAGTATATGTGTTTGTGTGTAATCGCCTGTACCCTAGTTTCGGCGCTTATAGGGCACCACAGACGTGTGCGTCAAAATGACGTCTCTTCTGCCAGTACTTTAAGCCTATGGCTGTCTTGTTGTAACGACTTGGTCGCGCGCCGCCGTCTTGGAAGACCCGCCTTTTGGAAGAACGCCCCTCGAGTCTCCTCGTGATCGAAACCAAAATCTTACCAAAATGACTGCATTGTTGACGCCGTATCAGCGAGAACTTGGCCGCCTCCGGGAGCAATATATATAGGAACCCATCGCTGCCGCCGGGAAATAAATTAGGCGAGACATCCGCGGGTGATTTCAGCCAAACGTCGTGACTACTTCGACCAAACTGGACTGCTGTCTAACGCAGACACCTTGTTCCTGAACCCGTCCCGAGCCGCCGTGCAGCAGTATATGGCCAGGGGCTTCTACCACCACGTCACCACCAACTGCAGCGCCGTGCGGGGAAAGGTAACTTATGATAATACCACTTATTACTGACAGAAGTCTAAAGTATATGTGTTTGTATGTCCTCGCCTGTACCCTAGTTTCGGTGCTTATAGGGCGCCACAGACGTGGGCGTCAATATGACGTCTGTTCTGTCAGTACTCTAAGTCTACGACTGTCTTGTTGTAATTGTTCGGTGGCACTTCGCCGTCCAGGAACAAGCGTCTTTTGGTAGAAAGCCCCTCGAGTCTGCTTGCGATTGAAGCCAAAATCTTACCACAGAGACTGTATTGTTAACGCTGTATCAGCGAGAACTTGGCCGCCTGCGGGAGAAATATATATGAACCCATCGCTACCGTCGGGAAAGAAATTTGGCGAGACATCTGCCGGTGATTTTAGCCAAACGTCGTGACTACTTCGATCAAACCGGACTGCTGCCTAACCTAGTCACCTTGTTCCTGAACCCGTCCCGACCCGCCGTGCAGCAGTATATGGCCAGGGGCTTCTACCACCACGTCACCACCAATTGCGGCGCCGCGCAGGGAAAGGTAACTTGTGATAATACCACTTATTACTGACCGAAGTCTAAAGTATATGTGTTGTTATGTCCTCGCCTGTACCCTAGTTTCAGCGCTTAAAGGGTGCCACGGACGTGTGCGTCAAAATGACGTCTCTTCTGTCAGTATTCCAGGTCCACGACTGTCTTGTTGTAATTGTTCTGTGGCACTTCGCTGTCCGGGAACACCCGCCTTTTGGAAGCACGCCCCTCGAGTCTCCATGCGATCGAAGCCAAAATCTTACTAAAATGACTGCATTGTTGACGCCGTAACAGCGAGAACTTGGCCGCCTCCGGGAGCAATATATAGAGAAACCCACCGCTGCCGCCGGGAAATAAATTTGGCGAGACATCTGCGGTGATTTCAGCCAAACGTCGTGACTACTTCGATCAAACCGGACTGCTGCTTAACCTAGACACCTTGTCCCTGAACCCGTCCCGAGCCGCCGTGCAGCAGTATATGGCCAGGGGCTTCTACCACCACGTCACCACCAATTGCGGCGCCGTGCAGGGAAAGGTAATCTTTGATAATACCACTTATTACTGACAGAAGTCTAAAGTATATGTGTTGTTATGTCCTCGCCTGTACCCTAGTTTCGGCGCTTAAATGGCGCCACAGACGTGTGCGTCAAAATGACGTCTCTTCTGTCAGTACTTTAAGCCTACGGCTGCCTTGTTGTATTTATTTGGTCGCACGCCGCTGTCCAGGAACAGCCGCCTTTTGGAAGCACGCCCCTCGAGTCTCCATGCGATCGAAGCCAAATTCTTACTAAAGTGACTACATTGTTGACGCCGTATCAGCGAGAACTAGGCCGCCTCCGGGAGCAATATATATAGAAACCCACCGCTGCCGCCGGGAAATAAATTTGGCGAGACATCTGCGGTGATTTTAGCCAAACGTCGTGACTACTTCGATCAAACCGGACTGCTGCTTAACCTAGACACCTTGTCCCTGAACCCGTCCCGAGCCGCCGTGCAGCAGTATATGGCCAGGGGCTTCTACCACCACGTCACCACCAACTGCGGCGCCGTGCAGGGAAAGGTAACTTGTGATAATACCACTTATTACTGACAGAAGTCTAAGGTATATGTGTTGTTATGTCCTCGCCTGTACCCTAGTTTCAGCGCTTAAAGTGTGCCACGGACGTGTGCGTCAAAATGACGTCTCTTCTGTCAGTATTCCAGGTCCACGACTGTCTTGTTGTAATTGTTCTGAGGCACTTCGCTGTCCGGGAACACCCGCCTTTTGGAAGCACGCCCCTCGAGTCTCCATGCGATCGAAGCCAAAATCTTACTAAAGAGACTGCATCGTTGACGCCGTAACAGCGAGAACTTGGCCGCCTCCGGGAGCAATATATATAGAAACCCATCGCTGCCGCCGGAAAATAAATTTGGCGAGACATCTGCGGTGATTTCAGCCAAACGTCGTGACTATTTCGATCAAACCGGAATGCTGCGTAACGTAGACACCTTGTCCCTGAACCTGTCCCGAGCCGCCGTGCAGCAGTATATTGCCAGGGGCTTCTACCACCACGTCACCACCAATTGCGGCGCCGTGCAGGGAAAGGTAACCTTTGATAATACCACTTATTACTGACAGAAGTCTAAGGTATATGTGTTGTTATGTCCTCGCCTGTACCCTAGTTTCAGCGCTTAAAGTGTGCCACGGACGTGTGCGTCAAAATGACGTCTCTTCTGTCAGTATTCCAGGTCCACGACTGTCTTGTTGTAATTGTTCTGAGGCACTTCGCTGTCCGGGAACACCCGCCTTTTGGAAGCACGCCCCTCGAGTCTCCATGCGATCGAAGCCAAAATCTTACTAAAGAGACT
Organism: Arenicola marina; assembly: GCA_964019135.1. Lineage (NCBI taxonomy): Eukaryota > Metazoa > Annelida > Polychaeta > Arenicolidae > Arenicola > Arenicola marina. The sequence goes on along the minus strand of OZ025253.1, from coordinate 35,885,168 downwards.
GCATCGTTGACGCCGTAACAGCGAGAACTTGGCCGCCTCCGGGAGCAATATATATAGAAACCCATCGCTGCCGCCGGAAAATAAATTTGGCGAGACATCTGCGGTGATTTCAGCCAAACGTCGTGACTATTTCGATCAAACCGGAATGCTGCGTAACGTAGACACCTTGTCCCTGAACCTGTCCCGAGCCGCCGTGCAGCAGTATATTGCCAGGGGCTTCTACCACCACGTCACCACCAATTGCGGCGCCGTGCAGGGAAAGGTAACCTTTGATAATACCACTTATTACTGACAGAAGACTAAAGTATATGTGTTGTTATGTCCTCACCTGTACCCTAGTTTCGGCGCTTAAAGGTCGCCACAGACGTGTGCGACAAAATGACGTCTCTTCTGTCAGTATTCTAAGTCTACGACTGTCTTGTTGTAATTGTTCGGTGGCACTTCGCCGTCGAGGAACAAGCGTCTTTTGGTAGAAAGCCCCTCGAGTCTGCTTGCGATTGAAGCCAAAATCTTACCACAGAGACTGCATTGTTGACGCTGTATCAGCGAGAACTTGACCGCCTGCGGGAGAAATATATATGAACCCATCGCTACCGTCGGGAAATAAATTTGGCGAGACATCCGCGGGTGATTTTAGCCAAACTTCGTGACTACTTCGATCAAACCAGACTGCTGCCTAACGTAGACACCTTGTTTCTGAACCCGTCCCGAGCCGCCGTGCAGCAGTATATGGCCAGGGGCTTCTACCACCACGTCACCACCAACTGCGGCGCCGCGCAGGGAAAGATAACTGGTGATAATACCACTTATTACTGACAGAAATCTAAAGTATATATGTTTGTGTGTAATCGCCTGTACCCAGGTTTCGGCGCTTATAGGGCACCACAGACGTGTGCGTCAAAATGACGTCTCTTCTGCCAGTACTTTAAGCCTATGGCTGTCTTGTTGTATTTACTTGGTCGCGCGCCGCCGTCTTGGAAGAGCCGCCTTTTGGAAGAACGCCCCTCGAGTCTCCTCGCGATCGAAGCCAAAATCTTACTAAAGTGACTGCATTGTTGACGCCGTAACACCGAGAACTTGGCCGCCTCCGGGAGCAATATATATAGGAACCCATCGCTGCCGCCGGGAAATAAATTAGGCGAGCCATCCGCGGGTGATTTTAGCCAAACGTCGTGACTACTTCGATCAAACCAGACTGCTGCGTAACGTAGACACCTTGTTTCTGAACCCGTCCCGAGCCGCCGTGCAGCAGTATATGGCCAGGGGCTTCTACCACCACGTCACCACCAACTGCGGCGCCGCGCAGGGAAAGATAACTGGTGATAATACCACTTATTACTGACAGAAATCTAAAGTATATGTGTTTGTGTGTAATCGCCTGTACCATAGTTTCGGCGCTTAAAGGGCGCCACAGACGTGTGCGTCAATATGACGTCTCTTCTGTCAGTACTTTAAGCCTACGGCTGCCTTGTTGTAATTGTTCAGTGGCACTTCGCCGTCCAGGAACAAGAGTCTTTTGGTAGAAAGCCCCTCGATTCTGCTTGCGATTGAAGCCAAAATCTTACCACAGATACGGCATTGTTGACGTTGTATCAGCGAGAACTTGGCCGCCTGCGGGAGAAATATATAGGAACCCATCGCTACCGTCGGGAAAGAAATTAGGCGAGCCATCCGCGGGTGATTTTAGCCAAACGTCGTGACTACTTCGATCAAACCAGACTGCTGCGTAACGTAGACACCTTGTTTCTGAACCCGTCCCGAGCCGCCGTGCAGCAGTATATGGCCAGGGGCTTCTACCACCACGTCACCACCAATTGCGGCGCCGCGCAGGGAAAGGTAACTTGTGATAATACCACTTATTACTGACAGAAGTCTAAAGTATATGTGTTTTTATGTCCTCGCCTGTACCCTAGTTTCAGCGCTTAAAGGGTGCCACGGACGTGTGCGTCAAAATGACGTCTCTTCTGTCAGTATTCCAGGTCCACGACTGTCTTGTTGTAATTGTTCTGTGGCACTTCGCTGTCCGGGAACACCCGCCTTTTGGAAGCACGCCCCTCGAGTCTCCATGCGATCGAAGCCAAAATCTTACTAAAGTGACTGCATTGTTGACGCCGTAACAGCGAGAACTTGGCCGCCTCCGGGAGCAATATATATAGAAACCCACCGCTGCCGCCGGGAAATAAATTTGGCGAGACATCTGCGGTGATTTTAGCCAAACGTCGTGACTACTTCGATCAAACCGGACTGCTGCTTAACCTAGACACCTTGTCCCTGAACCCGTCCCGAGCCGCCGTGCAGCAGTATATGGCCAGGGGCTTCTACCACCACGTCACCACCAACTGCGGCGCAGTGCAGGGAAAGGTAACTTGTGATAATACCACTTATTACTGACAGAAGTCTAAGGTATATGTGTTGTTATGTCCTCGCCTGTACCCTAGTTTCAGCGCTTAAAGTGTGCCACGGACGTGTGCGTCAAAATGACGTCTCTTCTGTCAGTATTCCAGGTCCACGACTGTCTTGTTGTAATTGTTCTGAGGCACTTCGCTGTCCGGGAACACCCGCCTTTTGGAAGCACGCCCCTCGAGTCTCCATGCGATCGAAGCCAAAATCTTACTAAAGAGACTGCATCGTTGACGCCGTAACAGCGAGAACTTGGCCGCCTCCGGGAGCAATATATATAGAAACCCATCGCTGCCGCCGGAAAATAAATTTGGCGAGACATCTGCGGTGATTTCAGCCAAACGTCGTGACTATTTCGATCAAACCGGAATGCTGCGTAACGTAGACACCTTGTCCCTGAACCTGTCCCGAGCCGCCGTGCAGCAGTATATTGCCAGGGGCTTCTACCACCACGTCACCACCAATTGCGGCGCCGTGCAGGGAAAGGTAACCTTTGATAATACCACTTATTACTGACAGAAGTCTAAGGTATATGTGTTGTTATGTCCTCGCCTGTACCCTAGTTTCAGCGCTTAAAGTGTGCCACGGACGTGTGCGTCAAAATGACGTCTCTTCTGTCAGTATTCCAGGTCCACGACTGTCTTGTTGTAATTGTTCTGAGGCACTTCGCTGTCCGGGAACACCCGCCTTTTGGAAGCACGCCCCTCGAGTCTCCATGCGATCGAAGCCAAAATCTTACTAAAGAGACTGCATCGTTGACGCCGTAACAGCGAGAACTTGGCCGCCTCCGGGAGCAATATATATAGAAACCCATCGCTGCCGCCGGAAAATAAATTTGGCGAGACATCTGCGGTGATTTCAGCCAAACGTCGTGACTATTTCGATCAAACCGGAATGCTGCGTAACGTAGACACCTTGTCCCTGAACCTGTCCCGAGCCGCCGTGCAGCAGTATATGGCCAGGGGCTTCTACCACCACGTCACCACCAACTGCGGCGCCGTGCGGGGAAAGATAACCTTTGATAATACCACTTATTACTGACAGAAGACTAAAGTATATGTGTTGTTATGTCCTCACCTGTACCCTAGTTTCGGCGCTTAAAGGTCGCCACAGACGTGTGCGACAAAATGACGTCTCTTCTGTCAGTATTCTAAGTCTACGACTGTCTTGTTGTAATTGTTCGGTGGCACTTCGCCGTCGAGGAACAAGCGTCTTTTGGTAGAAAGCCCCTCGAGTCTGCTTGCGATTGAAGCCAAAATCTTACCACAGAGACTGCATTGTTGACGCTGTATCAGCGAGAACTTGACCGCCTGCGGGAGAAATATATATGAACCCATCGCTACCGTCGGGAAATAAATTTGGCGAGACATCCGCGGGTGATTTTAGCCAAACTTCGTGACTACTTCGATCAAACCAGACTGCTGCCTAACGTAGACACCTTGTTTCTGAACCCGTCCCGAGCCGCCGTGCAGCAGTATATGGCCAGGGGCTTCTACCACCACGTCACGACCAACTGCGGCGCCGCGCAGGGAAAGATAACTGGTGATAATACCACTTATTACTGACAGAAATCTAAAGTATATATGTTTGTGTGTAATCGCCTGTACCCAGGTTTCGGCGCTTATAGGGCACCACAGACGTGTGCGTCAAAATGACGTCTCTTCTGCCAGTACTTTAAGCCTATGGCTGTCTTGTTGTATTTACTTGGTCGCGCGCCGCCGTCTTGGAAGAGCCGCCTTTTGGAAGAACGCCCCTCGAGTCTCCTCGCGATCGAAGCCAAAATCTTACTAAAGTGACTGCATTGTTGACGCCGTAACACCGAGAACTTGGCCGCCTCCGGGAGCAATATATATAGGAACCCATCGCTGCCGCCGGGAAATAAATTAGGCGAGCCATCCGCGGGTGATTTTAGCCAAACGTCGTGACTACTTCGATCAAACCAGACTGCTGCGTAACGTAGACACCTTGTTTCTGAACCCGTCCCGAGCCGCCGTGCAGCAGTATATGGCCAGGGGCTTCTACCACCACGTCACCACCAACTGCGGCGCCACGCAGGGAAAGATAACTGGTGATAATACCACTTATTACTGACAGAAATCTAAAGTATATGTGTTTGTGTGTAATCGCCTGTACCATAGTTTCGGCGCTTAAAGGGCGCCACAGACGTGTGCGTCAATATGACGTCTCTTCTGTCAGTACTTTAAGCCTACGGCTGCCTTGTTGTAATTGTTCAGTGGCACTTCGCCGTCCAGGAACAAGAGTCTTTTGGTAGAAAGCCCCTCGATTCTGCTTGCGATTGAAGCCAAAATCTTACCACAGATACGGCATTGTTGACGTTGTATCAGCGAGAACTTGGCCGCCTGCGGGAGAAATATATAGGAACCCATCGCTACCGTCGGGAAAGAAATTTGGCGAGACATCCGCCGGTGATTTTAGCCAAACGTCGTGACTACTTCGATCAAACCAGACTGCTGCCTAACGTAGACACCTTGTTTCTGAACCCGTCCCGAGCCGCCGGGCAGCAGTATATGGCCAGGGGCTTCTACCACCACGTCACCACCAATTGCGGCGCCGCGCAGGGAAAGGTAACTTGTGATAATACCACTTATTACTGACAGAAGTCTAAAGTATATGTGTTGTTATGTCCTCGCCTGTACCCTAGTTTCAGCGCTTAAAGGGTGCCACGGACGTGTGCGTCAAAATGACGTCTCTTCTGTCAGTATTCCAGGTCCACGACTGTCTTGTTGTAATTGTTCTGTGGCACTTCGCTGTCCGGGAACACCCGCCTTTTGGAAGCACGCCCCTCGAGTCTCCATGCGATCGAAGCCAAAATCTTACTAAAGTGACTGCATTGTTGACGCCGTAACAGCGAGAACTTGGCCGCCTCCGGGAGCAATATATATAGAAACCCACCGCTGCCGCCGGGAAATAAATTTGGCGAGACATCTGCGGTGATTTCAGCCAAACGTCGTGACTACTTCGATCAAACCGGACTGCTGCCCACGTAGACACTTTGTCCCTTAACCCGTCCCGAGCCGCCGTGCAGCAGTATATAGCCAGGGGCTCTAACCACCAGGTCACCACCAACTGCGACGCCGTGCAGTGAAAGGTAACTTTTGATAATACCACTTATTACTGACAGAAGTCTAAAGTATATGTGTTATTATGTCCTCGCCTGTACCCTAGTTTCGGCGCTTAAAGGGCGCCACGGACGTGTGCGTCAAAATGACGTCTCTTCTGTCAGTATTCTAGGTCTACGACTGTCTTGTTGTAATTGTTCTGTTGCACTTCGCTGTCCGGGAACACCCTCCTTTTGGAAGCACGCCCCTCGAGTCTGCTTGCGATTGAAGCCAAGATCTTACCACAGTGACTGCATTGTTGGCGCCGTATCAGCGAGAACTTGGCCGCCTCCGTGAGCAATATATATAGAAACCCATCGCTACCGCCGAGAAATAAATTTGGCGAGACATCCGCCGGTGCATTTAGCCAAACGCCGTGATTACTTCGATCAAACCAGACTGCTGCCTAACGTAGACACCTTGTTCCTGAACCCGTCCCGAGCCGCCGTGCAGCAGTATATGGCCAGGAGCTTCTACCACCACGTCACCACCAATTGCGGCGCCGTGCGGGGCAAGGTAACTTATGATAATACCACTTATTACTGACAGAAGTCTAAAGTATATGTGTTGTTATGTCCTCGCCTGTACCCTAGTTTCGGCGCTTAAAGGTCGCCACAGACGTGTGCGTCAAAATGACGTCTCTTCTGTCAGTATTCTAAGTCTACGACTGTCTTGTTGTAATTGTTCGGTGGCACTTCGCCGTCCAGGAACAAGCGTCTTTTGGTAGAAAGCCCCTCGAGTCTGCTTGCGATTGAAGCCAAAATCTTACCAAAGTGACTGCATTGTTGACGCCACAACGGCAAGAACTTGGCCGCCTCCGGGAGAAATATATAGGAACCAATCGCTACCGCCGGGAAATAAACTTGGCGAGACATCCGCCGGTGATTTCACCTAAGCGTCGTGACTACTTCAATCAAACCGGACTGCTGCTTAACCTAGTCACCTTGTTCCTGAACCCGTCCCGAGCCGCCGTGCAGCAGTATATGGCCAGGGGCTTCTACCACCACGTCACCACCAATTGCGGCGCCGTGCAGCGAAAGGTAACTTATGATAATACCACTTATTACTGACAGCAGTCTAAAGTATATGTGTTTGCATGTCCTCGCCTGTACCCTAGTTTCGGCGCTTAAAGGGCACCACAGACGTGTGCGTGAAAACGGCGTCACTTCTGTCAGTATTCTAAGTCTACGACTGTCTTGTTGTAATTGTTTGGTGAGACGCCGCTCACCCGCCTTTTGGAAGAACACCGCTCGAGTCTCCTCGCGATCGAAGCCAAAATTTTACCAAAGTGACTGCATTGTTGACGCTGTATCAGCGAGAATCTGGCCGCCTGCGGGAGAAATATATAGGAACCCATCGCTACCGCCGGAAAATAAACTTGGCGAGACATCCGCGGGTGATTTCAGCCAAACGTCTTGACACTGCGAACAAACCGGACTGCTGCTTAACCTAGTCACCTTGTTCCTGAACCCGTCGAGAGCCGCCGTGCAGCAGTATATGGCCAGGGGCTTCTACCACCACGTCACCACCAACTGCGGCGCCGTGCAGCGAAAGGTAACTTATGATAATACCACTTAGTACTGACAGAAGTCTAAAGTATATGTGTTTGTATGTCCTCGCCTGTATCCTGGTTTCGCCTCTTAAGGGGCGCCACAGACGTGTGCGTCAAAATGACGTCTCTTCTGTCAGTATTCTAAGTCTACGACTGTCTTGTTGTAATTGTGCGGTGGCACTTCGCCGTCCGGGAACACGCGTCTTTTGGTAGAACGCCCCTCGAGTCTGCTTGCGATCGAAGCCAAAATCTTACCAAAGTGACTGCATTGTTGACGCCGCATCGGCGAGAACTTTGCCGCCTGCGGGAGAAATATATAGGAACCCACCGCTACCGCCGGACTGCTGCTTAACCTAGACACCTTGTTCCTGAACCCGTCCCGAGCCGCCGTGCAGCAGTATATGGCCAGGGGCTTCTACCACCACGTCACCACCAATTGCGGCGCCGCGCAGGGAAAGATAACTTATGATAAAACCACTTATTACTGACAGAAGTCTAAAGTATATGTGTTTGTATGTCCTCGCCTGTACCCTAGTTTCGGCGCTTATAGGGCGCCACAGACGTGTGCGTCACAATGACGTCTCTTCTGTTAGTACTTTAAGCCTACGGCTGTCTTGTTGTATTTATTGGTCGCACGCCGCCGTCCGGAAACACGCGCCTTTTGGTAGAACGCCCACCGTGTCTCCTGGCGATCGAAGCCACAATCTTACCAAAGTGACTGCATTGTTGACGCCGCATCGACGAGAACATGGCCACCTTCCGGAGAAATATATAGAAACCATCGCTACCACCGGGAAATAAACTTGGCGAGACATCCGTGGGTGATTTCAGCCAGACGTCGTGACTACTTCGACCAGACCAAACTGCTGCCTACGTAGACACCTTGTTCCTGAACCCGTCCGAGCCGCCATGCAGCCATTCATGACCAGGAGCTTCTACCACCACGTCACCACCAACTGTGGTTTGATTTGATTTGAATGGGGCTTAACGGTACTGTCAGCCTATAAAACTATGTCGTGCGATACTGGTTCACTTTAATCTAAATAACTCAAGAGTCTAAAAACCCTAAAAGTATCAAGACAGCTTGTAGATAAAACAATTGTCGAAAAGTAAATATGAATAAAGCCATGAAGTCAGACAATGTTGAAATGATCAATAGATTAATAAAACCCTGAAAATATCAAGTAACATGATTGAGCAGATTGTTTTAAAACCATGAAAGATAGCAAAGGTGAAACGATAAAGTGAATGTAAAACCATGAATTTTGGCATCGATTGATAAGTACTATGTACTGTTTGACAATAATCTTTGACTAAATCTCATATACAGTTGTCTAGATTCATTGCAGTTAAAGAGTCTAAAATCTTTTGATGAGGTACACTATTAAACAGTTGATTACGGCAGGATCGCATAGTATAGCTGTTCAAAACCAGTGACATCTGGTTCAAATCTGCCTAAAGTTAAATATATATTATATTTTTGTTTGCATGTTGAACGCAAACAGAACGACACTTACGAAAATATTATTGTGAAACAACACGGCTTGCCTGCCAAGATGGGTGCCGCGATAAAGTGGATAAGTTGTCAGAATATAAAAGATGTCCGGATGTGAATGTACGCAATAGTTTTCCTACTGAAGTTCCGGCGTCCGAACGTCAAAACAGTTGATGGTTTCGGCGATGACACAGATGCGTCCAGACGCGAGCAAGTCAATTCAACTCCACACCGGAGAGCCCCAAGAGGCGCTGGCGTCCGGATGTGTTTACGTAACGCCCTGGTTACAGTTACAATTAATGCTTGTAAAACAGGAGACTATTGGAAACTTAGATGCGCTTAGCGAAACTTTAGTAAGGTAGAAAAACCGATCACAGTCATGAGCAGCGCTTAGCATGCGTGCGGGTGCAGGGGAGGGGGGGGGGACTCTGGCGTCGCATGCCAGCGCCGATAAATAGAGTGCTGTCAGAAGAACTTAATCGTCACACTATTTACGATTGATTGTCTGGTATTGTTAAATTTTACATGGTCAGGAAATGGCAATATAGTGTACTGCTTCTTAGAGCGTTTAGATCATTGATAATTAAGGGTCCCGAGCGAATTGTTCTCCAGTATGCTGTAAGTCTTCTAAAATTATTATTGGATTGTAAGTGTACGTCATGACGTTACCATGACGGCATGACGTCACACATCTTACGTAAGCTATGATTACTATTGGTCTAGTGGATAAACGGCAAAATAAGATCAAATTGTGCATTGTGTGGTAAAAGCATGAAATGTGGCTGAGTTGTCCCTTATATCCTTGTAGCCAAAAGGTAGATTGGTGTTCGCCGAAACACGTGCCTGCCAGAATTAACCCCTGGAACGGTCTATTACACCGATTACTTTGGGGACCTGGGCCGAGTTTCGTATTGCGGTTGATTGCTGATCACAAGTTCGGTAATACGGAGCTCGCTTTTAAACGACATTGATCCCAGCGAACTATTTTCTTCTCACAATGCAGCAGGACAACTTGTGGCGAGAATATCCAGCAAAAATGTAACCATAAAAAAAATTGCAGCTCAATCTAAATGGTGTAAAAATATTGGTAAATAAAGAATTATATATTGCGCATCGATACTCGCCGCGAAATATAACCCACTTCCGTTTTTCAAAAGTGTGCCTCCTTGACCAATCCGCCAAGTTCACGCCGATCGATCAATGTGCAGGTATAATATTTATTAATTATTGACCTAAATATTTATGTAATTATTATTGATCCAATTAGCGCATATCTGATTGCAGTGCTATTGTTTAGAGACCTGTACCAACGGAACAAAATACCCCCATCCCCTCCACTCCCTCATCGGCACACGCATGTCCGCACTGCCTTACAACACCCCTCCACCGCCCCACCCGTTACGTAACGTTACGTTACGTTACGTGACGTGGCTTATGGGTTGTCAGGATACACCACGGCGTTTAGACTCACTCTTAAGAACGAACGTGCGTCGGCATACAGCTAGCTAGCTACCCAATGTGCGAAAACTCACAGGTTTTAACCAGTGATAAGAACAAACAACTGACAATCCACAGTCACACCAAGTGCGGCAGTTGGACCACGCAGGTGATGGAATCTAGCGGCCAACAGGCACTACCGGCTATGTTTCTAACACGTCTCTCTGGGTGGCAGGCGCGAGTCAATCAAGGATATCATGACATCGGCGGATAAAAGGGGACGCTGCTCGCCGCCTAGTGGCATGTTCATTGCCACATTGATCACGACAGCCGTGTTCGTCCCGACGATGACTGTCTGGACCATGATCTACGGCGTTGGCGGCCTCACCGCGGACAGTGACGTGGGTGACACAGCCAACCTCTGGCGACAAGACAAGGTCGTGCAGCTCAATATAGCCTCGATGGTGTGGCCTGAATTTCCTGTGGAGACTGTCCGGGAATCAAGTAGCACCGATGACGTCCAAACAGGTATAGACAGAGCGGTAAACTTTCTTTAAACATTTATTGCGCAACAAAAAGACTCCATAGTATGGCCGTATTACCATCTGGTATGTTAATTATTTTTTAATTAAAAATCTTCGAAGATCGTTTGAAATTGTACACAGTAGAGGTGTAGTTATTACAACTTATAAATACTAGTGTATCCATATTTGAATTTATAAGCCTATTTATTGGCCTATTTTTGTGCAGCAACCGCATTACATAAAATAACAGATGATGGATAAAACAAAGTTGTCATTAATATCATTTATTCCAAGTAACACGATCTCCAACGGCATTGCATTTGCAAAGTGTTAGAAACCGTATCTTAATTTAAGCCTTAACATCTGAACCTTGACCTTAATTTTATAATAAAGCACGTGCTGTATGGCTTGCACTTTCTTGCAAAGACAGCAGTCGCAAATTTGCCATTTCTTTCAATTTCATGAAATTAAATTCTCAATTATTCCATGATACCACGTTATGCAAAATTTTCACATTACACTCCCAAACCTTTGATATCGTCAACTTTTATTCTCAATATGCTATGGTTATCCAATTGTGGCTCTGTCGCCACTCCTTTGTCGTAGTATATGCTAATAAATTATAATATAGGAACTAAAATCAAATTCACAAATCTTGACACGGCTAAATGCAGGTTGCATATTCCTGCTTTATTTCAAATGAAAATAAATTAAGTCCGTTGTCTTTAATTATATTATATATATTAACATTTATTTTATAGACCTAATTACCAGAATAAAAACCGTTATGCACCGGATTGTCAAACAGATAGCAAAAATTTATTCAGGGTCCTCTTTTATGTTGCAAGTCCGGTTGTAAGTCCAAGCTATATCTATGACAACTTACTGAGGATATACTATGTACCCCCTATTATATGATGGCGATGACTTATAACAACATAGTGAATGATTTTTGTGTAATTTCCGACACAATTTCAGACTGCCGCCTACCGAACAAGCGACAGTTCTACAGTCAGAGCACGGAGGACAAGGCGCTGCTCGAACTGTACTTCAGCAACCCCGTTATCTGTAACGGGACGTTTGTCGAGCTGGGAGCATTGGACGGGGTCCTCTACAGCAACACCAAGCTTTATGAGGACGCCCTGGGCTGGCGTGGGGTCCTCATCGAAGCTAATTCCAACAACCACGCCTTGCTGCGGGACCGCCGGCCACGGTGCCGGAAGTATTCGGGCGCTGTCTGCCCCGAAGGTCAAAGCAATGTCACGATGGCCTTTAGCAAGGGCAAACGCCCGTTGGCCACCGGCGGCGATAAAGGTCAGATGTCGTTGAACTATCGTCTATGGATCGTCTATCGAACTATGGATCCCCAAGGACCACATCGAAGTGGTAGTACCATGTCTGCCTCTCGGGGCGTACCTGCGCGACGCGGGTATTCGCCACATCGATCTCTTCAGTCTTGATGTAGAGGGCGCTTAGTTGCTGGCGCCCCAGATGATGGACTGGGACATCCCGGTGCGGATGTTCTTGGTAGAAATGGGACATGAACATGACGACCAGATCTGGGAATTGCTTTATCGCCATGGATACTTCCCTGCCCGCCACGACATCAGGGCACTATGCGAGACCAGAGATTGCGCGAACAATGAACTGTTCACCAACCCGGTATACAAACATTCTTGAGTTTTCTCATTCCATTCAGTCGTTGCGTCGTATCCCTAACTCGGCATCTCGGCAACGGCAAATCTGTATCGACATATCTAAGCTGGTAGCACCGCCACGAAAAGAATACATGAAAGTAGGCCAACATAACCTTCTAAAAGCGTTCATAAAACGTTGAGTAATTTTAAGGCTATGATGCAACACTCCGCAAACGTTATATGAAGGTTGAACAATGTCAGGGTTACAAGAAAACGGAAGTTTGCGTGAACGTTTTTATGATAGCCATATAGGGGATAGAAGAGTAATTGCGCCCAAAACTGACAGTGGGGGTTGCATATATGCCGTGTGCCTTTCATGCTTAAACTTAATACATGCATATTTTATATATTGGTGATACATATTGATGCAGATCTATATGTTTGAACATTACAATTTAAATATGTAAGATAAAAGCATATTTCATACCTTGTATTTTTGAGGTTTCAAGGTGAAGGGAATAATTAATGAAATGTTTGGCAAGTCTTAACAGCATTATATTTCACTATTTAGTTCAGGTATGAACCAAAATATTATTCCATAAAGGATAGTCAACATAACATTAATTAAATATGCCTAATTCAATAAATGCATTTGCTTTATTTTGAATAAATGACAAAGATTGCTCTTGATAGTTCTAGTGCTACGATTGTTGACATGTTTATAGCATTTGCATTAAACAATAAAAATACATGTATAAGCTTTAATTGTGTATGCACTTATTGTGCCAAACTGTATTATTGTTTAGGAAAAATGGTGCAATTGTCACACTGCTATTGGCTGCGATTTTACAGAACTAGATGTTCATTCAATTAACTACTTAGTATCATGACGAAAATCTTGTTTATACGTTTCAACACCATTTGTATAACAGTCTTTGTCCATGGATCAAATTCGTGCCGCTTATGCTGCTTGGAAGGTAACATACAGTTTACAGGCGGTGTTCAGTATCGGCTATTGAAACTGATGTTTATGTTATGTCACTCACTTTGTACTAACCTTATTATACAAAAAACTGTTTTAACTTCAAACGGTTATAGCAAGTAATCACGCGAGTGAGATGAAGATATGTAAGAAATTAAAATTTGAGTAGATACCAGTAAAACCCTGAAAGTAATCACGCGAGTGCGGTGCAGATATCCAAGAATGTAAAATTTGAGCGGATACCAGTAAAACCCCGAAAGTCATCACGCAAGTGAGGTGAAGGTATCCAAGAAAGTAAAATTCGAGCAGCTACTAGTAAAACCCTGAAAGTAATCACATGAGTGAGGTGAATATATTCAACAAAGTAAAATTCGACTAGGTACCAATCCAAACCCTGAGAGGAACAACATTGTATGACAATCAGAAATATGAAACGAAAGACTTTGAAATCATGCATTTGTAATTTCATGAGTTAGAAATGACGACATCAAGGGATTTCGTACCATAACCACGGCGCAGTGTACACCGTAACAAATAACATACACACAAAGAGGCGATAACAGCCGTCCATGGTGCAATAACACAATGTCGATGGCTTTGTTATGTGAGGTGATTGGGTTTCCGGATCTTTCTCGGAAAGTGTCAAAAGAGATTGCGTCACCCGTAGGGTGAGATGACGTAAAATGTAAACTCCGGATTATGTCTTCGGTCCACTACAATGACCTTGACTTGAAGAATTGACTTGAATGTGACCTGTGACCTACATACCCCGTTAACGAACTTGATCGATCCATCTCGCATAACGGATATTGATGAGTAAATTTATACGACGAAATGGTACTCTGGATGAAAGAGGCCAAGTAGCATATGCCGCGAATACATAATAAATTTTAACTATGCATGGGTGAGGGCATGCATGGTTGCAACAATGAGTTCTTTGTCATCCAAACTGGTAGATATAGTGGAATATCGTTGGCCCATGAGATGCGTCAATTATGCGACACCAATTTCGCTATTACTGCATTCGAAACTGAATATCATTATGTGTGGAGGTATCCGATGCATAATGAGAAGAAAGAAATATATTCAGGCAAAATACTGTCGGGGGCAAATTTGAAAGCTTTTGAGTTCTAATGCAAAACACACAAAAACAGTTGATAAGCAACTTGGCAGTACACATTTTTAAAGCACCAGTATTTGCTTTAACATGTTTACAAGTGATGCCTTAACTACCCGTCACCATCCGTTCTTCTCAGCTGGCCAAGCAGCGGCCATGAGAAGAAAATTGTACCATAAGTTGACGTGTGGAATAGAGTCAAAGTCTATTCTAATGTCGCCAAAAGCATTCGCCAGATGACGTTTCGCTAATTGCGTGTCAATGGCTGGATGTACGGAGCGCCAATGGTGCGGTTTTGACTGCTGACTGCTCGCTCGAACAACAAATGATATATGTAACGGAAATGACAAAATAACAACCTAAGTTGTAAGATACATACTTCCAGAAACTATTACCATACTCCAAAAAGCCATCAAAACCGCTTCTAACCGCGCATGTTTGTGCTTTACCGTTCAGGATTTGCCGGTTAGGACATGTGGCGGTGTTGCTTGAAGCTAAAAACGTCACATGGGGCTAGGGTCGGGTTAGTATCGCAAGTCGGTTGGTGCAGATTAATATCCCCATACGGTTCTGTATCCGAACACTATGCCACTATTTATGCCAATGTTTGTGTGACCGTCGGCATTATTCCGCCAGGACGGCGCTGGGCGATTTCCCAGGGCAAAGGCGGGCGGATGTCAAAGGCCGGGAGCCCCGGTTGTGCCACGTAAGAAACCATATCAGAAAAGAGGAAAAGTTCGCTCAGTTAAGTCAAAATGGGACACTGATTATGTTTCTGTACATAATGGCTAAGTTTGTATGTTTAATCATCGTTTTGCGCCACATGGTGATTGAGATAACTTCGTTGTTATTTTAGGTGCATTAGTTCTTATTTCATGGGCGTTAGTTATGCTTAAAAACGTTCAATATATATGGTAAACAGACGACAATTAGGTCACATATCTCTGTTTCAATTTTGTACACTGAATATTTGGTTGTATTAAATGTGTGCCGTCTTTATATCTTGCATCTTAATATTCATGAAAACATTTTTTAATTCTCAACATTTGGTTTGAAAGGAAGATTGGAATCAAGGAAAGGATTCTTGTCAATCTTAAGTGGGATGGAGGTCCCGTTTGTTGCTGTAATTCCCCTCATTTCTCTTGTTGGCAAATCCCGCTTTTGCTGTGGCGCCTGCATTATGGGTCCCCAGGCCGGATGCCTCTTTCAACATTAGATGACCGTTAGTTATTCCGCAATGAGTAACGCATATATACATATAAGGATACATATGTTTGACACTTAACATCGTTACATTTAAACAAAATCTTGTTGGAAATTGTGACTGAATGAATAGCGCAGTCAAGAAAGGATAGTTATTGTTACTGTGCAGGACGACGTTGGCATATTTTAGCATTGGAAGTTACCCTACACCCTTTTCCATTGAATTGATACTATTGTTGAAAATAAAAGATGAGGAATTCTCAAAACGGGGAATTCGAAAAAACCCAATTATATGTGGTATCCCCAATTAAAGGTGGTATCGCGAATATCGCAAGGGGCATTTACGTTCCACGGGAATGGGGTTTTCAATTCACCGTGAACTGGAAATGAGGCAAATAATTATTCGTGAATTGGGAATAGGGTATTATCCGACCGTCGTGATCAAGGATATTCATTAATCGTGAACTGGGGAATTTAATATTAAATAACGGTCAATCAGAAAATTTATATCATGTATCCGCAATTGCTATGTATGCTCGGTGTTACCCTTTTTAATTAACCGTAACCTGGGAAAGAAATTTATTCTGGCTGATTTTTGGCTGACCAGTACGGGGAGAGTGCAGGCTGACCAGTACGGGGAGAGTGCTGGCTGACCAGTACGGGGAGAGTGCTGGCTGACGATTACGGGGTGAGCGCTGGCTGACCATTGCGAGTTGATTGCAGACTAGAGATCGGCGCGGGGCGGGCATGCCCGTGTGGGCTGCGGGTACCCGCGCTCGCGGGCGCCTGCAGTGCTGGTACGCGGGCGCGGGGCGGGCGCGGGCACAGTTCTTGCGGGCGCCGGGCGGGGCGGTAATATCCATATCTGTGCGGGGCGGGCGCGGGGCGGGCTCGGGCAGGCTCTTGCGGGCACTGCCTGCATGGCGCCTGCAGCGTTTGAAATTTAAACATTATTTTCATTCACTTATTTGTGTAGACGTAAAAAAACGCAGTAGATTCAAGACCAACCCATCGACCCGTAGCAAATCATATTTTCGTGCATCAATAAAAACGTTTCCGGCGTAAATAACACCTTAGTTAGTGCAAGCATCTTCTTGTCTGGCGACCGATGAAGCTTCATGTAATATCGTATAGTGTGAGACAAAGGCCTAGTGTTTGCGGGACGGGTACGGCTCCCAATGTGTTAAACAAACATGATAACCTCCTCTACGGGCTCCACCATAGACACAAAGAGAGAAGCAAAAAAGAGAGGGGGGTGTGGAGGGGGGGGGGGAGGGGCACACAGGTACTTGTCTGTGCAACCTGTGGGGTACAAAGCTGAGAGAAAAGGGGCATGTCTGGGGTGGGGGTAGGGGTGGGATTGTTATTTATTTCTAGCCAGTAGGTAGTTAGGTACGGTCGTTTTCAGTGTCACTGACTTCGCTTGGAGCATGCAATGTATTTCTTTATCCCCCGCACAATCTCTAGTTCTATTTCCAAATTTCTTTGTCTCTTGGGTCTCTTGTCGTTGGGTAATTTTATATTTTGGAAGTCACGCAGCCGTTGAATTAGCGATATCGGGGTAACTGGGGAGAGAGGCAGTAAATGTCTTTACGGCTATATACGTTAGAAGGAGGTCGACGCAGGCGTCATTGTCACAAGTCAGCTGCCAGACAGGGAGGGATGGGGTCGGGGTGTCCAGTGTTAATTTTATTAAAAACAAAAACTATTTGGAGGGAAGAGCTGTCAAATGGCTGTGAACATTTAGCATAAATCAGTGGAGTGTTAAACATATCTTCGTCCCCTTTTATTTACCATGTGCGGGTTTGCTGCGGGCGGCTCTGTGCGGGCGCCCGCGGGCAAGTCGTTGCGGGCGCGGGGCGGGCGCGGGCAGGTTACTCTGGTCGCGGGCGGGCGCGGGCAGCAAAGGGGCTTAAGACGCGGGCGCGGAGAGGGCGCGGGCAAGGTGGTGCGGGCGCGGGTGGGGGGGGGGGCAGACAAGGGGCGCCCGCGCAGAACTCTAATGCAGATTGACCAGTACGGAGAGAGTGCTAGCTGACCAGTACGGGGTGAGCGCTGGCTGACCAGTACGGGGTGAGCGCAGGCTGACCAGGACGGCCTAAGCGCGAAAGTGACCAGTAAGGGGTGGGCACAGCGTGACCAGTACGGGGAGAGTTCAGGCCGACCAGTACGGGTAGTAGGCAGCCTGAAAAGTACGGGCAGAGTGCAGACTGAACAGTACCGGGCGACTGCAGGCTGACCAGTACGTGAAGTATGCAGGCTCTCAAAATGTTCATGTCATTACAATATTACTGTTATAGCCATGACATATATTTATCTGTGAATATTTAAATATTGATATGCCAATTTCTGGATGGTCAATTGTATAGTTTCATACATAGTAGAGTAGTAGTTGTATTTCATACATGTCTTACATAATCTCATGTAATATATGTAGGAGTTTCACTCTTCAGATTTATTTGACAATATATTAGATACAATCTTAAGATACCTTTAGAGTGGATAAGTAAAGTATTAATGGAATTGATTATGAAATGTGCGGCATTCAGGAATACCTGTACATGTTAATGGCTATGAAGTTTGTGTACCAAAATGGCTTTAACTTTAGGTAAAACAAAAAATCATATTAATCGAATGTGACGCGGCGAGCATGGGCGCCGTGGCCAGCGTCCAGCAACATTTCCCCAACCGTAATGTGTATTACTACGACCTGGGTCTAAGACAAACATAACGACGGCAGGTAGGCGTCAGGCTAACACCAAACCAATCAGTGTATTATTACGACATGGGTATAACACAGACATAACAAAGGCAGGTAGACGTCAGGGGAACACCAAACCAATCAGTGTATTACTAAAACCTGGGTCTAACACAGGCACAACGACGGTTTGAGACTCGGATATGAAATGGGTGACTTGTGCTCCGATGAAGCATCTCGCACTAGAACCCGTGCCCTACGACATATCTTCACAGCAAAGAACTATACTCTGCATGCATTCGAATTGGGATTTACAAAATCGTTCTACTTTGACATCTCCACTTCTTGCACTGTGGCAAATTTGTCGCGGAAGGGTTTGATGAATTCATTGCGAACGGCAACTATGACGCCCGGGTCACTCATTCGGAAAAGCATTGTTTGATTCGAGTTATGTGCGTTCAAACCCCGAACATGTTAACACCAATTTGCACTAATTCGAAAATC
Source organism: Arenicola marina (assembly GCA_964019135.1). NCBI lineage: Eukaryota > Metazoa > Annelida > Polychaeta > Arenicolidae > Arenicola > Arenicola marina. Next base: position 35,866,500 of record OZ025253.1, on the reverse strand, counting down.
AGTTAATGCGACTCCGCCAGGTCGCATGTGTGTATGTGTGGTCATTAGGGTAAGTATGTGGCATACAATTCTCCCAACCGGAGTCTGCTCAGTGTGATTCTTTTCTCTGTGCCAAAGCAACTTGTTCCCTCCAGCTCTTCATAATCCAGTATCTGCGGAAACTGTGGCCCCAAATTCCATGACTGAGATTTATATGTTTTTCGTTTATATCGCCATATAATAGAACTAGTATTCATCGGGGATTCTATACCTATTCAGCTGAATGGTAACGAAATAAAGTGATATGGTTTGGCAATAGCATATTAAGTGACTTGGCGGCTGTCGGTACGGCGGTCGCTTGTGTACAGTCAAATGTAAAAATTGCGTGAAACCTTAATATCACATACCTTAATAGGTTTGATATTTAAGTGGAGTTGGTTGGAAGGAATGATGATCTACCTCTTGAGATTGTCTTGAGATTATAAAACCACACCACAGCGAATTATTTATTATTTTACTCTGACCGTCGGGAAGTTGTTTTTTTTGAGATTGTTTTCATGCGGAAACTCTCCACATTCTTGTAAATAAATTGGTTTCAACATTTTATTCATTTGTGTTTGGGCACTTATTAAAATATAATCCGAATCTCTCAACCGATTTTTTCTCGGGAAGTATTACAGGAACATGGAGCAGCTCTTTGGATCGACGCATCAATACGGATCATGAGCGACGACAGGAGGCATATGTGCGCCAGATTGCTGAAAACGGGTGGCGTCTTCGCTATGGTCAACAGCGGAATTCGAACGTTTGCCACATGCCATCCAGCTTTGTATAACTATTTCCCGAGCAATGGTAATCTCACAGAAGACACATATCAGGAGGGAAGTGGGATTGTCAGAAATGTGTATTATAATTCCATGTGTTGACTAGGGGCGACCCTGACTCTAGCTGACATAAGATAAACCCTTCACGCGGGTACCATAAGCCTGAGGACATGTGCCCCACGCCTGAGCCGCACAGCATACATGCTTCAGTAAGCAATTGATCTGATGGGTTAATATTACATACCCTGATATTCGGAATTCAATACCCGACAGCGGACATTTAAATATACAACATAGATATTCATCGAGCCCTCTAATCGCGTAATATTGCAATTCCAGGGCAGCTCGGTTCGTCCATTCTACCCACCAATGGAGTTCCAGTACGATAATCAGAGACTACCGATTCACGTCAGTGCGACGACACTCAAGGACCTAAACCTCCCACCTAAGACGTTCCACATTATGACCCAGGACAACGCCAATGAATTTGTCAACCTGACCGAATGTGACGCGGTTCACTTGGCAGAGAGCATGGGCGCCGTGGCCAGCGTCCAGCAACATTTCCCCAACCGTACTGTGTATTACTACGACCTAGGTCTAACCAAGACACAACCACGGCAGGTATGCATCAGGCTAACATCAAACCAATCAGTGTATTATTACGACATGGGTATAACACAGACACAACAAAGGCAGGTAGACGTCAGGGTAACACCAAACCAATCAGTGTATTACAAAAACCTGGGTCTAACACAGGCACAACGACGGTTTGAGACTCGGATATGAAATGGGTGACTTGTGCTCCGATGAAGCATCTCGCACCAGAACCCGTGCCCTATGACATATCTTTACAGCAAAGAACTATACTCTGCATGCATTCGAATTGGGATTTACCAAATCGTTCTACTTTGACATTTCCACTTCTTGCACTATGGCAAATTTGACGCGGAAGGGTTTGTTGAGTTCATTGCGAACGGCAACTATGACACATGGGTCACTCATTCGGAAAAGCATTGCTTGATTCGAGTTCTGCGCGTTCAAATCCCGAACATGTTAACACCAATTTGCACTAATTCGAAGATCAGTTAATGCGACTCCGCCAGGTCGCATGTGTGTACGTGTGGTCATTAGGGTAAGTATGTGGCATACAATTCTCCCAACCGGAGTCTGCTCAGTGTGATTCCTTTCTCTGTGCCAAAGCAACTTGTCCCCTCCGGCACTTCATAATCCAGTATCTGCGGAAACTGTGGCCCCAAATTCCATGACTGGGATTTATATGTTTTTCGTTTATATCGCCATATAATAGAACTAGTATTTATCGGGGATTCTATACCTATTCAGCTGAATGGTAACGAAATAAAGTGATATGGCTTGGCAATAGCATATTAAGTGACTTGGCGGCTGTCGGTAAGGCGGTCGCTTGTGTACAGTCAAATGTAAAAATTGCGTGAAACCTTAATATCACATACCTTAGTAGGTTTGATATTTAAGTGGAGTTGGTTGGAAGGAATAATGATCTACCTCTTGAGATTTTCTTGAGATTATAAAACCACACCACAGCGAATTATTTGTTATTTTACTCTTACCGTCGGGAAGTTGTTTTGTTAGAGATGGTTGTCATGCGGAAACTCTCCACATTCTTGTAAATAAATTGGTTTCGACATTTTATTCATTTGTGTTTGGGCACTTATTAAAATATAATCCGAATCTCTCAACCGATTTTTTCTCGGGAAGTATTACAGGAACATGGAGCAGCTCTTTGGATCGACGCATCAATACGGATCATGAGCGACGACAGGAGGCATATGTGCGCCAGATTGCTGAAAACGGGTGGCGTCTTCGCTATGGTCAACAGCGGAATTCGAACGTTTGCCACATGACATTCAGCTTTGTATAACTATTTCCCGAGCAATGGTAATCTCATAGAAGACACATATCAGGAGGGAAGTGGGATTGTCAGAAATGTGTATTATAATTCCATGTGTTGATTAGGGGCGACCCTGACTCTAGCTGACATAAGGTAAACCCTTCACGCGGGTACCATAAGCCTGAGGACATGTGCCCCACGCCTGAGCCGCACAGCATACATGCTTCAGTAAGCAATTGATCTGATGGTTTAATATTACATACCCTGATATTCGGAATTCAATACCTGACAGCGGACATTTAAATATAAAACATAGATATTCATCGAGCCCTATAATAGCGTAATACTTCAATTCCAGGGCAGCTCGGTTCGTCCATTCTACCCACCAATGGAGTTCCAGTACGATAATCAGAGACTACCGATTCACGTCAGTGCGACGACACTCAAGGACCTAAACCTCCCGCCTAAGACGTTCCACATTATGACCCAGGACAACGCCAAGGAATTTGTCAACCTGACCGAATGTGACGCGGTTCACTTGGCAGAGAGCATGGGCGCCGTGGCCAGCGTCCAGCACATTTCTCCAACCGTAATGTGTATTACTAAGACCTAGGTCTAACCAAGACACAACCACGGCAGGTAGACGTCAGGCTAACACCAAACCAATCAGTGTATTATTACGACATGGGTATAACAAAGACATAACAAAGGCAGGTAAACGTCAGGGTAACACCAAATCAATCAGTGTATTACTAAGACCTGGGTCTAAAACAGGCACAACGACGATTTGTGACTCGGACATGAAATGGATGACGTGTGCTCCGATGAAGCATCTCGCACTAGAACCCGTGCCCTATGACATATCTTTACAGCAAAGAACTATAATATGCATGCATTCGAATTGGGATTTACAAAATCGTTCTACTTTGACATCTCCACTTCTTGCACAATGGCAAATTTGTCGCGGAAGGGTTTGATGAATTCATTGCGAACGGCAACTATGACGCCTGGGTCACTCATTCGGAAAAGCATTGTTTGATTCGAGTTCTGTGCGTTCAAACCCCGAACATGTTAACACCAATTTGCACTAATTCGAAGATCAGTTAATGCGACTCCGCCAGGTCGCATGTGTGTACGTGTGGTCATTAGGGTAGGTATGTGGCATACAATTTTCCCAACCGGAGTCTGCTCAGTGGGATTCCTTTCTCTGTGCCAAAGCAACTTGTTCCCTCCGGCTCTTCATAATCCAGTATCTGCGGAAACTGTGGCCCCAAATTCCATAACTGGGATTTATATGTTTTTCGTTTATATCGCCATATAATATGCATAAACTTGTATTTTTCGGGGAATTCTATACCTATTCAGCTGAATGGTTATGAAATAAAGTGATATGGCTTGGCAATAACATATTAAGCGACTTGGTGGCTGTCGGTAAGGCAAAAATTGCGTGAAACCTTAATATCACATACCTTAATGGGTTTGATATTTAAGTGGCATAACGACATAACGACGGCAGGTGGGCGTCAGGGTAACAACCAACCACCAGGATGGCCGATGTACGTGGCTTTGTCCAATTCGTTGTATTTACTTTCAACCAAAAAGCATGTGCATGCTACCAAATAATAGTGAATCAACGATGTTACCTTTCGAAGGAAACATCTTCAGTCAATGAAAGGTACCTACGTCTTTCAGATGGTTACTGGTCAAGAACTGCCTGTGGCAGACGTTGATAGACCTCTGCGCCGATTAAGGTGCTACTGCATGCTTTCCCGATAGACATGGACATATAGTGCAGTCGAGTACCATTCCTGAACTGCTCTTGGCACTATGCGAATAGCCTACCTAGTTAAGGATGCTGTAATACGTGTATTCACTGTGTGCCGGGCTTGGTCCGATTACAAAATTTAAAACATGTTGCATAGATTCTAAAGGTTGAGTAATGGATGCTTCATCGTCTATTGTGTAACCGGCTTCTGCTTTGAACGTCTGAATTGGAACTTGTTAAAACCAGTGCGTTTCCCGTGCATATTTGTAATGATTTATTCATGTCTTACCGTAAAAACAAAATTACGGTTACATATTGTCATTTTACCGAACCAATGTATGAGTACAGCCATTGAGGAATCATTAAAGGAATGGCTCCCGCGCAATCCACTGTTAACACAACTTCACGGTTTGCTAATGGCAGCCAATCACCCAAATCACTGGTGTTTTATGTCCCTTCAGATGATCCATTCCATGATCAGCTAGCTTTATATCTGAAGCCAGAACTGCACACGCGATAATGTTGCAAACGTTGTGCGTTCATGTAAACAACTGTGCAGGGTCATTTATTTATAACTAGAGGGTTAAATCTATTTTGGTGTGAAGGTTTAACTTCAGGAGACAGATTGATTGTTGTAGGTTTGTGTCCTGGAATGCGTGCGGTGCTTGATGCGCCCATGAGGAAGAGAACAATTAGGCACTTTTTCCAGTTGGTCTGTATGCAAAGGACAAGCAAGACAGACGCCACCTTTTCTTGCGCTTGTTATTCAAATTATCGTGTAGTCCCGAAGTTTGCGATTATCGGAAAGAATTGACAAAATAAAATAAACGGGCTTCAGACTTTCAACAACAAAAAAGCGCCGACAGAGAATATATTTGCGGTAGAGTTCCCAATTGTGTATTATAAGAACTTGATGGTCCTCTGTATTTGGATAAAAAATATAATTCCTATTTCCAAATTCAAGGGTAGCTATTTTATAGAAACAGAACCAAGCGCTTGCTTCTTGTTTACACATTTAAAGCCCTCGTCATGGTAGATGTGCCAACAAATGCAGAACTCGTTGAGGCGATGGTAAAGACACTTAACATTTTGCACTTCTCATTTCAAGTCTTCCATCATAAACACATTGTTATTATTTCCAATATTTATTCTAGTAAGCGGGACCACCATGGTTAGCTAGTCGATCGTGCCTATCACCAGACCATTTTGAGATGGGTATTCATATATGCTTGGGACAATGTTTGGCCTAAGTAGTACAGGTAGAGGCAACCTTGAATTATTTGTGTCGCCAATGCAGACTCAGTGTTGCTTAAAGGCTCCTTAAATATGTTGTAGGTCTTGGTAAGGCAAATTATATCCTGAATGTGAACGCTATTTCGAAACCCAAAACTATTAAAAAAAGAATAGTCCGCGGAATAAGAAATATAAAGACACTGCACAAGGTCCCGGGGCCATTGTGTGCCATACCAGTTGGCTTCGGCCAATGTTCATGTTCGCGTAAAACAGCCAGAACATGTATGTCTACCAAAAACCCTGAAAGTAAGCAATCAGGCAAGTATTAAAGTATTGATCAAATGTAAAATATCAAGTAGATGTGACGAAAACCCTGAAAGTAACCAATGTCAAATTATGAAAAGTATCATAATTAAGGACATCAAACAATTTCAAATACATTCTTCAATATCATCTGACAAACATCAACAAGAACAATGATTACCTACATAATACTGCCCCTCCTCTAAAAACAGCACCATGAGAGGGGATTCTGGTACATCTCAAAAATAACAGTTATTGTGTGATACAGTGCGATCATAATATTGATGATCAAATTATGTATGTAGGCTTCCATAAGCCTAAAATCAGCAAATTCTTTTCATGAAATGAAAAATATTATTGTATCATATTATATATATATATATATATTTATATATATACCATTATAATGACCTGATTCGTGCCATAATTATCTTGTTTTCTCATCACATAAGAATTTCTGAAATTAATTGCCCCGGAGCCTGGTTTACACCCCTAAAATGAGGTGACAACCGTTGAACTACACACCTACGCACAAATATGTGATTTATTGGGAGGGGGAGGAGGTCTGTTGTTATCTCCCAGTGTGTGTGTTTCGTCAATTTAAATGAATGCTTACTTATTTCACCGCTGTTGTGCACATAAAAACTAGGTAAGGTCAAGAAACCCCCCGAGACATGAGAGGTAGGGGGGGGGGGTCCTGTCCTCTCGGTTTGAAATATATCTGTCTGACCTGTGACTTGTTTGCAGCCATGCCAAGTGGACATTATTGCCTGTGCACAGCAACAGAAGATGCAGCAGTAAAGTTCCTGGGTGTAGGTCTCCCATGCTGACAAATTGTGGCCTCTACTGTCACTGCTCGTCACTGCTCGCTGTCCGTGCTTTCACCCATCTGAAAAAAATAGTTTCATTGTTTGCATTGTCACTTTGGGGATGTGCGTGGGGTTGCTGGTATGACCTTACACTGCTTCACTGGTTGCTTTGTGTAATTGTCATGAATGACCAATCAATTACCAACTTTTAAACGAGATAAATTGATATGCTAAAAAACTGTGGTCGGTAAGTTAGTTGTTTGTATATGCAGGTGCGGGGTTCGCACCATCGATCCACGTGCTATTAGGTTCTTAGGTGACCAGATCACTCAATGCGAGCGATCTAGCCCAGCCCTGATAGTATTAGGAAATACCAGTATCAGGAAATACCAGTATTAAATATAATACCACCAAGGGTAATACCAACTGGTAGCACTGTTTCACAAACGCAAATACATATGTTATTAGCGTTAATACTAGTCAGGTTGTCACTGGTCAAGAACTGCCTGTGGCAGACGTTGATAGACTTCTGCACCGATTAAGGTGTTACTGCATGTGTTTTCCTGATAGGCATGTATTTACTGTGTACCGGGCTTGGTCCGGTTATGCTATGTTATGTCACAGCTTCTAAAGGCTAAACAATAAGATGCTTTATAGCCCATTACGCAACCGACTTCTGCTTTGAACTTCTGATCTCGAACTTTGAAACTAGTGTGTTATCAATGCATAGTTGTAATGTTTTAGTCGGGTATTACCATAAAAACAAGTTTACGTTTACAGATGTTCTTGTAAGGTATAATACACGGGTGATTCTACAGAAACTGCATAATTTCAAAACTGAACATTTAAAAAATAAAATTTGTTCAAATCACATGATATTTTTTATGTGTATTCTCTAGATAGCAATGTTCTTGAAAGCAAACAGAGCCGAGCTGACGCGTTGATACTTCGCAATTAAACAGAAAAGAGATGACGCCCTCCACATTTTTCAAATCTATTACCAGCGATTCTGATCCTAGTTGATTTGCTGAACAAAAATTTTAATTGGTGCATTTGATTGAGCTAGGAAGGGACAGGGTGACGATTTGTAAATAAATAGTGAGAACACTACGCAACATTTCACTTATATTAATGTCCCTTTTTTTGGATATCCAATAACTTAAAAGAGCTCTGAGACACTTGGACCTACCCACCGGCCTACTTATGATAATTACTGATTGCCGGATAAGCCCCAGTGCTTACGACTTCTTAATACATACTAGTTCACTCATCATTCGCTTTGCATGTTATGGGGTCAACATGCACAACACTTAACTATGAAATTAACCGTTGAAAATTGATAAAATTTGATATTTAATTTAACTTGAAAAAATAATTGTTATTCCCATGGAGCAGGGCGCCACAAATGAAGGCAAACCACGTGCTGGGATGGTTGCTCGGCAATTTATTCGCTTAAGACAAGGAACACGAAAAAACAACTTTCAAATGTCAACTTACTATATAAACAAATTTACATCATTCTCACCAAGCAGACAGACGCGCAATTAACAAGATAAGAGATTAGAAAACTATGGAAGCAGGACACAGTCTATTGAACTCACCAAAAATACACTGAGATGGCCGACAGAGCACATGGCCAATATTTCCGTAAAAGCGTTACTTTAAGGTCAAAAGCAGGGAAAATCTTCAGAAAAGGCACTTAACATGAGTCTATAATCACTACAAATACTATGCCATTAAATAACATGGAGATAATTCATGCTAAGTTCTAGGGCCAAACTCACCAACTGACAGATTGTTGATAAGACCCGCCTCTCTTTAATCACAGCATGGCACTGTTTATAGCCTCAAACCCACATAAGAACACAAGCACATGCATACAAATTTACCTAAGCAATGTAATATAAAGTCAACCAATTTAAAGAACATACCAGAAGACAAGGCTTCAAGCCGTCACCAGCCCTCTAGCTCGACTACAGGTGAAGCAAGTGACAAGCTGTACCAAATGAAGTGAGGGAGAACAACCGGCGTGCGACCTTATTTATGAGTTCAAGGCTTCTCGGCATGCAAATTACTACTAGGACATGTCAGCTGGGGTCAACTGGTCACCCGTATGAAATATCGCAACCGGAGAGGGAAAGTTTTGCAAAGTGAAACCAAATCTATGGATTACCGACAATTTGGATATATCATCGAAAAACTGCAACAACCCAAGACATAAATGGATACAAGGATCATCAGGATGACAACAAGATGAATCGGAGTACAGGCAGTGACAAGAAACCAAAGACTCTTCGACTTAAATTGTACCATGTGCTTGTGTCAGGTCTGTAACTCAGTGTCAGTGATCTCTTCCACATCTAACAGCAACTGTCAAGACAGGCTCTGTGACACCCATACGTCACAGTTCTGCTCCAGATGTATTACTGCTGATGCGCAGAAAGATTGGTGTATTATTATAAAAAAACTTAACTTTATCTACTTATATGAGGGCTATCATTAAAGAGTATACATGTCATAAACAGTCTATGATTTAGAATAAATTATAGTTATATAATGGTGTTATAACATAGCTGACATTTGGTAGAGGTAGCTGACTGCGATAGCTTTAATCCGGGCCCTTTAATCCACCCACCTTAGCCTACTTTAAGTCAGTGACGGTCATTTCTAATGTACAGATGCTGTCAAGTGTCAACCATCAATCACTTAGAATGGGAAATATGTGTCGTAACCGAGCTGACGTCTGGTACCGATTAACGGGTCACCCATACCATGAAAATACCCCACCGAGTCTGAGAGGGCTAAGATTTATATCTGCACCTATTTCAAATATCTGTTTAACTTTTAGGTTGCTCGCTACGAATTCGTAATGATAAGCTGGCTCGCCCGCAGCTTGTTTCCTGGCAAGAAAACGGAACACAATGTATGAACTTGGAAAGGGCAAATTTATTGGCCGAGTGATAAAGACACTACATGACGAGCAAATTGTCAAATTAATTAAATAAAAGTGGCAGAACACTTCGCCACTAACTGGCGGAACACTTCGCCTGTAATTGGCGGAACGCATCGCCAATGAACGTAAATAGACCATGTGACCCTATTATGGGTTGGCGTAACCAATTGACATGTATTGCATGAAGGCGGAACACATCGCCCTATACGAAGGCGGAACACATCGCCATGTACGTGTGTGGCACACATCGACATGTACGTATGTCAAACACATTATCCAATTATATATTGACTGATCACCTTATAATTGGTAAACGTGGATAGGCTGACAATACGTGGTAAATTGGTAAATAGAAGAGTTGTATGGTATAAATCATACTATACTTATCAATTTAATAATTTCTTTGCGTAGTGATAAAATCTGAAATTCAAGCAAAACGTATTATAACGGAGGCGGTGGGGAGGAGGAGGTAACCTCGTCAGCATCTGTTGTCCGAATGACCGACTGGGTAGAACTTCTTGCCGCCAGCCAGCAGCCGGTCTCTCATTGGTTGACTTCAGTAAACAGCGGGTTGCTAGACGCGTCAACGTGGAAGAGTCCATTCTTGTTTCTGTACTGGAGGGGGGTTTTGTTTCCTTACGGGCTAAATATCTTCGCGAACACATAAACTTAATTCAGAATTGTTTTTTGTGCGTGCTGAAAAGCTCGGCAACACGTCGTCGTCTGCGCTGCTCATGTACTTCGTAGACCGATCGCATCATTATATCTGTTGAGCGCGACGTTATTATTTTAGTACCAAGACTGGGCTGTGGAGATCGTTGTACCGTGTCTATGTGCAACAATGACCGACGATTTGAGCTATTTTTAGGGAAAATGTGGACATGACATCACAAAGGAAAGGCCTATAGAGGCCTATTGTGACATCACATTGACAAAGACAGTGAGAATATACGTCATCAGACAGTAGTAGGTGGTGGGGTGGGGTGGACTTGATCTGTAATTGGGTTGGTGGGGGCGGTGGGGCGGGGGGGGGGGGTGAACTGAGGTTCTCAGATTTTTTCCTGATTTCATCGACAAGCCTAAAATAAGTTGTAATTATCAGCTTGAACCAAAATCTAAGATACACTACTGATGCCTGAGTGTCAGGTATACTGTTGTAAGCCTACTGTACAGCACAAGGGCGGATCCGGGGGGGGGGGGAGGTGTCCAGGGAGCCCCCCCCCCCACACCTTTTGAGGAAGAATACCGTTTTGTTTTTCAATGCCAAATTTAGACGATTTGAGTTGCGGCGTGCCCCCCCGGTCGCAAGTTTCAAGTGCTGTAGCCATTTATATAAAGCAACACATTTTTCAAGGTGGTTATATTAGTACTATCATTCTTATATACAGATGGGTAGTTCAGGACCACGTCAACGAGCTGAAATGGCACTATTGTCCACCGAAATGAAGATCACTCTGGCTGAGACTTTTTAATCGACAGGGTCTCCTAAAAATTACAGAAAATACCATCTGCAGCAAACATTTTGTCTTGGGCAAACCAATCGGGCAACGTCCTCAAGGAAAGTCATGAAGGCAATGAAGATGTCCAGAAAATAATCAGAAGTTGGTCAGAGACTGAGGCAGATTATTTAGCGACAAGGCCAGGCCAGGTGAAGAGACGAACAATCGAGACAAACCCAAGACCAAAGAGACCCCAAAAAGAAAATCCACCAAGAGAAGAGCTGGAACACAGTTACTGCTCTGTACCAGGCGATACACCAGACACCACAGAGGATGAAATAGAGGCTATCACCCTACATGACACTCCAAATGGCGAAGCACGAGACGTAACATACCTGTCTCCATCGTATTCCATGAATGACTTAATAGAAGAACTATGTTATTAATGCAACCCTGAAGCTTCCACAACGTGCCCCTGTGTGAAATGTGACATATCCAAAGCTGGGTGGAGCAAGTTACAGATAGAAAGAGGTGAGCTGATGTGTGAAAGTAAAAACTTGAATGAAAAACCGAAAGAAGCCAATCAATCATCAGTTATAGTTAACACCACCTACGATATAAACAAATTAAAACATTCGAAATTAATGCTCCTCCACACAGGTCCTCCACAATCATTTATCATCGTTCAATGAATATTTAATACAGTTAAGGACAAATTACCCATATGCAATGCTACAAAGTTTCCCAATCAGAGAGTGCTAAAAATTATCAAGGTAGACAGGCTGAAAAGCTTTCCCACGAAAACGAACGTTTGGTCTCACTAATAAAAATAAGATTAAATTTGACAGTGTTTGGCCCATCTGTTTGGCACATACACCAGTCTCATATCTCAAGTACTGTCCACATGACTGCCTCTTCTATCTTATGAACTGCAGCCACTGTTGCACTGGCCTACACAAGAACAGATACCCCTATATTACCCTGATTGCTTAAAGAAATACAAGTACGTTCGCGCTATCATAGATTGTACGGAGGTACCTATTTGGCAACCGTCTTTAGCAAACGTCAACGGTCATATATATCCATCCTACATGAGCCGGCCCACAGTAAAAGTGCGTGTGGCATGTACAACAACTGGGACGACATCGTTTGTCTCCAAGGCTGCGGGAGGTTGTATTAGTGACAAGCAAATAGTAAAGGGATCCGGCATACTGGAGTTATTTGAGCCTAGGGACATTTTCTTGGCTATCATGGGCTTCAACCTCAAAGAGCTGCTCCTGTATGAAGGTCTTAAACTTGTTTTCCACTTATTCTTGAAATCTACAAAAACAGTTCACTCATGCGGATTACACAGACACTAACACTACCAAGTAGCAAATGCTAGAATACAGCTAGAATGTCATAGTCATCGGCCGAATGAAAGACTTCGATATCATGAAATCCGAATTGGCTTTGGATATATTTGACCTCTTTGATCACCTTATCATCGTTGGTGCGGCTCTTGTAAACTTGCAGCCTCCTATAGTTCAATTTAAGTGTTGATAAGTAGATAAGTAGCTTGAAAGAAATAGGAGACGACAATCTGCCACACACTTGACGTTGGAATTGTAACGGTTTTTGTACACGTAGTTATCAGGTCCTGATGAAGTAGAAGACTTGAAACCTGTTATGCTTCTGAAAACTTCTGAAACAGATATTTCGACACATATTACAGAATTCCTGTGTATGTTCTATAGCTCAAACAGTATGTATGCCTTGAGAAATGCTTTAAGTTTGACTTAATAGACCATGACACGCTAACACGTGTTAATTTGTTGTTGTTTTCTTAAATGTGGGTTTAACCAGAATATAATAAGCACCCGATAATTAAGCTCTACAAGACGTTATGTAGTATTTGGACAGCACGTTTTTAGTACGGATATAGCTACTTCCTTCTGTTATATTGAGGGCAAAACCATTTGAGTTGTTTCCTCTTAAAGAAAGGTTCAGCCCCTGTTATCAGTACACGCTGCCAGGGGAACCAGTCATTCCATGTATCGTAGGGTAATAAAATGGCACGTATAGATTTGCGTAAATAGTATATTTGAATAGATATCTTAAGAATAAGAGACGGAGGCACTAAGATAGAGACAGGTTTAAGAGACATAAGAACAAGAACTCAGTGGGACACTGATGATGACGGAAATCGACTTTGGGTCAAAGAGCGTGTGTTTTGAAACATGCTGAACCAAACCTTGACGTTATACGATGATTGTTAATTCACTTATTAATGACTAAGGCTATTTCTTCATTGCAGTAGCTGCACTATTGCCTATACCGAGTCCCTTGTTTGAACTTTAAATTGAAAAGAATCAGCGGCATGGGTAAGCGTTGTTACCAATGGCCCTTTCTGTCTTATTATAACTACTTATGGAGTCATAGTGATGATAGCGGTCGCCTAAGTAGGTGGGCACATTGGAATAATTACGGCCTTCAGCGGCCAATGTGGGCTAAACATGGCATTCTATTGCCAATTTGGGTTCAATAACGCCTTCTACGGGCAACGTACGCACTTTAGACGTTATGAAGGACAAATTGCAAAAACGGATATTAACATAGTTTTCAAGGTAAAACCGTGCTTTTACTTCCGTCATTCCTGGGAACGGAAGTAAGATTGGAACGTTCCGTTTGTATTTAGTATTCAGATGGCCATTCCACAACTCGTGTTGAATTTGAAAGTCGATATCTGAAGGCGTGCGAGCCCAAATTGTCCACTGAAAGCTGTATTGAGCTCGCTGAAAGCGCAATTTAGCCCAAATTGGACCCGTAGAATGCGGATGCTGAATAAGCACAACCTAACGGCCACTGTTCAGCGCGGGCTGTTCACCCAGATAGAGGGCGCTATTACGAGTGAATACGTCCCGACTTTCTACGTGTGTTTGGTCATGCCGTAATCCCTGTTCTCAGACGCATCATTGCTAAATTACGGAATCCTCTAGCCCCGAAACTAAGCGCACTAGGCTAACAGCAAACGCGGATTCCTCACTCAAGTTGACCTTTGCCCGTCTTTTGCAGCCAGTCCCGACTCTCTAGCGTCGCTATTAGACGAACGGTGGCCTTCGCAACCCGAAAGAGTGCCGGTCGATATCGACGCATCTCTTGCAACCGCTCTAGCGGCCAAACTAAGCGCCCTAGAGCAATTCTATCGCGATTTTCGCTGGTCAACCGGCCATCTCTCTCTCGCTTCATGCCGAATCTGGTTTCCCTAGCTCAAATATGAACCGCGTTATGGCCCTTTGAACGTCGAAACGCCACAAAAGTCCCATAGAGAAATGCCGTCGGCTCTGGAGTCGGAAGTAAGATAGTAACGTATCGTTTTTACTTTGCAGCTATACGAGGAACCACTTTGCCTACAAAATGACGCTACTCCTGTATTTTTATGATGTTTTTCCGATTTTTGACGATTTTTGGTAAGTACCAAAAAGTGACGTCATCGTGACGTCACGTAGCGTATCAGAACACTCTAAGATTCAACACAAGTCATCTCAGTTCATATTACTATGACATTTAGAACGTCATAGCGATAGTTTGAAGGTAAATAGGTCAAAAAGCGAAAACACTGACAGCGGTCATTTAGTGCGTTTTCCTCAAAACTTATGACCTTCTCTTAATCGAAAATGAGTACTACGCATCAAAAGTGAACAATACATGAAAACTGCGCCCTAATTAGTAGCACATTCTGAAACTAACCAGAGATCTCCAGAGATCTCTAGCTATAAGCGGAGATATAAGCGTTTTTAATTATTTTTTTCAAAACATTGCTGTGACATGGACCTTTGACCTTTCGATCTGCGTAAAGATTATGCTGTAGCTCTTCCTCTCAGCTATCAGACACAAACTACTGCGAATTAATGTATACGGTTGTTAGGACGCAATGAGACTTGCGATTCTCGAGTGAAACAGACATACACGCCTTTTGGACAGGAAGACCGACAAAGAACCTAGAAACTCAGTGACACACTGAGGATGACGAAAATTTCTATCGGGTCAAAGAGCGCGTTATTAATGCTAGTGGGTAGTTATAAAAGAGGCATAATGCTTAGAGAGGCAGACGCGCACATGCACATTGGCGTCGGGATTTCTATTTTAGTAGTTGTGGTCAGTGTGCCAGGAACGGCCCGGTAGGATTTACAGTGCGTTGAACGGGCAATTTGAGCTATATAGCCCGTTCAACGGGCAATTCGGCTCAATGGCACATTCAACGGGTAACATAGGTTATGTAACTTGACGGGCAATTTGGGCTATATAGCACCTTCAACGGGAATTATGGGCTATATATAGCGCCTTCAACGGGCAATTCGGGCTACATAGCGTCTTCAATGGACAATTCGGGCTATATAGCGCCTAAAACGTTAATTCGGGTTAAATAGGGCGTAGAACGGGCAAGTTGGGCTGTATAGGGCGTAAAACGGCAAATCTAGGTCATATAACGCGTTGAAAGGGCAATTGGGGTTATACAGTGCGTTTAACGGGCAATTTGGACTATATGGCACATTCAACGGGTAGCATAGGCCTAATGTAGAGCAATGTGCGCGGGCGACTGCTATCTGTAGCAATGGGCGTAATCTATTACCCGATATGTACGGAATTGGTCGTAAAAGCGTGGTTGCTCTCGTGACGTCAATATGACGTCATGTGATGCACGTTCCGGCCGCAAATTTTAGTGCCAAATTTGACCTTAAACTAAGATGCATTTTGAAGTCCGCAGTGATTGTCACGGTTAAGTATTTATGGCACTATCAATTTTACCCTGTATTGAAGATGACGTCATCGTGACGTCACATGACTATAGAGATAATGTTCTAGATGGCTTCTACTTATGTTTATGTACCTAGTTATGAAGCCGGGTGACGGTAACTATTGCCAAGGTAGGTAAACAAGACGCAAGGCGAACATTTCCTAGAAGTACGTTTGCTATGACGTCAGTTATGACGCACACATATCCCCTGCGCCAAAAAAGGTCGGCACGGCATAAGTTGTCCCTGAAGACTACCTGTAACGTCAAATAAACCGCACCACGTATAATAGCTGAGTAATAGCCTCCGTAAGATGTGGACGTCATGACATCATAGTCACGTCATGGCTTTACGCACGACGTCGAGAAACGCGAACGTTTCACAACGTCAACTATTTGTCACATGATCAACTCTTTCATGTTTTGCTCCATTTTGACGAGTCCTTAAATATAGCCAAAATCTTCATTGACTCATCATTGGAGATTCGCCGAGGAGTAGTCCCACTTTGAAGCGCTCTAGCGCCCAAGCAAAGTGCGATTTGTCCATCGGAGCATACAGTGATATGTAGAGGCATCCTGTTAACCAATTGGCACAAAGATTGCAGCTCTACCATGGTTTTTTTTCAGATTTTTGACAATTTTTAGAAAAAGACTACACTCCGTATGTTTACAATGGGCTGAAATGATCTGTTGCCATGGAAACAAAACTAGGAGATACAATTGCCGTTTTGACTTTTGGGAATTCATGAGACGTCCACTTGAAAGAATCGTGGCGATTTGGAGGCCAATCGACATAGCCGTTTGTGCGTTATGAGGCCATATACATAGGCTATATTTTCCCCATAGTAACGATAGGTATTCTTAACATGGGAATCCCCATAGAAAAATGTTTCGCCCTCTAGCGGGAAAAGTAAAATAGAAGTTTTCTTTCTTTAAGTAAGAAACAACTAGGCGGTAAAATTAGGAGTCCAATGACCCAATTCCGATCTCTTTATTCCCAGTATTAAGCGTATAGTGAATTTATTTCTTCTTTAACTGTTATATTTTTTTTGCCGTCACGTGACGCCCATCGACTGTAACTTTTTTATTTTAAATAGGTAACATCGATTTCCTTAACAAACTTTTGAAGGGTGACGACGATTGAAAAATGCAAGTGGGAAAAAAATGTCCTTCTACTTTTAACATACCGAAGCGGTTAATTATGACGTCATTTTGCGCGAAAACGAGTTAGACGCATCTGAAAATGATACATTATAAAGTTGTGTCCCTCACCAAGAGAAACATTTTGACGTATGTCTCATCTCTCTACATCCCTTATTAAGCAAAGTAGAGCGTTTCTAAGTTATTTTTTATTATTGGATGACATCGACCTTGGCCTTTGACCTTTTGACCTGCGTGACGAATATGTTGTAGCCCTAGTATGTAGCTATGTGCTACTGAGTACTATCAAAGATCGCTTCAGCCATTAGGACGCCAGGGCACCTACATTTTTTGACAAATTTCTCGGTGAGCCAGACAGACATACATACAAACAAACACGACCGACCGACATATGACGAAGATTGAAAATGTTCGTCATAATAAAAGACGCATGTGATCCAGCCATGACAACAATCGACGGCTTTAACAATAACAATAACAACGAGTATAAGGAGATGGTAAAATCAACAAATTGGCAATCAAAAGCCAAAGCTTGCTCACCACAAGGAGAGGAAGAAGGCAGGCCAGGGATAGGACCTGCAGGTACGGTCGTGTGCATTGGGATGTCGCGTATCGGTTTTCGTTGACATGGTCAGAAACTTCGCCGCCGGACCAGTTATCATATAAAAGTCTAATCTTAGACCACGGTTGGAGTATGGACACGACTCGGAATTGACACATGGACCCAGGGCTAAGTTAAGTATATTCGGTCTCAGCATAGAACACGGTTTCGTTTACCCGAACGTGAGAAATCATTGTATACCGCTTCTATCGCTAGTAGGCTTGTAACTTGCCAGCGCGTACCCTAAAGCCGAAGCAACTTAAGTAGTCCTACCAAATATTAAAGCAATCTGAGTTAGATTTAAAAGAATAGACAAATAGCCTACCCCATGGCTGCATTGCTAAAGTTGAGACAAAACCCGTTAATGATGGATAATTCAATAAATCTATAGTCAACCCCTACATGGTTGTTGGTGTCTTGTGTTCGTTCCACGTGAGCATTCGCCATGCTGAAGATAATTGTGTGTTTCAGTCTGACAACGACAGTCGGATGAGACCCCAAATGAGCACGACCATACCGGAGTCACACAACATACTCATATCTTCGAATGCTTCTGGTTCGTCGACACACTTCCTGTTACAAACAGAGCAAGGGAATGCCATGGCCGACGTCTGGGATTGCTCTTGTCACGTTTTCAGCTGACTGACACACATAAGGTCGCTGGAAGGCAGGGCAAATGAGGCATTAGCCTGGTTGGTGGTAGCAACGTCTTTAGGTTGGCTAAATTTCAGGCCATGTTTCAGATACCCGTGTAGCAGTTCTGGCATTATAATGGACTTCGAGGCAAACGTTGCTTTGTACACTACATCTTCCATAGGCATTTGGTCGAACCAAATCTCCTCGCAGTGGAAATTATTGTATTCCGATGCAGTCTGGAGACAGAAGTACCCGACTTCTGCACTTGTTGCCAACCGTTGTACTTGGACCTGATAATAATAGTCATGCGTTGCCTTCAACTCCAGTCGACCTGTCGCGGTCACGTGTAGACATGAAGCTGGTTGTTCCGCAGAGACAGGTTCCTATACTTGTAGGGTTTTTCACCAGCAGGGGCGGGTTCCGCGACACTTGCATGTGACAAGTGCGTCTGGTGAGGCAGCTGGCGCATGGTTAAAGGCGCACAAGATGACTCCACAACCCTCCACGTCCACGCATGAAAAGTGTGCCTAACCCTGACCCCAACCCAACTCTGATCGAGATCTACCCATCATGCCCCAACACTTAAGATTCTAATGATGTGGCCTTGACAGAGTGGGAAGCTCTTAATCGAAAAGCAGGTGAGGCGGCGGGTGAGAAAAGAAAAAGAAAAGAAAAAGGGCACATACCTTGGACCGCAACCCATCCCTGAGCGAGATATACCCGTCATGCCCAAAACTTAAAAGATGGTATTAACGCAACCTGGACAGAACGGGCGGCTTTGACCCTAATGGTAGGTAATGCGGTGGGTGCAAACTAAAGAGCGTACATAACCTTGACCCGCAACCCCAACCCGTGAGTGCAATTTACCCCTATGCACAAACCCTGATGCATAAAAAGATGGTAACGATGTCGTCTTGACAAAGCTGGCGGCCCTTATTCGAAAGGCAAGTGAGGCGGCGGGCGCAAAAGAGGGTACCTAACACTGACACCAACCCAACCCTGATCGAGAGCTACCCGCCATGCCCAAACACTAAAAGATAGTAATGAGAGCGGGTGGCCCGGACTATAAAGGAATGCGAGGGGGCGGGTGCAAAAGAGGTTACCTGACCCTGACCTAACATGACCTTGAGACATCGGGATCAACAGAAAATCGGGAACCACAGTGATCAGCATGATGAGGGATTATTACATATCAGAATGATGAGAGATTGGGATCATTACATATCGCGATTATGAGAGATCGGAATGATAAAAGATCAGGTTGAATACATATTGGGATGATGAGAGATCGGGATAAGTTCATATCTTGATGATTACATATCGGGATGATGCGAAGTCGGGATGATGAGTAATCGGACGATGACATATTGGATTGCATACATATCCGGATGATGAGAGATCGGGCAGATGAGACGTCGGGCTGGTTGCATATCTGGATGATGTGAAATAGGATTGATTACATATCGGAATGACGAGAGATCGGATTGATCACATATCAGATGATGATAGATCGGGAGGATTATATATTGGGATGATGAGATGACATATTGGGATGATGACATATCGGGATGAAGGGAGATGGTGTTCAATCCCCCGAAGTTGTAGAGACGAACTGGCAGAAGGTCGGTCCGGAACTATAGCATTTGAAATGTTGGCACAACGCATGGCATGGGATTCTTACCCGAGGCGACGTAAGGCACGTAAAGATTGGCGAATGGCTGTAAGAGACTCTTCACGCCTCGCATGGTCTCCGGACGGCTGGTCTCCGGATGTCTGGTCTCCGGATAGCTGGTCTCCGGATGGCTGGTCTCCGGACAGCTCATCTCCCGATAGCTGTTCTCTGGATGGCGGGTCTCTCGATGACTGGTGTCCGGATGTCCTGTCTCTGGATCGCTCGTCGACCAGAGGCAGATGGATGGAGTCCCTGAAAAGCAAGGAAAATATACCATCGCAAGTGATAATGGCCGACACGGGAATAACAGCTTTTAAGGAAATAAAAAAATAATTAGCTACGATGAGTCTCCCTCAGCGACAATAACAAGAAAAGGTCTTCTGCCCTCTCCCTTTTGTCCAGGTCTTCGATCGTCTACATGAAACAGGTTCAAACTTGCGCGAATACAACGAACTTTCCGCACGAATTCAACCGAACGATTTTGACGCTACAGATAGTAGATTTATGTTTTTGCGCTTTCATTGCAATTAAATGCCCATTTTACTGGAACATAATTCCGTTTATATGCAATGTGTAAACAGGGCCATAGCGTCATCGTACATATGGGAATGGGGGGGGGGGGGCAAGGAGGGGGGGGGGTAGCCCTTTTCCCAAATCATCAAAAAAATCTTTATGCCCAGGTCATGATGAACTAAATTGAAAACGTCACGGGGCGAATAGGTGATATTGATTGGCCATTTGCCAGTTCACGGTTATTTATATTAAAATTCTCAGTTCACGACTAATTAAAGTCCTTTGTCGCGCCGATCAGATAACACCCTATTCCCAGTTCACGGTGAAATGAAAAGCCCATTCCCGAGGAACGGAAATTCCCCTTGCCCACGTCCTACCTCCTAGTGGTCCTGCATTTCAGACCGCTATTCTGCAATAGGAAGCAAGACCCATAGCATGATTCCACCTCCCAATCCAAGTGAAGTCTGCGTAATTCACAATTCTGGAGCTATATTACCTCGTTAATTTCCAATGCTACCCATGGTGATCGTGAGTGATAGTTGGATGTTATGTCTGGCTGAAGTACTGCTTAAACTTTTACAAAAAATGTCATTCATTCTCTCTCAATGAAATTCACTCTGACTCGTAAATCAAAAGTGGCACAATCATTCTATCAACAAGATTCACTATTTTGTGTAACGGTAAACCACCTAAATGACGTCCCAGTGTGTGCAGTAAAAAGCTCAGTTTGCTTTCTTCGTATCGTAGCATCATCAAAGCATGGACCACGTGATACTCGAGGCAACAAATGTGCCTAAATATTTATAATAATTTACTGGTTCGACCATATTTACCTTGGGACATTATCTTTACTTTGCTTTTGATGTCAGCCATTGCGAGGTACAATAATTGTTGTTTGGCCCAGTATATTTCATTTCATACTGGTCGCAAGGTTAAATTATTGACTGGCTGCGAAATGGGAAGTGTAACCGTGAAAACAAATAGAAAGCACACGGTGCAGCTTGTGTATATATGTGTTGGGGTTCTGAATGAAAGCGTAAAGTGCCGATTTCGACATACGTCCCTTACATTGCATATGCCTGCTACGAAGCTTTAAATATTGGTTGAAGTTTATGAAACTACCAGAATCAAGACATGTACAAAATGCTTTTGAAATAGGGAATTTTAGGAAGCTGGATGAAAGAGGCCAAGTGGCATATGCCGCGAATATAAAATACATTTTAGCTATGCATGGGTGAGGGCATGCATGGATGCAACGATGAGTTCTTTGTCATCCAAACTGGTAGATATAGTGGAATACCGTTAGATCCTGAAATGTGTCAATTATGCGACACCAATTTCGTCATTACTGCATTAGAAACTGAACATCATTATATGTAGAGATATCTGATGCGAAAAAAAGAAGGAAATATATTCAGGCAAGTTATTGTCCGGGGCAAATTTGAAAGCTTTTGAGTTCTAATGCAAAACACACAAAAACCGTTGATAAGCAACTTGGCAGTACAAATTTTGCTTTAAATTTGCTTGAACATGTTTACAAGTGATGCCTTCAGTACCCGTGACCCTCCGTTCTTCTGAACAAGCCAAGCAGCGGCCATGTGAAGAAAAATTGTACCATAAGTTGACGTGTGGAATAGAGTCAAAGTCAATATTCTAATGTCGGCAAAAGCATTCGCCAGGTGACGTTTCGCTAATTGCGCATCAATGGCTGGATGTACGGAGCGCCATTGGTGTCGTTTTGACTGCTGACTGCTCGCTCGACAAAACAACAAATGATATATGTAACGGAAATAATAAAATAACAACCTAGGTTGTAAGATACATACTTCCAGAAAGTATTACCATACGCTTCTAACAGCGCATGTTTGCGCATTACCGTTCAGGATTTGCCGGATAGGACATGTGGCGATGTTGCTTGAAATTAAAAGCGTCACATGGGGCTAGGGTCCGGCTAGCATTGCAAGTCGGTTGGTGCATATTAATATTTCCATGCGGTTCTGTATCCGAACACTATGCCACTATTTATGCCTATGTTTGTGTGACCGTCGGCACCTGACAGCAGGAGGATGTATGTGCATCCTTCGGTGGCCACATGTATTCGCTGCTATGCATATGTTAAAGCAGTATATTCCGTAAATTTGTGTGTTACCAACCTTCTCTCCATGTCAATTAAGTACACTCTGTCATAACTTTAAATCATGAAAGCCTGTGGGCTATCCGGAGAGAAGCAATTTGGTCACCGGAGCAGAAGTTGGTGGCCGGCTTTATATCCCTGCGCGCCTGTTCGCTGTTCGGTATTTTGTGTCTGATGTCGACCGCGGCTCGCTATCACGTCCGCGCGCGATATAAATAAACCGCGAAGTTTTATGTTGAAATGTTTGTTTTACAGACTCCAAGAAATATGAAACATATGCATCAGAATTTTTGAGATACTTTTAGTCTTGATTCTAAAATGTAAAAATATCTAAGATGGGGCATGTAAGTATGTTGCTTTAACACCACCTCGGTCGATCAAGTCTGACTTTGTTACGATATGCGGTGCAAGAGTATGGTCGGATGTAAAGCTGTTATAAATGGGTTTGAGAGATTCGGCCGGCAGTATTTTAAATGAGTATAAAGTAATATAGATTATAGACGGCAGGCAAACATGGGCAACAGATGTTAAGAATATTCTTGTAAAACTCGGATTTGGACTCGGATTTGAACTCGGATTTGAATTGCGTTTCTCAATGAATTTAAGATCAGGCTGAAGGATACTGTAACCCAGGAGTGGTATAGAAGTGTACACGACTCCCCAAAATTAAATGTCTATGCAACATACAAAGATAAATTACAGCAGGAGAAGTACCTGTGTTGTGTCAATATAAGAAAGTTTCGCACCACTCTTGCTAAGTTCAAATGTTCGGCATCTGAACTAGTAATAGAAAAGGGAAGACACGACGGCACCCCAATAGAAAACAGACTATGTCCTAGTTGTGAAATGCGCGATACCACTGTTTTAGAGGATGAGTACCACTTTTTATTAGTCTGCCCATTATATATAGAATTTCGACGAGTGTATTTAGACCCGATGTATTGGAATCAGCCAAGATATGAAAAGTTTACGGAATAAATGGTATCGGAAGAGCAACCGACTCTCCAAAATTTGTCAATCTTTATCTATAAAGCTTTACGTAAGAGAACCGAATATGTCCAATCCAACACGTAAATGTACCCACTAAAATAATCCAAACGTGTTTACTTGAACCAGTGTTACCATGTTATATGCCATTGATGTACATGTTCTGTGGGCCTGATGGCCTTGACACAATAAAGCTATCTATACTATAGATTATATTTACGAGCATAAGCATTACAAAACAGGCTTACCCAAGAAGACACGTTTTTATGCAATCCAGAAACATTTGTGTTATCTTGAGAAGAATAACAACACATTAACATCGCTCATTCAGGCACCAACTCATTTCTTACAATGATAGTATTAGTGATTGGAACAGCTCTTTTCACGCACAAAGATAGGCGAGTGATATCCAATCACATGATAACGATGCGTTATTTTTGACACAAGGCAGCAGTTGTTCGGATGAAATATATGATCCGTTATTGCCACTTCCAAAAAGAATGATAAATAGTGATGGAGATAAATTTGCTAGCCTAGAGGTACGAGAAAACGTCTCAAGCAGACAGTTCTTGTCATTTAAAAAAAGTGAGGGCTAAGTTGGTAGCCTGGATCTAGGAGAAAACGTCTGAAGCAGAAACTCTCTGCCTGTCACTTTTTGTAACGAGGGTTCTGGTATATATCAGTCGTCGGCTACTTGACCAGTACATTCACGCATCATTCCGGGCGGCGCTGGGCGAATTCCCAGGGCAAAGGCGGGCGGGTGTCTGCAAATCAAGGCCGGGGGCCCGGTTACGCCACGAAAGAAACCGTATCCGAAAAGAGGAGTCAAAATGGTACACTGATTATGTTTCTGTACATAATGGCTAAGTATGTATGTTAAATCATCGTTTTGCGGCACATTGTGATCGATATAACCTTGTTGTTATTTTAGGTGCATTAGTTATTATTTCGTGGGCGTCAGTTATGCTTAATAACGCACAATATCTGGTAAACAGACGACAATTAGGTCACATATCTCTGTTTCAACTTTGTACACTGAATATTAAATGTCTTTGCCGTCTTTATATCTTGCATCTTAATATTCATGAAAACATTTTTTAATTCTCAACAAAGGGAAGGATTCTTGTCAATCTTAATTGTGATGGAGGTCCCTTTGTTGCTGTAATTCCCCTCCTTTCTCTTGTTGGCAACTCCCGCTTTTGCTGTGGCGCCTGCATTATGGGTCCCCATGCCGGATGCCTCTTTCAACATTAGATGACCGTTAGTTATTCCGCAATGAGTAACACATATATACATATAAGGATGCATATGTTTGACACTTAACATCGTTACATTTAAACAAAATCTTATTAGACATTGTGCCCGAATGAATAGCGCAGTCAAGAAAGGAAAGTTATTGTTAATGTGCAGGACGCCGTTGGCATCTTTTAGCATTGGAAGTTACCCTACACCCTTTTCCATTGAATTGATACTATTGTTGAAAATAACGAAAAGATGAGGACTGCTCAAAACGGGGGGATCGAAAAACCCCAATTAAAGGTGGTATACCCAATTAAACGTGGTATCGCGAATACCGCAAGGGGCATTTACGTTCCTCCGGAATGGGGTTTTCAATTCACCGTGAACTGGAAATGAGGCAAATAATTATTCGTGAACTGGGAATAGGGTATTATCCGACCGTCGTGATCAAGGATTTTCATTAATCGTGAACTGGGGAATTTAATATTAAATAACCGTGAATCGGGAAATTTATATCATGTATCCACAATTCCTACGTAAGCTCGGTGTTACCCTTCATAATTCATCGAAACCTGGGAAAGAAATTTATTCTGGCTTGTTTTGGCTGACCAGTACGGGGAGAGTGCAGACTGGCATGGGATGGGTTCATCCCGACCTGTCCTGTCTTTTCAGTAACTGTCTGAATCACAGTTTGACTTGTCCTGTCCTGTCGAAAATTGGCGTGGGAGGGGTTCATCCCGTCCTGTCCTGTCTCGTCAGTAACTGTCTGTAGGACAGTTTGACTTGTCATGTTATGTCAGAAGCTTGCGTGGGATAGGTTTATCCCGACTTGTCCTGTGTCGTCAGGAACTGTCTGTGGGACAGTTTGACTTGTCCTTTCCTGTCCTGTCTTGTCAGTAACTGTCTGAATGACAGTTTGACTTGTCATGTTATGTCAGAAGCTGGCATGGGATGGGTTCATCCCGACTTGTCCTGTCTCGTCAGTAACTGTCTCTAGGACAGCTTGACTTGTCTTGTCTTGTCGAGAGCTGGCGTGGGAGGGGTTTATCCCGACCTGTCTTGTCTTGTCAGTACCTGGCCCAATGACAGTTTGACTTCCTATTCTTCAGGCCGGTGGCTTCGCTGCTTTCTCCCATATTTCAACATCGGCCACTTTCGGCCACGGGAATGAAAGGGCCGTAATTTTAAGGGTAATAAAGTTATCTTTTTACTTTCTGGTTAGAACACTGTCTTTGCATGTTAATTTGCGGAAAATATGAGGTTTAAAGAAAGATGGAATGTCAATAAGTCAAATTATGTCACTATAAAATAGTTCGCAGAAGGTCAATTAGTTTAGGGAAAATGAGTAATGATAGCTAATGTAAGCCAGTTAGACAAGTGAGGTCACAGTCAAATGTAGAAATTGTGTACCAATCAGGTGCATAAAAAACGATATTTTGCAATGTTTTCTTACCCATGCCTTCGACCTTGGCAGGTACCTTTCTAGTATGTCATGTAATAATATTTTCAAAAATTGTGGAATGATGCTTTGGGCTGTTTTGACCCCCCCGCCGCCCCCCCCCCCTGAGCCTATTACATGTGTCAGTTTGCCACTGATGTGTAACTTTCCTATTCAAGTTGGACGCCGTTTAGCAGTTTACCCTGGTAGCGACTCCCCAGGCTATATCATAAGACGGATCCCGGATCCCAGTAGTGTGCCCCTTGTGATATGGGGGTTCTACGAAAGATACGGTAACCTCAGCCTAGTAGCAGGGGTGGTGTATGCGTGCGTGTGTAGGGGAGGGGGGGGGGTGGAGGTTGAGTGGGGCGGGGGCTGTGGAGCTCCACTAGGGTAATTACCCCCTCCTCTACAGCTGAAGAGAAGCCTGATCTGCACGTGTATACCTACCGGGTGACCTACATTCGCTGCTCTCCAACTGCAAAGCAACCCGGGGGACCTTGACCTCCCAGCCCGCGCGCACGTGCTCTATGGGCTGGGCTGATCGCGCGTAACCTGATACCAGTAGACAAGCAGTCAACTTCTACCCTCTCTATTGCTAGTACCTACAACTTTCGACTTATCCGTTACAAAGTTAAAATTAAACTAAATTTGACATTCAACCCTCTGTTTACCATTTGGTTACCATATGCCAAATATCACCCGAATTCCTTCTAACGTCGAAACTGACAAGTTACGCTTTGACGATAATCACAAGGATGAGGCGCGGTGTTATTCTCGCTGTGGTATGCTCCATAGGCAAATTATCTTCTGTGGGTACCCTCTACTATAAAAGAGAGCAACTTTCCATGAGTACGTGCTGGTAGTTGAAACTATTTCATGCACTATTTGTGTACATGTGGTATTCTGATTGTTTTGAATAATTTATTATTGATATAAAAAGTTACAGGCGCTGCTAAAATGGATTAGTTTTCATATCAATGGATTAACTCCATCACTGTATGAGCATACACAGTTGGTGCGAGCTATATATTGTCAGCATAACCAAACGTACCGTAATATCATGATCGCTGATACAGCAGTATCCAGATACATTCACACGTTGCCGGAGCTCATCAATGAACACACTAAACAATATTGGCAGTAACACTGCCGCCTATCTGGCTACGTTAAACAGTTTAACAAAGTGCGGTGTTAGAATTCCGCAAGACAACTGCATTTTTAATATTTGTATCTGTAAGTTTTAATGCAAATATTTAACGTAAAAGCACCCCCAGGGACCCACGTTACGTATCTGGCTAGCGACACTTGCCTTCCCAACGCGCGGACCTGGCCCGGGGTCCAAAAATCTAACCCAACAGCTCGCGGCGGCCCGGGACCACGGGGCGTATTAATACGCCCCGGGGTCCAGAACATCCAGTGGATCTGTCTCCCTGACTCGCCTGTGGCCCGGGCCGTATTAATACGCCCCGGGGTCCAGACCTACAAGTGAATCAGTCCTCCCGCCTCGCCGTGGACCCGGGGCG
Organism: Arenicola marina; assembly: GCA_964019135.1. Classification (NCBI taxonomy): domain Eukaryota; kingdom Metazoa; phylum Annelida; class Polychaeta; family Arenicolidae; genus Arenicola; species Arenicola marina. Next base: position 35,838,647 of record OZ025253.1, on the reverse strand, counting down.
TATTAATACGGCCCGGGCCACAGCTCGGGCATTTAAACAGCTGAGTCATCCACAGGCGGGCCTAGCCCTGGTCCCAGAAAACCAGACTACCTCCAGCATACGTGATTCCCACTTGGTAATAATTCCCATTTAAACAAATAGAGTGTTTAGAGATCGGCGCGGGGCGGGCGCGGGCACAGTTCTTGCGGGCGCGGGCACAGTTCTTGCGGGCGCGGGGTGGGGCGGTCAGAGCGCGGGGCAGGCGCAGGGAGATAAGGGGCGCCCGCGCAGATCTCTAGTGCAGACTGACCAGTACAGGGAGAGTGCTTGCTGACCAGTACGGGGTGAGCACTGGCTGACCAGTACGGGGTGAGCGCAGGCTGACCAGGACGGCCTAAGCGCGAAAGTGACCAGTACGGGGTGGGCATTGCGTGACCAGTACGGGGAGAGTTCAGGCTGTCCAGTACGGTTAGTAGACAGCCTGAAAAGTACGGGCAGAGTGCAGACTGAACAGTACGGGGGGACTGCAGGCTGACCAGTACGTGAAGTATGCAGGCTTTCAAAATGTTCCTGTCATTACAATATTACTGTTATAGCCATGACATATATTTATCTGTGAATATTTATATATTAATATGCCAATTCTGGATGGTCAATTGTATAGCTTCATACAGTAGTTGTATTTCATACATGTCATACATATTTTCATGCAATATATGTAGGAGTTTCACTCTTCAGATTTATTTGACAATATATTAGATACAATCTAAAGATACCTTTAGAGTGGATAAGTAAAGTATTAATGGAAATGATTACGAGATGTGCGGCATTCAGGAATACTTGTACATGTTAATGGCTATGTAGTGTGTGTACCAAAATGGCTTTAACTTTAGGTAATATAAAAAATCATATTAATGTTTAGAAAATCTGATACTTCAAGAATAGGCTTCACACTTAAGACATTTTTGATTCAGTGTAATAGAATTTGTAACATTCCAGAATACATGGCATTGGCGTTATAGGTATATGCCACCCCTGGTTGTGTCATTTTGCTAAATTATTTATGTCATCTAGTAATTTAAACATACATACTTTCTAGGTTTTTTGATGTTAAGTAATCATGTAAATCATACTCATATATGTTATCTCAGAATTAACTTCAGGTAAACCAAAACCGTATACCTTTGTTTACAAAGAGCAGATACTTCAACAGTAGGCTTCATAATTAAGACATTTTTGATTCAGTCTATTACAAATAACTGATAGTTGAAATTGATAGAGATAGCACTCTGCATGATGTTATGAAGGTTAAATGTTAGTAGCACTTTGTTTAGATAGCATGATATTGCTATGTAAATGGATACACACATGTACCGGCACTTAAAATTCCTATATATACTAATTAGCCCATGGCCTAGCAGTATTAAATAAAAAACTAATCATTGATGTAACTAATTGGAAATATACATAGTTTATAAGTATAGTGCTAATGTTGGATTATTGAAATTTGCAACATTCCAGAATACATGGCATTGGCTTTATAGGTCTATGTCAGCCCTCTTGATGTCAATTTGCTAAATTACGATGAAATTCTGAATATCCACATTTGTGTAATCATCAGATTTGTTTTGACAAATATAAGTTGAATTCTAATATATGATTTGATGATCTGAGTTATAAACTACATAAATAAAAGCCTATGTAAGACTTATTCTACTTAATGATTTAGAACTATATGAGCTAGCAATTGATATATGTCTCCAAATATTTATATATAAACGTGTCAAATAGGTTCAAAAGCATGAGCAGTTCTGGTAAGAACCAGTGCAACAACTGTCTCCCAGACCAATGTTCTATATACACCGCCGAATCAGTGGCTCTAATAATGACACTTGAATATATAGAAAACTCACTACATGACAAATATATCATTTAGAAAACTCACTACATGACAAATATATCATATAGAAAATTCACTACATGGCAAATCTATCATATACTCAGATTCCCTATCATGTATAAAAGCCATAGAATATCGGAAATATGAAAATCCCTTAATACAAGATATACTTATAAAGTGCAATAATTTGATATGCAATAGGAAGGCGGTAGTTTTCTGCTTGATCCCTAGCCATATAGGCATAGACGGAAATAGTCTAGCAGACGCTGCCGCCAAAGAGGCTTTGAATGACAATGTCTTGCCAGTCCAGTGTCCATGCCCAGACTTGAAGCCGTACAAACATAATATAATAAAGGAAGGTTGGCAATCGTCCTAGCATGAAAGTTCTCACAACAAATTAGAACGGCTTCAGCCTACTGTGGGTACCAAACGGCCATAAATCCGCGGTAGGCGGAGGGACGTTGTCATTCGGAGACTCCGAATTGGACATATTTACCTCACCCTTTGCTATCTCCACCTCCAGAATGTGTTCCCTGTCAGGAACCCCTGAAAGTGGAGCACAGTCTCTTGATGTGCGTTGACAAACTAGGGATGAATATCACCAAACAACAGATTTAAGACACCTGTTTAATACTGTACCTAATCAAAAGATTTTAGACTATTTTTCTGTAATAAATCATGTCAAATGCGTATAAAATCTAGTCAAATGTTTATGAGATCTAAACACATGTATATGAGTGAACAGCTAAATATCGTTTTGGCCGCCACTTTAAAAATGGCCGCGGAAAGCAGAAAAATTGGCTTTTAGTAAAAAACGATTTTGTTTCAAGATTTTCTGCCTCAAGTCGTGATAGAAGTTACGTATATTTGCCCAGTAAAAAGATCAGCATCTGCCAAGATATATTTTGCAAACGTTTTTGACCGTCATTTTCAAAATGGCCGCCGAATTAAGGAAAATTGACTTTGCCTGCGAAAACTGATTTTGTTTCAGGATTTTCTACCTCATATCGTAACAGAACGTATATTTGCTCTGTAGCATATTCTGAATCCGCCAAGATATATATTGCGCAAGTTTATGGCCGCCATTTTTGGAAATGGCGGCCAAAAGATATTTAGCTGTATACTACTCAAGTCCATCACATTATTTCATACTCATGATGTGCCAGGCAATCTAAAAACCACAGTGGCGCCTAGTCCCTCGATTTGGTATTCAACTTCAAGATTTGAAGGCCCTGGCTCACGGACTATAAGTTATATATCAGCATGGAGTGGGGGGGGGGGGGGGGGCTGGGGCATGTCTCACTCCTCTCTGCCATATATGAGAGGGGCGGGATACCTTTTCCGATGTCCGCGATGGGCATTCAGAAATTCTTAGACATATGCGTTTCCCCATTTACTGCCATTTACTGCAAATTGCTTTCCCTAATTCTTGGGGATTCGCGATTCAGAGCAGGTTTCCCCCACTTCTTCCCCATATATCACGTGTGCTGACTATGTCAACTGTTGCACACTGTTCAACACCATCGTTGTACTCACTTTTGTACTTTCACCTTTGGTTCCTTGGTCTATCAATAGTTGGGAAATATATTCCACCGGTTTTTATCTGTATCCGGATTAATATGCGCTCAAGGAACGCTGAATATTCTTGAACCGTGATATAACAGCACGTGCTGAAACCCAGTATCCAGAACGTTACTGTCCTTAAAGATGTAACCGCTGATTCACTCCGTACATATTGCACACGTTCCACCCGATGTTAGTGAACCCAACGTATGGCCTCATACATTACGCCTGACTGGTTCCCGGTAAAAAGGTGTATGTTGGAGTACACCATACCGTCCTCACCCATCACGCCACCCCACCGCTATCTTCATGCCCTCTACACCCATCACATCACCCATCCCGCTCACCAAGCCCTCTCCACCCATCATGCCACCCCCAACCCGATCACCATACCCTCTCCACCCATCACATCACCCCACCCCGCTCACCATAGCCTCTCCACCCATCATGCCACCCCAGCCAGCTCAACATACCCTCTCCACCCATCACACCACCCCACCCCACTCACTATACCCTCAGCATCCATCACTTCACCCCACATCACTCACCATACCCTCTCCACCCATCACTCCCCTCCACACCACATCACTCACCATACCCTCCCCACTCATCACTCCACTCCACCTTGCATCACTTACCTTACCCTCTCCACCAATCGCTCCCCTCCACACCACATCACTCACCATACCCTCTCCACCCATCACCCCACCCCACATCACTCACCATACCCTCTCCACCCATCACCCCACCCCACATCACTCACCATACCCTTTCCACCGATCACTCCATCCCACAACGTTCACCGTACCCCGTGTCCGGCCTATCATGGTCCTCTCCAACATTCTCTCCGAACAATATAGGGGCAATATGGTACAATGTTCTTAGCGACCATGAGCAGAAAGAGAGTTTTCCTACTTATATGGCCATATGTTCTTATTTACTTTTAAAGGCCCAAAGGTTAGCAACTCGTCAATCGTGATGGATGGCAGTGCGTGATGCGCATAATGCCACATGTGGCATGGAGGAGCTCTGTATAATAAACCTATAGCGGTACAGGCTGTGAGAGGTAAACACCTCCTTAGAATGCTGGGTACACCGCATGTCTTTTCCCTTAATAAAACATCTGGTCTACACTTACGTATATGTCTGAAGTGGCATCCATATATCAGTATTACTACCGCCCATCCTAGATCACTAGATTGAGAAACACCTTCAGACACTCTGAAATGTGTTCTTTTTAACTATGTGATGCATTATTATACTGGCAACACTACTTGAGACAGACGGTGACGCCGGGTCGACGTGATAACACTCAGCAATCTGACTTTGGTTAGCGAGACTACACAACCTACCTATTCATCTATTCAATTTCACTTCAGGGTTACATGTATAAACATGACAGCTCATACAGTAAGTGCACTGACGGAACAGTCCTAATATCCATTGGAAATAACCCTTTCATTATGGAGGTGCGAATATACAAATCGTAAGCAGGCCCTTGCAGTGAAACAATATGACATTCCATAATATGATTAGTTAAAACCGCGTCATCTGCACCAATATTACATTCCACTCAAGAAATTTAAAATGCACAAATGCGTCTTTTTGCCGTAGTAACTGCGAATATTATGATCTAAAGTAAGATTAGTTAAGAAGATAAAATAATTGTGATGTTGGAAATGGAGACGTATGGTGGGATAATTCCAATTTAGCTTGCCGATGGACTTGGAAGTTGAGGCGGTATTGGCAGCGCCAGTTTTTTGTTGCATACTCTTTGCTATATATACACTATGGGATGTGGGGCTTAGTGCAGATGACCGCGTGGGGACTAATAATGAACGAAGAAGTTAAGCGCTCGTGGGGTCACCCATCACTCAAACCTCACACCTGGGTCACCCATCACTCAAATCTCACACCTTGGTCACCGATCACTCAGACCTCACACCTTGGTCACCCATCACTCAGACCTCACATCTTGGCCACCCATTACTCAGACCTCACACCTTGGTCACCCATTACTCAGACCTCACAAATTGGTCACCCATCACCCAGACCTCACGCCTTGATCACCCATCACTCAGACTTCACGCCTACGTGAGCGCGATGTGGTCTTGTTATGGTGATGCGATTATGGTGTTTTGTTTTCATGCCAGTACCATTACGGTGCCGGTTTCGATGTGGGCCCTGTTTTCCATGTGAGCATCCATGTCAGTTATCTTAACCAGCGATAAGGCCAGCCTGCCCTCGACCTTTTGTGGATAACTGTGACTTGGGCTTACAAGTCAGGTGGTCTAAATTCGCCTGGCTTTTCGCCATGTGGCCATACTCGAGGATAATGCCTGTTTACTCCAACCGGACATATTGCAATATATATATATATATATATATACTTATATATAATAAAATATTTCATCCTCGCGTTGTATGTATCTACTCGCATGATATATACGGCCAATGCATTAGTAACCTCAAACATCGTAATAATGCTACACACATTTGTTCTAGAAGGAAGACCATGGAAAGTAAACCGTGTTACAATGAGTCACATTACTGTACGTAGTTTAAATGTAAGGGGACAAGGAAGAGGACATACATTCTGAATTAACTCAGCAGCAAGAACGCCTCAATTTCGTTTCTACAAGATGTACTTTTTACATGAAAGCGTAGAAATCGAACTGGAGAAATAATTTGCTGCTAAATGTTATATTTTAACTCGCCTTCTTCGCAACGTTACACATGCATTTGCTAAGGAGCATCCAACACGCTTAAACAATCACTCTCGATAACACAGAAGCAAGAATTGAGATGGCAGTGTCCGTACAAGTCGTAGCAGTGTCCCCACAGGTCGTAGCAGTGTCCATACAGGTCGTAGCCGCACAGCAGTGTCTCCACAGGTTGTAGCAGTGTCCCTAGAGGTCATGGCAGCAGTGTCCCTACATGTCATGGCAGCAGTGTCCCCACCTGTCGTAGCCGTGTCCCTGCAGGTTGAAGCAGTGTCCCGACCGGTCGCAGCAGTGCCCCTGCATGTCGTAACAGTGTCCTCGCTGGCCCTATGAGTTTCCCTACAGGTCATAGCAGTGTCCCCAAAGGTCGTAGCAGTGTCCCTACAGGTCGTAGCAGTGTCCCCACAGGTCGTAGCAGTGGCCCTACAGGTCATAGCAGTGTCCTCATTGGCCGTAGCTGTGGCCCCACAGGTCATGGCAGCAGTGTCCCTACATGGCATGGCAGTGTCCCCGCAAGTCGTAACAGTGTCCTTACAGGTCGTAGCTGTGTCCGCATAGGTCGTATCGGTGTCTCCACAGGTCGTATCGGTGTTTCCACAGGTCGCAGCAGCGTCCCCATATGTCGTAACCGTGTCCCTACAGGTTGAAGCAGTGTCCCCACAGATCGTAGCAGGTAGCAGTGTCTCTGCATGTCGTAGCAGTGTCCCTAGAGGTCGTAACAGTGTCCTCACTGGCCCCAGGAGTTTCCCTACAGGTCATAGCAGTGTCCCAACATGTCGTAGCAGTGTCCTTACAGATCGTGGCAGTGTCCCCACAGGTTTTAGCAGTGTCCCCACAGGTCGTAGCAGTGTCCCTACAGGTCGTAGCAGTGTCCCCACAGGTCGTAATAGTGTCCTCATTGGCCGTAGATGTGTCCCCACAGGTCGTAGTTTTGTCTCTATAGGTCGTAGCAGCGTCCCTACGGGTCATAGCATTGCCCTCACTGTTCGCAGCAGTGACGTCACATGTCATAGCAGTGTCCGTACAGGTCGTAGAAGTGTTCCCACAGGTCGTGGCAGTGTCCATACAGGTCGTAGCAGTGTCCTCCTCACAGGTCGTAGCAGAGCCCCACAGGTCGTAGCAGTGTCCCTGCATGTTGTAGCAGTATCACTACAGGTCGTAGCACTGTCCCCACAGGTCGTAACTCTGTCCCCACAGGTCGTAGCAGTGTCCCTACAGGTCGTAGCAGTGTCCCTGTAGGTCGTAGCAGTGTCCCCATATGTCGTAGCGGTGTTCCTACAGGTCTCAGAAGAGTCCTCACTGATCGTAGCGCTGCCGGTACAGGTCGCAGCAGTGTCCCCACAAGTCGTAACAGTGTCCTTACCGGTCGTAGCTGTGTCCCTACATGTCGTAGCAGTGTCCCCATAGGTCGTATATCGGGGTTCCCACAGGTCGCAGCAGTGTCCCTGTAGGTCGTAGCAGTGTCCTCACTGATCGTAGCAGTGCCGTTACAGGTCGCAGCAGTGTCCTCTCGGGTCGTAGCAGTGTCCCTATAGGTCTTAGCAGTGCCGGTACATGTCGCAGCAGGGTCCCCACAAGTCGTAGAAGTGGCCCAACAGGTCGCATCAATATCCTCGTAAGTCATAGAAACATAATCGTAAGTGATACGTGACCTATTCTAAAACAGCGGTTTGTCTTAACATTGAAGAACGACCAGACGTGTGCGGATCAATCGGCACACATCGCACAGACCGCCTACCCCACAACCAACCAGGTATCTATCTTCACTAACAGTGCGAAGTGTCATATGTTGTTTTAAGGAACAGTCTTTTTTGGAGACGTGTTACATGACAAGCCTTTCTCTAAGTGACCGCGCGATATAAAGTGCCCCTCCTAGGCGCTGGTGCTGAACTAATATAAAACCAACGTGTAAGTGTGTTGTGTTTTGAGCTATTGATCGATTACGAAGATGGAACACAGTTAAACTTGTTTATGTATCACTTTTCGTTGGCGAGGCGGCGGGTTGCCAACGACCAAGGCACATATTTGGCAGCTGAGCGAGAGACGACCCTTTTAAGCCGCCCGATCCCCCCACCCACCTCAGTTAAGACTGTCAAAGCCTCTTACAGTCGTGCTCGCCAAAGACTTCTTATCTTGTCACCTCTTGAAAATCCCTTGTCCACGACTATGTCAGTCAGTGACAATTAGGCCAGTAAAAGAAATGGAAAGACAGGCATCAACGCATTTAACGCCACGCGGTACTTTAATGGTAACCGACATCACTTATATATGGGGTGCGGCAGAATTCCTGCGCCGAAACCGGGTGGGGGCGGGGGGGGGGCAGGGTCGGATCCATAAAATCTAGACAGGGGGCCGGTTTCAGGTTGGGATCGAGATATGCTGGATATGGGGGGGGGGCAGTTTTGGTTTTCTTGGATGTTTTTACCTAGGTTTTTCCAAAGCTCTTGATACTCTTGATTTGTAATATTAATCCATGTACGTACATTAAGCCGAATGGCCCTTTTAGAAGAGCAAAACATGTGTTTTGGGTCCCATAAAAGCGACCCCACAGGGACACTCGACCAATTCTCGCACTCTGTTGTCAGTGGCCAATGTTGACACCAGTTCCGGGAAAAACCCATCCCGGTATACGTGTCAGAAATTGAAATTTTATCATATTATGTTACAGTTTGACAAATTAGTTTATGTGGCGAAGATTGGCGTCTTAGACGCTGAAACTTACTGTGTAAGACCCATTTTAGTTTTCCAATCATGCGTTGTTTTGCTGCCACCATTCACGTTACAGATCTTGTCACTCAGTGGTTACCGCTGTGTCAATGCGCGTAACTGATATTTACATAAATAGTTCCAACAAACCAACCGAACTTAATAGCTATAGACCTCAATCATATGAACTCCAACTATAGAAATACAGCCACAATTTGCGAAAACAAAAGGTTCATTTTACAAATAGATACCATTTTGCCTAAAACAATATGTTCGTTAGAACTATCTCGGCCGCAGAGGCGTAATCACTTTGATGACGTCATATCTCCAAGGAAACACGTCGCGGGCAACACTTAGTTGCAGGTGCTATTGAGCGCCACTGTTATTGTTATGATTTCGACCAAATATTTAGGTGCAGTTGTGAGTATCATTGTCATCGTTAGATCTCCGTGTTGAATTAATGGCGACGTTTGAAGTTCTATTCGAGCGAGAAAATACATATGGCATTGCTTCTCGTGCGAGATGGGTTTATCTCAGCACGCATCTCCGAAATTTTGGAGACTTGTGCTGAGATAAACCCATCTCGCACTCGACGCAATGCCATATGCATATCGTGTAAATAGTTTTGTTTTAGTATGTTCGCTCTCTGCTGTGCATTTTGTTAACTTGGGCGGAACCATTATTTCAGTTGCGACGTGTGCAACTATTGAAACAAATTGAAGTGTTCCCTGCTGTCTAACCGCTCGAGACGGGCGGTGGCGCAGTTTTGATGACCTAACACTTAACAACGTGACTGACTACCGGAGCTCCCTACGCTACCCTCCTCCACCCTCCCTGTCCTGGCTAGCAGGGTGAGGCCCGATCCCACCCGGTCACGCTGGCCATTAGTCACCACCACAGGGCTTATTGATCCGGCAATCTACTAAATCAATTGAATTCAATCTGACATATCATCATCAATCCTATTGCACCCATAATGCATGTGCAAACGTAAACATCTCTATAATATTATCTGGCTTAGCGATTGGTAATGGTATGACAACCCATATATATGATACTTAATCTTGTGATTACACGTGATTCAACTAGCTATGGGGATATAGGGATATCAGATAATTGACTAGTCCACACTTTTTCCGTACTGTATACAAGTTAAATTAATCGCCGAGCTCTCATTGTCACTGTATGGTCTTTCCTGACTTGAACACGCACTGCTATTGGCCCTATGTTTGTCTTTGGCTCATGACGCCACCACAACCGTCAGCACACCGGACATCACCGAAAACACCCATTAAAGTTGGCCGTACAATCACACCCGCCAGCTCACACATAAGACATCATCGAAAACACCCATTAAATCTGATTATACTCTCGCAAAAAATAGGACATCCTTGAAAATAGAATGAGTGAAAAATTGACCCAGTCTGTGATATTGCGAGCGATTGTATGTCGTTCACGGGTTAGTACAGTGGCGACTCGGGTAGAGAGCGAAGAGAGGTTTGCGGAGCGGCTACACCATTAGCCAGCGACGGTACGGTTAGCAGAGCCGCGACGCGGTTAGCGAGAGCTGACACGGTCGGCAAGCGGCGACCCGGTAGCGAGCGGCGTCACGGTTAGCCAGTGACACGGTTAGCAGTGCGGCGACACGGTAGCGAGAGGCGACAGGGTTAGGGAAGCAGCCCTTTCATCAACAAAGCACTTTTATAGGGATCTTCGTTTCAAAACATTCTGCCGCGTTTTGTCTCATATCGATCGCAATACTAAGGCTATGTGAACAGTTTCGAGCCAATTAATAAAATGATGCATATTACACTAAAATGAAGAATTATCATTCGCATGTAACAAAGCTGTGACATTGGCCATCGATAAGGATGGGAGCTCGTGTCGATAACGAAGGGATATTGCGTCTGAAAAGAGGATATTTTCTTGATAAGGAAGGGATCTCGAGTCGATAAGGAGGGGATCTTGAGTCGAAAAGGAAGAGATCACATGTCTAAAAAGAGGATCTTGCGTCGATAAGGAGGGAATCACGTGTCGATGAGGAGGGAATCTAGTGTCGATGAGGAGGGAATCACGTGTCGATAAGGAGGGAATCACGTGTCGATGAGGAGGGGATCTCGTGTCGATAAGGAGGGAATCTCGTGTCGATGAGGAGGGAATCACGTGTCGATGAGGAGGGGATCTGGTGTTGATAAGGAGGGGATCTGGTGTCGATGAGGAGGGGATCTGGTGTTGATAAAGAGGAGATCTCGTGTCGATAAGGATGGGATCACGTGTCGATGAGGAGGGGATCTCGTGTCGATGAGGAGGGGATCTGGTGTCAATAAAGAAGGGATCTCGTGTCGATAAGGAGGGGATCTGGTGTCGACGAGGCGGATATCTCGTGTCGATGAGGAGGGGATCGGGTGTCAATAAAGAAGGGATCTCGTGTCGATAAGAGGGGGATCTCGCGTCAATAATAAAGGGATCTCGATTGGATGAGGAGGGGATCTCGTGTCGATAAAGAAGGGATTTCGTGTGGATGTGGATGGGATATCGTGCCAATGAAGAAGGGATCTCGTGTCGATAAGCAGGGGATCTCGTGTCGATGAGGAAGGGATCTGGTGTCGACAAGGAGGGGATCTCGTGTCAATAAGGAGGGGTTCTGGTGTCGACGAGGCGGATATCTCGTGTCGATGAGGAGGGGATCTGGTGTCAATAAAGAAGGGATCTCGTGTCGATGAGGAAGGGATCTTGTGTTGATAAAGAGGGGATCTCGTGTCGATAAGGTTGGGATCACGTGTCGATGAGGAGGGGATCTCGTGTCGATAAGGAGGGGATCTGGTGTCGACGAGGCGGATATCTCGTGTCGATAAGGAGGGGATCTCGTGTCGATGAGGATGGGATCTTGTGTCGATAAGGAGGGGATCTCGTGTCGATAAGGAGGGGATCTGGTGTCGACGAGGCGGATATCTCGTGTCGATGAGGAGGGGATCTGGTGTCAATAAAGAAGGGATCTCGTGTCGATAAGGAGGGGATCTGGTGTCGACGAGGCGGATATCTCGTGTCGATGAGGAGGGGATCTGGTGTCAATAAAGAAGGGATCTCGTGTCGATAAGAGGGGGATCTCGCGTCAATAATAAAGGGATCTCGATTGGATGAGGAGGGGATCTCGTGTCGATTAAGAAGAAGGGATTTCGTGTGGATGTGGATGGGATATCGTGCCAATAAAGAAGGGATCTCGTGTCGATAAGCAGGGGATCTCGTGTCGATGAGGAAGGGATCTTGTGTCGACAAGGAAGGGATCTCGTGTCGATGAGGAGGGGTTCTGGTGTCGACGAGGCGGATATCTCGTGTCGATGAGGAGGGGATCTGGTGTCAATAAAGAAGGGATCTCGTGTCGATGAGGAGGGGATCTTGTGTTGATAAAGAGGGGATCTCGTGTCGATAAGGATGGGATCACGTGTCGATGAGGAGGGGATCTCGTGTCGAAAAGGAGGGGATCTGGTGTCGACGAGGCGGATATCTCGTGTCGATGAGGAGGGGATCTGGTGTCAATAAAGAAGGGATCTCGTGTCGATGAGGATGGGATCTTGTGTCGATAAGGAGGGGATCTGGTGTCGACGAGGCGGATATCTCGTGTCGATGAGGAGGGGATCTGATGTCAATAAAGAAGGGATCTCGTGTCGATAAGGAGGGGATCTGGTGTCGACGAGGCGGATATCTCGTGTCGATGAGGAGGGGATCTCGTGTCGATGAGGATGGGATCTTGTGTCGATAAGGAGGGGATCTCGTGTCGATAAGGAGGGGATCTCGTGTCGACGAGGCGGATATCTCGTGTCGATGAGGAGGGGATCTGGTGTCAATAAAGAAGGGATCTCGTGTCGATAAGGAGGGGATCTGGTGTCGACGAGGTGGATATCTCGTGTCGATGAGGAGGGGATCTGGTGTCAATAAAGAAGGGATCCCGTGTCGATAAGAGGGGGATCTCGCGTCAATAATAAAGGGATCTCGATTGGATGAGGAGGGGATCTCGTGTCGATAAAGAAGGGATTTCGTGTAGATGTGGATGGGATATCGTTCCAATAAAGAAGGGATCTCGTGTCGATAAGCAGGGGATCTCGTGTCGATGAGGAAGGGATCTCGTGTCGATAAGGATGGGATCTCGCGTCAATAAAGAAGGAATCTCGTGTGGATGAGGAGAGGATCTCGTGTCGATAAGCAGGGGATCTCGTGTCGATAAGGAGGGGATCCCGCGTCAATAAGAAGGGATCTCGCGTGGATGAAGAGGGGACCTCGTGTCGATAAGGAGGGCACCTTGCGTCGATGAGGAGGGGACCTCGTGTAGATAAGGAGGGGATCTTGCGTCAATAAAGAAGGGATCTCGTGTGGATGAGGATGGCATCTCGTGTCGATAAGGAGGGGATCTCGCGTCAATAAAGAAGGGATCTCGTGTCGATAAGAAGGGGATCTCGCGTCTATAATAAAGGGATCTCGAGTGGATGAGGAGGGGATCTCGTGTCGATAACGAAGGGATTTCGTGTGGATGTGGATGGGATATCGTGCCAATAAAGAAGGGATCTTGTGTCGATAAGCAGGGGATCTCGTGTCGATAAGGAGGGGATCTGGTGTCGACGAGGCGGATATCTCGTGTCGATGAGGAGGGGAAATGGTGTCAATAAAGAAGGGATCTCGTGTCGATAAGGAGGGGATCTGGTGTCGACGAGGCGGATATCTCGTGTCGATGAGGAGGGGATCTGGTGTCAATAAAGAAGGGATCCCGTGTCGATAAGAGGGGGATCTCGCGTCAATAATAAAGGGATCTCGATTGGATGAGGAGGGGATCTCGTGTCGATAAAGAAGGGATTTCGTGTGGATGTGGATGGGATATCGTTCCAATAAAGAAGGGATCTCGTGTCGATAAGCAGGGGATCTCGTGTCGATGAGGAAGGGATCTCGTGTCGATAAGGATGGGATCTCGCGTCAATAAAGAAGGAATCTCGTGTGGATGAGGAGAGGATCTCGTGTCGATAAGCAGGGGATCCCGCGTCAATAAGAAGGGATCTCGCGTGGATGAAGAGGGGACCTCGTGTCGATAAGGAGGGCACCTTGCGTCGATGAGGAGGGGACCTCGTGTAGATAAGGAGGGGATCTTGCGTCAATAAAGAAGGGATCTCGTGTGGATGAGGATGGCATCTCGTGTCGATAAGGAGGGGATCTCGCGTCAATAAAGAAGGGATCTCGTGTCGATAAGAAGGGGATCTCGCGTCTATAATAAAGGGATCTCGAGTGGATGAGGAGGGGATCTCGTGTCGATAAAGAAGGGATTTCGTGTGGATGTGGATGGGATATCGTGCCAATAAAGAAGGGATCTCGTGTCGATAAGCAGGGGATCTCGTGTCGATGAGGAGGGGATCTCGTGTCGATGAGGATGGGATCTTGTGTCGATAAGGAGGGGATCTGGTGTCGACGAGGCGGATATCTCGTGTCGATGAGGAGGGGATCTGGTGTCAATAAAGAAGGGATCTCGTGTCGATGAGGATGGGATCTTGTGTCGATAAGGAGGGGATCTGGTGTCGCCGAGGCGGATATCTCGTGTCGATGAGGAGGGGATCTGATGTCAATAAAGAAGGGATCTCGTGTCGATAAGGAGGGGATCTGGTGTCGACGAGGCGGATATCTCGTGTCGATGAGGAGGGGATCTCGTGTCGATGAGGATGGGATCTTGTGTCGATAAGGAGGGGATCTCGTGTCGATAAGGAGGGGATCTGGTGTCGACGAGGCGGATATCTCGTGTCGATGAGGAGGGGATCTGGTGTCAATAAAGAAGGGATCTCGTGTCGATAAGGAGGGGATCTGGTGTCGACGAGGCGGATATCTCGTGTCGATGAGGAGGGGATCTGGTGTCAATAAAGAAGGGATCCCGTGTCGATAAGAGGGGGATCTCGCGTCAATAATAAAGGGATCTCGATTGGATGAGGAGGGGATCTCGTGTCGATAAAGAAGGGATTTCGTGTGGATGTGGATGGGATATCGTTCCAATAAAGAAGGGATCTCGTGTCGATAAGCAGGGGATCTCGTGTCGATGAGGAAGGGATCTCGTGTCGATAAGGATGGGATCTCGCGTCAATAAAGAAGGGATCTCGTGTGGATGAGGAGAGGATCTCGTGTCGATAAGCAGGGGATCTCGTGTCGATAAGGAGGGGATCCCGCGTCAATAAGAAGGGATCTCGCGTGGATGAAGAGGGGACCTCGTGTCGATAAGGAGGGCACCTTGCGTCGATGAGGAGGGGACCTCGTGTAGATAAGGAGGGGATCTTGCGTCAATAAAGAAGGGATCTCGTGTGGATGAGGATGGCATCTCGTGTCGATAAGGAGGGGATCTCGCGTCAATAAAGAAGGGATCTCGTGTCGATAAGAAGGGGATCTCGCGTCTATAATAAAGGGATCTCGAGTGGATGAGGAGGGGATCTCGTGTCGATAAAGAAGGGATTTCGTGTGGATGTGGATGGGATATCGTGCCAATAAAGAAGGGATCTTGTGTCGATAAGCAGGGGATCTCGTGTCGATAAGGAGGGGATCTGGTGTCGACGAGGCGGATATCTCGTGTCGATGAGGAGGGGATCTGGTGTCAATAAAGAAGGGATCTCGTGTCGATAAGGAGGGGATCTGGTGTCGACGAGGCGGATATCTCGTGTCGATGAGGAGGGGATCTGGTGTCAATAAAGAAGGGATCCCGTGTCGATAAGAGGGGGATCTCGCGTCAATAATAAAGGGATCTCGATTGGATGAGGAGGGGATCTCGTGTCGATAAAGAAGGGATTTCGTGTGGATGTGGATGGGATATCGTTCCAATAAAGAAGGGATCTCGTGTCGATAAGCAGGGGATCTCGTGTCGATGAGGAAGGGATCTCGTGTCGATAAGGATGGGATCTCGCGTCAATAAAGAAGGAATCTCGTGTGGATGAGGAGAGGATCTCGTGTCGATAAGCAGGGGATCTCGTGTCGATAAGGAGGGGATCCCGCGTCAATAAGAAGGGATCTCGCGTGGATGAAGAGGGGACCTCGTGTCGATAAGGAGGGCACCTTGCGTCGATGAGGAGGGGACCTCGTGTAGATAAGGAGGGGATCTTGCGTCAATAAAGAAGGGATCTCGTGTGGATGAGGATGGCATCTCGTGTCGATAAGGAGGGGATCTCGCGTCAATAAAGAAGGGATCTCGTGTCGATAAGAAGGGGATCTCGCGTCTATAATAAAGGGATCTCGAGTGGATGAGGAGGGGATCTCGTGTCGATAAAGAAGGGATTTCGTGTGGATGTGGATGGGATATCGTGCCAATAAAGAAGGGATCTCGTGTCGATAAGCAGGGGATCTCGTGTCGATGAGGAGGGGATCTCGTGTCGATGAGGATGGGATCTTGTGTCGATAAGGAGGGGATCTGGTGTCGACGAGGCGGATATCTCGTGTCGATGAGGAGGGGATCTGGTGTCAATAAAGAAGGGATCTCGTGTCGATGAGGATGGGATCTTGTGTCGATAAGGAGGGGATCTGGTGTCGACGAGGCGGATATCTCGTGTCGATGAGGAGGGGATCTGATGTCAATAAAGAAGGGATCTCGTGTCGATAAGGAGGGGATCTGGTGTCGACGAGGCGGATATCTCGTGTCGATGAGGAGGGGATCTCGTGTCGATGAGGATGGGATCTTGTGTCGATAAGGAGGGGATCTCGTGTCGATAAGGAGGGGATCTGGTGTCGACGAGGCGGATATCTCGTGTCGATGAGGAGGGGATCTGGTGTCAATAAAGAAGGGATCTCGTGTCGATAAGGAGGGGATCTGGTGTCGACGAGGCGGATATCTCGTGTCGATGAGGAGGGGATCTGGTGTCAATAAAGAAGGGATCCCGTGTCGATAAGAGGGGGATCTCGCGTCAATAATAAAGGGATCTCGATTGGATGAGGAGGGGATCTCGTGTCGATAAAGAAGGGATTTCGTGTGGATGTGGATGGGATATCGTTCCAATAAAGAGGGGATCTCGTGTCGATAAGCAGGGGATCTCGTGTCGATGAGGAAGGGATCTCGTGTCGATAAGGATGGGATCTCGCGTCAATAAAGAAGGGATCTCGTGTGGATGAGGAGAGGATCTCGTGTCGATAAGCAGGGGATCTCGTGTCGATAAGGAGGGGATCCCGCGTCAATAAGAAGGGATCTCGCGTGGATGAAGAGGGGACCTCGTGTCGATAAGGAGGGCACCTTGCGTCGATGAGGAGGGGACCTCGTGTAGATAAGGAGGGGATCTTGCGTCAATAAAGAAGGGATCTCGTGTGGATGAGGATGGCATCTCGTGTCGATAAGGAGGGGATCTCGCGTCAATAAAGAAGGGATCTCGTGTCGATAAGAAGGGGATCTCGCGTCTATAATAAAGGGATCTCGAGTGGATGAGGAGGGGATCTCGTGTCGATAAAGAAGGGATTTCGTGTGGATGTGGATGGAATATCGTGCCAATAAAGAAGGGATCTCGTGTCGATGAGCAGGGGATCTCGTGTCGATAAGGAGGGGATCTGGTGTCGACGAGGCGGATATCTCGTGTCGATGAGGAGGGGATCTGGTGTCACTAAAGAAGGGATCTCGTGTCGATAAGGAGGGGAAATGGTGTCGACGAGGCGGATATCTCGTGTCGATGAGGAGGGGATCTGGTGTCAATAAAGAAGGGATCTCGTGTCGATGAGGAAGGGATCTTGTGTTGATAAAGAGGGGATCTCGTGTCGATAAGGTTGGGATCACGTGTCGATGAGGAGGGGATCTCGTGTCGATAAGGAGGGGATCTGGTGTCGACGAGGCGGATATCTCGTGTCGATGAGGAGGGGATCTGGTGTCAATGAAGAAGGGATCTCGTGTCGATAAGGAGGGTATCTGGTGTCGACGAGGCGGATATCTCGTGTCGATGAGGAGGGGATCTCGTGTCGATGAGGATGGGATCTTGTGTCGATAAGGAGGGGATCTCGTGTCGACGAGGCGGATATGTCGTGTCGATGAGGAGGGGATCTGGTGTCAATAAAGAAGGGATCTCGTGTCGATAAGGAGGGTATCTGGTGTCGACGAGGCGGATATCTCGTGTCGATGAGGAGGGGATCTCGTGTCGATGAGGATGGGATCTTGTGTCGATAAGGAGGGGATCTCGTGTCGATAAAGAGGGGATCTGGTGTCGACGAGGCGGATATCTCGTGTCGGTGAGGAGGGGATCTGGTGTCAATAAACAAGGGATCTCGTGTCGATGAGGAGGGGATCTGGTGTTGATAAAGAGGGGATCTCGTGTCGATAAGGATGGGATCACGTGTCGATGAGGAGGGGATCTCGTGTCGATAAGGAGGGGATCTCGTGTCGATAAGGAGGGGATCTGGTGTCGACGAGGCGGATATCTCGTGTCGATGAGGAGGGGATCTGGTGTCAATAAAGAAGGGATCTCGTGTCGATAAGGAGGGGATCTGGTGTCGACGAGGTGGATATCTCGTGTCGATGAGGAGGGGATCTGGTGTCAATAAAGAAGGGATCTCGTGTCGATAAGAGGGGGATCTCGCGTCAATAATAAAGGGATCTCGATTGGATGAGGAGGGGATCTCGTGTCGATTAAGAAGAAGGGATTTCGTGTGGATGTGGATGGGATATCGTGCCAATAAAGAAGGGATCTCGTGTCGATAAGCAGGGGATCTCGTGTCGATGAGGAAGGGATCTTGTGTCGACAAGGAAGGGATCTCGTGTCGATGAGGAGGGGATCTCGTGTCGATGAGGAGGGGTTCTGGTGTCGACGAGGCGGATATCTCGTGTCGATGAGGAGGGGATCTGGTGTCAATAAAGAAGGGATCTCGTGTCGATGAGGAGGGGATCTTGTGTTGATAAAGAGGGGATCTCGTGTTGATAAGGATGGGATCACGTGTCGATGAGGAGGGGATCTCGTGTCGATAAGGAGGGGATCTGGTGTCGACGAGGCGGATATCTCGTGTCGATGAGGAGGGGATTTGGTGTCAATAAAGAAGGGATCTCGTGTCGATGAGGATGGGATCTTGTGTCGATAAGGAGGCCATCTCGTGTCGATAAGGAGGGGATCTGGTGTCGACGAGGCGGATATCTCGTGTCGATGAGGAGGGGATCTGGTGTCAATAAAGAAGGGATCTCGTGTCGATAAGTAGGGGATCTGGTGTCGACGAGGCGGATATCTCGTGTCGATGAGGAGGTGATCTGGTGTCAATAAAGAAGGGATCCCGTGTCGATAAGAGGGGGATCTCGCGTCAATAATAAAGGGATCTCGATTGGATGAGGAGGGGATCTCGTGTCGATAAAGAAGGGATTTCATGTGGATGTGGATGGGATATCGTTCCAACAAAAAAGGGATCTCGTGTCGATAAGTAGGGGATCTCGTGTCGATGAGGAAGGGATCTCGTGTCGATAAGGATGGGATCTCGCGTCAATAAAGAAGGGATCTCGTGTGGATGAGGAGAGGATCTCGTGTCGATAAGCAGGGGATCTCGTGTCGATAAGGAGGGGATCCCGCGTCAATAAGAAGGGATCTCGCGTGGATGAAGAGGGGACCTCGTGTCGATAAGGAGGGCACCTTGCGTCGATGAGGAGGGGACCTCGTGTAGATAAGGAGGGGATCTTGCGTCAATAAAGAAGGGATCTCGTGTGGATGAGGATGGCATCTCGTGTCGATAAGGAGGGGATCTCGCGTCAATAAAGAAGGGATCTCGTGTCGATAAGAAGGGGATCTCGCGTCTATAATAAAGGGATCTCGAGTGGATGAGGAGGGAATCTCGTGTCGATAACGAAGGGATTTCGTGTGGATGTGGATGGGATATCGTGCCAATAAAGAAGGGATCTTGTGTCGATAAGCAGGGGATCTCGTGTCGATAAGGAGGGGATCTGGTGTCGACGAGGCGGATATCTCGTGTCGATGAGGAGGGGAAATGGTGTCAATAAAGAAGGGATCTCGTGTCGATAAGGAGGGGATCTGGTGTCGACGAGGCGGATATCTCGTGTCGATGAGGAGGGGATCTGGTGTCAATAAAGAAGGGATCCCGTGTCGATAAGAGGGGGATCTCGCGTCAATAATAAAGGGATCTCGATTGGATGAGGAGGGGATCTCGTGTCGATAAAGAAGGGATTTCGTGTGGATGTGGATGGGATATCGTTCCAATAAAGAAGGGATCTCGTGTCGATAAGCAGGGGATCTCGTGTCGATGAGGAAGGGATCTCGTGTCGATAAGGATGGGATCTCGCGTCAATAAAGAAGGAATCTCGTGTGGATGAGGAGAGGATCTCGTGTCGATAAGCAGGGGATCCCGCGTCAATAAGAAGGGATCTCGCGTGGATGAAGAGGGGACCTCGTGTCGATAAGGAGGGCACCTTGCGTCGATGAGGAGGGGACCTCGTGTAGATAAGGAGGGGATCTTGCGTCAATAAAGAAGGGATCTCGTGTGGATGAGGATGGCATCTCGTGTCGATAAGGAGGGGATCTCGCGTCAATAAAGAAGGGATCTCGTGTCGATAAGAAGGGGATCTCGCGTCTATAATAAAGGGATCTCGAGTGGATGAGGAGGGGATCTCGTGTCGATAAAGAAGGGATTTCGTGTGGATGTGGATGGGATATCGTGCCAATAAAGAAGGGATCTCGTGTCGATAAGCAGGGGATCTCGTGTCGATGAGGAGGGGATCTCGTGTCGATGAGGATGGGATCTTGTGTCGATAAGGAGGGGATCTGGTGTCGACGAGGCGGATATCTCGTGTCGATGAGGAGGGGATCTGGTGTCAATAAAGAAGGGATCTCGTGTCGATGAGGATGGGATCTTGTGTCGATAAGGAGGGGATCTGGTGTCGCCGAGGCGGATATCTCGTGTCGATGAGGAGGGGATCTGATGTCAATAAAGAAGGGATCTCGTGTCGATAAGGAGGGGATCTGGTGTCGACGAGGCGGATATCTCGTGTCGATGAGGAGGGGATCTCGTGTCGATGAGGATGGGATCTTGTGTCGATAAGGAGGGGATCTCGTGTCGATAAGGAGGGGATCTGGTGTCGACGAGGCGGATATCTCGTGTCGATGAGGAGGGGATCTGGTGTCAATAAAGAAGGGATCTCGTGTCGATAAGGAGGGGATCTGGTGTCGACGAGGCGGATATCTCGTGTCGATGAGGAGGGGATCTGGTGTCAATAAAGAAGGGATCCCGTGTCGATAAGAGGGGGATCTCGCGTCAATAATAAAGGGATCTCGATTGGATGAGGAGGGGATCTCGTGTCGATAAAGAAGGGATTTCGTGTGGATGTGGATGGGATATCGTTCCAATAAAGAAGGGATCTCGTGTCGATAAGCAGGGGATCTCGTGTCGATGAGGAAGGGATCTCGTGTCGATAAGGATGGGATCTCGCGTCAATAAAGAAGGGATCTCGTGTGGATGAGGAGAGGATCTCGTGTCGATAAGCAGGGGATCTCGTGTCGATAAGGAGGGGATCCCGCGTCAATAAGAAGGGATCTCGCGTGGATGAAGAGGGGACCTCGTGTCGATAAGGAGGGCACCTTGCGTCGATGAGGAGGGGACCTCGTGTAGATAAGGAGGGGATCTTGCGTCAATAAAGAAGGGATCTCGTGTGGATGAGGATGGCATCTCGTGTCGATAAGGAGGGGATCTCGCGTCAATAAAGAAGGGATCTCGTGTCGATAAGAAGGGGATCTCGCGTCTATAATAAAGGGATCTCGAGTGGATGAGGAGGGGATCTCGTGTCGATAAAGAAGGGATTTCGTGTGGATGTGGATGGGATATCGTGCCAATAAAGAAGGGATCTTGTGTCGATAAGCAGGGGATCTCGTGTCGATAAGGAGGGGATCTGGTGTCGACGAGGCGGATATCTCGTGTCGATGAGGAGGGGATCTGGTGTCAATAAAGAAGGGATCTCGTGTCGATAAGGAGGGGATCTGGTGTCGACGAGGCGGATATCTCGTGTCGATGAGGAGGGGATCTGGTGTCAATAAAGAAGGGATCCCGTGTCGATAAGAGGGGGATCTCGCGTCAATAATAAAGGGATCTCGATTGGATGAGGAGGGGATCTCGTGTCGATAAAGAAGGGATTTCGTGTGGATGTGGATGGGATATCGTTCCAATAAAGAAGGGATCTCGTGTCGATAAGCAGGGGATCTCGTGTCGATGAGGAAGGGATCTCGTGTCGATAAGGATGGGATCTCGCGTCAATAAAGAAGGAATCTCGTGTGGATGAGGAGAGGATCTCGTGTCGATAAGCAGGGGATCTCGTGTCGATAAGGAGGGGATCCCGCGTCAATAAGAAGGGATCTCGCGTGGATGAAGAGGGGACCTCGTGTCGATAAGGAGGGCACCTTGCGTCGATGAGGAGGGGACCTCGTGTAGATAAGGAGGGGATCTTGCGTCAATAAAGAAGGGATCTCGTGTGGATGAGGATGGCATCTCGTGTCGATAAGGAGGGGATCTCGCGTCAATAAAGAAGGGATCTCGTGTCGATAAGAAGGGGATCTCGCGTCTATAATAAAGGGATCTCGAGTGGATGAGGAGGGGATCTCGTGTCGATAAAGAAGGGATTTCGTGTGGATGTGGATGGGATATCGTGCCAATAAAGAAGGGATCTCGTGTCGATAAGCAGGGGATCTCGTGTCGATGAGGAGGGGATCTCGTGTCGATGAGGATGGGATCTTGTGTCGATAAGGAGGGGATCTGGTGTCGACGAGGCGGATATCTCGTGTCGATGAGGAGGGGATCTGGTGTCAATAAAGAAGGGATCTCGTGTCGATGAGGATGGGATCTTGTGTCGATAAGGAGGGGATCTGGTGTCGACGAGGCGGATATCTCGTGTCGATGAGGAGGGGATCTGATGTCAATAAAGAAGGGATCTCGTGTCGATAAGGAGGGGATCTGGTGTCGACGAGGCGGATATCTCGTGTCGATGAGGAGGGGATCTCGTGTCGATGAGGATGGGATCTTGTGTCGATAAGGAGGGGATCTCGTGTCGATAAGGAGGGGATCTGGTGTCGACGAGGCGGATATCTCGTGTCGATGAGGAGGGGATCTGGTGTCAATAAAGAAGGGATCTCGTGTCGATAAGGAGGGGATCTGGTGTCGACGAGGCGGATATCTCGTGTCGATGAGGAGGGGATCTGGGGTCAATAAAGAAGGGATCCCGTGTCGATAAGAGGGGGATCTCGCGTCAATAATAAAGGGATCTCGATTGGATGAGGAGGGGATCTCGTGTCGATAAAGAAGGGATTTCGTGTGGATGTGGATGGGATATCGTTCCAATAAAGAGGGGATCTCGTGTCGATAAGCAGGGGATCTCGTGTCGATGAGGAAGGGATCTCGTGTCGATAAGGATGGGATCTCGCGTCAATAAAGAAGGGATCTCGTGTGGATGAGGAGAGGATCTCGTGTCGATAAGCAGGGGATCTCGTGTCGATAAGGAGGGGATCCCGCGTCAATAAGAAGGGATCTCGCGTGGATGAAGAGGGGACCTCGTGTCGATAAGGAGGGCACCTTGCGTCGATGAGGAGGGGACCTCGTGTAGATAAGGAGGGGATCTTGCGTCAATAAAGAAGGGATCTCGTGTGGATGAGGATGGCATCTCGTGTCGATAAGGAGGGGATCTCGCGTCAATAAAGAAGGGATCTCGTGTCGATAAGAAGGGATTTCGTGTGGATGTGGATGGAATATCGTGCCAATAAAGAAGGGATCTCGTGTCGATAAGCAGGGGATCTCGTGTCGATAAGGAGGGGATCTGGTGTCGACGAGGCGGATATCTCGTGTCGATGAGGAGGGGATCTGGTGTCAATAAAGAAGGGATCTCGTGTCGATAAGGAGGGGAAATGGTGTCGACGAGGCGGATATCTCGTGTCGATGAGGAGGGGATCTGGTGTCAATAAAGAAGGGATCTCGTGTCGATGAGGAAGGGATCTTGTGTTGATAAAGAGGGGATCTCGTGTCGATAAGGTTGGGATCACGTGTCGATGAGGAGGGGATCTCGTGTCGATAAGGAGGGGATCTGGTGTCGACGAGGCGGATATCTCGTGTCGATGAGGAGGGGATCTGGTGTCAATGAAGAAGGGATCTCGTGTCGATAAGGAGGGTATCTGGTGTCGACGAGGCGGATATCTCGTGTCGATGAGGAGGGGATCTCGTGTCGATGAGGATGGGATCTTGTGTCGATAAGGAGGGGATCTCGTGTCGACGAGGCGGATATGTCGTGTCGATGAGGAGGGGATCTGGTGTCAATAAAGAAGGGATCTCGTGTCGATAAGGAGGGTATCTGGTGTCGACGAGGCGGATATCTCGTGTCGATGAGGAGGGGATCTCGTGTCGATGAGGATGGGATCTTGTGTCGATAAGGAGGGGATCTCGTGTCGATAAAGAGGGGATCTGGTGTCGACGAGGCGGATATCTCGTGTCGGTGAGGAGGGGATCTGGTGTCAATAAAGAAGGGATCTCGTGTCGATGAGGAGGGGATCTGGTGTTGATAAAGAGGGGATCTCGTGTCGATAAGGATGGGATCACGTGTCGATGAGGAGGGGATCTCGTGTCGATAAGGAGGGGATCTGGTGTCGACGAGGCGGATATCTCGTGTCGATGAGGAGGGGATCTGGTGTCAATAAAGAAGGGATCTCGTGTCGATAAGGAGGGGATCTGGTGTCGACGAGGTGGATATCTCGTGTCGATGAGGAGGGGATCTGGTGTCAATAAAGAAGGGATCTCGTGTCGATAAGAGGGGGATCTCGCGTCAATAATAAAGGGATCTCGATTGGATGAGGAGGGGATCTCGTGTCGATTAAGAAGAAGGGATTTCGTGTGGATGTGGATGGGATATCGTGCCAATAAAGAAGGGATCTCGTGTCGATAAGCAGGGGATCTCGTGTCGATGAGGAAGGGATCTTGTGTCGACAAGGAAGGGATCTCGTGTCGATGAGGAGGGGATCTCGTGTCGATGAGGAGGGGATCTGGTGTCAATAAAGAAGGGATCTCGTGTCGATGAGGAGGGGATCTTGTGTTGGTAAAGAGGGGATCTCGTGTTGATAAGGATGGGATCACGTGTCGATGAGGAGGGGATCTCGTGTCGATAAGGAGGGGATCTGGTGTCGACGAGGCGGATATCTCGTGTCGATGAGGAGGGGATTTGGTGTCAATAAAGAAGGGATCTCGTGTCGATGAGGATGGGATCTTGTGTCGATAAGGAGGCCATCTCGTGTCGATAAGGAGGGGATCTGGTGTCGACGAGGCGGATATCTCGTGTCGATGAGGAGGGGATCTGGTGTCAATAAAGAAGGGATCTCGTGTCGATAAGTAGGGGATCTGGTGTCGACGAGGCGGATATCTCGTGTCGATGAGGAGGTGATCTGGTGTCAATAAAGAAGGGATCCCGTGTCGATAAGAGGGGGATCTCGCGTCAATAATAAAGGGATCTCGATTGGATGAGGAGGGGATCTCGTGTCGATAAAGAAGGGATTTCATGTGGATGTGGATGGGATATCGTTCCAACAAAAAAGGGATCTCGTGTCGATAAGTAGGGGATCTCGTGTCGATGAGGAAGGGATCTCGTGTCGATAAGGATGGGATCTCGCGTCAATAAAGAAGGGATCTCGTGTGGATGAGGAGAGGATCTCGTGTCGATAAGCAGGGGATCTCGTGTCGATAAGGAGGGGATCCCGCGTCAATAAGAAGGGATCTCGCGTGGATGAAGAGGGGACCTCGTGTCGATAAGGAGGGCACCTTGCGTCGATGAGGAGGGGACCTCGTGTAGATAAGGAGGGGATCTTGCGTCAATAAAGAAGGGATCTCGTGTGGATGAGGATGGCATCTCGTGTCGATAAGGAGGGGATCTCGCGTCAATAAAGAAGGGATCTCGTGTCGATAAGAAGGGGATCTCGCGTCTATAATAAAGGGATCTCGAGTGGATGAGGAGGGGATCTCGTGTCGATAAAGAAGGGATTTCGTGTGGATGTGGATGGAATATCGTGCCAATAAAGAAGGGATCTCGTGTCGATAAGCAGGGGATCTCGTGTCGATAAGGAGGGGATCTGGTGTCGACGAGGCGGATATCTCGTGTCGACGAGGAGGGGATCTGGTGTCAATAAAGAAGGGATCTCGTGTCGATAAGGAGGGGATCTGGTGTCGACGAGGCGGATATCTCGTGTCGATGAGGAGGGGATCTGGTGTCAATAAAGAAGGGATCCCGTGTCGATAAGAGGGGGATCTCGCGTCAATAATAAAGGGATCTCGATTGGATGAGGAGGGGATCTCGTGTCGATAAAGAAGGGATTTCGTGTGGATGTGGATGGGATATCGTTCCAATAAAGAAGGGATCTCGTGTCGATAAGCAGGGGATCTCGTGTCGATGAGGAAGGGATCTCGTGTCGATAAGGATGGGATCTCGCGTCAATAAAGAAGGGATCTCGTGTGGATGAGGAGAGGATCTCGTGTCGATAAGCAGGGGATCTCGTGTCGATAAGGAGGGGATCCCGCGTCAATAAGAAGGGATCTCGCGTGGATGAAGAGGGGACCTCGTGTCGATAAGGAGGGCACCTTGCGTCGATGAGGAGGGGACCTCGTGTAGATAAGGAGGGGATCTTGCGTCAATAAAGAAGGGATCTCGTGTGGATGAGGATGGCATCTTGTGTCGATAAGGAGGGGATCTCGCGTCAATAAAGAAGGGATCTCGTGTCGATAAGAAGGGGATCTCGCGTCTATAATAAAGGGATCTCGAGTGGATGAGGAGGGGATCTCGTGTCGATAAAGAAGGGATTTCGTGTGGATGTTAATGGGATATCGTGTCAATAAAGAAGGGATCTTGTGTCGATAAGCAGGGGATCTCGTGTCGATAAGGAGGGGATCTGGTGTCGACGAGGCGGATATCTCGTGTCGATGAGGAGGGGATCTGGTGTCAATAAAGAAGGGATCTCGTGTCGATAAGGAGGGGATCTGGTGTCGACGAGGCGGATATCTCGTGTCGATGAGGAGGGGATCTGGTGTCAATAAAGAAGGGATCCCGTGTCGATAAGAGGGGGATCTCGCGTCAATAATAAAGGGATCTCGATTGGATGAGGAGGGGATCTCGTGTCGATAAAGAAGGGATTTCGTGTGGATGTGGATGGGATATCGTTCCAATAAAGAAGGGATCTCGTGTCGATAAGCAGGGGATCTCGTGTCGATGAGGAAGGGATCTCGTGTCGATAAGGATGGGATCTCGCGTCAATAAAGAAGGGATCTCGTGTGGATGAGGAGAGGATCTCGTGTCGATAAGCAGGGGATCTCGTGTCGATAAGGAGGGGATCCCGCGTCAATAAGAAGGGATCTCGCGTGGATGAAGAGGGGACCTCGTGTCGATAAGGAGGGCACCTTGCGTCGATGAGGAGGGGACCTCGTGTAGATAAGGAGGGGATCTTGCGTCAATAAAGAAGGGATCTCGTGTGGATGAGGATGGCATCTCGTGTCGATAAGGAGGGGATCTCGCGTCAATAAAGAAGGGATCTCGTGTCGATAAGAAGGGGATCTCGCGTCTATAATAAAGGGATCTCGAGTGGATGAGGAGGGGATCTCGTGTCGATAAAGAAGGGATTTCGTGTGGATGTGGATGGGATATCGTGCCAATAAAGAAGGGATCTCGTGTCGATAAGCAGGGGATCTCGTGTCGATGAGGAGGGGATCTCGTGTCGATGAGGATGGGATCTTGTGTCGATAAGGAGGGGATCTCGTGTCGATAAGGAGGGGATCTGGTGCCGACGAAGCGGATATCTCGTGTCGATGAGGAGGGGATCTGGTGTCAATAAAGAAGGGATCTCGTGTCGATAAGGAGGGGGTCTGGTGTCGACGAGGCGGATATCTCGTGTCGTTGAGGAGGGGATCGGGTGTCAATAAAGAAGGGATCTCGTGTCGATAAGAGGGGGATCTCGCGTCAATAATAAAGGGATCTCGAGTGGATGAAGAGGGGATCTCGTGTCGATAAAGAAGGGATTTCGTGTGGATGTGGATGGGATATCGTGCCAATAAAGAAGGGATCTCGTATCGATAAGCAGGGGATCTCGTGTCGATAAGGAGGGGATCTCGTGTCGATAAGGAGGGGATCTCGCGTCAATAAAGAAGGGATCTCGTGTGGATCAGGAGAGGATCTCGTGTCGATAAGCAGGGGATCTCGTGTCGATAAGGAGGGGATCCCGCGTCAATAAGAAGGGATCTCGCGTGGATGAGGAGGGGACCTCGTGTCAGTAAGGAGGGGACCTCGTGTCGACGAGGAAGGGACCTCGTGTAGATAAGGAGGGGATCTTGCGTCAATAAAGAAGGGATCTCGTGTGGATGAGGATGGCATCTCGTGTCGATAAGGAGGGGATCTGGCCTCAATAAAGTAGGGGTCTCATGTGGATGAGGAGGGGATCTCGTGTCCATAAGGAGGGGATCTCGTCTCGATCAGGAGAGAGTGTCGTGTGGATAAGGAGGGGATCTCGTGTCGATAAAGAAGGGATCTCGTGTGGATCTGGATGGGATCCCGTGTCTATTAAGAAGACGTCTCGTGTGGATGAGGAGAGGATCTCGAGTCGATAAGCAGGAGATCACGTGTCGATGATAAGGGGGATATCGTGTCGATCAGGAGGGGATCTCGCGTCAATAAAGAAGGTATCTCGTGTGGATGAGGAAGGGATCTCGTGTCGATAAGGAGGGGATCTCTTGTCAATAAAGAAGGGATCTCGTGTTGATAAGGAGGGGATCTCGCGTCAATAAAGAAACGATCTCGTGTAGATAAGGAGGGGATCTTGCGTCAATAAAGAAGGGATCTCGTGTGGATGAGGATGGCATCTCGTGTCGATAAGGAGGGGTTCTCATGTCGATAAAGAAGGGATCTCATGTGGATGAGGCGGGGATCTCGTGTCCATAAGGAAGAGATCTCGTGTCGATAAGAAGGGGGATATCGTGTCGATCAGGAGGGGATCTCGCGTCAATAAGGAAGGGATCTCGAGTGGATGAGGAGGGGATCTCGTGTCGATAAAGAAGGGATTTCGTGTGGATGTGGATGGGATATCGTGCCAATAAAGAAGAGATCTCGTGTCGATAAGCAGGGGATCTCGTGTCGATGAGGAGGGGATCTCGTGTCGATAAGGAGGGGATCTCGCGTCAATAAAGAAGGGATCTCGTGTGGATGAGGAGAGGATCTCGTGTCGATAAGCAGGAGATCTCGTGTCGATAAGGAGGGGATCCCGCGTCAATAAGAAGGGATCTCGCGTGGATGAGGAGGGGACCTCGTGTCAGTTAGGAGGGGACTTCGTGTCGACGAGGAAGGGACCTCGTGTAGATAAGGAGGGGATCTTGCGTCAATAAAGAAGGGATCTCGTGTGGATGAGGATGGCATCTCGTGTCGAAAAGGAGGGGATCTGGCCTCAATAAAGTAGGGGTCTCATGTGGATGAGGAGGGGATCTCGTGTCCATAAGGAGGGGATCTCGTCTCGATCAGGAGAGAGTCTCGTGTCGATAAGGAGGGGATCTCGTGTCAATAAAGAAGCGATCTCTTGTCGATAAGGAGGGGATCTCGCGTCAATAAAGAAGGGATCTCGTGTGGATAAGGAGGGGATCTCGTGTCGATAAAGAAGGGATCTCGTGTGGATCTGGATGGGATCCCGTGTCTATAAAGAAGACGTCTCGTGTGGATAAGGAGAGGATCTCGAGTCGATAAGCAGGAGATCACGTGTCGATGATAAGGGGGATATCGTGTCGATCAGGAGGGGATCTCGCGTCAATAAAGAAGGGATCTCGTGTGGATGAGGAGGGGATCTCGTGTCGATAAGGAGGGGATCTCTTGTCAATAAAGAAGGGATCTCGTGTTGATAAGGAGGGGATCTTGCGTCAATAAAGAAGGGATCTCGTGTGGATGAGGATGGCATCTCGTGTCGATAAGGAGGGGTTCTCGTGTCGATAAAGAAGCTATCTCATGTTGATGAGGAGGGGATCTCGTGTCCATAAGGAAGAGATCTCGTCTCGATCAGGAGAGAGTCTCGTGTCGATAAGGAGGGGATCTCGTGTCAATAAAGAAGCGATCTCTTGTCGATAAGGAGGGGATCTCGCGTCAATAAAGAAGGGATCTCGTGTGGATAAGGAGGGGATCTCGTGTCGATAAAGAAGGGATCTCGTGTGGATCTGGATGGGATCCCGTGTCTATAAAGAAGACGTCTCGTGTGGATAAGGAGATGATCTCGAGTCGATAAGCAGGAAATCACGTGTCGATGATAAGGGGGATATCGTGTCGATCAGGAGGGGATCTCGCGTCAATAAAGAAGGGATCTCGTGTGGATGAGGAGGGGATCTCGTGTCGATAAGGAGGGGATCTCTTGTCAATAAAGAAGGGATCGCGTGTTGATAAGGAGGGGAT
This sequence comes from Arenicola marina, assembly GCA_964019135.1. Taxonomy (NCBI): domain Eukaryota; kingdom Metazoa; phylum Annelida; class Polychaeta; family Arenicolidae; genus Arenicola; species Arenicola marina. The sequence goes on along the minus strand of OZ025253.1, from coordinate 35,808,391 downwards.
CTTGCGTCAATAAAGAAGGGATCTCGTGTGGATGAGGATGGCATCTCGTGTCGATAAGGAGGGGTTCTCGTGTCGATAAAGAAGGGATCTCATGTGGATGAGGAGGGGATCTCGTGTCGATAAGGAGGGGATCTCGTGTCAATAAAGAAGGGATCTCATGTGGATGAGGAGGGGATCTCGTGTCCATAAGGAAGAGATCTCGTCTCGATCAGGAGAGAGTCTCGTGTCGATAAGGAGGGGATCTCGTGTCAATAAAGAAGGGATCTCGTGTGGATGTGGATGGGATCTCGTGCCAATAAAGAAGGAATCTCCTGTGGATGAGGAGAGGATCTCGAGTCGATAAACAGGGGATATCGTGTCGATGAGGAGGGGATCTCGCGTGGACGAGGAGGGGACCTCGTATCGATAAGAAGGGGATCTCACGTCAATAAAGAAAGGTTCTCGTGTCGATAAGGATGGGATCTGGTCTCGATCAGGAGAGAATCTCGTGTCGATGAGGGAGGGGATCTCGTGTGGACGCGGAGGAGATCTCGTGTCAATAAATTTGACCAAATCCTTCCTCTCACACCACGCGGCCCCCTCCTTCCTCTCTCACCACGGCGGCCTCCTCCTTCCTCTCACACCATGGCGGCCCTCTCTCACACCACTGCGGCCCCCTCCTTCCTCTCACACCACGGCGGCCCCCTCCTTCCTCTCACACCACGGCGGCCTCCTCCTTCCTCTCACACCACGGCGGCTCCCTCCTTCCTCTCACACCACGCGGCTCCCTTCTTCCTCTCACACCACGGCGGCCCCCTCCTTCCTCTCACACCATGGCGGCCCTCTCTCACACCACGGCGACCCCCTCCTTCCTCTCACACGACGACGGCTCCCTGCTTCCTCTCACACCATGGCGGCCCCCTCCTTCCTCTCACACCACGGCGGCCCCCTCCTTCCTCTCACACCATGGCGGTCCTTTCTCACACCACGGCGACCCCCTCCTTCCTCTCACACGACGACGGCTCCCTGCTTCCTCTCACACCATGGCGGCCCCCTCCTTCCTCTCACACCACGGCGGCCCCCTCCTTCCTATCACACCACTGCGGCCACCTCCTTCCTCTCACAGCACGCGGCCCCCTCCTTCCTCTAACACCACGGCGGCCCCCTCCTTCCTCTCACACCACGGCGGCCCGCTCCTTCCTCTCACACCACGGCGACCCTCTCTCCCACCACGGCGGCTCCCTTCTTCCTCTCACATCACGCGGCCCCCTCCTTCGTCTCACACCAAAGAAATATTATCTCTCATTCGTTAATTTTCTCATTTGTAACCAGCGATAGAATTTAAGTAGGGGAACATGGGGCAAAATGACCCATCGGGGTCATATGACCCACCACAATATCGCGCAATTGCGATATTGCCACCTGTGTTGAAGAGTTATAGTATTAGAATTAGGTTAAATACGGTTTGGGCGTGGTCTAAAACATCTAAATCGACATCAAAATCATTAAAGTCGGACTACTCAGTCCACTTTAACGGCGAAAACGGTAAAAATAGCGGCCATCTTGAAAAATGACCGCCATTTTGGATTTTTAAGTGGCTAACGGGCTTTTTTGGAAAACTAGTCGCAGGGGAACGTCTATGCCCAATTTGGTCTCACAATGTGAACGATTCCGCTGAAAAAAACACCCTTATCTGCTCCACTACAATGCAACGCAACGATCTGAAGATGCCAAGTCGGGATTTTAAATCAACCCGCCACGAATACGCAAATATGACTTCATATTATAATTTTTTTCCTTTGGCGGTCTCGGTCGCCTTCTGATTGGAAGCACTAAAACGACATAAACTTCGGGAAAATAAATTCATCCATAGCGGTGCTATACAAATTCGACGCGCCCTCTAGCGGTATATATAATTTGTACACTTTTTTTCCATATATATATTTTCTTCCGGTTTACTTGTGAGGTACCTCTTGATATTAGACCCTAGCACTTTGTGTCCTTAATCCAAACTGTTCATTACTGCCTGATGTGAACCTAATTGGCACATGACAGAAATATATTCTTCCCAAGCCGCAAAATATCACCGGAAAATCGAATTATAGCAATGTTTACTTGCGAGGTAGTACCTTACAGGAAAGGGTACGTCACAAGCATATAATATAGACATAGGGTACCTCGCAAGTCAGGAAATACGGCGATATATATATATATGCCTTTACTATTGCTCTCTCCCACTTTCAAGCCCCCCCCCCGCACTATCTGCACCGTTCTTTGTCTCCCCACGACCCATACATCAACCCCGCCCGCGGTCTGCCCCCCCTCCTTCTCCCTCTCACTCCCTCTCCCTCCTACCTCTTTTCGCATAACCCTCTCTCCCTAACTATGTCGGTATAAATCCACTCACTGCTATATCTCTTTGCCTCTCCACATCGCACCCCTATACCCCTCGTCTCTTCAAATCAGTTTCAGACGCTAACGAAACCTCTCAATATTTACACTATACAACACACGTCACTGGTGGAGTTCGTCGCACAGTGCACATGCCGTTACATGTATAATGGTTCTGGCAGTTCTCTCATCAGATCCCGGATGTTGAGGTTTGTCGGCACATTAACCTACACGTCCCACACCTGTGGAGGTGACGATAAACAAGTAGTATGTTTGCCAAATTTACCGGAATGCCTCTAGTTCTTTTTTATTTATTTTTTCGATTTCCCACAGGCTGGTTTCCGAGATTTCAGATGCCGCTTGGTATTTAGGGACATGGATAAGATAAGATAAGATAAAGTTTTATTTAACGTCGGTATGTAAAAGTCAACAATACACATTAGCACACGTGCTATTGACCGATAAGGATAAAATGACATGAGCGGATGAGATATATATATATGACAATGAAAATATAACAACCTTTGCATCTCATAAAACCTTACCCATTAGCTATGTTACATAATGTGCACGAATTACAGTGACACAAGAACACATTCGAGGTTGACAGCGTTGTTTTAAATTCCTTGGCAGATTTGGCTAATTTCGTATCCTTGTTGAGTATGTTCCATAGCTTGCTACCTTGATACTTCAATGAATTATGGCCATCAGCTGTTGTCTTAACGCGTGGCATACATATATGTGGCCTATTTTTTAAAATGTAATTGTTTTCCTTCACGTTATACATGTCCTGAAGATAACTAGGCCCAATCTTGTTGATACTCTTGTAAACTTCTAATGATATGCAGCGCAATCGTTCAACATATAGCAATGGTCTACCTGCTCTCTTCCTCAACTCTGCGTATTCTGATCTAAAGTCATTAAACACATACCTCAATGCCCGCTCCTGTATCTTTTCAATCTTACGCATATTTTTCATATCACAAAAATGCCATACAACGGGACAATAATTAAAATGTGAAAGAATAAAAGCATGAAATAACGTAAGTTGGCTATCAACATCCATTAATTTAGAAACTCTAGCTAAAACATTGAGACTTTTTCCAGCCTTCTTGCATAAACTTGATATATGGTTGCCGAAAGTTAACCTAGCGTCCAGTTGAATACCTAGTAATGTTACTTCCTGTTGTGCTGCCAGTTCTGTTCCAGAAATCGAAAACGATCTGTGCTGACTTAATTCGTTTCTCTTTTCAAACACGATTGCCTGGTACTTACTTGGGTTAGCTTTCATGTAATTGTCGACGAACCAAGTTGTTATCTCCGATAACGCCTTCTCTAGAGTTACTTTAACCTTGTTAAACTCCTTACCTTGAGCCGCCACAGTATTACCATCAGCATAATTGTACTTATCGGTTCTCCGTGCGGTGGATACAAGCAGGTCATTCGTAAATACATTATACAGATGTTGACCCAAAACAGATCCCTGTGGTTCTCCTTTCTTGAGGGTAAGCCACTCGCTCCGATTATGTCCTAGTTTTACCCTCTGTTCGCGGTTCGTAAGATAGCTTGCAACTAGCGTACATGATTGTTTACTTATGCCATAAGCCTTCATCTTGGTAATCAATAATCTATGTGGAAGACAGTCGAATGCTTTTGAGAGATCCATTAGTATAGCTCCCATAACTTGATTATTATCTAATGCATTTTTGGAGTCTTCAACTAAGCGCATCAGTAGGCTTTGACAACTGTGTCTCTTTCTAAACCCAGATAGTCCGGGTGATAACCTGGGTTCCATAAAGGATATAAGCTGGTCACACAATATTGTTTCATATATCTTGTAGATACAGGGGAGAACACTTACTGGCCTGCAGTTTTCTATATTTAAGTTGTCCTTCTTCTTGAAAATTGGTGTGACTTCAGCGTATTTTAGTTTTTTTGGAAACGTATTACAATTAATCGTCATATTTAACACATACCTTAATGGCTCACACAGGATGGCAGCTCCCAGCTTGATAAGCTTCGGAGGTATCTTGTCGTAGCCACTAGCCTTCGACACGTCAATGCCTTTAAGTGCATTGTATATTTCGTGGCTACTTACTGCCCGAAAGTTAAAAGTTTCCGTTATACCTTGGTTACCTTCCTTTATAGCCATAACGGATTTATGGTCTTTGGGATAAAGAAGGGTTTCGTCTATTGGTTGATCATCTGGTATGTCATCTTGTTGGCCTATGTCTTTGGCAACGTCTATGAAATATTGATTAAATATGTCACTTACCTTTGATGGATCTGATATTATTTCGTCACGCTCTTTCAGTAACACGTTTCCGCTGCTTGCGTTTTTTCTTGATTTCAGTGGTTTTACAACTTTCCAGAATTCCTTCCCGTTAGTCGTAGCTTCGCTACATTTCCCCTTTATGCACTTTTGCATGCTTACTTTCCGAAGACGTCCTATGAGATTCCTTTGCTTTCTGTATTTTTCCAAATTCTCTTGGCTATTCAATTGCTCGTACTTCCGTCTCAGCATATTTTTTACATTTATGGCTTTGCGAAGATGGCTATTCATATATGGCACACAGTTATTCTTAACTACCCGTTGCTTAGCTGGTGCATGTCTTTCAACGACCTCTTTGATCAATGTGCTACAAAACCAATATGAATCATCAACATCTTCAAAGACTTCACCTACATGAAAAGGTACCGATGCTAGATCGTCTTTGTATTTAATCTCATCAAAATGTTTAAAGCTTCGATAATAGACGCGTTTCTGCTGCCTAATGGGAACTTTTATTTTCGTTGCTACGCAAACCATATGGTGAAAATTGCTGAGGCCCGTATCTATACATGATACATCTCGTAAGCGCTTCGACACATTTGTAATCACAACATCAATTAAGGTCGGTATTTTACCTTTGAAACAAGTTGGTGACTTAACGATATTTTTAGTACCATAGACCTCTAATACGTCATTCAGACAATGTTTATGATTTAACATGTTTGCATTTAAATCTCCCAACAGTACAAGGTTAACCTGTTCAGCAGCGATTGCATTCAGAAGGCTATCGATCTTTGTCACAAGTAATGCGTTTTTTACCTTCGGCTGCTTGTATACACTGAGAAAGAGCCACTTTTCAGCATTCAGCGTCACTTCTATTGCCAGGGATTCGATACGCCCCTTCTCGTCTTCATTAATTTATATATCCTTGCGCCGCCGGTGTGGTATATCGTCTCTTACCTGCACCATTATGCCTCCAGAGCTGTCTGTATTATCATTTCGGTGGACCTTGTACCCATTTAAGGTAAATTGGCCTGCCGGAAAGCTATCGTCTAACTTAGTCTCTTGAATGAACAAGACATCTACTGCGCCTTTTCCCAGTGCTTGGCTAAGCGGTCCAAACTTATGTCGTACGCTGTTTATGTTAGTGTGGGCTATCTTGAGATTTTTTACATTTCTCTGATGAAAAGGCGCGAGCCCAAATAACTCTTCATCTTCGTTGGCTTCGATCGCTGCCACTAAATTCTCCTGTCGTTCACTTACCTTTTCATGATTGCGGCAGTCCTGGACAGATGTGGGGTCGTACCTTACCTCATTATTCTTGGGTGTAGCTATTATGTCGGTAGGGGCATATGTATGATCCTCATTCATCATAAAAGGCTGATCAGGCCGGTATCTTACACTATCTGCAACACGGCTTAAAATATCTTTGGATTCTTTTACCTTGCATGGTATCGTTAAAACATCACGTGACATGTCATCTTCCATAAAACAAAGCTCATCATTACAATGTACAACATCTGTGTCGGTTAGATCGCTTAAAATATGGGCTTTACTGCTTAGTTGCCCAGTAAAATCACATTGACAGCTCCCCTCATTCATAAAATGTAAATCAGACTTGCTACATAATATTAAATCGTCAGTGGAGCCATCACTTAACATATCGGCCCTTCCTCCATTGCCGAATACCTATTTACAAAACTTGGCCTTGTGGCCCGAGCGACCACAAATGTAACAAGTGACGTAGTGTCCATGTCGGCAGTTGTCGGTCACATGTCCTTCCTCCGCGCAGTAGTAACACCTAGGCTGGTCGTTCGTCTCCTCTGTCGCGCGGGATCTGTCTGTCACCTCTCGTCGGGCTCGGTGCCGTCGCTCTACATGTGTCCACAGGCCTCCGTCACGGTGCCGTCCCTCTACCTGCGTCCTCTCGCCTCCGTCACAGTGCCGTCGCTGAACCTGGGTCCAGTCGTCTCCGTCACGGTTCCGTTCTCCGCGGTCGGCGATGCGATACGCAGGTCTCCTGTCTACTGTCGCGTTATGTCGTCGTCCTGGTCCCGTCGCCGGTCCGTCCTGATCCGTCCGGCTGCGTCCACGTCCGTCGTGGTCCTTGGGGGTATTACGGGGTCGGGTACAGACGTCTTTGTCCAGATGTCAACAATTAAATTTGACAACCACTGAAGTTATATTTTTCTTACCTAAAAATTAATAGTTTGAAACAAGGATCCATTGACCATGTACGCCGACCTAAAATTATTTAAAGCAAGAATCTTAACCTTTCTCAATTATAAGCATTCCTCTTTGTTTCTCCAAGGCGAGCCTTTTGTAACACGATGCGATATGTGGCGCCGCCTAACGCGAGATTGAAAGCGCGCCATCTAGCGAGAGATTGAATGTGTTGTGATGTCATGTGATTGGTTGTTGGGATGCTGGATTAAGACGCCGGTAAAATAAATAAGATTGACAAATTAAAGCGTCTTATCTCTCTCGCGAACACAAAACAGACAGAGGGGTGTTGTAGAGGCAACGCTAGCAAAGCAGCAAAGTCATTAGTGTCGCTGTCATCAGAAAAGCAGTACAGTCATCATCAGATTGACGCTGTCAGTAGTAACACTCTCATCAGCTAAGCGTTGCTGTCAGCAGCAGAGTGTCGCTGTCATCAGTGTCGCTGTCAAGATGGTCGCTGTTATCAGTGTCGCTATCATCAGTGTCGCTGTTATCAGTGTCGATGTCACTAAGGATACGGCGGTATGGTTGGCGGAAACGCAGTTGTACCTTGTAATTGGGCTCTGTGGTATATTTAAAGCCCTTATAATCGATCCATCAATTAGTCTTGCGTTCTCCGGTCTAATTCCGCCCTCTACGCGATCTCGTATCGGTTCATCTTACACGAACCCTCAACACACAAAATGTTCAGCTAAAACTTAAAATTTAGTAATAATGTGACACTTTGCCTTGGCCACCACTTTTAAATTTGCTGATTCTCAGTGTGGACGTAGTGGAACGTTATGATTCTGTGTTGCAGAATCAAGAGGGTCATTTCTCATGGGTCCTCTATGTTTTTACGCCAAGCCGTGGCGAATAGCGAACGTAGTTTCTTTAAATAATATAATTAAGAGTACACAATTGAACTACCATATGCATCTCTGCATAAATGTGATGTAAAACCGCTCGTTATGCTCTGCCGAGACGTACATACTTTAAAAATCTGCGATATATAACTGACTCAGTGTCTTAGTGCTCCGTGATAGGAATGATATTTAACTTTTTCACCATTTGCGACCATATTGATGTTAAATCATAATGTACCCATGAACGACTTATTTTGTCGCTTAAAGCCATATACTTACATGCGCCATCTTAGAGTTTTTGCAATTAAGAATCAAGACTAAAATTTTATCAGAATTATGATGCATGTATTATTTATCTCTTTGAGGCTATAAAACTACAATTTCAACGTAAAATTACGGCGCGGTTTATTTATATCACGCGCGGACGTGCTAGCGGGCCGCTGTCGACATCACATAGAATACCGAAATGACCTCGATTAGAAGCGTCCAGCCATGATTACGAATTGTGCCATATATTCATTTTTGAGCAGTACCGAAATAATTAAGCTACTTACTTGCTAAATATACAATTCACAGTTTGTACTGTATAACATGTCCAGCAAACACACTTATGTGTTGTGCTGGTCACAACGATGGTTTTATTATTATATGACACATCCAAGACAAAGCACATAATTGAAAACTTTACATTATTTTATTAATTGTATATACAGTCATATGTGATATAAGACAAGTATAGGCCCTTGCATATTATTTCATTCGCGTTTCTACAACAGTAAAATAAAAAAATTTAAATAAAAGGAAATAAAATAAAAACAGTTACGGAGGGATTTGGGACGCAAGTACCAGGCAGGATACTGTGACCGGGTCCTGGCGCTGTGTTCTATATCACTTGTGTCCAACCACGCTCCCAGCCCTGCCCGCGGATCAATGTCCCCCACCCCTTCACCACTCAATAGGGGGTGGCGGACAACACGCCGTGTCTCCAAGTGAGTCGCCAAGACCCTCATGTAATGACCCACCTCTCCCCGTGCCACCCTCTCACTTCCTTCCGCCCCGTCAGGTCTTTACACAGGAGACACGCACTGTGACACCCCCAATGCCCCAGCCCCACCCAGTGCGCTTTGTGCGTGGCGGACACAACCAGCGCAACTCTGCTCCAGAAAACCCCATCCCGGGCCATCGTTCCCCTCCCCCCCTGCCTCCACTCCCCCTGCCTCCCCTCCCCCGACCGTCTCTCAGGCTGCCTCATACGACAGCGGGAAAACAGTGACTCCAGTACGCATTGAGATAGCCCCTTCGATCATCCCCCCGATACACTGCGGGGACCCTTCACCCCCACCCCCCAGGGCTACCATATTGTCCCTGGCCTCCCTCACCTCACTCCCATCCAGCGGGCGCCACTGGAGGTAGCGCCGCGCCAGGAGCTTGAGGCCCCGGATGAGGGTGACGGGGGGTGAGCCGGGGCCGCGGGCGACCAGCGCTTGTTTCTCCACGACACAGTTCGTCGGTAACCACCGTGACCCCGGCCATCCCCGCACCAGGTGAACGGGGTGAGAGGACCGCTCCAGCCCGGCCAGCACCTCCAGGCGGCAAATGACCTCCTCGGTGACGCCCGCCAGGTCGCCCCGGGGGACAGGGAGGGCGGGGGAAAGATCACAGGTCAGCCGGGGGTTACCCAGCCACATGAGAAACAGGGTGGCAGTTGTGTAGCTGATCTTCAGTCCGGTGTACCTGGGGGGGAGAGGGCCGCCGTAGGTCAGACCCTCGGGGAACGTGGCGGTGGGCAGCACGGCATCCAGCCCGTCCACCCAGCGCAGGAGGAAGGCCCCAGGGTCCACCTCACACTCCTTCACCCCCTTCACGATACGTGGCTTACCTCTTAGGGCTGTCCTTCTCACTCCATTCTGGCAGGAGGCCAGGGTCTTGCCTGTCACCCACACACTCCACTTCACCCCCTTCTCCCCCTTGCCTTTCTCACATTCCTCCCTCACCACCCTGATCCCCTCCCACGTCACACTAATTAAAATATCATACTCTATAGGATTCTCTCTGACATCTGTTCCGTCACCATGACTACCTATGAGGGTTTGCTGGGGTTTGGCGAACAATGGGTCGTACTTTCCCACAGCCTCAACCACGTCACGAACAAAGCTCCAGACGGCTTTTCTCCGGTTCAGCGTATCTGGGTGATCCCAATCGAACGTTGCCCCCTCCAGCCTGGCCGCCTCCTGTGTCAGGGTGCCGGGCAGTCGGCCCTCCACCCGAGACCGAGCGGTGTAGACACTGGCGGTCTGGGGTATGTAGCCTACTGGAAGATCCGCCTCCCAGTTGAGGCCTGCAGATGATGTTGACCTTAAAGAAATAAATTGTTTCGGACATTTGTCCATGAAGAGAATATAATAATGCAACACTTATATAATACAAAACTTAAAGGCAATCTTATAGAGACTTTTGTCTTTGTTCAATTCAATTCAATTCAATTCAATGTCATTTATTTGAGCAAGAACCACTACAAACATTAGATGGCAAAAAACATGGCAACGTAGAAAATTCTCGCTCTGGGGACTCCCATTAAGACCACGAGGGCCGCTGGCATAGGAGCCACCAAAGAAAAAAAACGAAAAAAAGAAAAAAACAAAAAAAACAACAACAACAAAAAATCATTGCGTCGGTAAATAACAATGCCATGGAGCCAACCTACCGCTTACCATAGAAAGACTGAAACCGGGCACGTGGCAAACGCCAGCGGGAATTTGTTTTTAATTATATATATTTTCGGCTAATAATAAATCAATATTGTTTAAAGCTGTATTTTTCTCCATTTCTTTCTTTAAAACAAATAAAGCAAAGTGGGCTAATCTCGACCCCTTAAGACAAAGAAACGTCTATTTTCTTTAATAATGTGAAATGAACTTATTTGTTGTTCAACCAGTAAACCATGGTATTCAAATAATATGATTTTATTGAAAAAACGAAAACCTAGGCAGATTGTGGGGAGTGCTCATTTTCTGAAAGGCAGTGGGGGCCATGGTCGAACCTCGACCCCCGTGGTCTAACCCCGACCCCCTGGGATAGGTGGGTGATTTAATCTGCATATCGTGATTCTTAGTGTGCGAAAGCAACAATATTAATTCACACAACTGTGCCTCTTATGCCCAACGATATATAAAGCAATTCCTTAAAACTATATTTATTAGTCTTATTACACGGGTAGTCATAACGCAAAGTTAGAATACTTCATGGGCCATCATGCCAAGGCTTTCTCGCGCGGATTGGGGGGAGGTGCTGGGGGTGGGTGGGGTGGGGGGCGATTTGCGGTTCACATCCACCCATTGGGAGCGTGGAGCAAGGATGCCATAATTGGCCTGATGATTGTTCAGCACCGCCCCCCGCCCCCCCCCCAAACTCCCCAACCATCAAATATTTCAGTCATGCAGGGTGTGCAACGGATCCGTTTCTCTTTGGTATTGGTGGGTAACGAGATCTGATTTTTCTAACATCATTCCTAACATCAAGAATTGAGTGAGGCAAACGGAGTGAGGTTGGGGCGCAATAGAACCAAGCACACATAAGCTTTCATCAAAAGAATCTTTCTCTGTTGCATAATTAAGCAGTGATAATAGATCACACGAGGGCCGGCTGAGGCACCATTCCCAGTTCACGGTGAAAAGAAAAGCCCCGCGCCACCCAATGCCCCCCCCCCTCCCCCCCCCCCCCCCCACCACCGAGAACATAACTTGATGTAATGATTTATAGTCCCAACCGCCACGACATCGAGCCGTGGATCGGCATGATTTAAGTCACAAATGCAGGCATACCGGAACGTCTTCTTAAACGTTATTCCGGGTTTACACGAAACGAAAGTTCCTTCAACAGTTGTAACTTTCCATAAGCATCGGTCGGTTAACAGTTCAGACGGTCAGACCCACGTGCCAGCCGACATGCAAATGGGTGGGTCATTCGCACACCAACCACATGCTCCGCGCGTTTTGTCAACAGGGTAGCGTCATCATCAGAGGAGTAATTAGGTTTAACAGCTGTGTTTAATGTACGGTTAATGTCACGAATAACCGGATATGTCCGTGTATGTTCCGGACTGTCGACTGACAGAAACCGGACAACAATTGTCACTACCGCCACCTATCGAACATGCCATTAGATCATAATACATAACATCATGCACACAAGACAATCACACATGCATTCATAACTGTCATAATGCGAACAATATCAACGTGAGTCTGCACCCTGTGCTGCATCGACTTTAAAGTTCCACATATCACCACGGGATCATATCAACGATGATTCGCTCAAATGCTCGACACTGATTGGTTCGACAATTCCGATATCGTAGAGTGGATCGAAACTTTAGAACATGCGCTAAGCTTACGAGGTGTGGCAAACCTGGCAAACCTGTGTGCACACATCGCTGAAAGGCTGATTGGTTGCAAATAAATGTGCAACTTATTGCATCGTGTGAACCGTACATTATAATAGCATCCACCTCAACAATAACACTTACGGTGCAAAAGGTCCAGCCATTGTAGCCAATCCTGCAAAAGAAGTAAAACGATAGTAAAGTGTGTGCGCTGTGCAATGCTATAATTGCGGATTGCATTGTTAACCCAGGTTCCCACTGTGCTCATAACAGCCGTCATACTACCCGTTATGCAAACAAGATGGGCGTCTCAAACTTCAAGTTAGCATTATATTAGTAGCAGAGTTGTTATGGAGACCAATTCCGACGTGTAATGAAAAGGGTTGCGTTTACGCTGTTCAAACCGTTACCTCTTTATGAAGTACTGATGTCAGATCTTGTGTGAAGAAGCAGAGTGTGCTGTCGTCGCCGGTGTCACTGTTTGTCGGTCGCCTCCTCTGTCGTCTTTTCTGGGTGCCAGGCATCCGTATGTGTAAATGATATTGCGATGTTTTCGCAATAATAGCATACACATTATTACTTTACTTCTTTCTTCACTTTCTATGTCGTCATGCCACGCAAGAGAACTAAAGTTATACAGCTGTTCCCAGTCAACCTCGCGTCCTGTTAGCCGCCGGTCTCTGAGATAGCATACAGCCGTTATCGGCGATATATATGGCCCCAGAGCTTATCATACGGCTTTAAAAAAAATTGATTGCTTGCTTTGACGCACACACCGCCTGCCCCACAATCAACCAAGTACCGATCTTCGCTAACAGTGCGAAGTGTCGTATGTTAACGAACCGGGGAACCGTCTTTTTGGAGATGTTTGACATGATAAGCTTTTTTCTAAGTGGTCGTGCGTTATAAATTACCCATCCCTGTCGCTGCTGCTCCTGACATGACACCTGGACTGATACCAACGACATTTTTATAGCAGGTTCCAACTTGTCTTTGGCGGGGGCGCGGGTTGCCAACGACTACGGCACATATGTAGCAGGTGAGACGGGCCGTTTAAACCCTCCCCCAGTCAACCAACCTCAGATAAGAGTCTTGTATGTCCACAATTTTTGTGTAAGTCGGGGAGGAGGGAAGGGGCTCTTGAGGGGTCTAAAACCCATCCTCTTTCAAGCGCTGATGCTCTTTTTTTCCTGTGGTAATTGTACGCTTGGTAACATGTGGACATATTATTTTTCGATCGCCCTTGTTTTGATCTCCCCTGGTCGTAAAACCCCCTCCCCTGTCGTAAGTTTGGGGATGGGGTATGCCCTGGTGGCTCCGAACCCCCACTTTTTCTACTTCGGGTGTTGTTTTATCAATGGTAGCTGTACACCTCACGTGGAACATGGATGCTTACCCCGCCATATTATTTTGTGGACCGCCTGAATTGGTGGCCACTCCTCCCCCCCCCTCCACCTTCCGGGTTTTAGCCCGAAATCCGCCTGCCCGTGAGAAGGATTTTGGCAGGGCAGTTTTTAGGCAGGCGGGCACTGAGCTGTTCTTTACCGGCACAAAAAGGCCGTTTTGTTACGATGTGTAGAAGGAAATCATAGCAATTTTATGACGACGAGAACTGCTGCTGTGTATTGAATTGTAAATTCGACACCCTTATCGACTGGCGCCAGGTCGTTTGGGTACACAGAACGTGTTGTTTTTGCACCAGCCAAAAGTCTTCCTGGTCGTAATACCCCCTCCCCTCGCGTCGTAAGTAAATGGGAGGCCTTGGTGGGTCTTAACCCACCCCCACCCCAATATACACCTATCTTAAGTGACGATGTTCTTTTTCAATGGTAACTGTAGGCCAGCTTAGATGTGAAGTCCTAAAATATTGTATACTGCCTATTGTGGCCCCCCCCACCCACACTCCCGCTGTCTAACAGGGGGTGGGCTCTTGAGACTCTGGACCCCCTTCCGCTGCTATTTGTAACCCCGCAACTGGGTCTGCCGGTCAAGTGTAACTACTGAGTTTTGTTCAGTGTGTTTATTATCTGAAGTGTAGTTTATTGACTTTGGCGAAAACATTATGCTGATTTATATCTAAAGCTCAACAACGTGACTGACTACCGGAGCTCCCCACGTCCCCCTCCCCCACCTCCCTGTCCCCGCCCGCTAGCAGGGTGAGGCCCGGTCACACCCGGTCCCGCTGGCTGTTAGTTACCCACAAGGGGCTTATTGATCCGGCAAATGGGTAGGGGAAGAATGGTTGGGGGTTGGGGGGGGGGGGGGGTAAGATTTGGTGGTCAAGTCAATCTGATAAATCCGCGCAATTAAATCTACTAAATCAATTGAATTCAGTCTGGCATTTCAGTATCAAACCTGTTTCGCCAGAGCAAGCCATAATATATATGGGTATGTACAAATGTTTAGTACCTGATAATAATACTTGCATACAAATGCAGACAGAAATGATCACCCTTTAGGGCTATTGTTAATTAAATATTCGTCTATTTTGTTGTTGTCTATGTCGGATATTAAACAAACCTCAAACCTGCTTCTTGTGCCTCTTTTTTATCTACACACCTATACCAAGTTTTGTGCGACATGGGATATTTATCGCGCGACCACACAGACATGGCCACAGCGGATTCACAAGTGGCTAGAGCATTCAAGTCGAGCGCTCTAACCCACTGGGCTACTGGGCCGTCCCCTATCGCCTCTTGGAATTGGGGCCTTCTGTAATACATACTAACCTAAATAAAACTAGCAAACCATTATCAGAATATGTGTATTGTTCTGTGTTCTTACAGTAGGCTTATCGGGATGATAAAATTGGTACCGATCTCAAATATCGATGTCGGGCCGACACTGATGGTCGAGGCGTTTCAACGTATATAACCGAGTCAACCTTGCCATCTGGGGGGTTTTCGCTGCTTAAATTTATTTTGACGAGATGAGATATTCATATTGAATATGAAAATGATATCACCTGATAAATGGCTTTAGTAGCCACTTGGAAACATATATTTGAAAGCGGTTTAGTAACACGTATCTTGCCCGGATGGAGATTAGAAACGATATATTGTATTAAACGTCGGTAAATAAAAGTTAACAATAAACATTAACACGTTGTATTGACCGACAATGATAAAATGACAAAACTGATGCCTGCATATATGTCTAAAGTGGCATTTAACTTGAAGAGATTTTGGTAGAAAAAAAGACCATGTGGTATCTCAGCACGTGCTCCTTGATTCCCGGAAGAAACCACTTAGTGCCTCCTTGAGACCCGCGGTGATGGGATAACGCGTAACAAGGTTAGTTTGGTCTGCTCGACTACACAACCTAGCTACCCCCTTCCCACCATCCCCACCCGTACGCACACATCCGCCCCGGTAACGTCCGTGGGGTATGCCACTAAGCTGGGGCAGATTAATGCGACAAACGTGTTAAACGTTGGTGCTGATCTATTCACTAACTTCGATGTTTTAACTATCATTACATTATCAAACCTGTGGCGACAGGTAACCCATAATATATATCGGGCTATAGTAATCACAGTATGCGGTGTAGGGACAGGGTAAGCCACCCTGTGTAAGTATATGGCAGCCTTTATAGCTCGTGTAGCGACTGGCCAACCCATACCGTATGTGGGTATATGACCGCCCATATAAATATGTAAAATCAACTACAATGGACACGAGAAATATCCTAATCAATATTTAAATCAATTTAAATTAATTAAAATTAAATTTTTTTCATAACTCTTGATACTCTTGATCTGTAATATTAATACATGTACGCACATTAAGCCGAATGGCACAGTTAGAAGAACCAACAATATGTGAACAGTGAGAGTTATAAGCGTAAGCTATATGCACATTTGGCCAACACGAATTCTCGTCAACACGGAACACACACTGCTCCGATACTCTAACATTTAGACAGATTTATCTTAAAAGCTTGAACCTACACTCTCCGATTCAGAACTACAGCACCAGAAATAAAAGTGCGGTCTGTTTAAATTCAATAAAGGTTAGATCAAAATATACAAGGCAATGCCTCTGTAATCAGTCACCTACTCTTCTAAGATCTACTCCGACACAGTGTTACCTAGCTTTCTTAGTTATGATCGTTTAACAAAATATAATTATGACATTAATCATAATATGATCTTGATATTAATGTGCAATAATAATGTCAGTGGGTCCCGTAAAAGCGACCCCGACGGGACACTCAACCAAGTGTAAATAGTCAGTATCGTTCTCTGCTGAGCATTTCGTTGACTTGGCGAAAGCATTATTCTAGAGTGCAATATCAATATCTTGAGCGACGTGTGCAACTACTGAAAAAAGTTTAAGTGTTCCCTGCTATCTAACTACGTACGTGCTCCATGGTTCCCAGCATAAGTCTCGTGGTTGCCTGTCCCAATTTGCTAGCAGGGTGAGGCCCGATCACACCCGGTCACGCTATCTATTAGTCACCAATACAGGGCTTATTGACCCGGCAATCTACCTAATCAATTGAATGCAATGTACTAAATCAATTCAATTCAATCTGGCATCATCAAACCTATTGTGCCCATAATGCATGTGCAAACGTAAACATCTCTATATCTTGTTTAGCGATTGGTAATGGTGTGACGACCCCTATACCTGATACTTACACTTAAAGTACACATTGTAAAAAGAAGACTGAAATGTGATTACACATTATGGCTTTTGTTAATTTGATATTGGTCTATTTCGTGTTTGTCTATAACGGATATTAAACAATAGTCGAACCTGCTGCTTGTGCCTTTTTATCTACACACTTATACCATGTTGTATCTGGGTAGGAATTATCCAAGTCATCTACCCCTATGAAGCTTGCTCATTAGAGTATCTAAATTCCTTTTTACTTTCATCTTTTAAGTGAAGGGGTTTGGCGTCTTTCTATATATCATCTACGACAACTAAGAGCACCTGTAAATGTGAAGTGGTTGACATGATGGTTAATAAAGAATCTCTGAAACAAATATTCTCCCATCGCCGGTATATACATTGATTATATTTCGCAGTATACAAATGAAATGAAACCATGATTTATATCCGGTGTGGGGGGGGGTTGTCATGGGGAAATTATTCCGAGGAGGAATGGACACCTCCAATATGAGGGGGGGTGGGGTGGCAAGCGGTATTTCCGTTCCTGGGAAACTGGCTTGTACTTTACCGTGAACTGGGAACGAGGGAAACAATTCTTCGTGAACTAAGAATTGGGTATTATCCGGCGATCGTGACCAAGGGTTTTCATTAATCGTCAACTGGGAATTTTAATATTGATTAAGTAACTAATCGTGAATCGGGCAATCGCCAATTTATATCAATATATATCATTTATGCCCCCCCCCCTTCCTTTGCATGAGGGTAATTCTTTTAAAATCAAGAAATGTATTCTTCGTGATTTGGGACCCCCCCACCCCTCCACCCCGCCCTCCTACATCCTACAGCCGGGCTCGAGCAGCCATGCAGCCATGCAGCCAGGCTGTTTCCGCATAATTCTACGGCGGACCACATTCGTTTTTTCACTGTCTTTACATGTTTATCGTATTATCGACAAAGTGCGAGCTCACTTAGACCTGCTTACACCTGATTGTAGGATTCTTGTCAGAATGCCACCTTGCGATGTCTCGGCTATCTGGGCCAACTAGCTATAGGGATATAGGGATATCAGATAATTGTCTATTCCACACTTCTCCCGTACTGTATACAAGTTCAGTCAATCGTCGAACTCCCATTGTCACTGCATGGTCTTTCCTGACTTGCACGCGCACTGCTGTTGGCCCTATGTTTGTCTTTGGCTCAGGACGCCAACACATCCGTCAGCACACCCACACCACCGAAAACACCCATTAAAGAAGGCCATACAATCACACCCGTCAGCACACACCCATAATCGAAAACACCCATTACATCTGATTATACAAATAGCACATCCCTGAAAATAGAATGAGTGAATAATTGACCCAGTCTGTGGTATTGCGAGCGAGATGACAATAGATCTTGAGGTATATCCGCTGATGGTATGTCTCTCACGGGTTATTGCAGCGGCGACACGGGTAGAGAGCGGAGAGAGGTTTGCGCAGCGGCTACACCGTTAGCCAGCGAGGGCACGGTTAGCAGAGCGACGACGTCGTTAGCGAGAGGTGACACGGTTAGCGAGCGGCGTCACGGTTAGCCAGTGACACGGTTAGCTGTGCGGCGACGCGGTAGCGAGAGACGACACGGTTAGGGAAGCGGCGCTGTCATCAGCGGGACGGCGCTTTCATCAACTAAGAAATTTTACAAGGATCTTCGTTGTAAAACATTCTGCCTAGTTTTGTCTCATATCGGTCGCAATACTAAGGCTATGTTAACAGTTTCCTTCCATTTAACAAAATGATGCATATTACACTAAAATGAAGAATTATCATTCGCACTATGTTTATATGTGGCGTCATTAATTGGTGACCTTGACTGCTTGTTAGAAAGCAGGTTGTAAATGACATGACAACCGCATATCATATGCTACCGAGAATAATGGGTTGTTACTCATTACTCTGGATCTGACTCTAGTAGTCACTGCTAAAATGAAAAGCCCCAAGAACGATGAATGGTAACCGCCACTAGGATTTAGACACCATCTTAATTTAACAGGATGGTCAGGCACCTTTGTCCTTCACATATGAGTGTTTGTTGTTTCCAAAGCTATAATTATATGATAACCTATGTTTCTGCGCGATGACATGATGTGTCATGGTGACATGCAGCATGTTGACATTATATGTAGTATGCCATATTGATACGGGTTATTTGTTGTTGACATATGGTACGAATTTTCTGCGGATTCACCAAACACTAAATGTTGCTGCTCATATCGCATCAATGTTATTCAAATGTTAGATAGCCGTACGGTGTTTCTTGATATATGAGGTATATCTAACAACGGTGTCGGAACTGCGATTCAGACACCTCCCCGTTAGCGACCTCGTCATTTGCACAAACAGTTGCGGATTTTGTCAAACATCTTCACATCTATGATATTGCGAGCGATTGTATGTCGTTCACGGGTTAGTACAGTGGCGACTCGGGTAGAGAGCGAAGAAAGGTTTGCGGAGCGGCTACACCATTAGCCAGCGACGGTACGGTTAGCAGAGCCGCGACGCGGTTAGCGAGAGCTGACACGGTTGGCAAGCGGCGACCCGGTAGCGAGCGGCGTCACGGTTAGCCAGTGACACGGTTAGCAGTGCGGCGACGCGGTAGCGAGAGGCGACACTGTTAGGGAAGCGGCCCTTTCATCAGCAAAGCACTTTTACAGGGATCTTCGTTTTAAAACATTCTGCCTCGTTTTGTCTCATATCGATCGCAATACTAAGGCTATGTGAACAGTTTCAAACCAATTAACAAAATGATGCATAGTACACTAAAATGAAGAATTGTCATTCGCATGTAACAAAGCTGTGACATTGGCCATCGATAATGATGGGAGCTCGTGTCGATTAGGAACGGAAAGCGAGTCTGAAAAGAGGATATTTTCTTGATAAGGAAGGGATCTCGTGTCGATAAGGAGGGGATCTCGTGTCGATGAGGAGGGGATCTCGTGTCGATGAGGAGGGGATCTGGTGTCGATGAGGCGCGGATATCGTGTCGATAAGGAGGGGATCTCGTGTCGATGAGGAGGGGATCTCGTATCGATGAGGAGGGATCTTGTGTAGATAAGGATGGGATCTCATGTCGATAAGGAGGGGATCTCGTGTCGATGAGGAGGGGATTTCGTGTCGATAAGTAGGGGATCTGGTGTCGATAAGAGGGGATCTCGTGTCGATAAGGAGGGGTTCTCGTGTCGATGAGGAGGGGATCTCATGTCGATTAGGAGGAGATCTCATGTCGATGAGGAGGGGATCTCGTGTCGATAAGGAGAGGATCTCGTGTCGATGAGGAGGGGATCTCATGTCGATTAGGAGGGGATCTCGTGTCGATGAGGAGGGGATCTGGTGTCGATAAGGAGAGGATCTCGTGTCGATGAGGAGGGGATCTCATGTCGATTAGGAGGGGATCTCGTGTCGATGAGGAGGGGATCTGGTGTCGATAAGGAGGGGATCTCGTGTCGATAAGGAGGGGATCTTGTGTCGATGAGGAGGGGATCTTGTGTCGATGAAGAGGGGATCCCGTGTGTCGATAAGGAGGGGATCTCGTGTCGATAAGGAGGGGATCTTGTGTCGATGATGAGGGGATCCCGTGTGTCGATAAGGAGGGGATCTCGTGTCGATCATGAGGGGATCTTGTGTCGATTAGGAGGGGATCTCGTGTCGATAAGGAGGGAATCTCGTGTCGATGAGGAGGGGATCTTGTGTCGATAAGGAGCGGATCCCGTGTGTCGATAAGGAGGATATCCCGTGTCCATAAATGGTGAGGGGGCCGGCGTGATAGCTCAGTGGGCTAGAGCGCTCGCTTTGAGTGTTCTGTCACCTGAAAGCTTAACGCCACGTGAATCGGTGGTTCGATCCCTGCTGTGGCCATGTCTGTGTGGTCGCAGGATAACGATCCTATGTCCTTTTTGCTTAAGAGTAGGGGGTTACCCCCAGGAAAATAGATCTGCTCTCCCTTCCTTCTCCCATAGACGCGACATGACCAAAAGGGGTTAAGGAATCCTGTATAACCAACCAACCAACCATAAGGAAATGGTTTCGTGTCGATGAGGAGGGGATATTGTGTCCCAAAAGAGGATTGCGTGTCGATAAGAAAGTTTTCACGTTCCGAAAAGGAGCTAATCTCGTGTCGATAAGGCGAATTTTGTGGCGTTGAGGAGGGGATCTCGCGTAAATAAAGAAGGGATCTCGTGTGGATGAAGAGGGGATCTCGTGTGGATGATGAGGGGATCTCTTGTGGATAATGAGGGGATCTCATGTCAATAAAGAAGGGATTTCGTGTGGATGAGGAGGGGATCTCGTGTCGATATGGAGGGGATCTCTCGTCAATAAAGAAGGGATCTCGTGTTGATAAGGAGGGGATCTCGCGTCAATGAAGAAGGGATCTCGTGTCGATAAGGAGGAGATCTCGCGTCAATAAGAAGGGATCTCTTGGCGATAAAGAAGGGATCTCGTGTCGATAAGGAGAGATCTCGTGTGGATGAGGAGAGAATCTCGTGTCGATAAGCAGGGGATCTCGTGTCGATGAGGAGGGGACCTCGTGTCGAAAAGGAGGGGATCTTGCGTCAATAAACAAAGGATCTCATGTAGATAAGGAGGGGATATCGTGTCGATTAGGAGGGGATCTCGTGTCAATGAAGAAGGGATCTCGTGTAGATAAGGATGGGATCTTGCGTCAATAAAGAAGGGATCTCGTGTGGATGAGGATGACATCTCGTGTCGATAAGGAGGGGATCTCGCGTCAATAAAGTAGGGATCTCCTGTGGATGAACTGGGGATCTCGTGTCGATAAGGGGGAAATCTCGCGCCAATAAGAAGGGATCTCGTGTGGATGAGGAGAGGATCTCGTGTCGATAAGCAGGGGATCTCGTCTCGATGATGAGGGAATCTCGTGTCGATAAGGAGGGGATCTCGCGCCAATAAGAAGGGAACTCGCGTGGATGAGGAGGGGACCTCGTGTCGATAAGGAGGGGATCTCGCGTCAATAAACAAAGGATCTCGTGTAGATAAAGAGGGGATATCGTGTCGATTAGAAGGGGATCTCGTGTCAATAAAGAAGGGATCTCGTGTAGATAAGGAGGGGAAATTGCATCAATAAAGAAGAGATCTCGCGTCAATAAAGAAATGATCTCGTGTAGATAAGGAGGGGACCTCGCTCCAATAAGAAGGGATCTCGCGTGGATGAGGAGGGGACCTCGTCTCGATAAGGAGGGGATCTTGCGTCAATAAAGTAGGGATCTCCTGTGGATGAAGTGGGGATCTCGTGTGGTTAAGGAGGGGATCTCGTGTCAATAAAGTAGGGATCTCCTGTGAATGAGGTGGGGATCTCGTGTCGATAAGGAGGGGATCTCGCGTCAATAAAGTAGGGATCTCCTGTGGATGAGGTGGGGATCTCGTGTCCATAGGGAGGAGATCTCGTCTCGATCAGGAGAGAGTATCGTGTCGATGAGGGAGGGGATCTCGTGTGGACGCCGAGGAGATCTCGTGTCGATAAGGAGGGTATCTCGTGTCAATAAAGAAGGGATCTCGTGTGGATGAGGATGGGATCTCGTGTCGATGAGGAGGGAATCTTGTGTGGATGAGGATGGGATCTCGTGTGGATGAGCAGGGGATCTCGTGTGGATGAGGAGGGGATTTCGTGTCGATAAGAAGGGGATCTCTTGTCAATAAAGAAAGAATCTCGTGTGGATGAGGAGGGGATCTCGTGTCGATAAGCAGGGGATCTCGTGTCGATGAGGAGGGGATTTCGTGTCGATAAGGAGGGGATCTCGCGCCAATAAGAAGGGATCTCGCGTGGATGAGGAGGGGACCTCGTGTCGATAAGGAAGGGGTCTCGCGTCAATAAATAAATGATCTCGTGTCGATAAGGAGGGGATCTCGCGTCAATAAAGTAGGGATCTCCTGTGGATGAGGTGGGGATCTCGTGTCGATAAGGAGGGGATCTCGTGTCAATAAAGAAGGTATCTCCTGTCGATAAGGAGGGGATCTCGTGCCAATAAAGAAGGGATCCGGTGTGGATGATGAGGGGATCTCGTGTGGATGAGGCTGGGATTTCGTGTCGATTAGAAGGGGATATCGCGTCAATAAAGAAGGGATCTCGTGTGGATGAGGAGGAGATCCCGTGTCGATAAGGAAGAGATCTCGCGTCAATAAAGAAGTGATCTCGTGTCGATAAGGAGGGGATCTCGTGCCAATAAGAAGGGATCTCGCGTGGATGAGGAGGGGACCTCGTGTCGATAAGGAGGGGATCTTGCGTCAAACAAGAAATGATCTCGTGTCGATAAGGAGGGATCTCGCGTCAATAAAGAAATGATCTCGTGTCGCTAAGGAGGGGATCTCGCGCCAATAAGAAGGGATCTCGCGTGGATGAGGAGGGGACCTCGTGTCGATAAGGAGAGGATCTTGCGTATATAAAGAAAGGATCTCGTTTGGATGAGGATATCTCGTGTCGATAAGGAAGGGGTCTCGTGTCAATAAAGAAGGTATCTCCTGTCGATAAGGAGGGGATCTCGTGCCAATAAAGAAGGGATCCGGTGTGGATGAGGCTGGGATTTCGTGTCGATAAGAAGGGGATATCGCGTCAATAAAGAAGGGATCTCCTGTGGATGAGGAGGGGATCTCGTGTCGATAAAGAAGGGATCTCTTGTGAATGTGGATGGCATCTCGTGCCAATAAAGCAGGAATCTCCTGTGGATGAGGAGGAGATCTCGCGTCAATAAAGAAATGATCTCGTGTAGATAAG
The DNA here is from genome assembly GCA_964019135.1 of Arenicola marina. Lineage (NCBI taxonomy): Eukaryota > Metazoa > Annelida > Polychaeta > Arenicolidae > Arenicola > Arenicola marina. The sequence continues at coordinate 35,784,916 of OZ025253.1, read as the reverse complement.
GAGGGGATCTCGTGTCAATGAAGAGGGGATCTCGTGTCGATAAGGAGGGGATCTCGCGTCAATAAAGAAGGGATCTCGTGTGGACGAGGATGGCATCTCGTGTCGATAAGGAGGGGATCTCGCGTCAATAAATTAGGGATCTAATGTGGATGAGGAGGGGATCTCCTGTGGATGAGGAGGGGATCTCGTGTGGATGAGGAGCGGATTTTGTGTCGATAAGAAGGGGATCTCTTGTCAATAAAGAAGGGATTTCGTGTGGATGAGGAGGGGATCTCGTGTCGATAATTAGGGGATCTCGTGCCAATAATGAAGGGATCCGGTGTCGATAATGAGGTCATCTTGCGTCAATAAAGAAGGGATCTCGTGTGGATGAGGAGGGAATCTCGTGTCGATAAAGAAGGGATCTCGTGTGGATGTGGATGGGATCTCGTGCCAATGAAGAAGGGATCTCTTGTCCATAAGGAGGGGATCTCGCGTCAATAAAGAAGGGATCTCGTGTTGATAAGGAGGGGATCTCGCATCAATAAAGAAGGGATCTCGTGTGGATGAGGAGATGATCTCGTGTCGATAAGCAGGGGATCTCGTGTCGATGAGGAGGGGATTTCGTGTCGATAAGGGACGGATCTCGCGCCAACAAGAAGGGATCTCGCGTGGATGAGGAGGGGACCTCGTGTCGATAAGGAGGGGATCTCGCGTCTATAAAAAAAGGACCTCGTGTGGATGAGGAGATCTCGTGTCGATAAGGAAGGGGTCGCGCGTCAATAAAGAAATGATCTCGTATCGATAAGAAGGGGATCTTGCGTCAATAAAGTAGGTATCTCCTGTCGATTAGGAGGGGATCTCGTGCCAATAAAGAAGGGATCCGGTGTGGATGAGGATGGGATCTCGTGTGGATGAGGCTGGGATTTCGTGTCGATAAGAAGGGGATATCGCGTCAATAAAGAAAGGATCTCCTGTGGATGAGGATGGGATCTCGTGTCGATAAAGAAGGGATCTCGTGTCGATAAGGAGGGGATCTCGCGTCAATAAGGAAGAGATCTCGCGTCAATAAAGAAATGATCTCGTGTAGATAAGGAGGGGACCTCGCTCCAATAAGAAGGGATCTCGCGTGGATGAGGAGGGGACCTCGTCTCGATAAGGAGGGGATCTTGCGTCTATAAAGAAAGGATCTCGTGTGGATGAGGATATATCGTGTCGATAAGGAAGGGGTCTCGCGTTAATAAAGTAATGATCTCGTGTCGATAACGAGGGGATCTTGCGTCAATAAAGAAGGGATCCGGTGTGGATGAGGAGGCGATCTCGTGTGGATGAGGCTGGGATTTCGTGTCGATAAGAAGGGGATATCGCGTCAATAAAGTAGGGATCTCCTGTGGATGAGGTGGGGATCTCGTGTCGGTAAGGAGGGGACCTCGTGTCAATAAAGAAGGTATCTCCTGTCGATTAGGAGGGGATCTCGTGCCAATAAAGAAGGGATCCGGTGTGGATGAGCAGGGGATCTCGTGTGGATGAGGCTGGGATTTCGTGTCGATAAGAAGGGGATATCGCGTCAATAAAGAAGGGATCTCCTGTGGATGAGGAGGGGATCTCGTGTCGATAAAGAAGGGATCTCGTGTGAATGTGGATGGCATCTCGTGCCAATAAAGCAGGAATCTCCTGTGGATGAGGAGGAGATCTCGCGTCAATAAAGAAATGATCTCGTGTAGATAAGGAGGGGATCTCGTGTCAATGAAGAGGGGATCTCGTGTCGATAAGGAGGGGATCTCGCGTCAATAAAGAAGGGATCTCGTGTGGACGAGGGTGGCATCTCGTGTCGATAAGGATGGGATCTCGCGTCAATAAATTAGGGATCTAATGTGGATGAGGAGGGGATCTCCTGTAGATGAGGAGGGGATCTCGTGTAGATAAGGAGGGGATCTCGCGTCAATAAAGAAGGGATCTCGTGTGGACGAGGATGACATCTCGTGTCGATAAGGAGGGGATCTCGGGTCAATAAATTAGGGATCTCCTGTGGATGAGGCGGGGATCTCGTGTCGATAAGGAGGGGATCTCGTGTCAATAAAGAAGTGATCTCGTGTGGATGAGGAGGGGATCTCGTGTCCATAAGGAGGGGATCTCGTCTCGATCAGGAGAGAATCTCGCATCGATAAGGAGGGGATCTCGCGTCAATAAGGAAAGGATCTCGTGTGGATAAGGAGGGGATCTCGTGTCAATAAAGAAGTGATCTCGTGTGGATGAGGAGGGGATCTCGTGTCCAAAAGGATGGGATCTCGTCTCGATCAGGAGAGAATCTCGCATCGATAAGGAGGGGATCTCGCGTCAATAAGGAGAGGATCTTGTGTCAATAAAGAAGGGATCTCGTGTGGATGAAGAGGCGATCTCGTGTCAATAAAGAAGGATATCGTGTGGATGAGGAGGGGATCTCGTGTCGATATGGAGGGGATCTCGTGTCAATACAGAAGGGATCTCGTGTGGATGAAGAGGGGATCTTGTGTGGATGACGAGTGGATCTCGTGTCAATAAAGAATTATCTCTTGCGGATGAGTAGGGGATTTTGTGTCGATAAGGAGGGGATCTCGTGTCGATAAGAAAGGGATCTGGTGTCGATGAGGAGTGGATCTTGTGTCGATGAGGAGGGGATATCGTGTGTCGATAAGGAGGAGATCCCGTGTCCCTAAAGGGGGAGGGGGCCGGCGCGATAGCGCAGTGGGCTAGAGCTCTCGCTTTGAGTGTTCTGGTTACCTGAGAGCCTAACGGCACGTGGATCGGTGGTTCGATCCCTGCTGTGGCCATGTCTGTGTGGTCGCAGGATAACGATCCTATGTCTTTCTTCCTTAAGAGTAGGGGGTTACCCGCAGGAAAATAGCTCTGCTCTCCCTTCCTTCTCCCATTGACGCGATATGACCAAAAGAGGCTAAGGAATCCTGTATAACCAACCAACCAACCATAAGGAAAGGGTTTCGTGTCGATGAGGAGGGGATATTGCGTCCCAAAAGAGGATTGCGTGTCGATAAGGAAGTCATCTCGTTCCGAAAAGGAGCTAATCCCGTGTCGATAAGGAGGAATATTGTGGCGATGAGGAGGGGATCTCGCGTAAATAAAGAAGGGATCTCGTGTGGATGAAGAGGGGATCTCGTGTGGATGATGAGGGGATCTCTTGTGAATAATGAGGGGATTTCGTGTCAATAAAGAAAGGATTTCGTGTGGATAAGGAGGGGATCTCGTGTAGATAAGGAGGGGATCTCGCGTCAATAAAGAAGGGATCTCGTGTGGATGAGGAGGGAATCTTGTGTCGATAAAGAAGGGATCTCGTGTGGATGTAGATGGGATCTCGTGCCAATAAAGAAGGGATCTCGTGTCGATAAGGAGGGGATCTCGCGTCATTAAAGAAGGGATCTCGTGTCGATAAGGAGGGGATCTCGCGTCAATAAGGAAGGGATCTCGTGTGGATGAGGAGGGGATCTCGTGTCGATAAGCAGGGGATATCGTGTCGATAAGGAGGGGATCTCGCGTCAATAAGGAAGGGATCTCGTGTGGATGAGGAGGGGACCTCGTGTCGATAAGGAGGGGATCTCGCGTCTATAAAGAAAGGATCGTGTGTGGATAAGGAGATCTCGTGTCGATAAGGAAGGGATCTCGCGTCAATAAAGAAATGATCTCGTGTCGATAAGGAAGGGATCTCGTGTCAATAAAGTAGGGATCTCGTGTCGATAAGGAGGGGATCTCGCGTCAATAAAGTAGGGATCTCCTGTGGATGAGGTTGGGATCTCGTGTCGATAAGGAGGGGATCTCATGTCAATAAAGAAGGGATCTCTTGGGAATAAGGAGGGGTGAGGGTGTCATGGCAGCCAGGGTGCAGCGGTGAAAAGATTGAGCGAGCGGAGAAGTTTTAAAAATGTGTAAGAATTGAAGGCCTGGCAAGTAATCTTACGCGGCGAATATTGCAATGCACTGTCAGTGAACTTAAATAGCCAGTGAATTCGAAGGATACTTTTATCGGATATCGTCGGATTCCGCGAAGAACCATAGGAATTTGGGTGGACAGATTGCTGACTGTGCTGGGCGATAATCAGCCCACTGTTGATAGAACCTTCGCTGCTCGAGGGACCCACTCAAAAACTATGCGTAATGGGAAAGCAAAAGCGGCGACGGAGTGGCAGTGACGGCGCGTCTCCTAAGATCAAAGACAAGAAACAGAGAAAGCTTCCGGAGTGCTACAGAGATCTTGACTCCCTCGTCGAGAAGGACACAGTGGATATGTCGGCGATAACTCTTGAAGACATCTTCGAAAAGGTGGCCTGCCTTCCTGCCATGAAGGAGAGTATCGACAGCATGAAGAAGGATATTCAGTCTGTGAAGGATTCCCTAAACTTTCAAGGCAGAAGAATTGACGATCTTGAAAAAGATAATGTAGAACTGAAAGACAGAGTGAAACAGCTGGAAAATAGTAGCGAACAAGGCAAGAAGACCCTTGAAGTTGAAGTCAAGGCACTCAGGCAAGGGGTTTTAGCCCAGGAGGTGTACAGCCGCAGGGAGAACCTTGTGTTTCCAGGAATTGAAGAATGCGTCGGACAGCAAGAAAACTGTGAAAGCACGGTGAGGGAGGTACTGCGGTCCAAGCTGGGGATAGAGGATGCCACGGCCATAAGGTTCCAGCGCTGTCACCGCCTGGGAGCCCCAAGGGCCCCAGGCACCCAACAACAGCGTCGAAGGCCGATCATCGTCCGCTTTGTCCTCTACCCGGATCGACAGAGGGTCTGGGATAAGAAGAAATCACTACGGGGGACTGGCGTATTTGTGGATGAAGACCTGCCGCCCCAGATACAGGAACCGCGCAGAAGGCTACTACCACTGATGAAAGCAGCTCGACAGGAGGGGAGACGGGCCAATGTGACGGGCAACAAGCTAAAGGTGGATGGGGTAGTTTACACCGTGGAGACAATTGACCGGCTGCCCCCTCATTGGCATGGCGGGCCGACCACACCACACCGCGCTGATAATCAAAGACTATGACTTTGAGACAACCCCTCGTGTGCAACCAACCTGGATAAACAGTGTACACCATACAGTGTACAGCGCCGGAGTACAACTGAGCTAGGGCCCCCGTCTGAGTGGGCTAGGACTAACCTTCAAGCCTCAATCGCCACCCATGCATGCATTATTGTGTCAGGCCGGCCCACAAACTGGGCTTCAGTAAGTTGCATATTTCATCTGCTCGCCAATGTTATCATGAGCTCTACGGTCAGCCAAACCAGTGGCCCGTGGCACTTTGGCATCCTCGGTTCCGTCCTAATCTCATTTCCTTTTCGCCTCCTTTTATGCACACGCGTGAGCTCGCGTTCTGTTTTTCTTTTTCTTCTTCTTCTCTTCTCCTTTTTCTACTACAGGCACATAATCTGCTATAGCACATTCTTTGTTATCTTCAGTAAGCGTGTCTCCTTGATGAACAGTTATGCAACACGGCAAGGTGTTTTATGGTCCTGTTCCTCCATGTTTATATGTGGTAGTAGTTTAAAACGTGATAGTAACACAGCGCACCCTGACCTGGTTGCAGCTCGATTGTTAAGAACTTTAAAACCATTATATTATCTATGGCCTTTAAACTAGAGATACTAAGTATGAATATACGAGGCTTACGGAATAACTTTAAAGGACTATCGCTGTTTAGATATCTTCACAAATTTCATAAAAACTGTCTAGTTTTACTGCAAGAAACTCATAGTGTAATAACAGATGAAGTAAGATGGCAAAGAGAATGGGGTTGTACTATTGAATTCAACCATTTCTCTGAAGATAGCAGAGGGGTCTGTATACTGTTTCCTCCTGATATTGATTGTAGAGTTACATCCCTTGCAACTGATTAGAACGGTCGGATTTTATTGATAAACGCAATATTTGACGAAAATGAATTCACGATAGCAAATACATATGCTCCCACCAAAGACAATGTAAAATCACAATGTGATTTTCTTGACAATCTATGGGAACTAATGAAAGACGTCACTGGTGATAATCTCATAATAGGAGGTGATTTCAACATAACCGTTGATCCCAACTTAGATAAAAAGGGTGTAATCGAAAAACTTTCTAAATATCGCACGAATCTCTTAGAATTTGTTGATGATCAGGCACTCTGTGAGATCTGGAGGAAAGGAAATCCTGGTGTTAAGCAATATACATGGGAGTCTGCTGATGGAAAAACCAAAAGCAGGCTGGATTTCTTCTTAGTGTCTGACTTTTTAGTGCCTCATGTTAAAGCCATTCGTATTGATGTACCATTTAAATCCGACCATAAGCCAGTTTATTTACATCTCCAAGGGCGTCTATTTCAGTCCCGCGGTCCCGGATTTTGGAAATTTAATTCAAGCTTATTAGGGGATGAAGATTATGTTAACCAAATGAACGACCTGTTAATAGGCGCAAAAAACAAATACGCAGACATTCAAAATAAAGGTTTAAAGTGGGATTTCATTAAGTGTGAAATACGGAATGTGACAATTTCGTTCTCAAAGATGAAAGCTAGTCAAAGACGGGATAGGGAAAGGGTACTTCTTGAACGGTTACGGGAACTAGAACGTACTGCTGTTAACGGGCTGTTAGACCACGATCTCGTGTCCCCCATAAAAACTGAACTCGAAGAATTGTCCGATATACAAATCAAAGGCGCGATAATACGCTCCCGAGCTCTCTGGGCTGAGCAGGGAGAATGGTCTACAAAGTATTTTCTTGGGCTAGAAAAGAGAAATTACAAAAATAAATGTATAGTAAAACTAAAGACAGGTGATAACAAAACCATTGTACACCCTGGTGAAATATTAAAAAAAGAACTCGCGTTTTATAAAAGCCTGTATTCGTCTAAACGACAACCTTTCTCTAAGATAAAATATAAAGCCTTGAGCGATACTTTTTTGAAAAATCCTGATATCCCTCAACTAAGCGAGGCACAGCGAGATAACCTCGAGGTTATATTTTCCCCTGAAGAACTGGGTATAACCCTAAAAAAATTTAAGCATAATAAAACACCTGGTACGGACGGGCTCACAGCGGAATATTATAAATTCTTCTGGAAACATTTATCAGAGTTTGTGACAGAGAGCCTAAATTTTGCACTGGAAAATAAAACCATGTCTATTGATCAAAAAAGAGGGGTGATATCTCTAATTCCCAAAAAGGATAAGGATAGGTCCCTTTTGAAGAACTGGAGGCCGCTATCATTGTTAAATGTTGATTATAAACTCGCATCAAAAACACTAGCCAGGAGAATTCAACCACTTTTGACTTATCTAATTAATTCTGATCAAACCGGTTACGTTAAAGAAAGATACATAGGTGAAAATATAAGGCTAATCTCGGACATTCTAAGAATTTCAAGCACAAGAAATATACCAGCATTAATTCGTTTATTGGACTTTGAGAAAGCCTTCGATTCGATTGAATGGACCTACATTGATGAAGCTCTAGTTGCTTGTAACTTTGGAAATAATTTTAGGAGCTTTGTGAAAACTCTGTATTGCGGGAGTATTAGCAGTGTGATAAATAACGGCTATACAACAGAGTGGTTTCCTTTAGAGAGGAGCGTCCGGCAAGGATGTCCACTGGCCCCATTTCTGTTTGTTATAGCAGTAGAGCTTCTAGCAATAGCAGTCCGACGAGATGAAAGTATTAAAGGTGTTAACTTAGGTACACACACAGTTAAAATATCACAGCTAGCCGATGATACCACCTCCCCTCTCGCCGATGAAAAGTCCGCGGAAAACCTTCTCAACCTTGTTGAACATTTCTCGAAATTATCTGGTTTAAGGTGCAACCTGGACAAAACTGAAGCCATTTGGATAGGCGCCAACGCAGGATGCCCATCAGGAACTTTAAAAGTAAATTGGAATAATACTCTGCTTTTTAACACGCTCGGAATAACATTTACTCTGGATGAATATGAAATGGCAAATGTAAATCTGGGCTCAAAGCTTGATGCCCTTAAAAAATGCTTGAATCTCTGGAAAATGCGAAATTTTACTTTAATAGGAAGAATCTTAGTATTAAAATCCTTAGCCCTGTCCAAGTTAACTTATGTTACAACAAACATGTTCATTCCGCCCGAAGCGGTAGAATGTATACAGCGCCTAATCAATTCGTTTCTATGGGACAACAAAACACCAAAGGTTAAATTAGATGTTATGGCGCTCCCAACAAGTGAAGGAGGCCTAAAAGCACCTGTGTACGTCAATCAGGTAAAATCACTTAGACTGAGCTTCATTAAACGTATCTTCAGCATTGAAAAAAAGGCATGGAGGGAATGTGCTCAGATGTTTTTCCCAACAATGCGACTTGAAGATTTGTTTAGTACCAGGTGCGCAGTCCCAACTTCTCTCTTAAGCGAACTACCGCTATTTTATAAAGATTTAGTTACCTTCTGGGCAAAGCTGATGTCAAAGTTTGAACCAGTCTCAGCAATTGATGTACTGTCCAAATCTCTTTGGTTTAACCCCTTTATCACAATCGAAAATATGACAATCTTTTACGAGAATTGGTATATTAAGGGTGTTAAGACAGTGAAGGATTTAATAGGTGAAGATAATCTTTTACTTTCGAAGCAAGAGCTGAAAGATAGATATGGTTTGTGTTTTAACTTCTTGGAATATTTTTCGCTACGGTCTGCGATTCCACATAGCTGGAAATTGAAAATCAAAGACGCTCAAGCTGAACGAGCTCTCACGGTTAATAATGTGAGATTTTATACTTGTAAACAAATGTATTGGAAATTTCTTCCTAGGCCAGCATCTATTGTACAACGCGTTAAGTGGATAGAACTGTTCGGCTTTTCAGAAGATGAATGGTCTCAATATTGTCTTTTACCTTTCAGCTGCTCTCTTGAAACAAAGTTGCAATCCTTCCAATTTTCGGTTCTATATCGGTTCGTACCATACAAAAGCAGGTTGTTTAAGATGGGACTGGTTGACAACGACACCTGTGATTATTGTGATGGAATTGACACGATCATCCATAGGTTTATATCATGCCCGGTGGTGACAACATTCTGGGACGAGTTTTTATCTTGGTGGAAAGACAATGCTGCTGACAAAGTCCATCTACAAGAATTGCAATTATTGTTAGGAGATATCGCGGCGGAGTACACGCTTAATAACTGTTTGAGGAGGAGGGGATCTCGTGTCCATGCGAAAAAAAGGGACATTTACTAATCAGAGAGATACTAGATTTGAAAATGTATTACAACAAGGAAATATTGCATCGCATGAGACACAAAACAATGACAACGAGCCTGTCGACTCACTAAAAAAGGCAGTAAAGCAACGAAACCCGACCTGTCAGGTGTCAACATCATCACTGTCCCTGGGCCCAGCTACTGCAACTGTCTGTCCTATAGAGGGCCGTTGGTTGATCGACATAGCCTACTTTGCAAGCCAAATGTTTTGCTTATCATTTCATACACCATAATTGATGTATAATATAACCGGAGAGCTGATCAGGGGACTGGGAGGATCTGGCTGTGCATAGAGTGCTCGGACTGTTCCTATAGCAATATGGTGCCTAAAAGACTCGCAGCAGCGCTGACAATCACACTCAAGGACATGCGATAATTAAAAAGGAAAAACGCCGGCACGATTTTAGTAGACTGCGAGCCACATTCGAAATGGGTTGGTTGACCAATGAAAATGTTGCAGAGTTGCAGTTAATCTCCCAGGCTGTACAGCAGCATGTTTTAGAAATGTTACCTACTTTATGGTATTCCTCATGTTATCGTATATTCTGTGTGTGTAAGTGAGGAACGAGTGTTGTTGCGAGCGTCGGCCTGGACATTCAGAGCGGTGGCAAGTTCCTGTCCCACACTTGCCAAGTGCGGTAATCGGCACCTGGACCGAATATTCGGACATACGGCATTCCACTGCCCTCGTGGAGTCATCACAGGCGACGCAACCCTTCGCAAGGAATGTCAAGTGGATCTAATGGGGGTTGCTCAGCATCCCCACTATGGATGAAGTCACCCTGGGTGAGTATACGTTCACACCACCTTGGGTGAGACGTAGGCTTACACCCTGCACTGCACCGGTATGCATGGGCAGCGCTTCACCCTGGCACCCGGAAACTACTCCACCATTGCAGTTCCCGCCCACTGCATGGCGGTCGGCCACCGCTGGACATTGACCGGCATCATACGCCCAGCCACAAACATCCCCGCCAATCACCTTCGATGTCTCAGATAGCGTCACCAACCCGTTGGCAAGACCTCGGCGCCATCCGAACGGTCCGTCTTTCGGACATATCTCTGCCAGACATGATTTGATTTGGTTTTAACGGCACTCTCAGCCTGTAAGGCTGTATCGTGCCATACTGGTTAAGTTTAATCTAAAACATTCAGGAGTCAGTACTGGAACCCTGAAAGTATAAAGACATGTGAGATTGAGGATAAAACAATTGCATGGTAAGGGGTCAAGTAGATACGAATAAAACCATGAAGGCAGTCAATGCTGAAATGATCATAAAACCCTGAGAACTTCAAGTAATATGATCGAGTTGATCGTTTTAAAACCAAGAAGTGATTGATTTGATTGGGTTTTAACGACACTTTCAGCATATAAGGCTACATCGTGCCATGCTGGTTAAGTTCAATCAGTACTAAAACCCTGAAAATATCAATACATGTGTGCACACGAAGAAAGTGGACTCAATATCATGTGTTTTATATAAGGGGACAGCAGCGCATGGGACCATACTTCCGCAGGTCACACCGGTCGTGGTGCCGGGCTAGGTCTGCAAAGTTCCTGCTCCAAGAAATCAACGAACCTTTGATTAATTTGCTTGGGGCTTAACGGCACTTTGTAATGTTTAGTACAAATAAGGTACTAAAATTTTGAAAGTACACGTAAGCCGCTGGATAAAAAAATTCTAAAAATGCTAAAGCAGTAAATAAATATCGCTAAAACCATAGAACAGTCAATGGTAAAACAATGTAAAATTCAGCAGAGCGTTTTAAAGTTGATAGATAACAGTGTTTGCTATCACAGATGGACTTACGTATAAATAAGTTAAGTGATGATCAGATCGTTTCATATCAAGCCAAAGAGCCCAATTTATTCGTCATGCATTTCCAGCCTGAAAGAAAACTTTAAAGCTGTCTGACAAAGAGTGACGTTTTATTATTTCTGCAAAGTCCATACAGTCAAAAACTTTAAAGCTGTCTGACAAAGAGTGACGTTTTATTATTTCTGCAAAGTCCATACAGTCGACTTATATATACTCCACTGTGGACACTGACAGGGTTTGAATGGTTTTCTTTCTGCACAAAGCGCTCAGTTACCAATTTTGACTTATACTTTTACTGAACGCTTGGTCTTATGATCTGTTATATCTTGCTAACTTACTTAAAGCCAACGTTAGCACATTTTACTGCCGACCGGCGGGTTACTTTACGAATGAACCGCTTTCGGGCCCCCAGGCGGGCCAGACCTCTCTGAACATCGCCAGACCGCCGCGACAAATCATAGTTGTTCACTACACTCTAAGTCATCGTGAATTGGTCAACATCTCGAGTAGGGCGTCAAGTCGATGAGTTTACAACGAAACAGGAGGAAATGGTTGGGAGTCACAAGGACCACGAAGCAGCCGTGAAACTGGTACCGACTGGTTGCCTCCGCGAATGAAAGAGTATATTCGAAGATCGTCCAGGATCGTTTGAAGCAAGATCTTCCGGACTATGCTGTTGTCGACGATGTCTTAGTAAAGGCAAAAAGGAAGGACAGCGGGTTCAGGTGAAGAACAACTAAGATGACACGTGGCAGACAAAGGAAGGCCACCGCAATCGAAGCTCGACCGGACAGATTCACATACGATGCTCCGCGAATTTAGGTTTCAGACAGCCTATTATATTATTACATTTTAAGGTTTTATTTAAATTATAAGGTTCTTGGCTGGGCAGGAATTTCCACCAAAGGCCATGGGAACCCTAAACGACATGCGACACCTTTTCTTTGAGGGTAAAGGAACGCTAACCAAACAGCTCCTGGAGGCCCAGAGTCTAGAACGGCAGGTAGAACGACTGCACGAGAGAAAGAGTTAATTCTGGGTAGATTATCCCCACTAATCATCAACCACAGGTTCTCAACAAGGTATTGGGAGAACTACAGGCGCATCTGGGTCAGAAATTCCCTGGGTTTGAGCTTGCCACTAAAGACCCAGCATATTATTATGCCCACGGTCAGATTGTCTGCAGTCGACACAAGGATCTTATACACGTAACACTAAATATACCAATTACCTCTTCGAGCGCAGTTTTTGATTGGTTTCAGGTGCATTTTATGCCGGTGGCGCTAAACCACTCAACCACACATACCACAGAATTGCTCAATCTACCTCCATATTTTGCTGTAGATAACAAGGCTGATACTTTCTTAGAACTAACCCAATTGCAATACAGCATGTGTGTGGGCGAAGCAGTCAAATACTGCAGCTCTCCTGTTGCACAGCGAACGACAAGCACGCCAACCTGTTTAAGTGCAATTTTATTTCAGGACCATACAGAGACAGCCCGATTATGCGATTTCAGGTTCCAACGTGACGGTCTGCAGCCGCAACTCCTGGATATCGAGGAGGGCCTCATATCGCTTGCAAATACCATGGAAGAGTGTCACTTTGCGTGATGACGATTCCATGCCAATGTTCATTACAGAGTGGCAATAGGTTTGTGCCAAAAGGCCCAAGTCACTCAACTGCACCCAGTCAACTTGGCATGGTTGCATCACTTCTTTTCGGCGGAAAAACAGTTTACACGCTGTTCACCAGACCAGTCACAGCCGATTTGCCTAATTTACACCATTACGGCCACAACATGTCAGAGGATCGCGGCAGATACTAAGTTGCACATAAGCTTGAAACGTATCGCGGAAGACGCCAAGATGAATAAGACCACGTTTCAGTCTCTGGTTGAACCAATATATGCAGGAGAATGGATGCCCCAGGTATGAAGATGTTCCCACTGATTTTGACTACACCAAGTCATATTACTACTTATGGAGTTGCTTCGCGGCGAGGCACGTCACCAAGGCATTCGAAGCCTTGCAGCGTCAAAAGAAAAAGAAACGGATGCTACCCGATTTCTATATCCTTGGTTACGCCAAGGCCGGGACGTCTAACCTATACAAACTGATGACGTCACACATCCAGGGCATCAAATGTGCTGTGGTAAAGGAGACCAACTACTGGACTGTTCAACACTTTGGGTTGTTACAGCCGCTTTGTGTGGACGACAACTATTCCAATGAGAAACCCGAGTTTTCTGACTGCCTGAATCTGTACGACGTCGCAGCTCAAGCCATAGAAAGGCAACCCAGGGGCACGATTGCCCGAACTATCACAGGAATATCATAGGGGACTTCACCCCTACAACTGGCTTCGTTATTTCCGTCGATCATTATTGAACAGAAAATGTATGCACCTGTTCACCTTAACCATAGATATACATTGGTGTTTGTACTATTTGATAAAACTACTGATCAATTACAGCTACAAGAAACTGCAAACTGTAAAGCAAGATGAGTCAAGGCTGCCTTGATTATCCACATCAACCCCTGCCGGTGTTTTTGCTATACCATTGCCACCCCCACCCACATTGTCAATATCGTGCATCTCCGATGAGCAAACTGAGTGTTTTTTCTGGCATTGATCAGATGTCGACAGAAGACAGTGAACACGAGCATGAACGGTAAGAATGTGTTTTAGTATTAGAATAGTAGTTCTAATTAATACAAATTATATTGCTGTTGCACAGATGGGTGTTATTACGATCTACTCATTAGACTCATGATCTATGCTGAAAAGAAAGTGATTACATGAAAGTGATTGTAGTTAGTACTCTTATGTGTATGTATGTATCTGTCCTTTGGTACATACCAGTTAAATTGTCACACACTTAAATTATATGAATTTTTGTCCTCCAGGAAGAAGATGACAATGAAGCTTCCTTCATTCGATAACTGGAAAGAAGAATCGTCGAAGAAACTTCAAACGAAAGTCTGCAATACAGCAGGAGTGTGGGCTAAGCAGTCAAATACTGCAGCTTTCCTGTTGCACAGCGAGCGACAAGCACGCCAACCTGTTTATATGCAATTTTCTTTCAGGACCATACAGAGACAGCCCGATTATGCGATTTCAGGTTCCAACGTGACGGTCTGCAGCCACAACTCCTGGAGATCGAGGAGGGCCTCATATCGCTTGCAAATACCATGGAAGAGTGTCACTTTGCGTGATGACGATTCCATGCCAATGTTAATTACAGAGTGGCAATTGGTTTGTGACAGCACGCATCCATAACTGTAATCAGGAAAAGGCCCAAGCCACTCAACTGCACCCAGTCAACTTGGCATGGTTGCATCAGTTCTTTTTGGCGGAAAAACAGTGTGCACGCTGTTCACCAGACCAGTCACAGCTGATTTGCCTAATTTACACCATTACGGCCACAACATGTCAGAAGATCGCGGCAGATACTAAGTTGCACATAAGCTTGAAGCGTATCGCGGAAGACGCCAAGATGAATAAAACCACGTTTCAGTCTCTGGTTGAACCAATATATGCAGGTGAATGGATGCCCCAGGTATGAAGATGTTCCCACTGATTCTGACTACACCAAGTCATATTACTACTTATGGAGTTGCTTCGCGGCGAGGCACGTCACCAAGCCATTCAAAGCCTTGCAGCGTCAAAAGAAAAAGAAACGGATGCTACCCGATTTCTATATCCTTTGTTACGCCAAGGCCGGGACGTCTAACCTATACAAACTGATGACGTCACACATCCAGGGCATCAAACGTGCTGTGGTAAAGGAGACCAACTACTGGACTGTTCGACGCTTTGGGTTGTTACAGCCGCTTTGTGTGGACGACAACTATTCCAGTGAGAAAGCCGAGTTTTTTGACTTCCTGAATCTGTACGACGTCGCAGCTCAAGCCATAGAGAGGCAACCCGGGGGCACGAGGGCCCGAACTATCACAGCAATATCATAGGGGACTTCACCCCTACAACTGGCTTCGTTATTTCCGTCTTTCATTATTGAACAGAAAATGTATGCACCTGTTCACCTTTACCATAGATAAACATTGGTGTTTGTACTATTTGATAAAACTACTGATCAATTACAGCTACAAGAAACTGCAAACTGTAAAGCAAGATGAGTCAAGGCTGCCTTGATTATCCACATCAACCCCAGCCGGTGTTTTTGCTATACCATTGCCACCCACACCCACATTGTCAATATCGTGCATCTCCGATGAGCAAACTGAGTGTTTTTTCTGGCATTGATCAGATGTCTACAGAAGACAGTGAACACGAGCATGAACGGTAAGAATGTGCTTTAGTATTAGAATAGTAGTTCTAATTAATACAAATTATATTGCTGTTGTACAGATGGGTGTTATTACGATCTACTCATTAGACTCATGATCTATGCTGAAAAGAAAGTGATTACATGAAAGTGATTGTAGTTAGCACTATTATGTGTATGTATGTATCTGTCCTTTGGTACATACCAGTTAAATTGTCACACACTTAAATTATATATATTTTTGTCCTCCAGGAAGAAGATGACAATGAAGCTTCCTTCATGCGATAACTGGGAAGAAGAATCGTGGAAGAAACTTCAGGCGAAAGTCTGCATTACAGCAGGAGTGTGGGCTAAGCAGTCAAATACTGCAGCTTTCCTGTTGCACAGCGAGCGACAAGCACGCCAACCTGTTTAAGTGCAATTTTCTTTCAGGACCATGCAGAGACAGCCCGATTATGCGATTTCAGGTTCCAACGTGACGGTCTGCAGCCACAACTCCTGGAGATCGAGGAGGGCCTCATATCGCTTGCAAATACCATGGAAGAGTGTCACTTTGCGTGATGACGATTCCATGCCAATTTTCATTACAGAGTAGCAATTGGTTTGTGCCAGCACGCATCCATAACTGTAACAAGGAAAAGGCCCAAGCCACTCAACTGCACCCAATCAACTTGGCATGGTTGCATCAGTTCTTTTTGGCGGAAAAACAGTGTGCACGCTGTTCACCAGACCAGTCACAGCCGATTTGCCTAATTTACACCATTACGGCCACAACATGTCAGAGGATCGCGGCATATACTAAGTTGCACGTAAGCTTGAAGCGTATCGCGAAAGACGCCAAGATGAATAAGACCACGTTTCAGTATCTGGTTGAACCAATATATGCAGGAGAATGAATGCCCCAGGTATGAAGATGTTCCCACTGATTCTGACTACACCAAGTCATATTACTACTTATGGAGTTGCTTCGCGGCGAGGCACGTCACCAAGCCATTCGAAGCCTTGCAGCGTCAAAAGAAAAAGAAACGGATGCTACCCGATTTCTATATCATTGGTTACGCCAAGGCCGGGACGTCTAACCTATACAAACTGATGACGTCACTCATATAGGGCATCGAACGTGCTGTGGTAAAGGAGACCAACTACTGGACTGTTCGACGCTTTGGGTTGTTACAGCCGCTTTGTGTGGACAACAACTATTCCAGTGAGAAAGCCGAGTTTTCGGACTTCCTGAATCTGTACGACGTCGCAGCTCAAGCTATAGAGAGGCAACCCGGGGGGCTCGAGGGCCCGAACTATCACAGCAATATCATAGGGGACTTCACCCCTACAACTGGCTTCGTTATTTCCGTCGATCATTATTGAACAGAAAATGTATGCACCTGTTCACCTTTACCATAGACATACATTGGTGTTTGTACTATTTGATAAAACTACTGATCAATTACAGCTACAAGAAACTGCAAACTGTAAAGCAAGATGAGTCAAGGCTGCCTTGATTATCCACATCAACCCCTGCCGGTGTTTTTGCTATACCATTGCCACCCCCAACCACATTGTCAATATCGAGCATCTCCGATGAGCAAACTGAGTGTTTTTTCTGGCATTGATCAGATGTCTACAGAAGACAGTGAACACGCGCATGAACGATAAGAATGTGCTTTAGTATTAGAATAGTAGTTCTAATTAATACAAATTATATTGCTGTTGCACAGTTGGGTGTTTTTTCGATCTACTCATTAGACTCATGATCTATGCTGAAAAGAAACTGATTACATGAAAGTGATTGTAGTTAGTACTATTATTTGTATGTATGTATCTGTCCTTCGGTACATACCAGTTAAATTGTCACACACTTAAATTATATATATTTTTGTCCTCCAGGAAGAAGATGACAATGAAGCTTCCTTCATTCGATAACTTGGAAGAAGAATCGTCGAAGAAACTTGAGACGAAAGTCTGCAATACAGCAGGAGTGTGGGCTAAGCAGTCAAATACTGCAGCTTTCCTGTTGCACAGCGAGCGACAAGCACGCCAACCTGTTTAAGCGCAATTTTCTTTCAGGACCATACAGAGACAGCCCGATTATGCGATTTCAGGTTCCAACGTGACGGTCTGCAGCCACAACTCCTGGAGATCGAGGAGGGCCTCATATCGCTTGCAAATACCATGAAAGAGTGTCACTTTGCGTGATGACGATTCCATGCCAATGTTAATTACAGAGTGGCAATTGGTTTGTGTCAGCACGCATCCATAACTGTAATAAGGAAACGGCCCAAGCCACTCAACTGCACCAAGTCAATTTGGCATGGTTGCATCAGTTCTTTTCGGCGCAAACACAGTTTACACGCTGTTCACCAGACCAGTCACAGCCGATTTGCCTAATTTACACCATTACGGCCACAACATGTCAGAGGATCGCGGCAGATACTAAGTTGCACATAAGCTTGAAGCGTATCGCGGAAGACGCCAAGGTGAATAAGACCACGTTTCAGTCTCTGGTTGAACCAATATATGCAGGAGAATGGATGCCCCAGGTATGAAGATGTTCCCACTGATTTGGACTACACCAAGTCATATTACTACTTATGGAGTTGCTTCGTGGCGAGGCACGTCACCAAGCCATTCGAAGTCTTGCAGCGTCAAAAGAAAAAGAAACGGATGCTACCCGGTTTCTATATCCTTGGTTACGCCAAGGCCGGGACGTCTAACCTATACAAACCGATGACGTCACACATCCAGGGCATCGAGCGTGCTGTGGTAAAGGAGACCAACTACTGGACTGTTCGACGCTTTGGGTTGTTACAGCCGCTTTGTGTGGACGACAACTATTCCGGTGAGAAAGCCGAGTTTTCTGACTTCCTGAATCTGTACGACGTCGCAGCTCAAGCCATAGAGAGGCAACCCGGGGGGCTCGAGGGCCCGAACTATCACAGCAATAGCATAGTGGACTTCACCCCTACAACTGGATTCGTTATTTCCGTCGATCATTATTGAACAGAAAATGTATGCACCTGTTCACCTTTACCATATATATACATTGGTGTTTTACTATTTGATAAAACTACTGATCAATTACAGCTACAAGAAACTGCAAACTGTCAGGCAAGATGAGTAAAGGCTGCCTTGATTATCCACATCAACCCCTGCCGGTGTTTTTGCTGTACCATTGCCACCCCCAACCACAATGTCAATATCGAGCATCTCCGATGAGCAAACTGAGTGTTTTCTCTGGCATTGATCAGATATCTACAGAAGACAGTGAACACGAGCATGAACGGTAAGAATGTACTTTAGTATTAGAATAGTAGTTCTAATTAATACAAATTATATTGCTGTTGCACAGATGGGTGTTATTACGATCTACTCATTAGACTCATGATCTATGCTGAAAAGAAAGTGATTACATGAAAGTGATTGTAGTTAGTACTATTATGTGTATATATGTATCTGTCCTTTGGTACATACCAGTTAAATTGTCACACAGTTAAATTATATATATTTTTGTCCTCCAGGAAGAAGATGACAATGAAGCTTCCTTCATTCGATAACTGGGAAGAAGAATCGTCGAAGAAACTTCAGACGAAAGTCTGCAATACAGCAGGAGTGTGGGCTAAGCAGTCAAATACTACAGCTTTCCTGTTGCACAGCGAACGACAAGCACGCCAACCTGTTTAAGTGCAATTTTCTTTCAGGACCATACAGAGAGAGCCCGAATATGCGATTTCAGGTTCCAACGTGACGGTCTGCAGCCACTACTCCTGGAGATCGAGGAGGGCATCATATCGCTTGCAAATACCATGGAAGAGTGTCACTTTGCGTGATGACGATTCCATGCCAATTTTCATTACAGAGTAGCAATTGGTTTGTGCCAGCACGCATCCATAACTGTAACAAGGAAAAGGCCCAAGCCACTCAACTGCACCCAATCAACTTGGCATGGTTGCATCAGTTCTTTTCGGCGATACAACAGTTTACACGCTGTTCACCCGACCAGTCACAGCCGATTTGCCTAATTTACACCATTACGGCCACAACATGTCAGAGGATCGCGGCAGATACTAAGTTGCACGTAAGCTTGAAGCGTATCGCGGAAGACGCCACGATGAATAAGACCACGTTTCAGTATCTGGTTGAACCAATATATGCAGGAGAATGAATGCCCCAGGTATGAAGATGTTCCCACTGATTCTGACTACACCAAGTCATATTACTACTTATGGAGTTGCTTCGCGGCGAGGCACGTCACCAAGCCATTCGAAGCCTTGCAGCGTCAAAAGAAAAAGAAACGGATGCTACCCGATTTCTATATCCTTGGTTACACCAAGGCCGGGACGTCTAACCTATACAAACTGCTGACGTCACTCATATAGGGCATCGAACGTGCTGTGGTAAAGGAGACCAACTACTGGACTGTTCGACGCTTTGGGTTGTTACAGCCGCTTTGTGTGGACAACAGCTATTCCGGTGCGAAAGCCGAGTTTTCTGACTTCCTGAATCTGTACGACGTCGCAGCTCAAGCCATAGAGAGGCAACCCGGGGGGCTCGAGGGCCCGAACTATCACAGCAATATCATAGGGGACTTCACCCCTACAACTGGCTTCGTTATTTCCGTCGATCATTATTGAACAGAAAATGTATGCACCTGTTCACCTTTACCATAGACATACATTGGTGTTTGTACTATTTGATAAAACTACTGATCAATTACAGCTACAAGAAACTGCAAACTGTAAAGCAAGATGAGTCAAGGCTGCCTTGATTATCCACATCAACCCCTGCCGGTGTTTTTGCTATACCATTGCCACCCCCAACCACATTGTCAATATCGAGCATCTCCGATGAGCAAACTGAGTGTTTTTTCTGGCATTGATCAGATGTCTACAGAAGACAGTGAACACGAGCATGAACGATAAGAATGTGCTTTAGTATTAGAATAGTAGTTCTAATTAATACAAATTATATTGCTGTTGCACAGTTGGGTGTTTTTACGATCTACTCATTAGACTCATGATCTATGCTGAAAAGAAACTGATTACATGAAAGTGATTGTAGTTAGTACTATTATTTGTATGTATGTATCTGTCCTTCGGTACATACCAGTTAAATTGTCACACACTTAAATTATATATATTTTTGTCCTCCAGGAAGAAGATGACAATGAAGCTTCCTTCATTCGATAACTTGGAAGAAGAATCGTCGAAGAAACTTGAGACGAAAGTCTGCAATACAGCAGGAGTGTGGGCTAAGCAGTCAAATACTGCAGCTTTCCTGTTGCACAGCGAGCGACAAGCACGCCAACCTGTTTAAGTGCAATTTTCTTTCAGGACCATACAGAGACAGCCCGATTATGCGATTTCAGGTTCCAACGTGACGGTCTGCAGCCACAACTCCTGGAGATCGAGGAGGGCCTCATATCGCTTGCAAATACCATGAAAGAGTGTCACTTTGCGTGATGACGATTCCATGCCAATGTTAATTACAGAGTGGCAATTGGTTTGTGTCAGCACGCATCCATAACTGTAATAAGAAAACGGCCCAAGCCACTCAACTGCACCAAGTCAATTTGGCATGGTTGCATCAGTTCTTTTCGGCGCAAACACAGTTTACACGCTGTTCACCAGACCAGTCACAGCCGATTTGCCTAATTTACACCATTACGGCCACAACATGTCAGAAGATCGCGGCAGATACTAAGTTGCACATAAGCTTGAAGCGTATCGCGGAAGACGCCAAGATGAATAAAACCACGTTTCAGTCTCTGGTTGAACCAATATATGCAGGTGAATGGATGCCCCAGGTATGAAGATGTTCCCACTGATTCTGACTACACCAAGTCATATTACTACTTATGGAGTTGCTTCGCGGCGAGGCACGTCACCAAGCCATTCAAAGCCTTGCAGCGTCAAAAGAAAAAGAAACGGATGCTACCCGATTTCTATATCCTTTGTTACGCCAAGGCCGGGACGTCTAACCTATACAAACTGATGACGTCACACATCCAGGGCATCAAACGTGCTGTGGTAAAGGAGACCAACTACTGGACTGTTCGACGCTTTGGGTTGTTACAGCCGCTTTGTGTGGACGACAACTATTCCAGTGAGAAAGCCGAGTTTTCTGACTTCCTGAATCTGTACGACGTCGCAGCTCAAGCCATAGAGAGGCAACCCGGGGGCACGAGGGCCCGAACTATCACAGCAATATCATAGGGGACTTCACCCCTACAACTGGCTTCGTTATTTCCGTCTTTCATTATTGAACAGAAAATGTATGCACCTGTTCACCTTTACCATAGATAAACATTGGTGTTTGTACTATTTGATAAAACTACTGATCAATTACAGCTACAAGAAACTGCAAACTGTAAAGCAAGATGAGTCAAGGCTGCCTTGATTATCCACATCAACCCCAGCCGGTGTTTTTGCTATACCATTGCCACCCACACCCACATTGTCAATATCGTGCATCTCCGATGAGCAAACTGAGTGTTTTTTCTGGCATTGATCAGATGTCTACAGAAGACAGTGAACACGAGCATGAACGGTAAGAATGTGCTTTAGTATTAGAATAGTAGTTCTAATTAATACAAATTATATTGCTGTTGTACAGATGGGTGTTATTACGATCTACTCATTAGACTCATGATCTATGCTGAAAAGAAAGTGATTACATGAAAGTGATTGTAGTTAGCACTATTATGTGTATGTATGTATCTGTCCTTTGGTACATACCAGTTAAATTGTCACACACTTAAATTATATATATTTTTGTCCTCCAGGAAGAAGATGACAATGAAGCTTCCTTCATTCGATAACTGGGAAGAAGAATCGTGGAAGAAACTTCAGGCGAAAGTCTGCATTACAGCAGGAGTGTGGGCTAAGCAGTCAAATACTGCAGCTGTCCTGTTGCACAGCGAGCGACAAGCACGCCAACCTGTTTAAGTGCAATTTTCTTTCAGGACCATGCAGAGACAGCCCGATTATGCGATTTCAGGTTCCAACGTGACGGACTGCAGCCACAACTCCTGGAGATCGAGGAGGGCCTCATATCGCTTGCAAATACCATGGAAGAGTGTCACTTTGCGTGATGACGATTCCATGCCAATTTTCATTACAGAGTAGCAATTGGTTTGTGCCAGCACGCATCCATAACTGTAACAAGGAAAAGGCCCAAGCCACTCAACTGCACCCAATCAACTTGGCATGGTTGCATCAGTTCTTTTCGGCGATAAAACAGTTTACACGCTGTTCACCAGACCAGTCACAGCCGATTTGCCTAATTTACACCATTACGGCCACAACATGTCAGAGGATCGCGGCATATACTAAGTTGCACGTAAGCTTGAAGCGTATCGCGAAAGACGCCAAGATGAATAAGACCACGTTTCAGTATCTGGTTGAACCAATATATGCAGGAGAATGAATGCCCCAGGTATGAAGATGTTCCCACTGATTCTGACTACACCAAGTCATATTACTACTTATGGAGTTGCTTCGCGGCGAGGCACGTCACCAAGCCATTCGAAGCCTTGCAGCGTCAAAAGAAAAAGAAACGGATGCTACCCGATTTCTATATCATTGGTTACGCCAAGGCCGGGACGTCTAACCTATACAAACTGATGACGTCACTCATATAGGGCATCGAACGTGCTGTGGTAAAGGAGACCAACTACTGGACTGTTCGACGCTTTGGGTTGTTACAGCCGCTTTGTGTGGACAACAACTATTCCAGTGAGAAAGCCGAGTTTTCGGACTTCCTGAATCTGTACGACGTCGCAGCTCAAGCTATAGAGAGGCAACCCGGGGGGCTCGAGGGCCCGAACTATCACAGCAATATCATAGGGGACTTCACCCCTACAACTGGCTTCGTTATTTCCGTCGATCATTATTGAACAGAAAATGTATGCACCTGTTCACCTTTACCATAGACATACATTGGTGTTTGTACTATTTGATAAAACTACTGATCAATTACAGCTACAAGAAACTGCAAACTGTAAAGCAAGATGAGTCAAGGCTGCCTTGATTATCCACATCAACCCCTGCCGGTGTTTTTGCTATACCATTGCCACCCCCAACCACATTGTCAATATCGAGCATCTCCGATGAGCAAACTGAGTGTTTTTTCTGGCATTGATCAGATGTCTACAGAAGACAGTGAACACGAGCATGAACGATAAGAATGTGCTTTAGTATTAGAATAGTAGTTCTAATTAATACAAATTATATTGCTGTTGCACAGTTGGGTGTTTTTTCGATCTACTCATTAGACTCATGATCTATGCTGAAAAGAAACTGATTACATGAAAGTGATTGTAGTTAGTACTATTATTTGTATGTATGTATCTGTCCTTCGGTACATACCAGTTAAATTGTCACACACTTAAATTATATATATTTTTGTCCTCCAGGAAGAAGATGACAATGAAGCTTCCTTCATTCGATAACTTGGAAGAAGAATCGTCGAAGAAACTTGAGACGAAAGTCTGCAATACAGCAGGAGTGTGGGCTAAGCAGTCAAATACTGCAGCTTTCCTGTTGCACAGCGAGCGACAAGCACGCCAACCTGTTTAAGCGCAATTTTCTTTCAGGACCATACAGAGACAGCCCGATTATGCGATTTCAGGTTCCAACGTGACGGTCTGCAGCCACAACTCCTGGAGATCGAGGAGGGCCTCATATCGCTTGCAAATACCATGAAAGAGTGTCACTTTGCGTGATGACGATTCCATGCCAATGTTAATTACAGAGTGGCAATTGGTTTGTGTCAGCACGCATCCATAACTGTAATAAGGAAACGGCCCAAGCCACTCAACTGCACCAAGTCAATTTGGCATGGTTGCATCAGTTCTTTTCGGCGCAAACACAGTTTACACGCTGTTCACCAGACCAGTCACAGCCGATTTGCCTAATTTACACCATTACGGCCACAACATGTCAGAGGATCGCGGCAGATACTAAGTTGCACATAAGCTTGAAGCGTATCGCGGAAGACGCCAAGGTGAATAAGACCACGTTTCAGTCTCTGGTTGAACCAATATATGCAGGAGAATGGATGCCCCAGGTATGAAGATGTTCCCACTGATTTGGACTACACCAAGTCATTTTACTACTTATGGAGTTGCTTCGTGGCGAGGCACGTCACCAAGCCATTCGAAGTCTTGCAGCGTCAAAAGAAAAAGAAACGGATGCTACCCGGTTTCTATATCCTTGGTTACGCCAAGGCCGGGACGTCTAACCTATACAAACCGATGACGTCACACATCCAGGGCATCGAGCGTGCTGTGGTAAAGGAGACCAACTACTGGACTGTTCGACGCTTTGGGTTGTTACAGCCGCTTTGTGTGGACGACAACTATTCCGGTGAGAAAGCCGAGTTTTCTGACTTCCTGAATCTGTACGACGTCGCAGCTCAAGCCATAGAGAGGCAACCCGGGGGGCTCGAGGGCCCGAACTATCACAGCAATAGCATAGTGGACTTCACCCCTACAACTGGATTCGTTATTTCCGTCGATCATTATTGAACAGAAAATGTATGCACCTGTTCACCTTTACCATATATATACATTGGTGTTTTACTATTTGATAAAACTACTGATCAATTACAGCTACAAGAAACTGCAAACTGTCAGGCAAGATGAGTAAAGGCTGCCTTGATTATCCACATCACCCCTGCCGGTGTTTTTGCTGTACCATTGCCACCCCCAACCACAATGTCAATATCGAGCATCTCCGATGAGCAAACTGAGTGTTTTCTCTGGCATTGATCAGATATCTACAGAAGACAGTGAACACGAGCATGAACGGTAAGAATGTACTTTAGTATTAGAATAGTAGTTCTAATTAATACAAATTATATTGCTGTTGCACAGATGGGTGTTATTACGATCTACTCATTAGACTCATGATCTATGCTGAAAAGAAACTGATTACATGAAAGTGATTGTAGTTAGTACTATTATTTGTATGTATGTATCTGTCCTTTGGTACATACCAGTTAAATTGTCACACAGTTAAATTATATATATTTTTGTCCTCCAGGAAGAAGATGACAATGAAGCTTCCTTCATTCGATAACTGGGAAGAAGAATCGTCGAAGAAACTTCAGACGAAAGTCTGCAATACAGCAGGAGTGTGGGCTAAGCAGTCAAATACTGCAGCTTTCCTGTTGCACAGCGAACGACAAGCACGCCAACCTGTTTAAGTGCAATTTTCTTTCAGGACCATACAGAGACAGCCCGAATATGCGATTTCAGGTTCCAACGTGACGGTCTGCAGCCACTACTCCTGGAGATCGAGGAGGGCATCATATCGCTTGCAAATACCATGGAAGAGTGTCACTTTGCGTGATGACGATTCCATGCCAATTTTCATTACAGAGTAGCAATTGGTTTGTGCCAGCACGCATCCATAACTGTAACAAGGAAAAGGCCCAAGCCACTCAACTGCACCCAATCAACTTGGCATGGTTGCATCAGTTCTTTTCGACGATACAACAGTTTACACGCTGTTCACCCGACCAGTCACAGCCGATTTGCCTAATTTACACCATTACGGCCACAACATGTCAGAGGATCGCGGCAGATACTAAGTTGCACGTAAGCTTGAAGCGTATCGCGGAAGACGCCACGATGAATAAGACCACGTTTCAGTATCTGGTTGAACCAATATATGCAGGAGAATGAATGCCCCAGGTATGAAGATGTTCCCACTGATTCTGACTACACCAAGTCATATTACTACTTATGGAGTTGCTTCGCGGCGAGGCACGTCACCAAGCCATTCGAAGCCTTGCAGCGTCAAAAGAAAAAGAAACGGATGCTACCCGATTTCTATATCCTTGGTTACACCAAGGCCGGGACGTCTAACCTATACAAACTGCTGACGTCACTCATATAGGGCATCGAACGTGCTGTGGTAAAGGAGACCAACTACTGGACTGTTCGACGCTTTGGGTTGTTACAGCCGCTTTGTGTGGACAACAGCTATTCCGGTGCGAAAGCCGAGTTTTCTGACTTCCTGAATCTGTACGACGTCGCAGCTCAAGCCATAGAGAGGCAACCCGGGGGGCTCGAGGGCCCGAACTATCACAGCAATATCATAGGGGACTTCACCCCTACAACTGGCTTCGTTATTTCCGTCGATCATTATTGAACAGAAAATGTATGCACCTGTTCACCTTTACCATAGACATACATTGGTGTTTGTACTATTTGATAAAACTACTGATCAATTACAGCTACAAGAAACTGCAAACTGTAAAGCAAGATGAGTCAAGGCTGCCTTGATTATCCACATCAACCCCTGCCGGTGTTTTTGCTATACCATTGCCACCCCCAACCACATTGTCAATATCGAGCATCTCCGATGAGCAAACTGAGTGTTTTTTCTGGCATTGATCAGATGTCTACAGAAGACAGTGAACACGAGCATGAACGATAAGAATGTGCTTTAGTATTAGAATAGTAGTTCTAATTAATACAAATTATATTGCTGTTGCACAGTTGGGTGTTTTTACGATCTACTCATTAGACTCATGATCTATGCTGAAAATAAAGTGATTACATGAAAGTGATTGTAGTTAGTACTATTATGTGTATGTATGTATCTGTCCTTCGGTACATACCAGTTAAATTGTCACACACTTAAATTATATATATTTTTGTCCTCCAGGAAGAAGATGACAATGAAGCTTCCTTCATTCGATAACTTGGAAGAAGAATCGTCGAAGAAACTTGAGACGAAAGTCTGCAATACAGCAGGAGTGTGGGCTAAGCAGTCAAATACTGCAGCTTTCCTGTTGCACAGCGAGCGACAAGCACGCCAACCTGTTTAAGTGCAATTTTCTTTCAGGACCATACAGAGACAGCCCGATTATGCGATTTCAGGTTCCAACGTGACGGTCTGCAGCCACAACTCCTGGAGATCGAGGAGGGCCTCATATCGCTTGCAAATACCATGAAAGAGTGTCACTTTGCGTGATGACGATTCCATGCCAATGTTAATTACAGAGTGGCAATTGGTTTGTGTCAGCACGCATCCATAACTGTAATAAGAAAACGGCCCAAGCCACTCAACTGCACCAAGTCAATTTGGCATGGTTGCATCAGTTCTTTTCGGCGCAAACACAGTTTACACGCTGTTCACCAGACCAGTCACAGCCGATTTGCCTAATTTACACCATTACGGCCACAACATGTCAGAGGATCGCGGCAGATACTAAGTTGCACATAAGCTTGAAGCGTATCGCGGAAGACGCCAAGGTGAATAAGACCACGTTTCAGTCTCTGGTTGAACCAATATATGCAGGAGAATGGATGCCCCAGGTATGAAGATGTTCCCACTGATTTGGACTACACCAAGTCATATTACTACTTATGGAGTTGCTTCGCGGCGAGGCACGTCACCAAGCCATTCGAAGTCTTGCAGCGTCAAAAGAAAAAGAAACGGATGCTACCCGGTTTCTATATCCTTGGTTACGCCAAGGCCGGGACGTCTAACCTATACAAACTGATGACGTCACACATCCAGGGCATCGAGCGTGCTGTGGTAAAGGAGACCAACTACTGGACTGTTCGACGCTTTGGGTTGTTACAGCCGCTTTGTGTGGACGACAACTATTCCGGTGAGAAAGCCGAGTTTTCTGACTTCCTGAATCTGTACGACGTCGCAGCTCAAGCCATAGAGAGGCAACCCGGGGGGCTCGAGGGCCCGAACTATCACAGCAATAGCATAGTGGACTTCACCCCTACAACTGGATTCGTTATTTCCGTCGATCATTATTGAACAGAAAATGTATGCACCTGTTTACCTTTACCATATATATACATTGGTGTTTTACTATTTGATAAAACTACTGATCAATTACAGCTACAAGAAACTGCAAACTGTCAGGCAAGATGAGTAAAGGCTGCCTTGATTATCCACATCAACCCCTGCCGGTGTTTTTGCTGTACCATTGCCACCCCCAACCACAATGTCAATATCGAGCATCTCCGATGAGCAAACTGAGTGTTTTTTCTGGCATTGATCAGATATCTACAGAAGACAGTGAACACGAGCATGAACGGTAAGAATGTGCTTTAGTATTAGAATAGTAGTTCTAATTAATACAAATTATATTGCTGTTGCACAGATGGGTGTTATTACGATCTACTCATTAGACTCATGATCTATGCTGAAAAGAGAGTGATTACATGAAAGTGATTGTAGTTAGTACTATTATGTGTATGTATGTATCTGTCCTTTGGTACATACCAGTTAAATTGCCACACCGTTAAATTATATATATTTTTGTCCTCCAGGAAGAAGATGTCAATGAAGCTTCCTTCATTCGATAACTGGGAAGAAGAATCGTCGAAGAAACTTCAGACGAAAGTCTGCAATACAGCAGGATTGTGGGCTAAGCAGTCAAATACTGCAGCTTTCCTGTTGCACGGCGAGCGACAAGCACGCCAACCTGTTTAAGTGCAATTTTCTTTCAGGACCATGCAGAGACAGCCCGATTATGCGATTTCAGGTTCCAACGTGACGGTCTGCAGCCACAACTCCTGGAGATCGAGGAGGGCCTCATATCGCTTGCAAATACCATGGAAGAGTGTCACTTTGCGTGATGACGATTCCATGCCAATTTTCATTACAGAGTAGCAATTGGTTTGTGCCAGCACGCATCCATAAATGTAACAAGGAAAAGGCCCAAGCCACTCAACTGCACCCAATCAACTTGGCATGGTTGCATCAGTTCTTTTCGGCGATAAAACAGTTTACACGCTGTTCACCAGACCAGTCACAGCCGATTTGCCTAATTTACAACATTACGGCCACAACATGTCAGAGGATCGCGGCAGATACTAAGTTGCACGTAAGCTTGAAGCGTATCGCGGAAGACGCCAAGATGAATACGACCACGTTTCAGTATCTGGTTGAACCAATATATGCAGGAGAATGAATGCCCCAGGTATAAAGATGTTCCCACTGATTCTGACTACACCAAGTCATATTACTACTTATGGAGCTGCTTCGCGGCGAGGCACGTCACCAAGCCATTCGAACCCTTGCAGCGTCAAAAGAAAAAGAAACGGATGCTACCCGATTTATATGTCCTTGGTTACGCCAAGGCCCGGACGTCTAACCTATACAAACTGCTGACGTCACTCATATAGGGCATCGAACGTGCTGTGGTAAAGGAGACCAACTACTGGACTGTTCGACGCTTTGGGTTGTTACAGCCGCTTTGTGTGGAAAACAACTATTCCGGTAAATAAGCAGAGTTTTCTGACTTCCTGAATCTGTACGACGTCGCAGCTCAAGCCATAGAGAGGCAACCCGGGGGGCTCGAGGGCCCGAACTATCACAGCAATATCATAGGGGACTTCACCCCTACAACTGGCTTCGTTATTTCCGTCGATCATTATTGAACAGAAAATGTATGCACCTGTTCACCTTTACCATAGATAAACATTGGTGTTTGTACTATTTGATAAAACTACTGATCAATTACAGCTACAAGAAACTGCAAACTGTAAAGCAAGATGAGTCAAGGCTGCCTTGATTATCCACATCAATCCCAGCCGGTGTTTTTGCTATACCATGCCATCCCCACCCGCATTGTCAATATCGAGCATCTCCGATGAGCAAACTGAGTGTTTTTTCTGGCATTGATCAGATGTCTACAGAAGACAGTGAACACGAGCATGAACGGTAAGAATGTGCTTTAGTGATAGAATAGTAGTTCTAATTAATACAAATTATATTGCTGTTGTACAGATGGGTGTTATTACGATCTACTCATTAGACTCATGATCTATGCTGAAAAGAGAGTGATTACATGAAAGTGATTGTAGTTAGTACTATTATGTGTATATATGTATCTGTCCTTTGGTACATACCAGTTAAATTGCCACACCGTTAAATTATATATATTTTTGTCCTCCAGGAAGAAGATGACAATGAAGCTTCCTTCATTGGATAACTGGGAAGAAGAATCATCGAAGAAACTTCAGACGAAAGTCTGCAATACAGCAGGATTGTGGGCTAAGCAGTCAAATACTGCAGCTTTCCTGTTGCACGGCGAGCGACAAGCACGCCAACCTGTTTAAGTGCAATTTTCTTTCAGGACCATGCAGAGACAGCCCGATTATGCGATTTCAGGTTCCAACGTGACGGTCTGCAGCCACAACTCCTGGAGATCGAGGAGGGCCTCATATCGCTTGCAAATACCATGGAAGAGTGTCACTTTGCGTGATGACGATTCCATGCCAATTTTCATTACAGAGTAGCAATTGGTTTGTGCCAGCACGCATCCATAAATGTAACAAGGAAAAGGCCCAAGCCACTCAACTGCACCCAATCAACTTGGCATGGTTGCATCAGTTCTTTTCGGCGATAAAACAGTTTACACGCTGTTCACCAGACCAGTCACAGCCGATTTGCCTAATTTACACCATTACGGCCACAACATGTCAGAGGATCGCGGCAGATACTAAGTTGCACGTAAGCTTGAAGCGTATCGCGGAAGACGCCAAGATGAATACGACCACGTTTCAGTATCTGGTTGAACCAATATATGCAGGAGAATGAATGCCCCAGGTATAAAGATGTTCCCACTGATTCTGACTACACCAAGTCATATTACTACTTATGGAGCTGCTTCGCGGCGAGGCACGTCACCAAGCCATTCGAACCCTTGCAGCGTCAAAAGAAAAAGAAACGGATGCTACCCGATTTATATGTCCTTGGTTACGCCAAGGCCCGGACGTCTAACCTATACAAACTGCTGACGTCACTCATATAGGGCATCGAACGTGCTGTGGTAAAGGAGACCAACTACTGGACTGTTCGACGCTTTGGGTTGTTACAGCCGCTTTGTGTGGACAACAACTATTCCGGTAAGAAAGCAGAGTTTTCTGACTTCCTGAATCTGTACGACGTCGCAGCTCAAGCCATAGAGAGGCAACCCGGGGGGCTCGAGGGCCCGAACTATCACAGCAATATCATAGGGGACTTCACCCCTACAACTGGCTTCGTTATTTCCGTCGATCATTATTGAACAGAAAATGTATGCACCTGTTCACCTTTACCATAGATAAACATTGGTGTTTGTACTATTTGATAAAACTACTGATCAATTACAGCTACAAGAAACTGCAAACTGTAAAGCAAGATGAGTCAAGGCTGCCTTGATTATCCACATCAATCCCAGCCGGTGTTTTTGCTATACCATGCCATCCCCACCCGCATTGTCAATATCGAGCATCTCCGATGAGAAAACTGAGTGTTTTTTCTGGCATTGATCAGATGTCTACAGAAGACAGTGAACACGAGCATGAACGGTAAGAATGTGCTTTAGTGATAGAATAGTAGTTCTAATTAATACAAATTATATTGCTGTTGTACAGATGGGTGTTATTACGATCTACTCATTAGACTCATGATCTATGCTGAAAAGAAAGTGATTACATGAAAGTGATTGTAGTTAGTACTATTATGTGTATATATGTATCTGTCCTTTGGTACATACCAGATAAATTGTCACACAGTTAAATTATATATATTTTTGTCCTCCAGGAAGAAGATGACAATGAAGCTTCCTTCATTCGATAACTGGGAAGAAGAATCGTCGAAGAAACTTCAGACGAAAGTCTGCAATACAGCAGGAGTGTGGGCTAAGCAGTCAAATACTACAGCTTTCCTGTTGCACAGCGAACGACAAGCACGCCAACCTGTTTAAGTGCAATTTTCTTTCAGGACCATACAGAGACAGCCCGAATATGCGATTTCAGGTTCCAACGTGACGGTCTGCAGCCACTACTCCTGGAGATCGAGGAGGGCATCATATCGCTTGCAAGTACCATGGAAGAGTGTCACTTTGCGTGATGACGATTCCATGCCAATTTTCATTACAGAGTAGCAATTGGTTTGTGCCAGCACGCATCCATAACTGTAACAAGGAAAAGGCCCAAGCCACTCAACTGCACCCAATCAACTTGGCATGGTTGCATCAGTTCTTTTCGGCGATACAACAGTTTACACGCTGTTCACCCGACCAGTCACAGCCGATTTGACTAATTTACACCATTACGGCCACAACATGTCAGAGGATCGCGGCAGATACTAAGTTGCACGTAAGCTTGAAGCGTATCGCGGAAGACGCCACGATGAATAAGACCACGTTTCAGTATCTGGTTGAACCAATATATGCAGGAGAATGAATGCCCCAGGTATGAAGATGTTCCCACTGATTCTGACTACACCAAGTCATATTACTACTTATGGAGTTGCTTCGCGGCGAGGCACGTCACCAAGCCATTCGAAGCCTTGCAGCGTCAAAAGAAAAAGAAACGGATGCTACCCGATTTCTATATCCTTGGTTACACCAAGGCCGGGACGTCTAACCTATACAAACTGCTGACGTCACTCATATAGGGCATCGAACGTGCTGTGGTAAAGGAGACCAACTACTGGACTGTTCGACGCTTTGGGTTGTTACAGCCGCTTTGTGTGGACAACAGCTATTCCGGTGAGAAAGCCGAGTTTTCTGACTTCCTGAATCTGTACGACGTCGCAGCTCAAGCCATAGAGAGGCAACCCGGGGGGCTCGAGGGCCCGAACTATCACAGCAATATCATAGGGGACTTCACCCCTACAACTGGCTTCGTTATTTCCGTCGATCATTATTGAACAGAAAATGTATGCACCTGTTCACCTTTACCATAGACATACATTGGTGTTTGTACTATTTGATAAAACTACTGATCAATTACAGCTACAAGAAACTGCAAACTGTAAAGCAAGATGAGTCAAGGCTGCCTTGATTATCCACATCAACCCCTGCCGGTGTTTTTGCTATACCATTGCCACCCCCAACCACATTGTCAATATCGAGCATCTCCGATGAGCAAACT
Organism: Arenicola marina; assembly: GCA_964019135.1. Classification (NCBI taxonomy): domain Eukaryota; kingdom Metazoa; phylum Annelida; class Polychaeta; family Arenicolidae; genus Arenicola; species Arenicola marina. Next base: position 35,751,689 of record OZ025253.1, on the reverse strand, counting down.
GAGTGTTTTTTCTGGCATTGATCAGATGTCTACAGAAGACAGTGAACACGAGCATGAACGATAAGAATGTGCTTTAGTATTAGAATAGTAGTTCTAATTAATACAAATTATATTGCTGTTGCACAGTTGGGTGTTTTTACGATCTACTCATTAGACTCATGATCTATGCTGAAAAGAAACTGATTACATGAAAGTGATTGTAGTTAGTACTATTATTTGTATGTATGTATCTGTCCTTCGGTACATACCAGTTAAATTGTCACACACTTAAATTATATATATTTTTGTCCTCCAGGAAGAAGATGACAATGAAGCTTCCTTCATTCGATAACTTGGAAGAAGAATCGTCGAAGAAACTTGAGACGAAAGTCTGCAATACAGCAGGAGTGTGGGCTAAGCAGTCAAATACTGCAGCTTTCCTGTTGCACAGCGAGCGACAAGCACGCCAACCTGTTTAAGGGCAATTTTCTTTCAGGACCATACAGAGACAGCCCGATTATGCGATTTCAGGTTCCAACGTGACGGTCTGCAGCCACAACTCCTGGAGATCAAGGAGGGCCTCATATCGCTTGCAAATACCATGAAAGAGTGTCACTTTGCGTGATGACGATTCCATGCCAATGTTAATTACAGAGTGGCAATTGGTTTGTGTCAGCACGCATCCATAACTGTCATAAGGAAACGGCCCAAGCCACTCAACTGCACCAAGTCAATTTGGCATGGTTGCATCAGTTCTTTTCGGCGCAAACACAGTTTACACGCTGTTCACCAGACCAGTCACAGCCGATTTGCCTAATTTACACCATTACGGCCACAACATGTCAGAGGATCGCGGCAGATACTAAGTTGCACATAAGCTTGAAGCGTATCGCGGAAGACGCCAAGGTGAATAAGACCACGTTTCAGTCTCTGGTTGAACCAATATATGCAGGAGAATGGATGCCCCAGGTATGAAGATGTTCCCACTGATTTGGACTACACCAAGTCATATTACTACTTATGGAGTTGCTTCGCGGCGAGGCACGTCACCAAGCCATTCGAAGTCTTGCAGCGTCAAAAGAAAAAGAAACGGATGCTACCCGGTTTCTATATCCTTGGTTACGCCAAGGCCGGGACGTCTAACCTATACAAACTGATGACGTCACACATCCAGGGCATCGAGCGTGCTGTGGTAAAGGAGACCAACTACTGGACTGTTCGACGCTTTGGGTTGTTACAGCCGCTTTGTGTGGACGACAACTATTCCGGTGAGAAAGCCGAGTTTTCTGACTTCCTGAATCTGTACGACGTCGCAGCTCAAGCCATAGAGAGGCAACCCGGGGGGCTCGAGGGCCCGAACTATCACAGCAATAGCATAGTGGACTTCACCCCTACAACTGGATTCGTTATTTCCGTCGATCATTATTGAACAGAAAATGTATGCACCTGTTCACCTTTACCATATATATACACTGGTGTTTGTACTATTTGATAAAACTACTGATCAATTACAGCTACAAGAAACTGCAAACTGTCAGGCAAGATGAGTAAAGGCTGCCTTGATTATCCACATCAACCCCTGCCGGTGTTTTTGCTGTACCATTGCCACCCCCAACCACAATGTCAATATCGAGCATCTCCGATGAGCAAACTGAGTGTTTTTTCTGGCATTGATCAGATGTCTACAGAAGACAGTGAACACGAGCATGAACGGTAAGAATGTGCTTTAGTATTAGAATAGTAGTTCTAATTAATACAAATTATATTGCTGTTGTACAGATGGGTGTTATTACGATCTACTCATTAGACTCATGATCTATGCTGAAAAGAAAGTGATTACATGAAAGTGATTGTAGTTAGTACTATTATGTGTATGTATGTATCTGTCCTTTGGTACATACCAGTTAAATTGCCACACCGTTAAATTATATATATTTTTGTCCTCCAGGAAGAAGATGTCAATGAAGCTTCCTTCATTCGATAACTGGGAAGAAGAATCGTCGAAGAAACTTCAGACGAAAGTCTGCAATACAGCAGGATTGTGGGCTAAGCAGTCAAATACTGCAGCTTTCCTGTTGCACGGCGAGCGACAAGCACGCCAACCTGTTTAAGTGCAATTTTCTTTCAGGACCATGCAGAGACAGCCCGATTATGCGATTTCAGGTTCCAACGTGAGGGTCTGCAGCCACAACTCCTGGAGATCGAGGAGGGCCTCATATCGCTTGCAAATACCATGGAAGAGTGTCACTTTGCGTGATGACGATTCCATGCCAATTTTCATTACAGAGTAGCAATTGGTTTGTGCCAGCACGCATCCATAACTGTAACAAGGAAAAGGCCCAAGCCACTCAACTGCACCAATCAACTTGGCATGGTTGCATCAGTTCTTTTCGGCGATAAAACAGTTTACACGCTGTTCACCAGACCAGTCACAGCCGATTTGCCTAATTTACACCATTACGGCCACAACATGTCAGAGGATCGCGGCAGATACTAAGTTGCACGTAAGCTTGAAGCGTATCGCGGAAGACGCCACGATGAATAAGACCACGTTTCAGTATCTGGTTGAACCAATATATGCAGGAGAATGAATGCCCCAGGTATGAAGATGTTCCCACTGATTCTGACTACACCAAGTCATATTACTACTTATGGAGTTGCTTCGCGGCGAGGCACGTCACCAAGCCATTCGAAGCCTTGCAGCGTCAAAAGAAAAAGAAACGGATGCTACCCGATTTCTATATCCTTGGTTACACCAAGGCCGGGACGTCTAACCTATACAAACTGCTGACGTCACTCATATAGGGCATCGAACGTGCTGTGGTAAAGGAGACCAACTACTGGACTGTTCGACGCTTTGGGTTGTTACAGCCGCTTTGTGTGGACAACAGCTATTCCGGTGAGAAAGCCGAGTTTTCTGACTTCCTGAATCTGTACGACGTCGCAGCTCAAGCCATAGAGAGGCAACCCGGGGGGCTCGAGGGCCCGAACTATCACAGCAATATCATAGGGGACTTCACCCCTACAACTGGCTTCGTTATTTCCGTCGATCATTATTGAACAGAAAATGTATGCACCTGTTCACCTTTACCATAGACATACATTTGGTGTTTGTACTATTTGATAAAACTACTGATCAATTACAGCTACAAGAAACTGCAAACTGTAAAGCAAGATGAGTCAAGGCTGCCTTGATTATCCACATCAACCCCTGCCGGTGTTTTTGCTATACCATTGCCACCCCCAACCACATTGTCAATATCGAGCATCTCCGATGAGCAAACTGAGTGTTTTTTCTGGCATTGATCAGATGTCTACAGAAGACAGTGAACACGAGCATGAACGATAAGAATGTGCTTTAGTATTAGAATAGTAGTTCTAATTAATACAAATTATATTGCTGTTGCACAGTTGGGTGTTTTTACGATCTACTCATTAGACTCATGATCTATGCTGAAAAGAAACTGATTACATGAAAGTGATTGTAGTTAGTACTATTATTTGTATGTATGTATCTGTCCTTCGGTACATACCAGTTAAATTGTCACACACTTAAATTATATATATTTTTGTCCTCCAGGAAGAAGATGACAATGAAGCTTCCTTCATTCGATAACTTGGAAGAAGAATCGTCGAAGAAACTTGAGACGAAAGTCTGCAATACAGCAGGAGTGTGGGCTAAGCAGTCAAATACTGCAGCTTTCCTGTTGCACAGCGAGCGACAAGCACGCCAACCTGTTTAAGTGCAATTTTCTTTCAGGACCATGCAGAGACAGCCCGATTATGCGATTTCAGGTTCCAACGTGACGGTCTGCAGCCACAACTCCTGGAGATCGAGGAGGGCCTCATATCGCTTGCAAATACCATGAAAGAGTGTCACTTTGCGTGATGACGATTCCATGCCAATGTTAATTACAGAGTGGCAATTGGTTTGTGTCAGCACGCATCCATAACTGTAATAAGGAAACGGCCCAAGCCACTCAACTGCACCAAGTCAATTTGGCATGGTTGCATCAGTTCTTTTCGGCGCAAACACAGTTTACACGCTGTTCACCAGACCAGTCACAGCCGATTTGCCTAATTTACACCATTACGGCCACAACATGTCAGAGGATCGCGGCAGATACTAAGTTGCACATAAGCTTGAAGCGTATCGCGGAAGACGCCAAGGTGAATAAGACCACGTTTCAGTCTCTGGTTGAACCAATATATGCAGGAGAATGGATGCCCCAGGTATGAAGATGTTCCCACTGATTTGGACTACACCAAGTCATATTACTACTTATGGAGTTGCTTCGCGGCGAGGCACGTCACCAAGCCATTCGAAGTCTTGCAGCGTCAAAAGAAAAAGAAACGGATGCTACCCGGTTTCTATATCCTTGGTTACGCCAAGGCCGGGACGTCTAACCTATACAAACTGATGACGTCACACATCCAGGGCATCGAGCGTGCTGTGGTAAAGGAGACCAACTACTGGACTGTTCGACGCTTTGGGTTGTTACAGCCGCTTTGTGTGGACGACAACTATTCCGGTGAGAAAGCCGAGTTTTCTGACTTCCTGAATCTGTACGACGTCGCAGCTCAAGCCATAGAGAGGCAACCCGGGGGGCTCGAGGGCCCGAACTATCACAGCAATAGCATAGTGGACTTCACCCCTACAACTGGATTCGTTATTTCCGTCGATCATTATTGAACAGAAAATGTATGCACCTGTTCACCTTTACCATATATATACACTGGTGTTTGTACTATTTGATAAAACTACTGATCAATTACAGCTACAAGAAACTGCAAACTGTCAGGCAAGATGAGTAAAGGCTGCCTTGATTATCCACATCAACCCCTGCCGGTGTTTTTGCTGTACCATTGCCACCCCCAACCACAATGTCAATATCGAGCATCTCCGATGAGCAAACTGAGTGTTTTTTCTGGCATTGATCAGATGTCTACAGAAGACAGTGAACACGAGCATGAACGGTAAGAATGTGCTTTAGTATTAGAATAGTAGTTCTAATTAATACAAATTATATTGCTGTTGTACAGATGGGTGTTATTACGATCTACTCATTAGACTCATGATCTATGCTGAAAAGAGAGTGATTACATGAAAGTGATTGTAGTTAGTACTATTATGTGTATGTATGTATCTGTCCTTTGGTACATACCAGTTAAATTGCCACACCGTTAAATTATATATATTTTTGTCCTCCAGGAAGAAGATGTCAATGAAGCTTCCTTCATTCGATAACTGGGAAGAAGAATCGTCGAAGAAACTTCAGACGAAAGTCTGCAATACAGCAGGATTGTGGGCTAAGCAGTCAAATACTGCAGCTTTCCTGTTGCACGGCGAGCGACAAGCACGCCAACATGTTTAAGTGCAATTTTCTTTCAGGACCATGCAGAGACAGCCCGATTATGCGATTTCAGGTTCCAACGTGAGGGTCTGCAGCCACAACTCCTGGAGATCGAGGAGGGCCTCATATCGCTTGCAAATACCATGGAAGAGTGTCACTTTGCGTGATGACGATTCCATGCCAATTTTCATTACAGAGTAGCAATTGGTTTGTGCCAGCACGCATCCATAACTGTAACAAGGAAAAGGCCCAAGCCACTCAACTGCACCAATCAACTTGGCATGGTTGCATCAGTTCTTTTCGGCGATAAAACAGTTTACACGCTGTTCACCAGACCAGTCACAGCCGATTTGCCTAATTTACACCATTACGGCCACAACATGTCAGAGGATCGCGGCAGATACTAAGTTGCACGTAAGCTTGAAGCGTATCGCGGAAGACGCCAAGATGAATACGACCACGTTTCAGTATCTGGTTGAACCAATATATGCAGGAGAATGAATGCCCCAGGTATAAAGATGTTCCCACTGATTCTGACTACACCAAGTCATATTACTACTTATGGAGCTGCTTCGCGGCGAGGCACGTCACCAAGCCATTCGAACCCTTGCAGCGTCAAAAGAAAAAGAAACGGATGCTACCCGATTTATATGTCCTTGGTTACGCCAAGGCCCGGACGTCTAACCTATACAAACTGCTGACGTCACTCATATAGGGCATCGAACGTGCTGTGGTAAAGGAGACCAACTACTGGACTGTTCGACGCTTTGGGTTGTTACAGCCGCTTTGTGTGGACAACAACTATTCCGGTGAGAAAGCAGAGTTTTCTGACTTCCTGAATCTGTACGACGTCGCAGCTCAAGCCATAGAGAGGCAACCCGGGGGGCTCGAGGGCCCGAACTATCACAGCAATATCATAGGGGACTTCACCCCTACAACTGGCTTCGTTATTTCCGTCGATCATTATTGAACAGAAAATGTATGCACCTGTTCACCTTTACCATAGATAAACATTGGTGTTTGTACTATTTGATAAAACTACTGATCAATTACAGCTACAAGAAACTGCAAACTGTAAAGCAAGATGAGTCAAGGCTGCCTTGATTATCCACATCAACCCCAGCCGGTGTTTTTGCTATACCATGCCATCCCCACCCGCATTGTCAATGTCGAGCATCTCCGATGAGCAAACTGAGTGTTTTTTCTGGCATTGATCAGATGTCTACAGAAGACAGTGAACACGAGCATGAACGGTAAGAATGTGCTTTAGTGATAGAATAGTAGTTCTAATTAATACAAATTATATTGCTGTTGCACAGATGGGTGTTATTACGATCTACTCATTAGACTCATGATCTATGCTGAAAAGAGAGTGATTACATGAAAGTGATTGTAGTTAGTACTATTATGTGTATGTATGTATCTGTCCTTTGGTACATACCAGTTAAATTGTCACACAGTTAAATTATATATATTTTTGTCCTCCAGGAAGAAGATGACAATGAAGCTTCCTTCATTCGATAACTGGGAAGAAGAATCGTCGAAGAAACTTCAGACGAAAGTCTGCAATACAGCAGGAGTGTGGGCTAAGCAGTCAAATACTACAGCTTTCCTGTTGCACAGCGAACGACAAGCACGCCAACCTGTTTAAGTGCAATTTTCTTTCAGGACCATGCAGAGACAGCCCGATTATGCGATTTCAGGTTCCAACGTGAGGGTCTGCAGCCACAACTCCTGGAGATCGAGGAGGGCCTCATATCGCTTGCAAATACCATGGAAGAGTGTCACTTTGCGTGATGACGATTCCATGCCAATTTTCATTACAGAGTAGCAATTGGTTTGTGCCAGCACGCATCCATAACTGTAACAAGGAAAAGGCCCAAGCCACTCAACTGCACCAATCAACTTGGCATGGTTGCATCAGTTCTTTTCGGCGATAAAACAGTTTACACGCTGTTCACCCGACCAGTCACAGCCGATTTGCCTAATTTACACCATTACGGCCACAACATGTCAGAGGATCGCTGCAGATACTAAGTTGCACGTAAGCTTGAAGCGTATCGCGGAAGACGCCACGATGAATAAGACCACGTTTAAGTATCTGGTTGAACCAATATATGCAGGAGAATGAATGCCCCAGGTATGAAGATGTTCCCACTGATTCTGACTACACCAAGTCATATTACTACTTATGGAGTTGCTTCGCGGCGAGGCACGTCACCAAGCCATTCGAAGCCTTGCAGCGTCAAAAGAAAAAGAAACGGATGCTACCCGATTTCTATATCCTTGGTTACACCAAGGCCGGGACGTCTAACCTATACAAACTGCTGACGTCACTCATATAGGGCATCGAACGTGCTGTGGTAAAGGAGACCAACTACTGGACTGTTCGACGCTTTGGGTTGTTACAGCCGCTTTGTGTGGACAACAGCTATTCCGGTGAGAAAGCCGAGTTTTCTGACTTCCTGAATCTGTACGACGTCGCAGCTCAAGCCATAGAGAGGCAACCCGGGGGGCTCGAGGGCCCGAACTATCACAGCAATATCATAGGGGACTTCACCCCTACAACTGGCTTCGTTATTTCCGTCGATCATTATTGAACAGAAAATGTATGCACCTGTTCACCTTTACCATAGACATACATTGGTGTTTGTACTATTTGATAAAACTACTGATCAATTACAGCTACAATAAACTGCAAACTGTAAAGCAAGATGAGTCAAGGCTGCCTTGATTATCCACATCAACCCCTGCCGGTGTTTTTGCTATACCATTGCCACCCCCAACCACATTGTCAATATCGAGCATCTCCGATGAGCAAACTGAGTGTTTTTTCTGGCATTGATCAGATGTCTACAGAAGACAGTGAACACGAGCATGAACGATAAGAATGTGCTTTAGTATTAGAATAGTAGTTCTAATTAATACAAATTATATTGCTGTTGCACAGTTGGGTGTTTTTACGATCTACTCATTAGACTCATGATCTATGCTGAAAATAAAGTGATTACATGAAAGTGATTGTAGTTAGTACTATTATGTGTATGTATGTATCTGTCCTTTGGTACATACCAGTTAAATTGTCACACACTTAAATTATATATATTTTTGTCCTCCACGAAGAAGATGACAATGAAGCTTCCTTCATTCGATAACTGGGAAGAAGAATCGTCGAAGAAACTTCAGACGAAAGTCTGCAATACAGCAGGAGTGTGGGCTAAGCAGTCAAATACTGCAGCTTTCCTGTTGCACAGCGAGCGACAAGCACGCCAACCTGTTTAAGTGCAATTTTCTTTCAGGACCATGCAGAGACAGCCCGATTATGCGATTTCAGGTTCCAACGTGACGGTCTGCAGCCACAACTCCTGGAGATCGAGGAGGGCCTCATATCGCTTGCAAATACCATGGAAGAGTGTCACTTTGCGTGATGACGATTCCTTGCCAATTTTCATTACAGAGTAGCAATTGGTTTGTGCCAGCACGCATCCATAACTGTAACAAGGAAAAGGCCCAAGCCACTCAACTGCACCCAATCAACTTGGCATGGTTGCATCAGTTCTTTTCGGCGATAAAACAGTTTACACGCTGTTCGCCAGACCAGTCACAGCCGATTTGCCTAATTTACACCATTACGGCCACAACATGTCAGAGGATCGCGGCAGATACTAAGTTGCACGTAAGCTTGAAGCGTATCGCGGAAGACGCCAAGATGAATAAGACCACGTTTCAGTATCTGGTTGAACCAATATATGCAGGAGAATGAATGCCCCAGGTATGAAGATGTTCCCACTGATTCTGACTACACCAAGTCATATTACTACTTATGGAGTTGCTTTGCGGCGAGGCACGTCACCAAGCCATTCGAAGCCTTGCAGCGTCAAAAGAAAAAGAAACGGATGCTACCCGATTTCTATATCATTGGTTACGCCAAGGCCGGGACGTCTAACCTATACAAACTGATGACGTCACTCATATAGGGCATCGAACGTGCTGTGGTAAAGGAGACCAACTACTGGACTGTTCGACGCTTTGGGTTGTTACAGCCGCTTTGTGTGGACAACAACTATTCCGGTGAGAAAGCCGAGTTTTCGGACTTCCTGAATCTGTACGACGTCGCAGCTCAAGCTATAGAGAGGCAACCCGGGGGGCTCGAGGGCCCGAACTATCACAGCAATATCATAGGGGACTTCACCCCTACAACTGGCTTCGTTATTTCCGTCGATCATTATTGAACAGAAAATGTATGCACCTGTTCACCTTTACCATAGACATACATTGGTGTTTGTACTATTTGATAAAACTACTGATCAATTACAGCTACAATAAACTGCAAACTGTAAAGCAAGATGAGTCAAGGCTGACTTGATTATCCACATCAACCCCTGCCGGTGTTTTTGCTATACCATTGCCACCCCCAACCACATTGTCAATATCGAGCATCTCCGATGAGCAAACTGAGTGTTTTTTCTGGCATTGATCAGATGTCTACAGAAGACAGTGAACACGAGCATGAACGATAAGAATGTGCTTTAGTATTAGAATAGTAGTTCTAATTAATACAAATTATATTGCTGTTGCACAGTTGGGTGTTTTTACGATCTACTCATTAGACTCATGATCTATGCTGAAAAGAAAGTGATTACATGAAAGTGATTGTAGTTAGTACTATTATGTGTATGTATGTATCTGTCCTTTGGTACATACCAGTTAAATTGTCACACACTTAAATTATATATATTTTTGTCCTCCAGGAAGAAGATGACAATGAAGCTTCCTTCATTCGATAACTGGGAAGAAGAATCGTCGAAGAAACTTCAGACGAAAGTCTGCAATACAGCAGGAGTGTGGGCTAAGCAGTCAAATACTGCAGCTTTCCTGTTGCACAGCGAGCGACAAGCACGCCAACCTATTTAAGTGCAATTTTCTTTCAGGACCATGCAGAGACAGCCCGATTGTGCGATTTCAGGTTCCAACGTGACGGTCTGCAGCCACAACTCCTGGAGATCGAGGAGGGCCTCATATCGCTTGCAAATACCATGGAAGAGTGTCACTTTGCGTGATGACGATTCCATGCCAATTTTCATTACAGAGTAGCAATTGGTTTGTGCCAGCACGCATTCATAACTGCAACAAGGAAAAGGCCCAAGCCACTCAACTGCACCCAATCAACTTGGCATGGTTGCATCAGTTCTTTTCGGCGATAAAACAGTTTACACGCTGTTCACCAGACCAGTCACAGCCGATTTGCCTAATTTACACCATTACGGCCACAACATGTCAGAGGATCGCGGCAGATACTAAGTTGCACATAAGCTTGTAGCGTATCGCGGAAGACGCCAAGGTGAATAAGACCACGTTTCAGTCTCTGGTTGAACCAATACATGCAGGAGAATGGATGCCCCAGGTATGAAGATGTTCCCACTGATTTTGACTACACCAAGTCATATTACTACTTATGGAGTTGCTTCGCGGCGAGGCACGTCACCAAGCCTTTCAAAGCCTTGCAGCGTCAAAAGAAAAAGAAACGGATGCTACCCGATTTCTATATCCTTGGTTACGCCAAGGCCGAGACGTCTAACCTATACAAACTGATGACGTCACACATCCAGGGCATCGAACGTGCTGTGGTAAAGGAGACCAACTACTGGACTGTTCGACGCTTTGGGTTGTTACAGCGACTGTGTGTGGACGACAACTATTCCGGTGAGAAAGCCGAGCCTCCTGACTTCCTGAATCTGTACGACGTCGCAGCTCAAGCCATAGAGAGGCAACCCGGGGGGCTCGAGGGCCCGAACTATCACAGCAATATCATAGGGGACTTCACCCCTACAACTGGCTTCGTTATTTCCGTCGATCATTATTGAACAGAAAATGTATGCACCTGTTCACCTTTACCATAGATATACATTGGTGTTTGTACTATTTGATAACACTACTGATCAATTACAGCTACAAGAAACTGCAAACTGTCAAGCAAGATGAGTCAAGGCTGCCTTGATTATCCAAATCAACCCCTGCCGGTGTTTTTGCTATACCATTGCCACCCCCAACCACATTGTCAATATCGAGCATCTCCGATGAGCAAACTGAGTGTTTTCTCTGGCATTGATCAGATGTCTACAAAAGACAGTGAACACGAGCATGAACGATAAGAATGTGCTTTAGTATTAGAATAGTAGTTGTAATTAACACACATTATATTGCTGTTGCACAGTTGGGTGTTTTTACGATCTACTCATTAGACTCATGATCTATGCTGAAAATAAAGTGATTACATGAAAGTGATTGTAGTTAGTACTATTATGTGTATGTATGTATCTGTCCTTTGGTACATACCAGTTAAATTGTCACACACTTAAATTATATATATTTTTGTCCTCCACGAAGAAGATGACAATGAAGCTTCCTTCATTCGATAACTGGGAAGAAGAATCGTCGAAGAAACTTGAGACGAAAGTCTGCAATACAGCAGGAGTGTGGGCTAAGCAGTCAAATACTGCAGCTTTCCTGTTGCACAGCGAGCGACAAGCACGCCAACCTGTTTAAGTGCAATTTTCTTTCAGGACCATGCAGAGACAGGCCGATTATGCGATTTCAGGTTCCAACGTGACGGTCTGCAGCCACAACTCCTGGAGATCGAGGAGGGCCTCATATCGCTTGCAAATACCATGGAAGAGTGTCACTTTGCGTGATGACGATTCCATGCCAATTTTCATTACAGAGTAGCAATTGGTTTGTGCCAGCACGCATTCATAACTGTAACAGAGAAAAGGCCCAAGCCACTCAACTGCACCCAATCAACTTGGCATGGTTGCATCAGTTCTTTTCGGCGATAAAACAGTTTACACGCTGTTCACCAGACCAGTCACAGCCGATTTGCCTAATTTACACCATTACGGCCACAACATGTCAGAGGATCGCGGCAGATACTAAGTTGCACGTAAGCTTGAAGCGTATCGCGGAAGACGCCACGATGAATAAGACCACGTTTCAGTATCTGGTTGAACCAATATATGCAGGAGAATGAATGCCCCAGGTATGAAGATGTTCCCACTGATTCTGACTACACCAAGTCATATTACTACTTATGGAGTTGCTTCGCGGCGAGGCACGTCACCAAGCCATTCGAAGCCTTGCAGCATCAAAAGAAAAAGAAACGGATGCTACCCGATTTCTATATCATTGGTTACGCCAAGGCCGGGACGTCTAACCTATACAAACTGATGACGTCACTCATATAGGGCATCGAACGTGCTGTGGTAAAGGAGACCAACTACTGGACTGTTCGACGCTTTGGGTTGTTACAGCCGCTTTGTGTGGACAACAACTATTCCGGTGAGAAAGCCGAGTTTTCGGACTTCCTGAATCTGTACGACGTCGCAGCTCAAGCTATAGAGAGGCAACCCGGGGGGCTCGAGGGCCCGAACTATCACAGCAATATCATAGGGGACTTCACCCCTACAACTGGCTTCGTTATTTCCGTCGATCATTATTGAACAGAAAATGTATGCACCTGTTCACCTTTACCATATACATACATTGGTGTTTGTACTATTTGATAAAACTACTGATCAATTACAGCTACAATAAACTGCAAACTGTAAAGCAAGATGAGTCAAGGCTGACTTGATTATCCACATCAACCCCTGCCGGTGTTTTTGCTATACCATTGCCACCCCCAACCACATTGTCAATATCGAGCATCTCCGATGAGCAAACTGAGTGTTTTTTCTGGCATTGATCAGATGTCTACAGAAGACAGTGAACACGAGCATGAACGATAAGAATGTGCTTTAGTATTAGAATAGTAGTTCTAATTAATACAAATTATATTGCTGTTGCACAGTTGGGTGTTTTTACGATCTACTCATTAGACTCATGATCTATGCTGAAAAGAAAGTGATTACATGAAAGTGATTGTAGTTAGTACTATTATGTGTATGTATGTATCTGTCCTTTGGTACATACCAGTTAAATTGTCACACACTTAAATTATATATATTTTTGTCCTCCAGGAAGAAGATGACAATGAAGCTTCCTTCATTCGATAACTGGGAAGAAGAATCGTCGAAGAAACTTCAGACGAAAGTCTGCAATACAGCAGGAGTGTGGGCTAAGCAGTCAAATACTGCAGCTTTCCTGTTGCACAGCGAGCGACAAGCACGCCAACCTGTTTAAGTGCAATTTTCTTTCAGGACCATGCAGAGACAGCCCGATTGTGCGATTTCAGGTTCCAACGTGACGGTCTGCAGCCACAACTCCTGGAGATCGAGGAGGGCCTCATATCGCTTGCAAATACCATGGAAGAGTGTCACTTTGCGTGATGACGATTCCATGCCAATTTTCATTACAGAGTAGCAATTGGTTTGTGCCAGCACGCATTCATAACTGTAACAAAGAAAAGGCCCAAGCCACTCAACTGCACCCAATCAACTTGGCATGGTTGCATCAGTTCTTTTCGGCGATAAAACAGTTTACACGCTGTTCACCAGACCAGTCACAGCCGATTTGCCTAATTTACACCATTACGGCCACAACATGTCAGAGGATCGCGGCAGATACTAAGTTGCACATAAGCTTGTAGCGTATCGCGGAAGACGCCAAGGTGAATAAGACCACGTTTCAGTCTCTGGTTGAACCAATACATGCAGGAGAATGGATGCCCCAGGTATGAAGATGTTCCCACTGATTTTGACTACACCAAGTCATATTACTACTTATGGAGTTGCTTCGCGGCGAGGCACGTCACCAAGCCTTTCAAAGCCTTGCAGCGTCAAAAGAAAAAGAAACGGATGCTACCCGATTTCTATATCCTTGGTTACGCCAAGGCCGAGACGTCTAACCTATACAAACTGATGACGTCACACATCCAGGGCATCGAACGTGCTGTGGTAAAGGAGACCAACTACTGGACTGTTCGACGCTTTGGGTTGTTACAGCGACTGTGTGTGGACGACAACTATTCCGGTGAGAAAGCCGAGTCTCCTGACTTCCTGAATCTGTACGACGTCGCAGCTCAAGCCATAGAGAGGCAACCCGGGGGGCTCGAGGGCCCGAACTATCACAGCAATATCATAGGGGACTTCACCCCTACAACTGGCTTCGTTATTTCCGTCGATCATTATTGAACAGAAAATGTATGCACCTGTTCACCTTTACCATAGATATACATTGGTGTTTGTACTATTTGATAACACTACTGATCAATTACAGCTACAAGAAACTGCAAACTGTCAAGCAAGATGAGTCAAGGCTGCCTTGATTATCCAAATCAACCCCTGCCGGTGTTTTTGCTATACCATTGCCACCCCCAACCACATTGTCAATATCGAGCATCTCCGATGAGCAAACTGAGTGTTTTCTCTGGCATTGATCAGATGTCTACAGAAGACAGTGAACACGAGCATGAACGATAAGAATGTGCTTTAGTATTAGAATAGTAGTTGTAATTAACACACATTATATTGCTGTTGCACAGTTGGGTGTTTTTACGATCTACTCATTAGACTCATGATCTATGCTGAAAATAAAGTGATTACATGAAAGTGATTGTAGTTAGTACTATTATGTGTATGTATGTATCTGTCCTTTGGTACATACCAGTTAAATTGTCACACACTTAAATTATATATATTTTTGTCCTCCACGAAGAAGATGACAATGAAGCTTCCTTCATTCGATAACTGGGAAGAAGAATCGTCGAAGAAACTTCAGACGAAAGTCTGCAATACAGCAGGAGTGTGGGCTAAGCAGTCAAATACTGCAGCTTTCCTGTTGCACAGCGAGCGACAAGCACGCCAACCTGTTTAAGTGCAATTTTCTTTCAGGACCATGCAGAGACAGCCCGATTATGCGATTTCAGGTTCCAACGTGACGGTCTGCAGCCACAACTCCTGGAGATGGAGGAGGGCCTCATATCGCTTGCAAATACCATGAAAGAGTGTCACTTTGCGTGATGACGATTCCTTGCCAATTTTCATTACAGAGTAGCAATTGGTTTGTGCCAGCACGCATCCATAACTGTAACAAGGAAAAGGCCCAAGCCACTCAACTGCACCCAATCAACTTGGCATGGTTGCATCAGTTCTTTTCGGCGATAAAACAGTTTACACGCTGTTCGCCAGACCAGTCACAGCCGATTTGCCTAATTTACACCATTACGGCCACAACATGTCAGAGGATCGCGGCAGATACTAAGTTGCACGTAAGCTTGAAGCGTATCGCGGAAGACGCCAAGATGAATAAGACCACGTTTCAGTATCTGGTTGAACCAATATATGCAGGAGAATGAATGCCCCAGGTATGAAGATGTTCCCACTGATTCTGACTACACCAAGTCATATTACTACTTATGGAGTTGCTTCGCGGCGAGGCACGTCACCAAGCCATTCGAAGCCTTGCAGCGTCAAAAGAAAAAGAAACGGATGCTACCCGATTTCTATATCATTGGTTACGCCAAGGCCGGGACGTCTAACCTATACAAACTGATGACGTCACTCATATAGGGCATCGAACGTGCTGTGGTAAAGGAGACCAACTACTGGACTGTTCGACGCTTTGGGTTGTTACAGCCGCTTTGTGTGGACAACAACTATTCCGGTGAGAAAGCCGAGTTTTCGGACTTCCTGAATCTGTACGACGTCGCAGCTCAAGCTATAGAGAGGCAACCCGGGGGGCTCGAGGGCCCGAACTATCACAGCAATATCATAGGGGACTTCACCCCTACAACTGGCTTCGTTATTTCCGTCGATCATTATTGAACAGAAAATGTATGCACCTGTTCACCTTTACCATAGACATACATTGGTGTTTGTACTATTTGATAAAACTACTGATCAATTACAGCTACAATAAACTGCAAACTGTAAAGCAAGATGAGTCAAGGCTGACTTGATTATCCAAATCAACCCCTGCCGGTGTTTTTGCTATACCATTGCCACCCCCAACCACATTGTCAATATCGAGCATCTCCGATGAGCAAACTGAGTGTTTTTTCTGGCATTGATCAGATGTCTACAGAAGACAGTGAACACGAGCATGAACGATAAGAATGTGCTTTAGTATTAGAATAGTAGTTCTAATTAATACAAATTATATTGCTGTTGCACAGTTGGGTGTTTTTACGATCTACTCATTAGACTCATGATCTATGCTGAAAAGAAAGTGATTACATGAAAGTGATTGTAGTTAGTACTATTATGTGTATGTATGTATCTGTCCTTTGGTACATACCAGTTAAATTGTCACACACTTAAATTATATATATTTTTGACCTCCAGGAAGAAGATGACAATGAAGCTTCCTTCATTCGATAACTGGGAAGAAGAATCGTCGAAGAAACTTCAGACGAAAGTCTGCAATACAGCAGGAGTGTGGGCTAAGCAGTCAAATACTGCAGCTTTCCTGTTGCACAGCGAGCGACAAGCACGCCAACCTGTTTAAGTGCAATTTTCTTTCAGGACCATGCAGAGACAGCCCGATTGTGCGATTTCAGGTTCCAACGTGACGGTCTGCAGCCACAACTCCTGGAGATCGAGGAGGGCCTCATATCGCTTGCAAATACCATGGAAGAGTGTCACTTTGCGTGATGACGATTCCATGCCAATTTTCATTACAGAGTAGCAATTGGTTTGTGCCAGCACGCATTCATAACTGTAACAAGGAAAAGGCCCAAGCCACTCAACTGCACCCAATCAACTTGGCATGGTTGCATCAGTTCTTTTCGGCGATAAAACAGTTTACACGCTGTTCACCAGACCAGTCACAGCCGATTTGCCTAATTTACACCATTACGGCCACAACATGTCAGAGGATCGCGGCAGATACTAAGTTGCACATAAGCTTGTAGCGTATCGCGGAAGACGCCAAGGTGAATAAGACCACGTTTCAGTCTCTGGTTGAACCAATACATGCAGGAGAATGGATGCCCCAGGTATGAAGATGTTCCCACTGATTTTGACTACACCAAGTCATATTACTACTTATGGAGTTGCTTCGCGGCGAGGCACGTCACCAAGCCTTTCAAAGCCTTGCAGCGTCAAAAGAAAAAGAAACGGATGCTACCCGATTTCTATATCCTTGGTTACGCCAAGGCCGAGACGTCTAACCTATACAAACTGATGACGTCACACATCCAGGGCATCGAACGTGCTGTGGTAAAGGAGACCAACTACTGGACTGTTCGACGCTTTGGGTTGTTACAGCGACTGTGTGTGGACGACAACTATTCCGGTGAGAAAGCCGAGTCTCCTGACTTCCTGAATCTGTACGACGTCGCAGCTCAAGCCATAGAGAGGCAACCCGGGGGGCTCGAGGGCCCGAACTATCACAGCAATATCATAGGGGACTTCACCCCTACAACTGGCTTCGTTATTTCCGTCGATCATTATTGAACAGAAAATGTATGCACCTGTTCACCTTTACCATAGATATACATTGGTGTTTGTACTATTTGATAACACTACTGATCAATTACAGCTACAAGAAACTGCAAACTGTCAAGCAAGATGAGTCAAGGCTGCCTTGATTATCCAAATCAACCCCTGCCGGTGTTTTTGCTATACCATTGCCACCCCCAACCACATTGTCAATATCGAGCATCTCCGATGAGCAAACTGAGTGTTTTCTCTGGCATTGATCAGATGTCTACAGAAGACAGTGAACACGAGCATGAACGATAAGAATGTGCTTTAGTATTAGAATAGTAGTTGTAATTAACACACATTATATTGCTGTTGCACAGTTGGGTGTTTTTACGATCTACTCATTAGACTCATGATCTATGCTGAAAATAAAGTGATTACATGAAAGTGATTGTAGTTAGTACTATTATGTGTATGTATGTATCTGTCCTTTGGTACATACCAGTTAAATTGTCACACACTTAAATTATATATATTTTTGTCCTCCACGAAGAAGATGACAATGAAGCTTCCTTCATTCGATAACTGGGAAGAAGAATCGTCGAAGAAACTTCAGACGAAAGTCTGCAATACAGCAGGAGTGTGGGCTAAGCAGTCAAATACTGCAGCTTTCCTGTTGCACAGCGAGCGACAAGCACGCCAACCTGTTTAAGTGCAATTTTCTTTCAGGACCATGCAGAGACAGGCCGATTATGCGATTTCAGGTTCCAACGTGACGGTCTGCAGCCACAACTCCTGGAGATCGAGGAGGGCCTCATATCGCTTGCAAATACCATGGAAGAGTGTCACTTTGCGTGATGACGATTCCATGCCAATTTTCATTACAGAGTAGCAATTGGTTTGTGCCAGCACGCATCCATAACTGTAACAAGGAAAAGGCCCAAGCCACTCAACTGCACCCAATCAACTTGGCATGGTTGCATCAGTTCTTTTCGGCGATACAACAGTTTACACGCTGTTCACCAGACCAGTCACAGCCGATTTGCCTAATTTACACCATTACGGCCACAACATGTCAGAGGATCGCGGCAGATACTAAGTTGCACGTAAGCTTGAAGCGTATCGCGGAAGACGCCACGATGAATAAGACCACGTTTCAGTATCTGGTTGAACCAATATATGCAGGAGAATGAATGCCCCAGGTATGAAGATGTTCCCACTGATTCTGACTACACCAAGTCATATTACTACTTATGGAGTTGCTTCGCGGCGAGGCACGTCACCAAGCCATTCGAAGCCTTGCAGCGTCAAAAGAAAAAGAAACGGATGCTACCCGATTTCTATATCCTTGGTCACACCAAGGCCGGGACGTCTAACCTATACAAACTGCTGACGTCACTCATATAGGGCATCGAACGTGCTGTGGTAAAGGAGACCAACTACTGGACTGTTCGACGCTTTGGGTTGTTACAGCGACTGTGTGTGGACGACAACTATTCCGGTGAGAAAGCCGAGTCTCCTGACTTCCTGAATCTGTACGACGTCGCAGCTCAAGCCATAGAGAGGCAACCCGGGGGGCTCGCGGGCCCGAACTATCACAGCAATATCATAGGGGGCTTCACCCCTACAACTGGCTTCGTTATTTCCGTCGATCATTATTGAACAGAAAATGTATGCACCTGTTCACCTTTACCATAGACATACATTGGTGTTTGTACTATTTGATAAAACTACTGATCAATTACAGCTACAATAAACTGCAAACTGTCAAGCAAGATGAGTCAAGGCTGACTTGATTATCCAAATCAACCCCTGCCGGTGTTTTTGCTATACCATTGCCACCCCCAACCACATTGTCAATATCGAGCATCTCCGATGAGCAAACTGAGTGTTTTTTCTGGCATTGATCAGATGTCTACAGAAGACAGTGAACACGAGCATGAACGATAAGAATGTGCTTTAGTATTAGAATAGTAGTTCTAATTAATACAAATTATATTGCTGTTGCACAGTTGGGTGTTTTTACGATCTACTCATTAGACTCATGATCTATGCTGAAAAGAAAGTGATTACATGAAAGTGATTGTAGTTAGTACTATTATGTGTATGTATGTATCTGTCCTTTGGTACATACCAGTTAAATTGTCACACACTTAAATTATATATATTTTTGACCTCCAGGAAGAAGATGACAATGAAGCTTCCTTCATTCGATAACTGGGAAGAAGAATCGTCGAAGAAACTTCAGACGAAAGTCTGCAATACAGCAGGAGTGTGGGCAAAGCAGTCAAATACTGCAGCTTTCCTGTTGCACAGCGAGCGACAAGCACGCCAACCTGTTTAAGTGCAATTTTCTTTCAGGACCATGCAGAGACAGCCCGATTGTGCGATTTCAGGTTCCAACGTGACGGTCTGCAGCCACAACTCCTGGAGATCGAGGAGGGCCTCATATCGCTTGCAAATACCATGGAAGAGTGTCACTTTGCGTGATGACGATTCCATGCCAATTTTCATTACAGAGTAGCAATTGGTTTGTGCCAGCACGCATTCATAACTGTAACATAGAAAAGGCCCAAGCCACTCAACTGCACCCAATCAACTTGGCATGGTTGCATCAGTTCTTTTCGGCGATAAAACAGTTTACACGCTGTTCACCAGACCAGTCACAGCCGATTTGCCTAATTTACACCATTACGGCCACAACATGTCAGAGGATCGCGGCAGATACTAAGTTGCACATAAGCTTGTAGCGTATCGCGGAAGACGCCAAGGTGAATAAGACCACGTTTCAGTCTCTGGTTGAACCAATACATGCAGGAGAATGGATGCCCCAGGTATGAAGATGTTCCCACTGATTTTGACTACACCAAGTCATATTACTACTTATGGAGTTGCTTCGCGGCGAGGCACGTCACCAAGCCTTTCAAAGCCTTGCAGCGTCAAAAGAAAAAGAAACGGATGCTACCCGATTTCTATATCCTTGGTTACGCCAAGGCCGAGACGTCTAACCTATACAAACTGATGACGTCACACATCCAGGGCATCGAACGTGCTGTGGTAAAGGAGACCAACTACTGGACTGTTCGACGCTTTGGGTTGTTACAGCGACTGTGTGTGGACGACAACTATTCCGGTGAGAAAGCCGAGTCTCCTGACTTCCTGAATCTGTACGACGTCGCAGCTCAAGCCATAGAGAGGCAACCCGGGGGGCTCGAGGGCCCGAACTATCACAGCAATATCATAGGGGACTTCACCCCTACAACTGGCTTCGTTATTTCCGTCGATCATTATTGAACAGAAAATGTATGCACCTGTTCACCTTTACCATAGATATACATTGGTGTTTGTACTATTTGATAACACTACTGATCAATTACAGCTACAAGAAACTGCAAACTGTCAAGCAAGATGAGTCAAGGCTGCCTTGATTATCCAAATCAACCCCTGCCGGTGTTTTTGCTATACCATTGCCACCCCCAACCACATTGTCAATATCGAGCATCTCCGATGAGCAAACTGAGTGTTTTCTCTGGCATTGATCAGATGTCTACAGAAGACAGTGAACACGAGCATGAACGATAAGAATGTGCTTTAGTATTAGAATAGTAGTTGTAATTAACACACATTATATTGCTGTTGCACAGTTGGGTGTTTTTACGATCTACTCATTAGACTCATGATCTATGCTGAAAATAAAGTGATTACATGAACGTGATTGTAGTTAGTACTATTATGTGTATGTATGTATCTGTCCTTTGGTACATACCAGTTAAATTGTCACACACTTAAATTATATATATTTTTGTCCTCCACGAAGAAGATGACAATGAAGCTTCCTTCATTCGATAACTGGGAAAAAGAATCGTCGAAGAAACTTCAGACGAAAGTCTGCAATACAGCAGGAGTGTGGGCTAAGCAGTCAAATACTGCAGCTTTCCTGTTGCACAGCGAGCGACAAGCACGCCAACCTGTTTAAGTGCAATTTTCTTTCAGGACCATGCAGAGACAGGCCGATTATGCGATTTCAGGTTCCAACGTGACGGTCTGCAGCCACAACTCCTGGAGATCGAGGAGGGCCTCATATCGCTTGCAAATACCATGGAAGAGTGTCACTTTGCGTGATGACGATTCCATGCCAATTTTCATTACAGAGTAGCAATTGGTTTGTGCCAGCACGCATCCATAACTGTAACAAGGAAAAGGCCCAAGCCACTCAACTGCACCCAATCAACTTGGCATGGTTGCATCAGTTCTTTTCGGCGATACAACAGTTTACACGCTGTTCACCAGACCAGTCACAGCCGATTTGCCTAATTTACACCATTACGGCCACAACATGTCAGAGGATCGCGGCAGATACTAAGTTGCACATAAGCTTGTAGCGTATCGCGGAAGACGCCAAGGTGAATAAGACCACGTTTCAGTCTCTGGTTGAACCAATACATGCAGGAGAATGGATGCCCCAGGTATGAAGATGTTCCCACTGATTTTGACTACACCAAGTCATATTACTACTTATGGAGTTGCTTCGCGGCGAGGCACGTCACCAAGCCTTTCAAAGCCTTGCAGCGTCAAAAGAAAAAGAAACGGATGCTACCCGATTTCTATATCCTTGGTTACGCCAAGGCCGAGACGTCTAACCTATACAAACTGATGACGTCACACATCCAGGGCATCGAACGTGCTGTGGTAAAGGAGACCAACTACTGGACTGTTCGACGCTTTGGGTTGTTACAGCGACTGTGTGTGGACGACAACTATTCCGGTGAGAAAGCCGAGTCTCCTGACTTCCTGAATCTGTACGACGTCGCAGCTCAAGCCATAGAGAGGCAACCCGGGGGGCTCGAGGGCCCGAACTATCACAGCAATATCATAGGGGACTTCACCCCTACAACTGGCTTCGTTATTTCCGTCGATCATTATTGAACAGAAAATGTATGCACCTGTTCACCTTTACCATAGATATACATTGGTGTTTGTACTATTTGATAACACTACTGATCAATTACAGCTACAAGAAACTGCAAACTGTCAAGCAAGATGAGTCAAGGCTGCCTTGATTATCCAAATCAACCCCTGCCGGTGTTTTTGCTATACCATTGCCACCCCCAACCACATTGTCAATATCGAGCATCTCCGATGAGCAAACTGAGTGTTTTCTCTGGCATTGATCAGATGTCTACAGAAGACAGTGAACACGAGCATGAACGATAAGAATGTGCTTTAGTATTAGAATAGTAGTTGTAATTAACACACATTATATTGCTGTTGCACAGTTGGGTGTTTTTACGATCTACTCATTAGACTCATGATCTATGCTGAAAATAAAGTGATTACATGAAAGTGATTGTAGTTAGTACTATTATGTGTATGTATGTATCTGTCCTTTGGTACATACCAGTTAAATTGTCACACACTTAAATTATATATATTTTTGTCCTCCACGAAGAAGATGACAATGAAGCTTCCTTCATTCGATAACTGGGAAAAAGAATCGTCGAAGAAACTTCAGACGAAAGTCTGCAATACAGCAGGAGTGTGGGCTAAGCAGTCAAATACTGCAGCTTTCCTGTTGCACAGCGAGCGACAAGCACGCCAACCTGTTTAAGTGCAATTTTCTTTCAGGACCATGCAGAGACAGGCCGATTATGCGATTTCAGGTTCCAACGTGACGGTCTGCAGCCACAACTCCTGGAGATCGAGGAGGGCCTCATATCGCTTGCAAATACCATGGAAGAGTGTCACTTTGCGTGATGACGATTCCATGCCAATTTTCATTACAGAGTAGCAATTGGTTTGTGCCAGCACGCATCCATAACTGTAACAAGGAAAAGGCCCAAGCCACTCAACTGCACCCAATCAACTTGGCATGGTTGCATCAGTTCTTTTCGGCGATACAACAGTTTACACGCTGTTCACCAGACCAGTCACAGCCGATTTGCCTAATTTACACCATTACGGCCACAACATGTCAGAGGATCGCGGCAGATACTAAGTTGCACGTAAGCTTGAAGCGTATCGCGGAAGACGCCACGATGAATAAGACCACGTTTCAGTATCTGGTTGAACCAATATATGCAGGAGAATGAATGCCCCAGGTATGAAGATGTTCCCACTGATTCTGACTACACCAAGTCATATTACTACTTATGGAGTTGCTTCGCGGCGAGGCACGTCACCAAGCCATTCGAAGCCTTGCAGCGTCAAAAGAAAAAGAAACGGATGCTACCCGATTTCTATATCCTTGGTCACACCAAGGCCGGGACGTCTAACCTATACAAACTGCTGACGTCACTCATATAGGGCATCGAACGTGCTGTGGTAAAGGAGACCAACTACTGGACTGTTCGACGCTTTGGGTTGTTACAGCGACTGTGTGTGGACGACAACTATTCCGGTGAGAAAGCCGAGTCTCCTGACTTCCTGAATCTGTACGACGTCGCAGCTCAAGCCATAGAGAGGCAACCCGGGGGGCTCGCGGGCCCGAACTATCACAGCAATATCATAGGGGACTTCACCCCTACAACTGGCTTCGTTATTTCCGTCGATCATTATTGAACAGAAAATGTATGCACCTGTTCACCTTTACCATAGATATACATTGGTGTTTGTACTATTTGATAACACTACTGATCAATTACAGCTACAAGAAACTGCAAACTGTCAAGCAAGATGAGTCAAGGCTGCCTTGATTATCCAAATCAACCCCTGCCGGTGTTTTTGCTATACCATTGCCACCCCCAACCACATTGTCAATATCGAGCATCTCCGATGAGCAAACTGAGTGTTTTCTCTGGCATTGATCAGATGTCTACAGAAGACAGTGAACACGAGCATGAACGATAAGAATGTGCTTTAGTATTAGAATAGTAGTTGTAATTAACACACATTATATTGCTGTTGCACAGTTGGGTGTTTTTACGATCTACTCATTAGACTCATGATCTATGCTGAAAAGAAAGTGATTACATGAAAGTGATTGTAGTTAGTACTATTATGTGTATGTATGTATCTGTCCTTTGGTACATACCAGTTAAATTGTCACACACTTAAATTATATATATTTTTGTCCTCCACGAAGAAGATGACAATGAAGCTTCCTTCATTCGATAACTGGGAAGAAGAATCGTCGAAGAAACTTCAGACGAAAGTCTGCAATACAGCAGGAGTGTGGGCTAAGCAGTCAAATACTGCAGCTTTCCTGTTGCACAGCGAGCGACAAGCACGCCAACCTGTTTAAGTGCAATTTTCTTTCAGGACCATGCAGAACCAGCCCGATTATGCGATTTCAGGTTCCAACGTGACGGTCTGCAGCCACAACTCCTGGAGATCGAGGAGGGCCTCATATCGCTTGCAAATACCATGGAAGAGTGTCACTTTGCGTGATGACGATTCCATGCCAATTTTCATTACAGAGTAGCAATTGGTTTGTGCCAGCACGCATTCATAACTGTAACATAGAAAAGGCCCAAGCCACTCAACTGCACCCAATCAACTTGGCATGGTTGCATCAGTTCTTTTCGGCGATAAAACAGTTTACACGCTGTTCACCAGACCAGTCACAGCCGATTTGCCTAATTTACACCATTACGGCCACAACATGTCAGAGGATCGCGGCAGATACTAAGTTGCACGTAAGCTTGAAGCGTATCGCGGAAGACGCCAAGATGAATAAGACCACGTTTCAGTATCTGGTTGAACCAATATATGCAGGAGAATGAATGCCCCAGGTATGAAGATGTTCCCACTGATTCTGACTACACCAAGTCATATTACTACTTATGGAGTTGCTTCGCGGCGAGGCACGTCACCAAGCCATTCGAAGCCTTGCAGCGTCAAAAGAAAAAGAAACGGATGCTACCCGATTTCTATATCCTTGGTCACACCAAGGCCGGGACGTCTAACCTATACAAACTGCTGACGTCACTCATATAGGGCATCGAACGTGCTGTGGTAAAGGAGACCAACTACTGGACTGTTCGACGCTTTGGGTTGTTACAGCCGCTTTGTGTGGACAACAGCTATTCCGGTGAGAAAGCCGAGTTTTCGGACTTCCTGAATCTGTACGACGTCGCAGCTCAAGCCATAGAGAGGCAACCCGGGGGGCTCGAGGGCCCGAACTATCACAGCAATATCATAGGGGACTTCACCCCTACAACTGGCTTCGTTATTTCCGTCGATCATTATTGAACAGAAAATGTATGCACCTGTTCACCTTTACCATAGACATACATTGGTGTTTGTACTATTTGATAAAACTACTGATCAATTACAGCTACAAGAAACTGCAAACTGTAAAGCAAGATGAGTCAAGGCTGACTTGATTATCCACATCAACCCCTGCCGGTGTTTTTGCTATACCATTGCCACCCCCAACCACATTGTCAATATCGAGCATCTCCGATGAGCAAACTGAGTGTTTTTTCTGGCATTGATCATATGTCTACAGAAGACAGTGAACACGAGCATGAACGATAAGAATGTGCTTTAGTATTAGAATAGTAGTTCTAATTAATACAAATTATATTGCTGTTGCACAGTTGGGTGTTTTTACGATCTACTCATTAGACTCATGATCTATGCTGAAAAGAAAGTGATTACATGAAAGTGATTGTAGTTAGTACTATTATGTGTATGTATGTATCTCTCCTTTGGTACATACCAGTTAAATTGTCACACACTTAAATTATATATATTTTTGTCCTCCAGGAAGAAGATGACAATGAAGCTTCCTTCATTCGATAACTGGGAAGAAGAATCGTCGAAGAAACTTCAGACGAAAGTCTGCAATACAGCAGGAGTGTGGGCTAAGCAGTCAAATACTGCAGCTTTCCTGTTGCACAGCGAGCGACAAGCACGCCAACCTGTTTAAGTGCAATTTTCTTTCAGGACCATGCAGAGACAGCCCGATTGTGCGATTTCAGGTTCCAACGTGACGGTCTGCAGCCACAACTCCTGGAGATCGAGGAGGGCCTCATATCGCTTGCAAATACCATGGAAGAGTGTCACTTTGCGTGATGACGATTCCATGCCAATTTTCATTACAGAGTAGCAATTGGTTTGTGCCAGCACGCATTCATAACTGTAACAAGGAAAAGGCCCAAGCCACTCAACTGCACCCAATCAACTTGGCATGGTTGCATCAGTTCTTTTCGGCGATAAAACAGTTTACACGCTGTTCACCAGACCAGTCACAGCCGATTTGCCTAATTTACACCATTACGGCCACAACATGTCAGAGGATCGCGGCAGATACTAAGTTGCACATAAGCTTGTAGCGTATCGCGGAAGACGCCAAGGTGAATAAGACCACGTTTCAGTCTCTGGTTGAACCAATACATGCAGGAGAATGGATGCCCCAGGTATGAAGATGTTCCCACTGATTTTGACTACACCAAGTCATATTACTACTTATGGAGTTGCTTCCCGGCGAGGCACGTCACCAAGCCTTTCAAAGCCTTGCAGCGTCAAAAGAAAAAGAAACGGATGCTACCCGATTTCTATATCCTTGGTTACGCCAAGGCCGAGACGTCTAACCTATACAAACTGATGACGTCACACATCCAGGGCATCGAACGTGCTGTGGTAAAGGAGACCAACTACTGGACTGTTCGACGCTTTGGGTTGTTACAGCGACTGTGTGTGGACGACAACTATTCCGGTGAGAAAGCCGAGTCTCCTGACTTCCTGAATCTGTACGACGTCGCAGCTCAAGCCATAGAGAGGCAACCCGGGGGGCTCGAGGGCCCGAACTATCACAGCAATATCATAGGGGACTTCACCCCTACAACTGGCTTCGTTATTTCCGTCGATCATTATTGAACAGAAAATGTATGCACCTGTTCACCTTTACCATAGACATACATTGGTGTTTGTACTATTTGATAAAACTACTGATCAATTACAGCTACAATAAACTGCAAACTGTAAAGCAAGATGAGTCAAGGCTGACTTGATTATCCAAATCAACCCCTGCCGGTGTTTTTGCTATACCATTGCCACCCCCAACCACATTGTCAATATCGAGCATCTCCGATGAGCAAACTGAGTGTTTTCTCTGGCATTGATCAGATGTCTACAGAAGACAGTGAACACGAGCATGAACGATAAGAATGTGCTTTAGTATTAGAATATTAGTTGTAATTAACACACATTATATTGCTGTTGCACAGATGGGTGTCTTTACGATCTACTCATTAGACTCATGATCTATGCTGAAAATAAAGTGATTACATGAAAGTGATTGTAGTTAGTACTATTATGTGTATGTATGTATCTGTCCTTTGGTACATACCAGTTAAATTGTCACACACTTAAATTATATATATTTTTGTCCTCCAGGAAGAAGATGACAATGAAGCTTCCTTCATTCGATAACTGGGAAGAAGAATCGTCGAAGAAACTTCAGACGAAAGTCTGCAATACAGCAGGAGTGTGGGCTAAGCAGTCCAATACTGCAGCTTTCCTGTTGCACAGCGAGCGACAAGCACGCCAACCTGTTTAAGTGCAATTTTCTTTCAGGACCATGCAGAGACAGCCCGATTATGCGATTTCAGGTTCCAACGTGACGGTCTGCAGCCACAACTCCTGGAGATCGAGGAGCGCCTCATATTGCTTGCAAATACCATGGAAGAGTGTCACTTTGCGTGATGACGATTCCATGCCAATTTTCATTACAGAGTAGCAATTGGTTTGTGCCAGCACGCATTCATAACTGTAACATAGAAAAGGCCCAAGCCACTCAACTGCACCCAATCAACTTGGCATGGTTGCATCAGTTCTTTTCGGCGATAAAACAGTTTACACGCTGTTCACCAGACCAGTCACAGCCGATTTGCCTAATTTACACCATTACGGCCACAACATGTCAGAGGATCGCGGCAGATACTAAGTTGCACGTAAGCTTGAAGCGTATCGCGGAAGACGCCAAGATGAATAAGACCACGTTTCAGTATCTGGTTGAACCAATATATGCAGGAGAATGAATGCCCCAGGTATGAAGATGTTCCCACTGATTCTGACTACACCAAGTCATATTACTACTTATGAAGTTGCTTCGCGGCGAGGCACGTCACCAAGCCATTCGAAGCCTTGCAGCGTCAAAAGAAAAAGAAACGGATGCTACCCGATTTCTATATCCTTGGTTACACCAAGGCCGGGACGTCTAACCTATACAAACTGCTGACGTCACTCATATAGGGCATCGAACGTGCTGTGGTAAAGGAGACCAACTACTGGACTGTTCGACGCTTTGGGTTGTTACAGCCGCTTTGTGTGGACAACAGCTATTCCGGTGAGAAAGCCGAGTTTTCTGACTTCCTGAATCTGTACGACGTCGCAGCTCAAGCCATAGAGAGGCAACCCGGGGGGCTCGAGGGCCCGAACTATCACAGCAATATCATAGGGGACTTCACCCCTACAACTGGCTTCGTTATTTCCGTCGATCATTATTGAACAGAAAATGTATGCACCTGTTCACCTTTACCATAGACATACATTGGTGTTTGTACTATTTGATAAAACTACTGATCAATTACAGCTACAATAAACTGCAAACTGTAAAGCAAGATGAGTCAAGGCTGACTTGATTATCCACATCAACCCCTGCCGGTGTTTTTGCTATACCATTGCCACCCCCAACCACATTGTCAATATCGAGCATCTCCGATGAGCAAACTGAGTGTTTTTTCTGGCATTGATCATATGTCTACAGAAGACAGTGAACACGAGCATGAACGATAAGAATGTGCTTTAGTATTAGAATAGTAGTTCTAATTAATACAAATTATATTGCTGTTGCACAGTTGGGTGTTTTTACGATCTACTCATTAGACTCATGATCTATGCTGAAAAGAAAGTGATTACATGAAAGTGATTGTAGTTAGTACTATTATGTGTATGTATGTATCTGTCCTTTGGTACATACCAGTTAAATTGTCACACACTTAAATTATATATATTTTTGTCCTCCAGGAAGAAGATGACAATGAAGCTTCCTTCATTCGATAACTGGGAAGAAGAATCGTCGAAGAAACTTCAGACGAAAGTCTGCAATACAGCAGGAGTGTGGGCTAAGCAGTCAAATACTGCAGCTTTCCTGTTGCACAGCGAGCGACAAGCACGCCAACCTGTTTAAGTGCAATTTTCTTTCAGGACCATGCAGAGACAGCCCGATTGTGCGATTTCAGGTTCCAACGTGACGGTCTGCAGCCACAACTCCTGGAGATCGAGGAGGGCCTCATATCGCTTGCAAATACCATGGAAGAGTGTCACTTTGCGTGATGACGATTCCATGCCAATTTTCATTACAGAGTAGCAATTGGTTTGTGCCAGCACGCATTCATAACTGTAACAAGGAAAAGGCCCAAGCCACTCAACTGCACCCAATCAACTTGGCATGGTTGCATCAGTTCTTTTCGGCGATAAAACAGTTTACACGCTGTTCACCAGACCAGTCACAGCCGATTTGCCTAATTTACACCATTACGGCCACAACATGTCAGAGGATCGCGGCAGATACTAAGTTGCACATAAGCTTGTAGCGTATCGCGGAAGACGCCAAGGTGAATAAGACCACGTTTCAGTCTCTGGTTGAACCAATACATGCAGGAGAATGGATGCCCCAGGTATGAAGATGTTCCCACTGATTTTGACTACACCAAGTCATATTACTACTTATGGAGTTGCTTCCCGGCGAGGCACGTCACCAAGCCTTTCAAAGCCTTGCAGCGTCAAAAGAAAAAGAAACGGATGCTACCCGATTTCTATATCCTTGGTTACGCCAAGGCCGAGACGTCCAACCTATACAAACTGATGACGTCACACATCCAGGGCATCGAACGTGCTGTGGTAAAGGAGACCAACTACTGGACTGTTCGACGCTTTGGGTTGTTACAGCGACTGTGTGTGGACGACAACTATTCCGGTGAGAAAGCCGAGTCTCCTGACTTCCTGAATCTGTACGACGTCGCAGCTCAAGCCATAGAGAGGCAACCCGGGGGGCTCGAGGGCCCGAACTATCACAGCAATATCATAGGGGACTTCACCCCTACAACTGGCTTCGTTATTTCCGTCGATCATTATTGAACAGAAAATGTATGCACCTGTTCACCTTTACCATAGATATACATTGGTGTTTGTACTATTTGATAACACTACTGATCAATTACAGCTACAAGAAACTGCAAACTGTCAAGCAAGATGAGTCAAGGCTGCCTTGATTATCCAAATCAACCCCTGCCGGTGTTTTTGCTATACCATTGCCACCCCCAACCACATTGTCAATATCGAGCATCTCCGATGAGCAAACTGAGTGTTTTCTCTGGCATTGATCAGATGTCTACAGAAGACAGTGAACACGAGCATGAACGATAAGAATGTGCTTTAGTATTAGAATAGTAGTTGTAATTAACACACATTATATTGCTGTTGCACAGATGGGTGTTTTTACGATCTACTCATTAGACTCATGATCTATGCTGAAAATAAAGTGATTACATGAAAGTGATTGTAGTTAGTACTATTATGTGTATGTATGTATCTGTCCTTTGGTACATACCAGTTAAATTGTCACACACTTAAATTATATATATTTTTGTCCTCCAGGAAGAAGATGACAATGAAGCTTCCTTCATTCGATAACTGGGAAGAAGAATCGTCGAAGAAACTTCAGACGAAAGTCTGCAATACAGCAGGAGTGTGGGCTAAGCAGTCAAATACTGCAGCTTTCCTGTTGCACAGCGAGCGACAAGCACGCCAACCTGTTTAAGTGCAATTTTCTTTCAGGACCATGCAGAGACAGCCCGATTATGCGATTTCAGGTTCCAACGTGACGGTCTGCAGCCACAACTCCTGGAGATCGAGGAGGGCCTCATATTGCTTGCAAATACCATGGAAGAGTGTCACTTTGCGTGATGACGATTCCATGCCAATTTTCATTACAGAGTAGCAATTGGTTTGTGCCAGCACGCATTCATAACTGTAACATAGAAAAGGCCCAAGCCACTCAACTGCACCCAATCAACTTGGCATGGTTGCATCAGTTCTTTTCGGCGATAAAACAGTTTACACGCTGTTCACCAGACCAGTCACAGCCGATTTGCCTAATTTACACCATTACGGCCACAACATGTCAGAGGATCGCGGCAGATACTAAGTTGCACGTAAGCTTGAAGCGTATCGCGGAAGACGCCAAGATGAATAAGACCACGTTTCAGTATCTGGTTGAACCAATATATGCAGGAGAATGAATGCCCCAGGTATGAAGATGTTCCCACTGATTCTGACTACACCAAGTCATATTATTACTTATGGAGTTGCTTCGCGGCGAGGCACGTCACCAAGCCATTCGAAGCCTTGCAGCGTCAAAAGAAAAAGAAACGGATGCTACCCGATTTCTATATCCTTGGTTACACCAAGGCCGGGACGTCTAACCTATACAAACTGCTGACGTCACTCATATAGGGCATCGAACGTGCTGTGGTAAAGGAGACCAACTACTGGACTGTTCGACGCTTTGGGTTGTTACAGCCGCTTTGTGTGGACAACAGCTATTCCGGTGAGAAAGCCGAGTTTTCTGACTTCCTGAATCTGTACGACGTCGCAGCTCAAGCCATAGAGAGGCAACCCGGGGGGCTCGAGGGCCCGAACTATCACAGCAATATCATAGGGGACTTCACCCCTACAACTGGCTTCGTTATTTCCGTCGATCATTATTGAACAGAAAATGTATGCACCTGTTCACCTTTACCATAGACATACATTGGTGTTTGTACTATTTGATAAAACTACTGATCAATTACAGCTACAATAAACTGCAAACTGTAAAGCAAGATGAGTCAAGGCTGACTTGATTATCCACATCAACCCCTGCCGGGGTTTTTGCTATACCATTGCCTCCCCCAACCACATTGTCAATATCGAGCATCTCCGATGAGCAAACTGAGTGTTTTTTCTGGCATTGATCAGATGTCTACAGAAGACAGTGAACACGAGCATGAACGATAAGAATGTGCTTTAGTATTAGAATAGTAGTTCTAATTAATACAAATTATATTGCTGTTGCACAGTTGGGTGTTTTTACGATCTACTCATTAGACTCATGATCTATGCTGAAAAGAAAGTGATTACATGAAAGTGATTGTAGTTAGTACAATTATGTGTATGTATGTATCTGTCCGTTGGTACATACCAGTTAAATTGTCACACACTTAAATTATATATATTTTTGTCCTCCAGGAAGAAGATGACAATGAAGCTTCCTTCATTCGATAACTGGGAAGAAGAATCGTCGAAGAAACTTCAGACGAAAGTCTGCAATGCAGCAGGAGTGTGGGCTAAGCAGTCAAATACTGCAGCTTCCCTGTTGCACAGCGAGCGACAAGCACGCCAACCTGTTTAAGTGCAATTTTCTTTCAGGACCATGCAGAGACAGCCCGATTGTGCGATTTCAGGTTCCAACGTGACGGTCTGCAGCCACAACTCCTGGAGATCGAGGAGGGCCTCATACCGCTTGCAAATACCATGGAAGAGTGTCACTTTGCGTGATGACGATTCCATGCCAATTTTCATTACAGAGTAGCAATTGGTTTGTGCCAGCACGCATTCATAACTGTAACAAGGAAAAGGCCCAAGCCACTCAACTGCACCCAATCAACTTGGCATAGTTGCATCAGTTCTTTTCGGCGATAAAACAGTTTACACGCTGTTCACCAGACCAGTCACAGCCGATTTGCCTAATTTACACCATTACGGCCACAACATGTCAGAGGATCGCGGCAGATACTAAGTTGCACATAAGCTTGTAGCGTATCGCGGAAGACGCCAAGGTGAATAAGACCACGTTTCAGTCTCTGGTTGAACCAATACATGCAGGAGAATGGATGCCCCAGGTATGAAGATGTTCCCACTGATTTTGACTACACCAAGTCATGTTACTACTTATGGAGTTGCTTCCCGGCGAGGCACGTCACCAAGCCTTTCAAAGCCTTGCAGCGTCAAAAGAAAAAGAAACGGATGCTACCCGATTTCTATATCCTTGGTTACGCCAAGGCCGAGACGTCTAACCTATACAAACTGATGACGTCACACATCCAGGGCATCGAACGTGCTGTGGTAAAGGAGACCAACTACTGGACTGTTCGACGCTTTGGGTTGTTACAGCGACTGTGTGTGGACGACAACTATTCCGGTGAGAAAGCCGAGTTTTCTGACTTCCTGAATCTGTACGACGTCGCAGCTCAAGCCATAGAGAGGCAACCCGGGGGGCTCGAGGGCCCGAACTATCACAGCAATATCATAGGGGACTTCACCCCTACAACTGGCTTCGTTATTTCCGTCGATCATTATTGAACAGAAAATGTATGCACCTGTTCACCTTTACCATAGATATACATTGGTGTTTGTACTATTTGATAAAACTACTGATCAGCTACAGCTACAAGAAACTGCAAACTGTAAAGCAAGATGAGTCAAGGCTGCCTTGATTAACCAAATCAACCCCTGCCGGTGTTTTTGCTATACCATTGCCACCCCCAACCACATTGTCAATATCGAGCATCTCCGATGAGCAAACTGAGTGTTTTCTCTGGCATTGATCAGATGTCTACAGAAGACAGTGAACACGAGCATGAACGATAAGAAAGTGCTTTAGTATTAGAATAGTAGTTGTAATTAATACACATTATATTACTATTGCACAGTTGGGTGTTTTTTCGATCCACTCATTAGACTCATGATCTATGCTGAAAATAAAGTGATTACATGAAAGTGATTGTAGTTAGTACTATTATGTGTATGTATGTATCTGTCCTTTGGTACATACCAGTTAAATTGTCACACACTTAAATTATATATATTTTTGTCCTCCAGGAAGAAGATGACAATGAAGCTTCCTTCATTCGATAACTGGGAAGAAGAATCGTCGAAGAAACTTCAGACGAAAGTCTGCAATACAGCAGGAGTGTGGGCTAAGCAGTCAAATACTGCAGCTTTCCTGTTGCACAGCGAGCGACAAGCACGCCAACCTGTTTAAGTGCAATTTTCTTTCAGGACCATGCAGAGACAGCCCGATTATGCGATTTCAGGTTCCAACGTGACGGTCTGCAGCCACAACTCCTGGAGATCGAGGAGGGCCTCATATCGCTTGCAAATACCATGGAAGAGTGTCACTTTGCGTGATGACGATTCCATGCCAATTTTCATTACAGAGTAGCAATTGGTTTGTGCCAGCACGCATCCATAACTGTAACAAGGAAAAGGCCCAAGCCACTCAACTGCACCCAATCAACTTGGCATGGTTGCATCAGTTCTTTTCGGCGATATAACAGTTTACACGCTGTTCACCAGACCAGTCACAGCCGATTTGCCTAATTTACACCATTACGGCCACAACATGTCAGAGGATCGCGGCAGATACTAAGTTGCACGTAAGCTTGAAGCGTATCGCGGAAGACGCCACGATGAATAAGACCACGTTTCAGTATCTGGTTGAACCAATATATGCAGGAGAATGAATGACCCAGGTATGAAGATGTTCCCACTGATTCTGACTACACTAAGTCATATTACTACTTATGGAGTTGCTTCGCGGCGAGGCACGTCATCAAGCCATTCGAAGCCTTGCAGCGTCAAAAGAAAAAGAAACGGATGCTACCCGATTTCTATATCCTTGGTTACACCAAGGCCGGGACGTCTAACCTATACAAACTGCTGACGTCACTCATATAGGGCATCGAACGTGCTGTGGTAAAGGAGACCAACTACTGGACTGTTCGACGCTTTGGGTTGTTACAGCCGCTTTGTGTGGACAACAGCTATTCCGGTGAGAAAGCCGAGTTTTCTGACTTCCTGAATCTGTACGACGTCGCAGCTCAAGCCATAGAGAGGCAACCCGGGGGGCTCGAGGGCCCGAACTATCACAGCAATATCATAGGGGACTTCACCCCTACAACTGGCTTCGTTATTTCCGTCGATCATTATTGAACATAAAATGTATGCACCTGTTCACCTTTACCATAGATATACATTGGTGTTTGTACTATTTGATAACACTACTGATCAATTACAGCTACAAGAAACTGCAAACTGTCAAGCAAGATGAGTCAAGGCTGCCTTGATTGACCACATCAACCCCTGCCGGTGTTTTTGCTATACCATTGCCACCCCCAACCACATTGTCAATATCGAGCGTCTCCGATGAGCAAACTGAGTGTTTTCTCTGGCATTGATCAGATGTCTACAGAAGACCGTGAACACGAGCATGAACGATAAGAAAGTGCTTTAGTATTAGAATAGTAGTTGTAATTAATACACATAATATGACTGTTGCACAGTTGGGTGTTTTTTCGATCTACTCATTAGACTCATGATCTATGCTGAAAATAAAGTGATTACATGAAAGTGATTGTAGTTAGTACTATTATGTGTATGTATGTATCTGTCCTTTGGTACATACCAGTTAAATTGTCACACACTTAAATTATATATATTTTTGTCCTCCAGGAAGAAGATGACAATGAAGCTTCCTTCATTCGATAACTGGGAAGAAGAATCGTCGAAGAAACTTCAGACGAAAGTCTGCAATACAGCAGGAGTGTGGGCTAAGCAGTCAAATACTGCAGCTTTCCTGTTGCACAGCGAGCGACAAGCACGCCAACCTGTTTAAGTGCAATTTTCTTTCAGGACCATGCAGAGACAGCCCGATTATGCGATTTCAGTTTCCAACGTGACGGTCTGCAGCCACAACTCCTGGAGATCGAGGAGGGCCTCATATCGCTTGCAAATACCATGGAAGAGTGTCACTTTGCGTGATGACGATTCCATGCCAATTTTCATTACAGAGTAGCAATTGGTTTGTGCCAGCACGCATTCATAACTGTAACAAGGAAAAGGCCCAAGCCACTCAACTGCACCCAATCAACTTGGCATGGTTGCATCAGTTCTTTTCGGCGATAAAACAGTTTACACGCTGTTCACCAGACCAGTCACAGCCGATTTGCCTAATTTACACCATTACGGCCACAACATGTCAGAGGATCGCGGCAGATACTAAGTTGCACATAAGCTAGAAACGTATCGCGGAAGACGCCAAGAAGAATAAGACCACGTTTCAGTCTCTGGTTGAACCAATATATGCAGGAGAATGGATGCCCCAGGTATGAAGATGTTCCCACTGATTCTGACTACACTAAGTCATATTACTACTTATGGAGTTGCTTCGCGGCGAGGCACGTCACCAAGCCATTCGAAGCCTTGCAGCGTCAAAACAAAAAGACACGGATGCTTCCCGATTTCTATATCCTAGGTTACGCCAAGGCCGGGACGTCTAACCTATACAAACTGAAGACGTCACACATCCAGGGCATCAAAGGTGCTGTGGTAAAGGAGACCAACTACTGGACTGTTGGACGCTTTGGGTTGTTACATCCGCTTTGTGTGGACGACAACTATTCCAGTGAGAAAGCCGAGTTTTCTGACTTCCTGAATCTGTACGACGTCGCAGCTCAAGCCATAGAGAGGCAACCCGGGGGCACGAGGGCCCGAACTATCACAGTAATATCATAGGGGACTTCACCCCTACAACTGGCTTCGTTATTTCCGTCTTTCATTATTGAACAGAAAATGTATGCACCTGTTCACCTTTACCATAGATATACATTGGTGTTTGTACTATTTGATAAAACTACTGATCAGCTACAGCTACAAGAAACTGCAAACTGTAAAGCAAGATGAGTCAAGGCTGCCTTGATTATCCACATCAACCCCTGCCGGTGTTTTTGCTATACCATTGCCACCCCCACCAACATTGTCAATATCGAGCATCTCCGATGAGCAAACTGAGTGTTTTTTTCTGGCATTGATCAGATGTCTACAGAAGACAGTGAACACGAGCATGAACGGTAAGAATGTGCTTTAGTATTAGAATAGTAGTTCTAATTAATACAAATTATATTGCTGTTGCACAGATGGGTGTTATTATGATCTACTCATTAGACTCATGATCTATGCTGAAAAGAAAGTGATTACATGAAAGTGATTGTAGTTAGTACTATTATGTGCATGTATGTATCTGTCCTTTGGTACATACCAGTTAAATTGTCACACAGTTAAATTATATATATTTTTGTCCTCCAGGAAGAAGATGACAATGAAGCTTCCTTCATTCGATAACTGGAAAGAAGAATCGTCGAAGAAACTTCAGACGAAAGTCTGCATTACAGCAGGAGTGTGGGCTAAGCAGTCAAATACTGCAGCTTTCCTGTTGCACAGCGAGCGACAAGCACGCCAACCTGTTTAAGTGCAATTTTCTTTCAGGACCATACAGAGACAGCCCGATCATGCGATTCAGCCACAACTCCTGGAGATCGAGGAGGGCATCATATCGCTTGCAAATACCATGGAAGAGTGTCACTTTGCGTGATGACGATCCCATGCCAATGTTAATTACAGAGTGGCAATTGGTTTGTGCCAGCACGCATCCATAACTGTAATCAGGAAAAGACCCAAGCCACTCAACTGCACCAAGTCAACTTGGCATGGTTGCATCAGTTCTTTTTGGCGGAAAAACAGTTTGCCCGCTGTTCACCAGACCAGTCACAGCCGATTTGCCTAATTTACACCATTACGGCCACAACATGTCAGAGAGGATCGCGGCAGATACTAAGTTGCACCTGAGCTAGAAGCGTATCGCGGAAGACGCCAAGATGAATAAGACCACGTTTCAGTCTCTGGTTGAATAAATATATGCAGGAAAATGTAATCTGAATACATTACGTATGTGGCACTTGGGCTCGGGGTCATCTCCTGAATGGTGTCAGTTAAAATGGCAAAATCTATTAAACAACTAACGATAGCAATTAAGCGGCCAACAGGGCACAAGCGCTTTCTATTGGCTCTGATCCGGGGAATTGGCGTGGTCAAGACCGGCCCCCCCCCCCCCCTCCAAGCCACTCAACTTGTGCCATCTTGGACCGGCGAGGAGGGACCGCACTGGGGAGTATTGCTGGGAAGTGGGATTGGAGCCGCAATAGTGGCATTGTCCATTGTCCTGACTGTGTACCGCGTGTACCTAAACAGGCGTAACCACACGCGGTTGGTGCTGTGTCTGTTTAACGGGCAGCGTTGTCAGCAGATCACCGTAAAGCGCCTGTCCCTGTGCCCCCCATACTGGCACGTCAAATAACGACCTCAGGTCACTTCCCTGACGCTACAGCACAAGCTGATATTATCGATCGTAGAGTTAGAGTGGGAGCACGTCTTTGTTACGAACCAACTAACAAATGAAAAAATCGCGTTGCCAAAATAAATCCGAGTGACCCGAATGAAAGGAATGCAAATTCAAAACATAACGAAGACACCATACATAACCTACCTACAGTTTATCCATGCCTACATCACGGAGCACATACATCCGGAGTCAGACCAATATCCCTGGGCTCCGCACAACACACAAGATATAATAGCAGCATAAACCACATATATTCGAAGATAGACGCAAAGAAAGGTGAAGAAAGAGTGTCCTGGTAGAACGGGTATTAAACATGAAAGGTATAGGACTTGTATGGATTAATTGCAGGGTCCGAGTACACGCAATAACTCGGCATGCATATGGATAATATGACCAAAAACATGTAAAGGTGTGTTGTAGATAGACCTGTGTATGATTTAATTAAGGTACAAGTGTGTAATTCATATGTACTCAAGGCCAGATGTACGCAATACCTGGGTAAACGAGTGCACGGAATGGGAGTATTTATCCGTCACTTTAACGGACCAGGTTGTTACAGCTGGTTTAACAGTGCAAAGCGGTATGTTGCACACTTAGTAACTAACTGAAGTAATTTTAGTGTCCACGCTTTCTCTTGCATGTTTGTAATACATATCTTAAGAATAAAGTCATGGCTTACCAGCACAACGCACAATGTAGTGTTCCTTGTATTTAAAATGTTTACCGTTTTTGCTTGGGCGTTTGTAATAAGAGCGCTGAACTCTCTGACATGTTTGTACGGAAAATTAAACCACACCTGCCTCCCAAAAGCCGATGCCTTTTATTTAAGCTTATTATACTTTATTATTTATTATAATTAAGTTCTTATTTGACAACCTTCCCGACATCCGCGGTGGGGCCCAGATCCGCTACAATAAGATGGGTCGCCCCTTTGCGACCTTCGCGGCATCCTGCGGCTCGGCCATAGTGAGCGTGACCGCCCTGGTGAAGGGGCTATTTCACCTGTCCACTACAGAGGTGCGTCGCCGGTGTAACCGGCTCACTTTACTAAACAGCCACCCTTTGGTCCCGTCAAGCCGAGTACACAATCACATTCCGGACTTTTAGGCGCACGGAATTACCGGTACTTCCCGTCGACGCAAGTTCCGGCTACCCCTACGGCCGAGAAATCGTCGCTACAAATGCCGGCTACCCATACGGCCGAGAAATTGTCGCTACAAATTTCGGCCGCCCCTGCGGCCAAAGAATGACCTCGCGAAGAATCATCCGGCCAAGTTCCGGCCGCCCCTTCGGCCAGATAATTGTCTCCAGCCGTCTCTAGGGCCCGCATGGCTTCGGCTAAACGACCCTCGCTGTCTCCCGACCAACAGGTCCAGGCGGCGGGACAACCACGCCCCTGGCGGTGCCCCCTGACCATCCAAACGTCAGTGCACTGGCGCCATTCCCGAGCACCCCGGTGCCTACGTTCATCATCTCACGCGGGGGACGCAGCATCCCGATTACATGACCCTGGGCGCGTTATACGCCTGTGAGATGATGTATACAATGTCCGGACATTGCCGTCCGAATAACTTCGTAAACTTCGTAAACTGTGAGACACCGTATGCCGTAACTTATTATGATTTGTTTTAAGTTGAGGTGTGTTAAGGTGTAAATAAACCATCGAAACTTTGCTACTGCGTTCGCCTCCATTGCCTGCGCCACCACCGTGTTTAACAAAGAC
The DNA here is from genome assembly GCA_964019135.1 of Arenicola marina. Lineage (NCBI taxonomy): Eukaryota > Metazoa > Annelida > Polychaeta > Arenicolidae > Arenicola > Arenicola marina. The sequence continues at coordinate 35,711,045 of OZ025253.1, read as the reverse complement.
CGAGTGGGTCGTCGGACGAAGGCTGAACAGAATACGCATCGTAATAGATAACCCCCAGAAAGCGGCAGCGAATAACGAGGAATTCTGGTGTCAAGGTGACCTGACACGAATTGATAATAAAGCAACGACCTTTTCATGAACTTATGACCAGTGAAAAGAATCCCTTTTTTACACCCTCTTTGACATTGATGACGAGGATCTCGTCGACGACATAAGCATTGCCTGTAATTTAATCTTACACAGATCCTGTTCGGGTTGTTGTCTAGCAAATTTGTTACATCCAGTATTATGAAAACCCTGAAAGCAATCATATTTATACAATATATGGTGTGAATCTCATCGCCAGCCGATGGAATGTGTTGCAGACAATAATTTAATACCATTGATCAAGATCTGGAAGGAGGAGATAAGGCCACCAAACCCCGGGAGCATCATATCAGGGGTCTTGTTATGACGAACGTTCTCAATAATTATGGAAGGTTCGTCGACATTCGTCATTACTGAGTACCAGATTCAAAGGACAGTCCTATGCCAACCCGAACAGGTATTTGTCACAACCTGAAACAATGGGAGTAGCTTAAGATTCATCTCAACACGATCCTTGATAAGTGTGTTCCGGAATTCAAGGAATTCGTTGATTGTATGTCAACTCACCAAAACCAGGAGGGATACATCTTCAATAATGTTGCCCAATGGGTTTGGATTAGATGCGTCTATCCTAAATGTTTCCAGTATGTATCATCATGTTATATTTGATGTATTTGCGGATAACCTGAATTGTATTAAAAGTTCCATACTCGTGCAGATAAGTACCGACGGAGAAAGGAATGACATTCACATGAAGGGATTTCAAAAATGTCTTTCTCTCATCACAGATATACAGGCTGCGCTCACAAATTTCAATGCCGTTCGTGTGAGCATCACTTTCCTCGGCCCTGGCATTTGCAACGTCATCAACGTACTTGCTCTTCAAAAAACACATATGTATACAGCGGGGGATTCTATCAGGGCGCAGACAGTGTGTTTGACTTGTTGGATCTACTCGGCATCCAGGTTCCTGATGGGGAACGTTATTTCCCGTGAATTTCTACCTTTGACTGCATCCCTAATGTCACCTATCCATAACGAAACATCTTCAGGGAAAATGGCATTTTCGACAGGACACATACCCATTTCGGTAGCTGGGTGCAGCAATGTCCCCGATTATCGTGAAGGTGGATGCTTTGTCGATCCAAACCCGGATATCTTGGTCGATCCAATGTTTCACAATTATATATAATCCAAAAGAAATCCTATGAATCGGTGAGAAAGCATTTGGAATATGTCTTCGAAGAATTGGATTCCCCACGTCAGCAATTGCAAGCAGAACACAACGAATGCGAAGATCAATGTGAGTTTGGGAAAAGACTGTGTAAATCCATTTAATCTGCCGCACCTAAGTGGCGAAGAACAAGGATATCAGAAGAATGCCGATGAAGAGGAGGAAATACGCGAAAAACAAGGCAGACCAGAAAATATTGACGGAGAAGATCACAATCCAATGCGGAAAGCTGTGAATAAACTTTGTGGAAGATTTGAAGGATATTGTCGCCAACTCCCCGTGCTTGGATTCAATTCAGGAAAATATGACATCAACCTTTTAAAACGGTCATTGTTTCTTCGTATCACGGCGGAAGATACGAACGCTGAGGAGACTTGCGAAGACGCGAAAGGTGAATCGGTGAAAACCGTAGGGAAAAAGGAAAAGATGTTTGTCATCAAGAGCAACAATGTCCACGTATGTATCAGCAACCATTCATCCGATATCTGCATGTGACTCAGTAATTATCCCCGGGTATTTCATACGAAGCATGCCATGTGGTTACTGACGCTCTTCATAAAAAATACAGTATTCATTAATTCGCCAAAATTGTCAGAGAGGACGGGAGGCACGACTGGATGTCTGTTGAAACTGGCACGTAACAGGACTAATTATACGACACCTACCTAATAAAGACCTGATTAAATTGCACGCAAGAAGGTGTAACTATAAAGCCTTCATCTCGTTAGTTTAAAAGAACAATGGAAAACAAATCCCGATCCATATTGATTCGACTAAATATTGGATAACAGTTGTTCCAGCTATTCTAAACTGGTTGGCAAAAAACGGCTACGAAGCTGATGTGAAGGAAGATGTTTTGAAACCAGCAATCAGGTCTAAATTTGCAAATGTATTGGGCGAGGGTCACCTTGTATGCATACGTTATGCGGCCCAAACAATAAATTAACAAGAGATATTCGACCCTAGGTCGAGGACGAAAATCCATAAGTACATTTGAAAGCTGTAATAATGGCGACGTTACGAGTCGTCAGGGCCAATTTCGGCCAAAGGGCCTTATAGGGGCAATTTGGGCTAAATGCTGCCTTCGACAGGCAGTGTGGCACTGTAGGCGGAGCTTAAATGAACATCCAGTTTGAAGCCAAGAGCGCTTCTCTTGAAGCAATATTAACGGTACTTTCGTACCTTTTATTTATTATGTCTTCGTGACTTTACGAACTTCATTTGACGACCACGACAATATTCGCGAAGGCTTCTATTTTGTTAAATATACCTACTTGCGAATTCATGGGTGAACTCATGAACTTATGGGTGATGGTAGCTATTGCCAAATTAGCTGAACATCAAGCAGGCCCAAACTTTCGTAAGAGCACGTAAGCAATGACGATGACGCACACTTAGCCCCCTCGCCATAAGGTGTCTCTGAAGACGACGTGTTTAAGTGAACATGAAATTTTGTTCTCAAGAGCGATTGCTTGACTCGATATGAATGGCGCTACGAATTTTACTTTTTGTCTAATTATACGTCATCGTGACGTGACATGACGTCATTTGACGTTCGCGAAAATGCTCAAGATGGCGTCTATTTCTTTAATATACCTACTTATCAACTCGGGTTATGACAGCTATTGCCAAAGTGGCTGGAAATAAAGCAAACCCAACATTTCGTAGGAGCACGTTAGCTATGACGTCATTTTTGACGCATACTTATCCCCTGCGCCCAAAACGTTATACACGGCACAAACTGTCCCTGAACACGACCTGCAACGTCAAGCGACACGAAAGTCGCCATACCTTAAAATAGCTGAGTAATAGCTTACGTAAGATGTGTGACGTCATGACGTCATATTGACGTTATGACGTGACGCACGACAACGTCCAAGTGGCAATACACCAAGGTTTACTGCCCCAACTTGTTCGATTAAAGAGCTAGGGGATAGAAAGGATAGTCCTTCAGTTATGGCTTGACGAAAAGGCCAAAAGTTGCATTAGTTCATCATTGCGGAGACACAGAGACCTAGGACAAGAACAAAGAACACTGCAGGCGAAGTGATATAGCAACTCATTTGTTTCTTTTACTAGTTCTCCGAAGAGCAATGGTCCCTGCCATTTGGCGTAAAGATCACAGCTCTGGCATGTTTTTCTTAATTTTGACGTTGTTTTAAAGATGGACACAATCTCCATTCACTCATCATTGGCGGCCCCGCAAAGGTGTCGTCCCACTTCGAAGCGCTCTAGCGCCATGACTGAGCAACATCCGCCTGATTGAAGCATTAAGTGACCTGTAAATGCTTATTTCCGAGCTACATGACGTTTTATGTTTTCAGAAATACGCAAAAGATGACCTTGAACGTTTTTCTTCGGTTTGACCTATTGAGGTTGAAGGTATCGCTATGGTGTTCCGTACTCTCATAGAAATATGAATGGCAATAGCCTTTGTGAAATCTGAGATTTTTCGGACGCGTCATCTGACACCACGATGACGTCACTTTCGGTACATTTAAAAAAATCGTCAAAAATCGGCAAAAAATTCTACAAAATCGAGAGTGGCGTCTTTTGTAAGAAATGGGGTCCGATGCCTGTCGGCATCATATAAATAGTATGTTCCTATCTTACTTCCGGTTCCAAGGGTGACGGCATTTCCCTATGGGACCCCCAATGTTAAAGCCCTCAATCTCTCAGGCTGCGGAAATTTGTTTGCCCCGTATTTCATCGGTGCCTGCATCAAACAATTGCGGGATTTTTTCTTTAGTTAAACATGGTACCTAGTAGCCATGATCCTTACTAGATGGAATTTGGACAAGAACTGACGTCACAGGATTTTTTTGGAATTTTCCACATTGTGAATGATAGGGATTTTTGGGGCTTGCAGGGGCTCCTACGAGCGTCCTATTGAAGCCATCGCTCTATGCTTGCAGTTGTAGAAGGATAGTAGTAGGATGAGCCATTAACTATAAACACGGCGACATAGCCCTGTAACTTTTTGGTATATAGTCGAACGCGTTTAACATGGGACCCTATTGAGATAATCAAACTTCCTTCAATATGACGTACTTCCGGTTGAGCGATATCATTTTGCGAGTGCCACAGTGCGAGATGTGGACGAGTACAAGAGACTCAGGGTACGCTGACCGCAAACGCGTGCCTCAGTTTCGTTTCCATGGCAACCGAAGATTTTCCCAATGATAAAGTATACAAATTCCCTCTAATTTAGAAAATTCGTCAAAAATCGGAAAAACTAACTAGAAATTCGAGCTTGCGTATTATGGTAGGGCAGATATGTCTCCAGATTACTATTGGCAGTAAAGCATTATTATCTTTTACGTCTTATCTGCAGAGTTTTTTCTTCGTCTGCTCGTTTTTCACTTATCCGTAATGATGAAGAATAGCAATTTTCGGTAATTAGGTGAAGCTATATCTGAAGGACTAACAGACCTACCGCCGTTCTAATCAACGTTTTGGATTGAGGGCACAAATGTCTGTGTTTAGGTATTTGGACGTTGCCGTGCGTCATGCCATGACGTCACCATGACGTGATGACGTCATAATTTTCTAACCTCTATTACTCGACTATTATACCTCATAGCGACTACCGTTGATTTGACGCTGTACCTTATATCAAGGGACAACTGCTGCGATGCGTAACATTTTTGCGGTACCGAAACGCGTGCGTCAAAACTGACGTCCACCTCGCGTTAAACGGCGTATTGAATGAACTTCAAAGCGCCATAACTCGCTTAATATTTGATCTAGCTTATTTCTTGTTTATGTAACAAAGTCGTGAAAAAAAACTGTCAAGGGAAATTGATAGGCAAACGCAAGTCCAAGCAAACTATAGAACTTATTGGGATGTATAAATATATCTTTGAAGGAACTGACAATAGAAACAAGCCGGCAAATTAAACAACGTTGACCACACAGGCACAGTAAATCAGTCGGGAGGCGGGGGGGGGGGGTGTAGGGATCCCCCACATCATCGTAGGCCTATATGCTTACACGTTTGGTTGGTAAAATGTTTCATGTAATTTCTATAACACCAGGTATCTTATTCAATCTTGTGCGTACTTTTCGTGTCTCTAGTTCAGCATGTTTCCCATTCCGACCCTCAGAATTACCGGCACAATTTCCATGTTCAGAATCATTTTACGAAAAAACGAGGTAGAAGACCCATATTTTTTTTCTCTTATTTGAACAAAGAAGGAGCAAGCTTGTTACAGACAAATTTTTATTAACTTTGTCAGAGCCGTTTGTTTTTCTGCTGAATATTTCGTGTCGAAATTCCAAAATTCTCTATTGACAGCCTTTATAAAATTAGATGTGACCCCCTTCCTATTCAACGTCATTTTGACAGAAAAGTAGGTAGAAGACATATTGTTTTGTGTTATTTTATCGTTTTGGATACACATTACTATAAGTTGTAAAAATGTCAAGAAGTTTGTGTGAACAAATTTAATCTATGCATCTACCTTAAGCCGAATTACACGTTTAGAAGAGCACAAAATGTGTTTTGGGTCCCATAAAAGCGGCCCCACCGGGACACTCGACCAAATGTAAATAGTCAGTTTTGTTTTAGTAAGTTCGTTCTCTGCTATGCATTTTGTTGACTTGGGCAAAAACATTATTCTCGAGTGCAATATAAATATTTTGAGCGACGTGCGCAACTACTGCAAATAATTGAAGTGTTCCCTGCTGTCTAACAATGTACGTGCGCTATGGTTCGGGGCAGAAAGACAGGCGGTGACACAGTGTTGATGCATTAATGCTCAACAACGTGACTGACTACATAAGCGCGCAACGTCCCCCTCCCTCACCCTCCCTGTCCCCGCCCGCTAGCTCGGTGAGACACGATCACACCCGGTTACGCTGGCTAATAGTCACCACCACCGGACTTATAGATCCGGCAATCTACTAAATCAATTCAATTCAATGTACTAAATCAATTCAATTCAATCTGGCATATCATCATCAAGCCTATTGCACCCATAATGCATGTGCAGACGTAAACATCTCTATATCTGGTTTAGCGATTGGTAATGGTATGACAACCTCTATATATGATACTTAATCTTAAAGTACACAGAGTAAAGAGCAGACTGACATGTGATTACACTGTATGGCTTTTGTGAATTTAATATTGGTCTATTTTATTTTAGCATATGTCGGATATTAAAAAATAGTCGAACCTGTTTCTTGTGCCTCTTTTTATCTACACACTTATGTCATGGTGTGTCTGGGTAGAAATTATCCAAGTCATCTGACTTATTTAGATTGCTCATTAGATTATTTAACAACCTTTTTACTTTCATCTTTTAAGTGAAAGGGTTTTGCCTATTTCTATATGTCGTCTACGACAATTAAGATCACCTGCCAAAGTGTTGTTGTTGACATGATGGCTAATATTTATTGCCTTTAAATATAAGTTTAATAAAGAAATAAAAAAACATATTCTCCCATCTCCGGTAGGTACATTGATTATATTTTGCAACATCAAAATGAAATCAAACCATGATTGATATCCGGTGGAGTGGGGCGGGGGGTTGTCATGGAGGAATTATTCCGAGGAGGAATGGAGGCCTCCACCATGAGGAGGGTGGGATGGCAAGGGGCATTTCCATTCCTCGGAAACGGGCTTTACTTTCTACGTGAACTGGGAACGAGGGAAACAATTCTTCGTGAACTAGGAACTGGGTATTAGCCGACGATAGTGACCAAGGATTTTCATTAATTAGTAGGTAGCCGTCAATCCTGCAATCGCCAATTTATGTAAATGTATGTCATGTATCCTCCTTCTTTTGTATGCGGGCAGTTCTCCTTTTAAAATTAAGAACCTGGGATTGGGACCGCCCCTCTTCTTGCATCCTACGGCCAGGCTCGAGCAGCCTTGATAAAGGCTGTTTCCGCATAATTCTACCGCGGACCACATTTGTTTTTCACTCTCTTTACATATTTATCGTACTATCGACAAAGTGCGAGCTCACTTAGACCTGCTTACACCTGATTGTAGGATTCTTGTCAGAATGCAACCTTGTGATGTCTCGGCTAACTTATTCAACTAGCTATGGAGATATAGGGATATCAGATAATTGACTAGTCCACACTTTTCCCGTACTGTATATAAGTTAAATAAATCGCCGAACTCTCATTGTCACTGTATGGTCTTTCCTGACTTGAACACGCACTGCTATTGGCCCTATGTTTGTCTTTGGCTCATGACGCCAACACAACCGTCAGCACATCGGACATCACCGAAAACATCCATTAAATTTGGCCGTACAATCATATCCGCCAGCTCACTTATAAAACATCATCGAAAACACCCATTTAATCTGATTATACTCTCGCAACAAATAAGACATTCTTGAAAACAGAATGAGTGAAAAATTGACCCAGTCTGTGATATTGCGAGCGATTGTATGTCTCTCACGGATTAGTGCAGTGGCGACACGGGTAGAGAGCGAATAGAGGTTTGCGGAGCGGCTACACCATGAGCCAGCGACGGTACGGTTAGCAGAGCCGCGACGCGGTTAGGGAGAGGTGACACGGTTGGCAAGCGGCGACCCGGTTAGCGAGCGGCGTCATGGTTAGCCAGTGACACGGTTAGCAGTCCGGCGACGCGGTAGCGAGAAGCGACACGGTTAGGGAAGCGGCCCTTTCATCAGCAAAGCACTTTTACAGGGGTCTTCGTTTTAGAACATTCTGACTCGTTTTGTCTCATATCGGTCGCAATACTAAGGCTATGTGAACAGTTTCCAACCAATTAACAAAATGATGCATATTACATTAAAATGAAGAATTATCATTCGCATGTAACAAAGCTGTGACATTGGCCATCGATAAGGATGGGAGCTCGTGTCGATGTGGAGGGGATCTTGTGTCGATAAGGAGGGGATCTCGTGTGTCGATAAGGAGGAGATCCCGTTTCCATAAAGGGAGAGGGGGCCGGCGCGATAGCTCAGTGGGCTAGAGCGCTCGCTTTGAGTGTTCTGGTCACCTGAGAGCCTAACGGCAGGTGGATCGGTGGTTCGATCCCTGCTGTGGCCATGTCTGTGTGGTCGCAAGATAAAGATCCCATGTCTTTCTTCCTGAAGAGTAGGGGGTTACCCCCAGGAAAATGGATCCGCTCTCCCTTCCTTCTCCCATTGACGCGATATGACCGAAAGGGGTTAAGGCATCCTGAATAACCAAACAACCAACCATAAGGAGAGGATCTCGTTCGATGAGGATGGGATATTGTGTCCCAAAAGAGGATTGCGTGCCGATATGAAAAATATCTCGTTCCGATAAGGAGAGAATCTCGTGTCGATAAGGAGGGATTTTGTGGCGATGAGGAGGGGATCTCGCGTCAATAAAGAATAGATCTCGTGTGGATGAGGAGGGGATCTCGCGTCAATAAAGAAGGGACCTCGTGCGGATGAGGCGAGAATCTCGTGTCGATAACGAGGGGATCTCGTGCGGATGAAGAGGGGATCTCGTGTCGATAAGGACGGGATCTCGTGTCGATAAAGAGAGCATCTCGTGTCGATGAGGAGGGGATCTCGTGTCGATAAGCAGGGGAACTCGTGTGGACGCGGAGGAGATCTCGTGTCAATAAGGAGGGGATCTCGCGTCAATAAAAAAGGGATCTCGTGTGGATGAGGAGGGGATCTTGCGTCAATAAAGAAGGGATCTCGTGTGGATGAGGAGGGGATCTCGTGTCCATAAAGAAGGAATCTCGTATGGATAAGGAGAGGATCTCGTGTCGATAAAGAGGGGATCTCGTGTCGATGAGGAGGGGATCTCGCGTCAATAAAGAAGGGATCTCGTGTGGATAAGGATGGGATCTCGCGTCAATAAAGAAGGGATCTCGTGTGGATGAGGAGGGGATCTCGTGTGGATGAGGAGGGGATCTCGTGTCAATAAAGACGGGATCTCGTGTGGATGAGGAGGGGATCTCGTGTGGATGAGGAGGGGATCTCGTGTCGATAAGAAGGAGATCTCGTGTGGACGCGGAGGAGATCTCGTGTCGATAAGGAGGGGATCTCGCGTCAATAAAAAATGAAATCTCGTGTGGATAAGGAGAGGATCTCGTGTCGATCAGGAGGGGATCTCGTGTCGATGAGGACCGGATCTCGCGTCAATAAAGTAGGGATCTCGTGTGGATTAGGATGGGATCTCGCGTCAATAAAGAAGGGATCTCGTGTGGATGAGGAGGGGATCTCGTGTCCATAAGGAGGGGATCTCGTCTCGATCAGAAGAGAATCTCGTGTCGACGAGGAGGGGATCTCGTGTATATGAGGAGGGGATCTCGCGTCAATAAAGTAGGGATCTCGCGTGGATAAGGAGGGGATCTCGCGTCGATAAGGAGGGGATCTCGCGTCAATATAGAGGGGATCTCGTGTCGATGAGGAGGGGATCTCGTGTCGATAAGGAGGGGATCTCGCGTCAATATAGAGGGGATCACGTGTCGATGAGGAGGGGATCTCGCGTCAATAAAGTAGGGATCTCGTGTGGATAAGGAGGGGATCTCGCGTCGATAAGGAGGGGATCTCGCGTCAATATAGAGGGGATCACGTGTCGATGAGGAGAGGATCTCGTGTCGATAAAGAAGGGATCTCGTGTGGATGTGGATGGGGTCTCGTGTCCATAAAGAAGGAATCTCTCGTGGATAAGGAGAGGATCTCGTGTCGATAAGGAGAGGATCTCGTGTCGATGAGGAGGGGATCTCGTGTGGATGTGGATGGGATCTCGTGTCCATAAAGAATGAATCTCGAGTGGATGAGGAGAAGATCTCATGTCGATAAGGATGGGATCTCGTGTCGATCTAGTGAAAAAGCTAAAATTTGACAAATTGAAAAAAAAAGTAATCATGGATAAAAACATATGTAAGGTACATAACATTTCCTGTATGCTTAGGTCTATATCTATGTGTACTATATGTTATATATACTTTCAGACAAGAATGTAGATACATATTTTACCCATTATCTGACATCAAATATTTGCTAAACACCAAGGTCATGATTGAGGATTTATAATGTCACAATATTTAAGTTGTATTTATTTTATTTTATAGTGTTATTCCTATTCAAAGCTTTATTTAAATAATTTGTCCAAGACTTAATGATTGATTTCTTGATTTGGACAAAACTGTGATAAAATCAGTCATGGTAAAACTCCAATTAGGTATTATTGAGCTCAAGTGGCTCAATCATATCTGCTCATAAATGTTTATCCATATGCTTCAGCAGTAAGATGCTAACAAGCATTGGATATATGTTCATCAATGACCTACTTTGAACAAGATGAATCGATCTGTCGAAAACAATAGCCGTTTCACTATGTCGGCTAATTATGATTTATTCCGCTTGTCATCTGTAATTCGGCCGTCGGCAACGCGTTTTTGTAATTCACACCCGGTTGGCGCTTCCGGTTCCTCAATTTTGCATGTTTTAATTAATCGTGAAGACTGATGAATATTTAGTACGTCGCCGCAGGCAGGAAAGTTAGGCCAACTTCTCTCCACCGGTAGCTGTCAGTTACAGTGTGAAAACTAGCCACTTCGGCGAAATCTTTACCCTGTCCGGAATTATCTGACAAGCAAAAGGAAAGCCGAAAAGGAAAGTGATACTGACAGTGAGGCTGAAGCTGTCAAGAACGTTGATGTGTTTTTAGAGACCATGACAGGGGCGAAGCGGAGACTGACAAAGCGAGGCAGCGATGCAGGCGGACAACAGCGGAGTTGGCTGTGAATCACAGTAGGGAAGTAGGCCTAGCGAGAGCAATTAAGTTGCTTTTTGCCTTGACCCTCCATCAAACTTGCTCAAAGCAAGTTACCCAGCTGACGTTGTTAATGTTATGCATTGCCTTAGTCAACAACATGCACAATGTGATATCGCTCTACATGCAAGCATATTAAATCAGTGGAGGGGGTGTGGTGATGTGCCGTCATACTTTTGTTTATCAGCGCATATCGCAACTGATCAGTTGCGATATGCACATACCGATATGTGCATTAATTAGGCCGGCCGGTCTTATTTAGGAAAGAGGTGAATGCCAGTTTTTGAACACATTATAACAAAGAAACCAATGTTTATTTAGCAACTTTATTTAGGAGCTAAAATTTTATCTTGTTTCCTGGCCCCACTTAGGATCCACCAATTTTTTGACGACCGGTCGGGGGGGGAGTCCACTGAAAACTTGCAACCGTGGGGGGCGGGGGGTATCCATGCCGCCTCAGATAGGGTTCATGTAAATGCTGCCCGACCCACGATTCACTGACTGCTCAATCTGCGTGGACAGTCGACGCTCTGGCAGTCTCTGCAATCACATTTCACAGTCATTGACCACACACTCTCTCAGTTAGTGGCGTTTTGACACATACTATGACTATGACTGAAAAACAGTTTGCGCTTACTGTTTCCGCCCGCGTGCAGATATCTGTTTGAGTATTCATAACCTGCATAATCACAGAACCGGAAGCACCAACCGGGTGTTAATTACAAAAAACGCGTCGGCAACACTGTCCGGCCAGCGCAAATATTGAGTATTCAGCGGGCTGTAGTGCGAGAACGAAAAAATACAAGTTCAAAGTGTCTTCCACCAACATAATATCAGTAGGTAGTTAACAGGGTCTTACTTAAGTTGCATATAGGTCTAAAATGGACCCACGCTTTTCTCGCCGCGCTCACCGCGCAGTTTGCCTTGTTCCACGTCCCAAATCGTGACTAGAATGACAGCGTATTGATTCGTCAAGCAGGGAGCGAGTGAGCTGCGCAGTGAAAAATAAAGTCGCATATAACGTGGTTGTCACCAAAATCTGATCTCGTGAGTTATCGCACACTTAAAACGAGATTCACTTGCATGCCCTATTCGGAGCAAACTAGAAGATGTAGAGACGAAAACTACATTTATCCGCTGCGCAGGTAGCATGACAGAGGAGCACTGGTGGGACCGCTAGCGCAGTGTTTATTCTACAAAACAACTAGTGTTTATTATACAAAACAAAGGTAAGAAAGGCCCGTGCTCGAGTTCCCCATTGTCTAGCAAGCTATGAACCCATCAGCCCTTTTTTATGTGTGACCTTGGTTATTGCGTGAAAGGGTGGTATCGAGTATATCAGCCTCGGCTTGCCGGTGATATAAGTGGACCTGTTACAGTGACCGGCCTGTGGGATGATTCCTTTGCAGCCCTACAGCTGCGTGTCGGCCGGTGATCGACTGATCGCAGGTTCGCCCCTCCGTCAGGGCAACCGGAACATTTTTGGAAGTAGCCGGCGCCAAAATATCACAGTAATATGTTAATGAAGAAATATCATCGGCAACAAGGGGCTTCCCCACGATATATTACGTGAACGATCGTCGCTTGTTTGGCGACCGCTCCCTTCGAATATATCGACCACGCGATGGCATCGATGGCATGGAGCCGCGGATTAGCCCTATAAACACGCGGCAACCCAATAAACCAGATAACGAATAGCTGTTCTACTTATTATACAAAACAAAGGTACTATACAGGGCACCAACAGAGATATACCTTAATACCTCTGTACCCGGACCAAAGGCAGCACCTCCATGCAATACCCGGTGTAAGGCGTCACTCGCCATGGCTATATGAATGCAGGGTCAATTGAGACTTGAAGAGTGCATTCGCGCCTTGGTAGGCAACCGAAAAAAGAAATGTCTCGCCAGACTCCTGCCCCTCCCTCCGCCGCTCATCCACACAAACCGTGCATGCCCCCCCTCCCCCCACACACACACACTCCTCTCAGACCATAAGGTATATCTGTGCCCGGTGTTTCCTGTACACGCCCTAGAGGCATAAATTTCATGGACTCCTAGCCCCCTCACCCCCTCGTCCACCCGCACTAACCAGGGTTAATGCACTTCCTTCTGCCCACCCTCCACACCCACCCACCGGACTCCTGCAGCGCCCAAGCCCACCGAAACCCTTCACACCTGCACCCCTGCCCGCTACCCGCGTCCGCCGACACCCACAACATTCCTCTACCTTTGCGCCCCCCCCCCCCCCGGCCACTAACACCCACACTTCTGTCCGCCGCCCGAACGTCAATTTACCTCAACGCAGGAGAGTTGCAAGACGTGCTGGTGTCCGGACGTCTTTACGTAAAGTGATTTTATAGTTAGGAATGTCTGAATCCAGTTGGGGGGGGGGGGGGGGGGCGTGGGGGGCTACTGCGACTGAATGCTTGCTTTGTCGTTGTGAATGCTTGGCTTAATATGACCGTGAGAGGGTGGGGCAGACGACGTAAACGCTTTGCTTGTCATGGTCATGAGAGGGTATGTTAGACGCTATGAAGGCATGGTTTTTCATGAGGGTGAGATGGTTTACCACGTGATATGAACATGTCGTATGGCATGATCGTAAAGGGTATGGTAAAGGGGACGGGGGGGCGGATTTAAAAACAATTCATTATCGCTTCACGAGGATAATTAAACCGTAATCCCAATTAACGGAGAAAATACGATATCGCCTTTTACTCAGGAAACATTGAGCAATATATCACTAAGGGTTTACTGCATCATTTACTGCATGAACCCCTCCATACCTTCCATTCGGGTAACACTTAACTCTAATACGTCTAAAAGATACACACATAGTCGAAGACATCAATAAAAGGCCGTTTCAGTTTGATCTATCCCCCTTTGGTTGTCCAAGAAGAGTTCTTGATCCAATTTAACTTCAATGTTCGCAACGGTTGCCTGAGACACCAACATTTCATTTCCTGCGCCGCTGTCCTAGTTTTGAGTAGGTGGGGTAGATGTATGTTGAGCATCCTTAATTAGGAATGTGTTTACACGCAAGGTATATGTTGGCATATTTATGGCCCAGAAAAATTCAAGCAGACGTGGGCACAGCCTGACGATTTATTAGTGAGCTTGCTTACGTGTGTAGAGGCGTAGTTTGCCGGCCGCTCTTACCGTTGTATTTATCGCACAGACTGGGCTTAAAGGTCTGCGGTAACGATGTTTACGTCCTAACCGAACGGTTAAAAGTGTGGACCTCTACCTTTACAGTTTTTTTCAATCCTGAATGCAACTAACATTCAAATAGGCAAGTTTCGAAAGAACAACTTGGTAGATATATTGTGTTAACATTAGCTTTCTAAATTTGCTTCAGTTTTGTTAAGTTCATACTTGCTATGGGTATTTGGACAAACAGTTGCAGGAGAACAAGGGCCGTAGCCAGGACTTCAGCAAGTGCACGCACCTGATTCATATTGAATGAAACAGATTAATCTCGAAAACAGGATTGCATGTAGCGGCACAACCCAATGTGCATGTACGTGCATACGTGCGTATGGCTGGCTGCGCCCCACAAACTAGACCAGTACTGTCACTTTTCCATTTCCACAGAGTCAGCAAGCTTACATGTACTTATCGGCGTGTAATGTTTAGGATGAAATTGTGTAGCATGTCTAAATTAAACTGGTGCGGCAAACTTACTATCCAAGTAGCATATACATGTAAACGGTTGCCTTCAGTCATACATCAGTTCAATTCAAATTACACCTCTCATAGGTGCGTTTGTTCTGATGTCTATACATGCGAAATATAATAACGAAACAAGAGAGCAACAAACTATTAACAATATTGATAACAAATAATGCATAAGGAATTTAGTAATATTATGAAATTGTGGCTGGTTTATGCATAGATACATTTTTATTTAACCAGCATAAACATAAAATATATTGTTACGAAATGTCCGCTGATATTGGATGACGAAATGAGACATAACCAAGCACCTGGAAAAATGTGCGTGAGTAAGTCTCCGGAAGGATGGGCGATAAGGAAAGGATTATGAGACAAGAGAAAGAGAGTGAAGAAGGAATCTAGGCAAGAGGAATTATTTAAGGCGCCTGTAATTATTTAATACACTTGTAATTAAGTGAAGACTTTCATTTGTGTGACACTGACATCGACACAGCAACTTCATAAAGATCAATTGATTGACTGACTGATATTGACAATACCCTGGGGCTTGTGCCTACCTTACTGCTTGTTATCAGAAACGATTAGAACTCAAACAGAACTTCTACGATGCAAACCCCTGCTGGAAGGCATTAAGATCCATGCATGGCAAGAACAAGGTTGTAAATATTTCACTGGATGATTGAAAGCTGTATTTTGCAAATTTACTAAACAAAGAAACCAATTGTTGCAATCACTTTTATGATACAGCTTCCAGGTTCTTGGAAGCACATGAGGCCCAGTGTAACATGTGTGTGGAAAATTGACCAGATTTGCTAAATGGTGAGATTTCAGCGGATGAAATTATCAAATCTATTCTGGACATGCCAAATAGAAAGGCACCAGGTCCTGATGGTCTCATTGTTGAATTATTCAAACATACTATGCATTTTGTTACCCCACTACTGGTATCTTTATTCAATAAAATATTAGAAAGTGGTGTCTTTCATGAGAGCTGGTCGCAAGCTATTATTATTCCACTGTACTGGAAGGGACCACGACAGATTAACAGAATGGGCAGAAGGGTTATCTCTACTTGGTGAAGAGCAAGCAGTTTTCAGAAAAGGAAGATAAACCGTAGATAATAGGTTTGTTTTACAAAGTCTAACTCAAAAGTATCTATCTAAAAAAGGTGGCCGGTTCTATTGAATACTTCGTGATTTTAGTAAAGCATTTGATTCTGTTAATCATAAATTGACATGGTGTAAACTTATTAACTTATTCACGGTAATATACTACGGGTGTTACAATCCATGTATTCTAAACTAAACTCGGCTGTGGCTACAAGCGAAGGTATGTCTGCTTATTTCGACATGGTAGTTGGCACCAGACTGGGCTGCCTCATCAGCCCATTGTCAGTTGTTATTTTTGTTAACTCAGTACTTGATAGGTGTGCATCTGCTGGGAAAAACGGTATTTATATAGATGAACAATTTGACAATGTATGTACCACATTAGGCAGACGATTTAAATGAAATGAGTGACACTATAGGTAAACTGCAAAAATGTGTTAATGGTTTATCAAATTTCTGTAGTATTTGGGAACTGTCAGTCAATCTCGCCAAGACAAAACTCATGGTTTTTAGAAATGGGGGTGTAGTTAAAGCTAATGAGAAATGGTACCTGGATGGGAAAGTAGTTGAAATTGTGTCTTATTACAAGTACCTAAGGCTAGATTGTTCCAGTCGATTGAACTGGACTATGGCACAGAAACCCCTGGCTCTACAAGCAAATAGGACAGTTGATATTGAGACCTATTGGAGGGTTTTTGATAAAATGGTTATTCCTGTGTTAACATATGGTAGTGAAATATGGGGAAATAGTACTCATGATTGTATTGAACAGGTTCAAACCAGATATTGCAAGCGCGCTCATCCTGCAGTTACGCAGTCAAACTGCCAATGTAGCTTCCATGGGGGAATGTGGAAGAAGACCCATCAAAGTATTATGCATTCAACGAGTTATTAAATATAGGTGTAAATGGTTAAGAATGGATGACTCCAGATTAACGAAAGCTTGTAATGAGATATTGTATAACCTTGATAAAGCTGGAAGAATTACATGGGCTACCAGCGTTAAAAACACTCTCTATAGACTAGGCTTTGGTATTAGTTGGGTAATTCAGGAGGTAGGATCTGTTAAAATGTGTATTAGTGAAATTAGGCAGAGATTAAATGATGTGGCCCAACAAGAGTGGCTAAGTGAATTAACCGAGCGCATTAAACTTGATATGTTAACGCAATTTAAATCCTTGCTATAACCAGAACTGTATTTAAAGGATATCACCAATGTGAGTCACAGAAAAGCTCTAGCAAGGTGCATCCGGTGTCTAGAAGAAGATTCTAGAGGAAAATTACATTCGCGAAATCGCATCAGATATCCCACGAGTACCAACTTTATTGACCTTATGTGTAACCTGGATCAAATTGTAATTAAAAACCTAGCCAAATTTGTATATGAAGCCAGCGCACAGAGACGCGCAACGTTAGAAAACCTGTGACGCACGTACGTATTTGCGCTTAATTTTGTAAACTGTATATATGTACCATGGGCCTTGTGCCTAAAGTACTTCAATAAACTGTTATTGCTTTTTATCGCCAGCTAGCTGAGAATCATAACAGACAAAATAACTAGGTTACCATAGTGACCATATAGGACGGATCAAAAACCAATATGAACAAATAGAACAGACTAAACCGAAAGACTCCTGACGAATCCGGACAACTTTCTACGGCATCCAGATCATCTTGTCAATCTGAACATCAACAAAAGAGGTACGTACAATATAAGTATGCAACAAAATAAAAAAAAGGGATAATCAAGATCAAAGATCAATTTATCACTTTTAAAATAAAATAGGACATTAGATTTTGATTAGATTTTGGACCAACAAGATGACCATGCATACGGTTGCACAGTGAGACTGCTCTCCACCTTTCCCGTCTTTTTGGGGCTTAACATGACGACAGATGAGAAACGGTCTTTAAAATGTGGCAGCACTCAATGTCGAAATAACAAACGTGATGAAATATCAACAAGTAAGAGGAAAATTATAATTTTTATAATTTGTGCGGTCGATATTTGCCACAGCCAGCAATTGAAAGTTTGCTACAAGCTGCGGTACAGTGCCACGGCTCACTGAACACATATACTGAGACTGACCAGCTTTGCACGACAGGTACAAGTTACCAACAGGTGAAGCCAGTTCCATAGCCAGTAACTGTATACCTGGTCGTAGGCTTTGTTTCACGGCCACGCTTCACTGCCAAGTGTCATTGACTAGTCTGACGTGGCAGGTACCAGTAATCAACAGGCGCGGCGGGCAGTAACACCCAGGGTCCTTCCCTTTTCTTGGATTACTCGCGATAGTGATATGTCGGTACAAAACGGTCTCCACACCGCTTAATATGGATAAAACCTGCATTTCATCTGGTCAAGCAGATGCTGCCGAGCCAAAACGTGTGGACGAAAGACTGATAAAGATCGAGTCTCGACTAGACCAGTTGGGGGATATCAGCGAAGTAATAAAAGTTCTACTCACAGACAAAGCAGACGGCTATTGAATATATGGAACTTTCTGTTACGGAGATAAAGAAGGATACAGAGAGGGCTCACGACAGGATAAACGTTATAGAACAATAAAATGGATGCCATCAAAGAAGAAAACCACAGACTAAAAGTCGACAACCGAGGACTACGAGATCGGATGATTAGCCTGGAGAGGAAAACCTCCAGGCTAATTATCCGATTGATTTGGGGAAAACTCTGCAGCCCCCGAAAAGGTAATCAGAAATATATTACGTGAATGTATGAAAATAGAAGGTGCCCAGGATATTGGTTTTGTTCGCTGTCATCGCCTTAGGCGTAAAGCCAGAGTTTCAGGTGCAACCCAGGCCGATCATCGTGCGCTTCCACTGGTATGGTGACCGATAGAAAGCGTGGTCTGCCCAGGCGACTCAAATCGGCAAAATACAGGATAAGCGAAGACTTCCCAGAGGAATACTGTCGGGAGAGAAAGATCCCGAAGCCAGTGCTAAGGGCAGCAGCCAAACCTCTGAAGAGGCTTACCTCAAAGTAAACAAGCTGCTTTACAAGGGTCAACTGTACTCGGCAACCGATGTCCATGAATTACCACTGGAAATACAACCTGAAAGCCAGTGTCAGGCCGAAACAGCAGATACGTAGGCCTTTATAATCGGCACCATTATCAAACTTCTATATTTGCCATATTACCCTCCACAGCGACCCGCTGCGTGGCCCGCTCACTCAGACGTCACAAAAATCCCATCAGCCTCCGCGGCATCTCACCAACAATAATGGCGAGAGAAAGTGGTGGACATAACCATTCCGCTGCAAAGCTGTGCGGTGCATAGCGTAAGAACACATTAATGCGTCACTACACAACACGCTAAAGGTAAAACAAGACTGCTTTGATGTCTTCGTATCACTTTTTTATCATGACAAGACAAAGGGTCTTCATTTTTCGTAACTTTGCATTCGGCTTCATCGGTGGTTTTCTGGTGCAGGTACTAACTTAGCAAACATAGGTCACAAACCCGCTGAGCCTAACGGACGGACCATTTGATCCCAAGGGCGAGAGAGGGCGATGGTTTTGTTTACCATTTAGTTTAGAAATTTGGAAGTCGATCTATTTTTGCCTGCAAAGGGTTGTAATGTAAAGAATCAACTTAGATGCTTAAAATCTAGCCATAGTCACACACCGTAAAGCGACGGAGAAGTGGAAAGGGGGTAGCCCTGTTGCGTGACCCCCCTGGCTATTCCGCTGTGGACCGCGCCGGGGCGGACTCTCTCGTCCCCGTATCGAGCGAGGTCAGAGAGACAGGTTTCAGGACTGTGGTGAGGGAAGGGGGCAGGATGGGGCGGAGTGCGAGTATGGATCTCGTGTACCCCCTCCCCCCCCGCACCCCCCAACTGGCCATCCCTCTGAACTGGAAAGTAAACATCCTTGATTTTCGCGCAATTTGAGCCAAAACGGCGGCCATGATGCATCGCACTCAGCTAAAGTTAGCACAGCCAATGAGAATATGTGAAAGAGGCAGAGCGCGTTGACCCTGTTGACCAACCCCTGCCAAGCTTAGATTAGCTGTTTACATCCTCACGTGGAGCGAGCGGAGGAAGAGCCTTCATTTGTGACTTCTCCATTGAGAATAACAAGTATAACTCCGTTAAACAATTCTACCAGTCACAAAAAGGCGCAAAAAGACGACACTGCCTACAGGATCATGAGGGAACAAGACCCAGGTAAACAACGAGAACTTGCCCGACCGAACAAGGACTTCGAGCACACGAAGTGGAGTGCAGTAAAATACGATGTGATGTTGCGAGTTCTGCGGGTCAAGTTCAGCGACAACGAACTCGTGCAACGCCTTAAGAAGACTGGACAGAAACGGATAGGGGACGCAAGCAAAGACAGGTTCTGGGGTTGCGGCGTTGCACTTTCCCTCACCAGAAGCACCTCGGACACCCCCATAGACCGGCGACAATCGACTGGGCCAAGCACTGGAGGCAGTCCGCAAGGATATCACCTGAACAGCTGCTCCGGCATGACTGCCTGACAGCATAAACCTATGAAAAATAGCTATGCTGAAGCGTATCAGCCACGCAGGGTCTCATGCATGCGTGGAATGTCAGGGGGCGAAAATATAACTTATGTTACATGGTATAAATAATTGTTAGTATTGATGATAATAACTAAAACATGGGAAGGGGATATGGTATAAAAGAGTATAAACTTTGTAATTACTTACATGTAGTAAAGAGAATGAATGTAACAAGGATGGAAATTCACCTTCGAGTGAACTGCGGGGGTGGGGGGCGTAATCTATCGCTTTGCAGCATACGAGACAGGATAGCCGTTCATAACGGTTATCATGTGTATAATTGTCTACAATTTAAAAACAAACACGCGCATCGGCAGGAATAGGCATTTTGAACCTATACCAAGTTTATAGCGTTCCGCATGACGGGTACAATGCAGAAATCGAATTGTGTCAGAAATTTGGGCGAACCTAAAGTCAAGGGCAAAGGAAAATAGCGTCTTATCGTCTAAAACAGACAAGGACGATGCCCAAGTGGTTAAGCTTCTTTGTGTTAAGTACCATTATGGCGGGAACTACCTTTTTTTAGCATGAATGTTCGTGGCTTGGCAACGACTAGAAAGAGAAAGGAAGTGTTCAACTGGATAACGGACAAGAGATATGATGTTTATTGCCTAGATTTCATTGGGTCATCCGACGGCAAAAGACCAACTGGACGGCTAAACCTTAGGTTTAAGGATGTTTGTAAGCGAGACATGAAGGCTTGCGGCATTGATCCAGATTCTTGGGAGGATCTGGCATCCCAATGAAGGGGATGGGCACGTGTCGTGCGTGACGGAATGGCCCACCACGGCGGGCTTTGGTTTATGAAAATGGACTTGAAACGCCAATCTAGGTGTCTACCAGCGAGCACACACCAGGATCTATCGACAGGTCAGGGGGCGGGGGGGTAGAGATTTTTTTGCTCTAGTGAAAGCAGATGGGTCGCATTGTTCTTCCGAGAGTTACTTGACTCTACGATTTGGATAAAGGGTTGAACTATGTGATTCTGGATATCTGTTAACTGCGCCCATTACCACCACCCCCCCCCCGCCATTCACCTGCGAGCCGCGAGGCGACCCCTCCCCCCCCTCCATCTTTCGGCGGGCGAAGGCCCCCACGCCCCCCTCACGTCGGGCGCGACTTCGTACCTCCGGGCCGAGACTTCGGCACGCCTACGCAGCCATTTGAACTGAGGCCGCATTGATGTGTCAACGCCGGATAACTGCAACGACAGCGGTTCCATAATTATCTTATAAAATTAGTCATCCTCCCTCAGCCCCGCTACCCTTTCTCCCCCTTCCTCTTAGTCCGATCGTTATCTCTACACCTGCACCGGTCTCCTATTGCCACCTGGCACGCGAAGGGTACTCCCCCCCCCCCACTGTGCACATGCCCCCCCCCCCCTCCCACAATGCACGTCATCCCTCCTTCCCCTCACCCCACTTTTCACCCCCCCGCCATTTCTCACATTTGTCAAAGTGTATTCACCCCGATCCCTTTCTCTTCCGCTCCCTCTCCCCCCGCCCGACATTGCCCTCCCCTCATCGCACTACCCCATACTGTTGTTCTCCTATACCTGCTTGCCACCCCTCTCCCCCTCCTACCCACATCCAACCATGACAGTGAACTGTATTTCACAATCAAGGAGTGACGTCATTGATGTGTCATCGACGGATAACTGCAAGGACAGCAGTTCCATAATTATCTTGTAAAATTAGTCGGCCTCCCTCAGCCCCGCTACCCCTTTCTCCCCGTTCCTCCTAGTCTTTCACCGCGTTCACCGCGTCCCACCCATATTTGGCATGTCGCCCCACCTTACCACCACCTATGAGAGAGGGATGTACTCTAGCCGCCCACCAGCCTCCCCCACGCCTGCACCCCATACACAAAGAGACCAATATATTAATTTGAGAGGCGACCCAGACCAATGGAGTCACCGAAGCGTGTCGCCAGGAAAAGCCAACCGACTACTAGTCACCACTGAGCGTGTTGAGACTTGTCTCTTTGTTGTGGGCTTGAAGGTGAGGGGAGGCGGGTGGATGTAATGGGAGTGTGCGAAGTTCAGCCCAGCTGGCTGTTCATCGGA
Source organism: Arenicola marina (assembly GCA_964019135.1). Lineage (NCBI taxonomy): Eukaryota > Metazoa > Annelida > Polychaeta > Arenicolidae > Arenicola > Arenicola marina. The sequence continues at coordinate 35,688,572 of OZ025253.1, read as the reverse complement.
TTTCTAGATGAGGGTGAGCGGACCATAATGTAAAACCAATATTGAATTTAGTTCCCCGTTTTCGACTGAGAACATAAGGTCTGGCGTTTATAAGTTCTTCCCTGTGTAGTTGGTATTTTTAAATGTATGTCTTTAATAGGAAGTGATAGGCTCGTTTTACTTATATCTAATAGTTTTGTCGGGCAGCACGTACGTTGGATGATATATGGAGACAGTTAGTCTAAAGATTACGATGTAGAGACGTTTCGAAGGGATTGCGTGTTTAATCAGACTACTTGGAGGGTTTTTCTGAGAGTTATGTAACCGTTAGTTTGTACTCGATCCTCTTTTACGAAGCACGAGGGCCGTTCTTAGACTACCATAGTGCGAGCGACGGGTTGACTGACACTTTTTCACAACACAGCTAGTGGGAGTGCTGTGTGAAGGCATTTGCTGACGGAACATTTCTATCAAAGACAGCTGAAATGAGTTATATCCACATCACTGGTTTGTTTTCAGCCTCGCTAGTTGATACAAGTACATACTTAGCTTTGAGGCCGCTTACGAGCATTATTTTGGGTGCTTGAGATAAGCCCCGGGATTCTACCCATTCCTGCATATGGCTTTCCCAATTGTCAAAGGGTCCATCGTACAAAACATTGAGTGGTAATCCTCATAATATTCTTTGGGGGACAGACCCACAGCCCTGGCCTCCACCTCTGCATCTTCCCACACTTCTGGGACCTGGTTATCTACTTCTTTCATTCCAAATAGTGATCCATATCTCACTCTATACAGGATAGTGTGTTTACTGACTTCACCTAAATCATGCTTCTGTGTAAACTGGGGTCCACGCACACGGATGAATTATTGTTGCGTTTTGAATTGTAGTTCAAACTTGCATTCCCACATTTTCAGTACTTTGCAACCACATTGTTTCAAGTACGAAGTACCATCGTCCGCACGTTTACGTCTTTGTTCCAAGAGAGTCTTATGTTTGTTTTTATCTAGGGGGCATTCAGTCACATCCCTGGTAATAACACCCTTGAAATTCATAAATTGGCTGTGATGTCGAATTGAATCCGTCAACTATGTATCGCCCTATTCTTGTGTTGACTCCTTGGTTCAACTGATGTTGAATCGTTAACTGAGGCTCCTTAGTCATCAACCACTCTATCCAATCAAACGACTGATGGGAGATGGAGGATTTCTGGGCTTATTTTTGGCACGTTTTCTAATGAATGGTCCCACTGAAAATTCCTGTTGTAGAAAATAAAGATACAAAGCATTTGCATCCCAACCGGCGATGGATTTGCATGGGTACTGTGGATCATTACGAAGATTTGTTTATCTACCTCATGATGACGGGTGAAGATAATAGAAGGAACCCCAAGAAATTTGCCTTGATGGCAAGATTTAAATGTTTATATCTCTGGCCGATTAAAGGTATAGCCGCTTACTGTTTTTGCGTGCATCTCGCTCTACAAACAATTTTCAGATTTTGTGTAGTTATTATACCACACGAGATAATCACGCATTGTACACATATTCTCGTTTTGCCATATATCTTGCAAACGATTATACCCCTGTTCTATTTCAGGCGATGTGTTCCTCAGAGTATTCAAACCCTTCAGTGAGGAATAAAATGCTTCCGAGGGTGGTATGTGTGTTTTTATTCTACTGTTTTATGCTTGAAAGCGGGAAATGTGCCTTTCTGCGCTTCCATTTCTGATATTGATTTTCCTTTTTGATAACGAAGGCCATTTTCTCTTCATGCATCTCCATGGCTTTGGTAATGGTTTGTTTTATCCCATTTAGGTCATAAGTACTTGAATTGTAACTTATTACCGTCATATGTTGCATGTACATTGCAAATTTTGATTGTATACGACAGATATACTGATAGATTTTCTTCCTGGCAGACACAATCATTTCCTTTCGTGTGTCTTCCATCCCCAACACTGGCGAGGTTCTTTCTTATCGTCAGTATCGTCATCCCTTGAAGAATATTCGTTGTATCCGACGTTCTACTGGTTATGTCGTTGAAGTGATGATTGAAACCTATAAAACAAATTTTCATCTAATTGTCTGGCTGTCCTTTTCCTGTTCTTCGGTGTTTCATTTTTCTTTTAGGTCTTCCAATTGTTGTAACACAAAGCCTCATTTGGCAGAAGCAACGGCGTGGGCATGAGAATCTGCTATCCACGTGAATGTTTAGATCTGCCAGTTCATCAAATATTGTTCTGAGGGGGGGCGGAAAATCCCCTTTCATGACGTAACGGGTTTTCCCGTAGATGTTTCATCATATTGGCTGCTTTCTTGAAATGTCGTTCACACGTTTAACACGGATATTTTTCCGTACAAGATTGGATGTTCATGATATAGGAAAGATGGTTTCTATATTCATTAAAATACATATCATTCTCTCTTGCCCATCCATATGGCGTCCGCATGATCTATATATGGCCAGCTACTGTAGTCCTGATTACATTCTCGGCATCGCATCTTATGCATCACTGATACATGCCTCGTCTGGCATCTGTGGCGTGGCAACTCGCTTTCAGTGTGGAACGTACGTTCGCATTGTGAACATGTCTTCTGACGGACGTGTGCCGCCATATGTCTCTGATATATCCCCTACCTTGCTATCACCTTTTCACATTGGGGACAATGATATGACTGTGTCTCTTCGTGCGTCTTCATATGCTTCTTAAAACATAACTTGTTGCCGAATTCAACGTCGCATTTGGGACATACCTAACTGCGAAGTTCTTTCTTGTGAATACGTAACGCCTGTTTAGTGGAACAAGTGGCGTCACATCGCGGGCATACCAGTGCCGGCGGATTCGTCATGTCTTCTTTCGTGGCGTCTGCTCTGTGCTGTTGTCTTGAAGGGATACTGACATATACGGCAAGCATACACCGGACCTAGTCCAACATCGTGCACCTGCATGTGGGCTGCCAGATTAGTGCCATTGCGACATTACAGTGAACACTGTTGACATCTGAAGCTATTCATTCCGTTGTTGTGGTTGATATGATTCCGACTCCGGTATTAGCATCTCGTTTATATCAGAATTCTCACCGCCAGTCAGTTCCTCTTCTCTGATCGGCCAAAGTATTCTTTACCTCCCAAGACATTCTCAATCCTCCCCTCATTCCCCCGTTGGCTCTCAAACAGGCAACATCTCCTCCGTCCGGATCATCACCTTGCTGACATAATTTCTAAAAATAGAGCATGCAGGCATTTCCCTCCAATATCCCCCTCAAAGCTCTACTCACCCTGTTTTAGCCAAACATTGACGTCATTGCTAAAAATAGTGCATACGCGCCCCCATCCCCCTCCATCAACCACCTGCTCTCTAACCACCCAGCTCTTTCCTCATCACGTCATCATTAAAAATAGAGCATGCGTGCATAACCACTCCACTCCCCCCCCCCCCAAGCGGCTGCGGCTCTCACAATCTGTTCCCCTAGCCAATTAGAAAACGAACCAGTGGTGGGGTTCTCAACACTCAATCCCTTCGAAACGCCATTATATCGTAATGTTTAGACTAACTGTCAGAATAATAATAATAATAATAATAATAATAAAACGAGCCCCACAAGTCACTTTCTATTAAAGCCATACATTTAACAATAACAACTACACAGAGAGAACTCATAAACACCCGACCTCCAGTTCTCAATCGAAAACGGGTAACTGAATTCAATGTGGTCTTGACATTATCGTCCGCTCACCCCCATCTCGTAATCCGATAAACAGCCAGCTGGGGTGAACGTCGCACACCCCGATGACATCCACGCCACCCCATCCCCCCTCAACTTCAAGCTCCCCCCCCCAAAAAAAAAAGAATGAAAAAAGAGACAAGACAACCGTTGGCTGTTAGTGACAGAAGTGACAGCATCTTTGACGCCCACGTCTGTGGTGCCATGTATGCGCGGAATAACTCCTTCAACGGGCAATGTACACATTTCGGACTTTCATGAAGGGTAAATTGAGCGCTGCATGGACTATTTTGAACCACGTGCACACTGTATAAACCGATAATAACATATTTTTAGGTAAAACCGTGCTTTTACTACCGTCATGCCTGAAACCGGAAATAAGATTGGAACGTATTGTTGTTATTATTTAGATAGCCATTCCGCAACTCTGGATGAATTTGGAACTCATAATGGGAGCCTCGGCAAGGGGGGTGCACCTCTGCAAGCTCTCTAGCGGCCAAACTAAGCGCACTAAAGCAATTATATTACGATTTGCCATGGACAAGTGTACACTTGCCTCTCGCTTCTTGCCAAATCTGCGCTCCCTAGATCAAATATTGACCGACTTATGGTCCTTCAAATTCCAAAACGCCACTTGACGCGAGGTTGATGTCGACATTTACTGTCACATTGATGCCATTTGGCACACATGACGTCACTGACGCTTGCCAAATGAAACAAATTGGCTTCTAACTGTTCATGTTACCTCCTTATGAACTTATAGTGACATTATCTAGCGGCTAAATAGGTGAAAAGGAAACGAGTTCACAATTTCGTCGGGTAACGTAAACTTGGACTTCATTTTTGACGCCTACGTTTCGGTACCGCAAAAAACGTTACGCTCGGCTGCAGTTGTCCCTTGATATAATGTGTAACGTCAAATGAACCAAACGTCGATATGAAGTATAATAGTCGAGTAATGACCTTTGTGTTACTGTGACGTCATCACGACATTGTGACGTCATAATATGACGTACCATAACGTTCAAATAATAAGACGCAGACCTTATTCTCCGCAACACAAAACCTTGACCACCACGGCAGTAGATTCATCAGCCCTTCAGATATGGCTTGACGTAATTACAAAAAAATGTTATACTTTATCATTAGGGATAAATAAAATACCAGCAGATGTACAAAGGACAATGCGGTGGGAAAGGAAGACAGCAAGTATGTTTTATGTCACCAGTTATCCGGAGATGTATATTCCCTGTCAAAAGTCGCATAGCTCTCATCTCCAGCTTGGTTTTCAGATTGTTGACAATTTTTCAAATGTGGACATAATCTGTATGCTTTATCATACTTTATCATTGGGCAAATATTCCGTTGCCATGAAGACATAATGCATTTTGCCGTGTGCGTGCCCTAATCTCTTGCAGTCGTCAACATCTCTAACCATTGTGAAGCAAAGGGAAATCGCTCAACCTATAGGATGTCAAATTGAATAAAGTTGGATTTTCCCCTTTGGGTCCAAAGTTAAACGTTTTCGACTATCTACCGAAAAGTTATTAGGTTATGTCACCATGTGTACCATTGGTGGCTCATCTCAGTCCGGTCTATCTATAACTGCAAGCATACAGTGATGACTTGAATAGGACGCCCTGGAGAGCCACTGCTAGGACGTCATTTCTTGCTCGTATTACATATCATAGACACCGTTGCTGCCGAGTACTATGTTTAAACAAAGGAAAAATCATCTTAGTGTTTGACGAAGGCACTTGTGACATACGCGAGAAGATATTTTCTCTAGGATGAGAGATTAAGTGATTTGACATTTTAAGCCCCATAGAGAATTGCCCGTCACACCTGGAACCGGAAGTAAGATAGGAACATAGTATTCCTCTTAGTGTTTGACGAAGGCACTGGGGAAATACGCGAGAAGATATTTTTTCTAGGATGAGAGGTTAAGGGATTTAACACTGGAAGCCCCATGGACAATTGCCGTCACACCTGGAACCGGAAGTAAGATAGGAACATAGTATTTATATGATTTTATCATTTGTATCCGATTTTTTTTCATTTTTTCAATGTACCGAAAGTCATGTCTTCGTGACGTCATGTGACGTATCGGAAAAATCTCAGACTTCACAGAGGCTATTCACATTTATATTTCTATGAGTTCCCGAAACACTAGAGCGATACATTCGACTTAAATTGGTCAAACCGGAGAAAAACGGTTCAAGTTCTTCTTTTGTCTTTTTCAGAAAACATAAAAAGTCATGTAGCTCGAAAACGAGTACGACGCGTCAAAAAGTGGTCAATAGCTGAAAGATGCACTTCAAATTGTAGCACATTTTAAAACTTTGCAAAGGTCTTTAAATCATATATAAACGGTGATAGACGCGTTCTTAAAATTCGTTGTGACCTTATCCTACATATGTCAATAACGAACTTAGCCGAGATATTTCATAAATCTGTCAATAGGTTAAGTCTGACAACCATAACTATTGCCGTTCGCCATAGAACCTGCTGACAAAAATGCAAACACAAATTTACAAACCAGACATACCAGTATACTGACAAAAGTTGAACTTCTGTCAGAAACAAGTCTCAACACGTTCAGCGGTGATTACTACTATCTTTTCTTCGCGACATGCTTCGGTGATTCCACTGGTCTGGGTACCCTCTCAAAGTTAATGCGTTGATGTAATTTTGTATGGGGTGCGGGCGGAGGAGGGGACGGGGGCGGGAGTACATCGCTCACCCATAGCTGGTGGTAAGGAGGGGCTACATGCCAAATAGGGGTGGGACGCGGTGAACGCGGTGACTAATTTTAAAAGATAATTATGAAACGGCTGTCCTTGCAGTTATCCCGCGATGACACATCTATGACGTCACTCCGTGACTGTGAAATACCGTTCACTGTCATGGTTGGGTGGGAGTATGAGAAGTCGGGTTGACGGGGGGGGCAGTAATATCGGCAGTTGGGCGTTGAACGAGGAGCGGATGGGGGGGCGGGGGTGAACAAGAAGGGTGCCATTGGGGTGGGGTGATGTCCATAGGGGGGGGGGGGGGTCAAACCTGCACCCGCAGGGCGTCGATGGGTGACAAAAGCGTTACCCCAAAGGAAAGTTACATTCGTTTGTTTCCCTCTGTACTACTGTTGTTATTTGAATTTAACATACCGGCTTACATTTTCGATTGCTTTGACATGCAATTTATGTATATATCCAACTCAATTACAGATTTCTGTCTTGGTAGCAATCTTGTTGAGTTATGCATTGTAAATGGATATATATTAAACGATTACATGTTTATAGATGAGCTGTACTAGAAATCTGCAACACGTTTTTTCGATGCGCAAATAGTTTTGCTCGGCCTATTAGGTTTTACCTAAATGACATATTATCATGTATTCCACAGGTAGTTTTCCTTTACAAATAAAGCTGCTTGTCGAGCTTTTCCCGCCAAAATCTCAGTCCAGGCAACATCTATATCACAATTTGCAGAAAACTCGATCGTTTCACCCTATAAATTCAGAAACCTAATAAATATCGCCGTTTCGGCTGTGATATGGCTAACGTATCTATCCAGGGACACCACAGAACTCTGTCGCGGCACTGCTACGTATAACAAAGCATTGCGAAGCATACAAACTGATATCGTTTTCCACTAAAATGAAAACTTGCTGAGAAGTTGACAACCCACTGATCGGATACTTAGGCAATTTACACGCCTCCGGATTACTTTTTCTTTGTGTATTTTTGTGTTTGCTGTTCGACACCAGACCAGGTCTGCGAGGACAACTCACCACGCGGCGCTTGCCCCCGGAAAATAGACGCACTTATTTCTACCTCCCGCAGTAGTTACCAACTGTACTTTGCTTCGCGAGGCATAAAAGACACATTTCTAGTCGAAGGCTTCAATTATGAAGGGGAGCACTACTCAGTGCAAGAGGACGGAGAAGGTATTGCATGGGTATCAGTTCGAGGCCTTCCCCCCTCCATCCCCAACTCTGAAGTAATAGACTGGCTAGAAAACTATGGCAAGGTGCTGCGAGGCCCTGTATGGCGGACCATTGAGGGGCTCCGCATGCGAAATGGGGACAGGGCGGCCCGCATGAAGCTGGAACAAGCCGTCCCCAGTCGCCTCGTCTATACCACTGACGGAGGCCAGCGCCATACAGCCACAAAGGGCAACCCCTCATTTGTTTTAAGTGTGGGGAGGAGGGCCATGCGAGGGCAAACTGCTTGGCCTGGCAAGGCGAGAGGATCAGGCGAGCTCAGGAAGCCTACGATGTGGACTTCCCCCCCGCCTCTACCTCACATCCGAGCCAGCATAGCGAGCCGGTGGCCCAGCGGGGACCCCCCGTTGAGCCAGGCCCGTCTAGACCGTCGCCCCCGCCGGTATCCCCCCATATCCCCCCGTCAGGAACCCCTGTTGAGGCCAACAGCCCACCGACCAACACGACCATCCAGCCCCCCCTAGCCGCGCAGGAGGAGGGCGACCGGGCTCACGGCCGGGCGGCCATCCAATCCCTCCTGCCCGTACAGAGAGAGGGCGTTACACCTGGCAACCGACCGGCCGCCCCCCAGCCCCCCCTTTCTGCCCGACAGGAAACCCATCAGCCCGCCACTGAGACCCAGGAGAGCCACCAGACCGCCGCCCAGACCCAGGAGGAAACTCACACAGCTGCCGAGCACCCCGCCGCCCCGCTGCCGTCAGCTGACCTCGATGAGGTCGTGGTGGCGGTGGTGGACGAGGACTCACCGGTCGACACACAGCCGACCTCCGTCCCCACCTTCGCTGATGTTCTCACTCACCGCTCCGACGCCCCCTCCCATGCCCAGCCCGCCGAGACAGCGCCCCGAACGTCTGAGGCCCGTACTGCTCACCGCGAGAAGGCGACTCGGGGAAGGGATGTGTTAAGCGGTAAGCGAGGGAGAGCACAGAGCTCGTCACCGGACAGCAATAATAGCATGTCACCCCGGTCAACACGGGGTCGCTCACGTACCCCAAAGGGGAAGAAGAGAGTGACTGTTCCACCCACCCCCCCTCACGTCAGTATGTCTTCAGACATTACCAAATCGGACTCCGACTCAGACATCACCGAACCCCCCACCACCCTCTTCCCCGACTCCCTCCCCCCTCCCCTCCCCTCCACCCCCCCTCCCACGGCCCACGTTCGATCTTTTAGAACTTCATCTTGCCCTCCCCCCCTACCGAGTGAGAATGACAAACAGCTGATGCCCCCCCCCCCTCCCCTCCCATTCCCCTCACCCCACGTCGCAGATCAAGACACAGTCAAAGCTCCCCGGCCAAAAGCAGGGTGAAACCTTAAAACAAGTGTCGATTGAATTGATCAGGTTATACCTTAAGACTCTTCATTGCCCCAATTATGGATTTAATTTTCTTTAGTTATTATATGAATTATTATTATCAACGTCTTCATATCAACCGCGACGAATTACATTACCCTTTGTCTACCACTTCCTGTTTTGACCTCATCATAATACAACACGTCAATCATGGTTTCCATTACGAAGTATCCCTCACATGGTGTACGTTTAGAAAACTCACACGGGTTTTGATTAATATTGATGATATGTCTAATTTATGTTCACCTAACCCTATCCTTTTTACTATCAGAACTGTTAAAATAAGTAACTCTATCGTATTGTTACTTTCGATTAGCAATCGCTACCATTATTATCATTATATCCATTACTATGCTTATCACTATTCATACCATACATTTCATCCCGAATCGCCATTTTACCATATAACCATTCCAGCCATCTGGCAACAAACAGCCTGTGGTGAGTACACCGGTAAGACCCTACCTGCTAACATTCCCGTCAGATTACTAACACACTAACATGTACACCTTCGCGTCTTTAAATACAAACGGACTGGTAGACAACAACATCAAACGCGTAAACATTTTCACTTTATTACAAGAACAAAAGATAGACATCACAGCACTTCAGGAAACTCACTTCTCCACAGAGATTGAGACAACCACACTACTTAAAGACATACCTGGACACATAATTCACAATAACGGGACCACGGACAGGAAAACAGGGTGTGTTACATACATATCACCCGCACTGTACAAACAAATCACAATTGTACGATACAAAAAGGACTCACAAGGCAGAATCATTAGTACCCTCTTTACACTACAGACACACTCCTTCAACTTTATCAACATATATGCTCCCAACATTCCAAAAGATAGGGTCGCTTTCCTCAGCACACTACAGGAATACATCATGACACATGATGAAAATACACATATCATTTTGGCTGGTGATTTTAACTGGATTGAGGATTATCATCTAGACAAGGAAGGTCCTAGCGACTCGCAGGGTTGTTTAACAGGGAGAGAACAGTTAAGACAACTACAATCCACAAATGACATACATGACCCATACAGACACTTACACCCAACAACAAAACAATACACTCATTATAGCAACAGTTACCAAACAAAAACACGCATAGATCGCATCTACACAACCACAGTACTCACATCATTGATACAACACTTTAATTTTTACTCGCATACAAACACAGACCACACATTATGCTCGATTCAAATGTTTCTTATTAACGGGGATATAAAAGGTCAAGGTTTTTGGAAATTTAACGTTTCTCTTTTAGATGACATAAACTATAGGGAATCCTTTACCAAATTTTGGAATAACTGGCAGGAACAAAAAACCCTTCATGATAACATAGGAAAATGGTGGGATCTAGGGAAAACTAAAATTAAATGGTTCACTAAAGAATATGCTACTATAAAACGTAATAAAGATAACCTGTATGAAAATGACCTAAAAGAACAATATGACAGGGAAATAAAACAGGTGAAACCTGATAATGAACTCTTAGATAAAATTAAAGAGGATTTAACACAACTACAGAATAAGAAATCTATGGGAATAATAATTAGATCAAGAGTCAGGAATAGAGAGCAGGGGGAAAGATGCACAAAATTCTTTTTCAAACAGGAAAATAAAAACTATAATAATAAACAAATCCATGGCCTTAAACTAAAAAATGGGGAAATTGCCACTAACAAAAAAGACATCCTAAATATAGAAGTAGCTTTCCATAAAAACTTATACACCAGTGAAGAATCAATTAAAAAGGCACAAGATGTCCTATTTAGGAATACCAAAAGACATGTAGATGCTCAACATAAAACTTCCTGCGACAGACCTTTTACCATTAATGAACTAGATAAAACAATAACACAAATGAAAACAAATAAATCCCCAGGTACAGATGGGCTCCCGTCCGAATTTTATAAAACATTTAGGAATTTACTTAAATATGACCTTCTAGAAATAATCGAATACATACAAGATACAGGAGAACTCACATACCCACAAAGGCAGGGAATTATTACATTAATATTTAAAAAGGGAGATAGAACAGATTTAAAAAACTACAGACCGATTTCTCTCCTAAACACGGACTATAAAATTATCACCAAAGCGTCAACTAATAGATTAGCTGAAGCACTACCTGATTTTATCCACGAAGATCAAACATGTTCAGTCAGGGGAAGAAATATCAGTCAAACGACGCATTTTATAAGAGATTTGATAGATTATGCCAAGAGGGAAAACATTCCGGGAGGGATCATGAGTTTAGATCAAGTGAAAGCTTTCGACAGAGTAAATTGGGACTTTCTTTTAGCCACTTTGAAGCAATTTAAATTCGGGGATAATTTCATAAATTGGGTTAAAATTTTATATACCAACATATCAAGCCACATCATTAACAACGGACATGTCAGTGCGCCTTTTAATCTATTTAGAGGGACTAGAGAGGGATGTCCCCTAAGCCCTCTATTATATATAATTACTGCAGAAACCTTTGCTAACACAATTAGAAATGAAAAGACCATCTTAGGCATAGAAACCCCAATAATGGCCCCCTCAAAAATAGCACAATATATGGATGACACCAATTTATTTATATCCCACCCGAAAGAAATTAAACCCATTTTTAAAATAATTAAAACGTATGAGCTGGCATCCGGTGCCAAGGTTAATCAAGATAAAACTAAGGCTCTATGGATAGGAAGTAATAGAGACAGCGAAGAACAATTTGCAAACTTAAACTGGACTAATACCTATATTAACATTTTAGGAATTTATTTCGGCAACGTCAACACGGATAAGGTTAATTGGGAGTCTAAAATCACGAAGATCAGAAACATTTTAAACAGCTGGGGAGGAAGAGAACTAACGTTTTTAGGAAGAATACTAGTAATCAACTGCTTAGCCTCATCAATACTATGGTACTTTACCAACATCATTTCTCTTCCGAAATGGGCCGAAAACCAGATAGAACATTTAATATTAAATTTTTTCTGGAAGAATAAAAAACATGGCATCGCTAAAAACATACTAAAACAAAACATGATTAGAGGAGGATTAAATATGATTAATATAGCTACTAAAATTAAAGCCCAACGAGTTAACACAATCCGAATTTTACTTACGCAAGCTAATGGGAAATGGAGGAACTTAGCCGCTTTTTATATAGGTGCTTATAGGAATGGGGAATTTGGCCTAAACCTATTAACTAACCATTTCAACACAAACAGGCTAAACATGATTAATACACCGATATTTTATAAAGAACTTTTACATATATGGAACCAGCTACCCGTAGAAACCAGTCATGAACCCACCACAGCAACAGAAGTCTTAGAACAAAACATTTTTTTAAATTTTAATATTAAACATAATAACTCGACTATCTTTTTCAAAGAGTATATTAACCACAATATAAATACCTTAGCAGATTTTACAAATCAATATTGGATTCTAATGTACCAACAACTAGTTGAGGAAAAGGATCTCCCAGACACAACTCATAACCAACATTGTTACAATATTATAAAACGTGCTATACCCCACCAGTAGATTGAAATACTAAGACAACAGATTCAAGGCCCAGCCAACATACCACACATTTACATTCAATTATCAGAAGACAACAATTTAACTTTAGACAAATTCACAACAAGGAACATCTATAACTTCTTAGCTACACGGGATATACCAATTTCTATAAACAACTGGGAAAGGACATTCCATACACAATTACATATAGAAACCATATTTGCCAACATTTACAAACACACACTTGATAGACAATTATCAGACTTCCAATATAAAATAGCTCACCAAATCTTACCTACCAATAAATATTTATTTAACTGTAAAATAGTGGATGACCCTAGTTGCATCTACTGCCCAGACCAATTAGAAACAACCATGCACTGTTTCACGAAATGCAAACACTTTCTTCAACAAGAAATTTACTTTACTCCTTTTTTTAAAGATATCACACAGGACAATAAGCCTTTCAGCCTACATAACATCCTATTCAATTACAACCCGAAACCAGAAGAGAACAAGAGTAAAATCCCACTTAACACCATCCATTATTTATATAATCTGTTCAAATATTCCCTGTGGCTTTCTCGCCAATTTAAAAAAGATGGTCGTGTAGTTCCCACCCATCATATTTTTAACAACAAACTAACCTCCCGTATAAAACAAGATTTCTATTATGCATGCATGTATCCTGATTACCTAATAAAATTTAACAAGAACTGGCTTCAGACTAACTCACTATGCACAATAAGTAACACATTCCAATTAACAGCAATCATTGGAATCCAACCCCCCGATTAACCGAGGCGCCGGTGTTGACCAGAAACCCCTGGTCGATGGCCAACACCGGCCACACTAACTCAGTGCACCAACTAGAAACCCATTCTGCTTCCCGAAGGCTGCACCCTCTCATCGGGGCAACCCGATCATGGTGCAGTCTAGTCAACCACCCACATGGCGTCTCTCGCGCATGGTGGGGATTTACCCTACCAGCCGAGAGACGTAGCACAGTGGGTCGGTTGGCAAGGCGCTTTGCTGCCATCAGCCCCGCCGAAGCGTGGAAGCAGACCAATAATTAAGGAAGCACGTCCCTACATAAGATACGCACCTTTAGCCCTATCTCCCCCAGGACGTCGTTACCTGACGTCCTAGTCAGCCGCCCACGAGGCGCCCCCCGTGCATGGTAGGACTTGACCCTGCCAGCCGAGGGGTGTAGTGCAGTGGGTGCGCTGGCAAGGCGCCCTGCTGCTATCAGCCCCGCCGAGGTGTGGAGATAGGTGCACCACCATCCACCCCCTTTATGCCCTCCTCAGGTCAGGGGGCTCCCCCCGGATTGGACAGGGTCACCTGTCCAAGAAAGGGGGGATTCCGCAGTCGGCATACCGCGTGGCACCGCCCTGGCATGACAGGGATTTACCCTGTCAGCCCGGCGGTGCATTGAGCCTGTATGCCGGCCAGCCACCCTGCTACTATTAGCGGGTGTCTACTGATAGGGGAGGGCCCATAGACTAATACTAGAACAGCACCGTCACCACAGGCTTCATTCATAGCATAGCGTCGTCATCCTATCATCAATCAATAAAGAAAACCTGACGTGTTTATTTTTACGTACCCGAAACCAATGCAAACATCGACAATATATATATCAAAGATATATAACAGATTACATAGCAATTATATAATCATATAATAGATTATTATAATAGAATACAACCATTTCATTATATAACAGTCAAATCGATAAAGCGAATATATTACTTTTAACACACAAGTGTTACGGACTGTGGCACATAGTGCCACACCACTTTTATGTATACCTGTCATGGTATATTGTTGCTTTTTTATGCTCACCTTTTTATGTGCTTTATGGTGAATAAACAAATACAGAAAACCTGTGGGTAATTGATATCCCGGGCAAGGCTATTAGACTGCATTCGGCAGTCTGACATGGGTGGAATATATAGAAAAGCAATTTTGAATGATATAAGGGCTGATTCTTGTTTGCATTTTGACCGCTTTAGTTTTGGAGGGAAAGAGCTCGATATGTAACTTTAAGAAAGGCTCAAGTAGCCATGGTGTGCCATGCAGCCATTACCTCCAGCCAGTGCGACGCTGACGTAACTGCATACCGGGGACTGCATGCTCCTTGATAAAGTCCGTTTCCGCATAATTCTACTGCAGACCACATTTTGTTTTTCACTCTCTTTACATGTTTATCGTACTATCGACAAAGTGCGAGCTCGCTTAGACCTGCTTACAGCTGATTGTATGATTCGTGTCAGAAGGCAGCCCTGCGATATATTGGTTAACTGGGCCAACTGTTACATATGCAAATCTATGAACGTCGTATCCTGCGGCGGTCATTGCCCGGCAGAAGATAAAAAGTAGCGCGGCAGATGATTCGCCCGATAACAGTTGAAAGTGATCTGCCTTGTCTCAAAAACATACTTTTTGTGGGGGTATGGTACGGGGTGCACCATCAGAACATTGGTGGGGAGGGGGTGGGGGTATGGTACGGGGTGCACCATCCAGGACATTGGTGGGGAGGGGGTGGGGGTCTGGTACGGGGTGCACCATCCAGGACATTGGTGGGGAAAGGGGGCGGTGAGTGGTTGAGAATGGCATTGGAACAGGCCGAGCGGCGGTGTAGATAGGTATGTATGTAGGTAGGGGAAGGCGGGAAGGGGGCATCATACCACTTAAATGATTAATTCGTTTCAGTTCGGCTCAGGCAGACATGTTTGGAGCGGCGATGAGGGCGACAAACGGGGCGAAGTCAGCGGTACGAAAAACTTTCAATGCCTGCAAAACAAGAGGAACGCGAGAAAAAGAAACAACACGCTATTAGCAAGAGAAGCAAGACACAAGACAAAACAAAAACACACACGCAGTCATCCAAAAAGTTCAAGTTTTGCTGTTTCGGTAACCCAGTTCTATTAGCCACAACTGATGAAAAAAACTTGAGTCTACCCGCATAATTATGTGAAGTCCCCGTCCTGTACCTATAATGAACGTATTAATTTGCATGCATTTGCATATTACATATTTAGCTATGCTTAGTCACTCTAGCCAGAATGAAATCAACGCGTGACCCCAAAAAATAAACTTTGTAATCAGTCATCTGGACTGACACACGTGTAGAAATAATTGAGGTCACTCTGCAGCCACGAGCTATGGTGTAACCGCGTGTCCTACGGTGCAAATGAAAGTGAGCATTTAGTGGAAAATCAACCCATTAATGCCCAGGCATAGCCCGCGTCCATGAAGTTTAAATCTGTTTGCTGTTATTATCATCAAAAAGGACAAAGCATGACATGACAAGACATGTCTGCAATCTGAAAGCTCTTTCGTTATTTGAACATGAATATTGTGGGCGTCCTGTATATAGGTGGGCAGGGTACAGGCAAAATTTACAGATGTGAGTCACTACAGTTATTTTTAGAACTTGTAGTTCAGGGCGCAGTTTATGGCTCCGGTGCGGCTTATGGCTCCATATGCTGGACTGGTGGCCCCGGCTCCGAGTTATCGCTCAGGTCGCCGGGCCATGGCTCCGGGCTATTGCTCCATGCACTGGATTATAGCTAAGGCCCCGGGGTATGGGTCCGTGAGCTGGACTATTGCTCCTATGCGGGCTATGGGTCCATGCGTTGGACTACGGCTCGGTGCGCGGGCTATGGGTTCGGGTGCAGGCTCTGGCTCCCTGCGCTGGACTATGCCTCCGTGCGTTGGACTGGCACCCCAGGCTCCGGTCGCTAGTCCATGGCTCCGAACCATCGCTTACATTGTAAAACCCCCTAATCCCGTACGTATATCGATA
This sequence comes from Arenicola marina, assembly GCA_964019135.1. Lineage (NCBI taxonomy): Eukaryota > Metazoa > Annelida > Polychaeta > Arenicolidae > Arenicola > Arenicola marina. The sequence continues at coordinate 35,672,141 of OZ025253.1, read as the reverse complement.
TAAAACTGTCTGGTACGTCACTTCATCGGTGTGTCTTAATTCTCCGTGTCAAGATGGATTGATGTTAAATCATAATGGACCCATGAAAAGGATTCTTACTTTGTCACTTTGCATCATAACGGTACCATAAACGGCGTCTTGAATAGATTGTGCCCGTTTTAACCAACGAATTTGTCTATTAAGTCTGTAGCGATTTGTATCCCAGCTTTTTGTTCAAACGATGAGAAACATGATGGCTTTAGTTACTTTATATATTACCGATTTTTTTGATTTTTTAGCTGTAACAAAATAAGTACTTATTAAGCCTATTACTAAATATACAATTCGCAGTTTTACTGCATAAAAATGTCAGGGAAAACGAAACACATACTTGACAACTTTATTTCATTAATCGTATATAGTAATGTGATATAAAACCAGTATAGACGCCTGCAAATTATTTCATTTGCGTTTTACAACAGTAACCACTACCCCAAAGCTCATATTTTAATTGATTATTTTATTAACAATTGATTACCTTCTGCATTCTTCTATCAATGTTCCAATTCAATGAATAATGCATACAATGCATGTGTATTATTTTGGTCTTTACGAGATGTCAAGATGGCGTTATCGCATGACAAGGTATTTTGTAGACATTTAAACATGAGATAGTGTCATCTATGTAGCGGAAAAGTTCCGCAATCTGAATGTAAGTTAGATATACACATTAATTTTTAATATATGCCTTGCCAATAACGTGGAAATATGGTATTTATCTCCATGGAAAAACCGGTTCATCCCGGGACGTCACCAATCAATGACAATTGCCATTGTCTATCTTCTACTTTTGCCGATGGACTTTAAAATGGCGATTTAAAAGATAACGAACCTGGCCCAACAATGCTTCTTACATGTACAGTTGTTTATAATTGTATAACTGTTCCTATCTTGTGTGGTCGACCCCACGACCCCAATAGCCGAGAATGAGATCTCTTAGCTTTGAAGGGTACAAATACTATTATTTAATGAAACAACTTTACAGTGTATCCTTCTCACGCTGAACGCCCCCCCCCCCCCCCCTTCTGGTGCCAAAACTGGTGTTTTCGGTTATAAATCCTATTTTTTCGGCAAAATCGAGCAAGTTTTCCTGCGTTTTCAGTTGTAAAGTTGACCTTTTCTATTCGCAGCGTGGCGGTTTCTTCGTCGAGTGCGGAGCTCTGGACGAAGAACACTTGTCCAATACCGTGGCCTTGGAGACGGAGCTAGGTTGGGACGGAGTGCTCATCGAGATGGATCCATTCTTCTACACTCAGATCCAAGGCAAGAACAGGAAGGCGTACATAATGAAAGGTTGCCTCAGCCCGCACGACTACGTGTCGGCGGTGAGAACATGGCTGCCGCCCCAGGCGTAGTCACGCGGTGTGTGTGTGTGTGTGTGCGCGCGGGGGAAGGGGGTTGGGTACATGTCGCATTGGGCGAATTAAGCGGTACACTATATGTTTTCCTCTATATTTTTGAGATTGTTTTTAGCGTAGCTTTATCTGTCTTTATCGATGAATGTACATTCTATTGATTATCAATCCATTGTAATTTACGGTGTAAAATAACTCACTTGTGGTTCTATCACCATAGCGAGGAAAAACATTATATGTACGGCTACCGATTGCGCCCGTTACCATGTCGACGGAGTGACGGCATAAACTGTGTAATTAACAATGGCGACAGTGAAACACCTGGTCATAACGTGTGACGCCATGACGTGTGACGGCTTGACGTATGACGCCATGACGTTTCGCAGGCGACGCATTGACACATGACACCATGGCGTGTGACGCCATGACGGCATAAACTGTGTAATTAACAATGGCGACAGTAAAACACCTAGTCATGGCGACTGACGCGATGACGTATGCCGCCATGACGTGTGAGGCCATGACGTATTCCGCCATGACGTGTGAAACCATGACGTGTGACGCCGTGACGTATGACGTGCAACGCCACGACGTATGACGTGTGACGCCATGACTTGTGACTGTATTACCATTACAAGAGGATGACGGGGCACCCTTTTAATAAATGCTTTCCCCTTATCCCATGACTTCACACTTGGGATCAGATGCAGTACGTGCAGTCTAATTTGGGACTGGGTCACCTCCTGTTGGAGTACCCGGAGAGCAGCAACACGACGACACCGACGATGATGGTGCCCTGCTTCCCCCTCGAGTGGATCTTTCTGGCTCTCAACCGGACTCGTGTGGACTTCTTCAGTCTCGATGTGGAGGGCGTCGAACTCGATGTGCTCAAGACTGAGCCATTCGATCGCTTTGATATATCGACACCGGCCGTGAAGTACGTGCGCGGGGACAACAAACAGGCCTATCAGCGTGCCTATGCACTCCCAAGGTTACATGACTTACAAGGACCTTGTTATACACGATTTTGAAAAGGGAGTTTTCGTGGGTGATTTTATATCTGTGATAAAATGGCCTGCTGGGCACCCATATATATATATATATGCTTTGTTAAAAGGCCCCATGGGAGCGTTCATACTACTTGACACATGTGGAAAGAGCTACTTTTAAACATACAGGAAAACCAAACCGTTTATATTTATCGTTTAGACAATAATTTCTTTTGTCACAACTTTAAGCATTATCGCTTTAAAGCCCTTGGCATCCAGGTATAACATTTTGTATTTGATGGGAGCACCAAATTGTACAAATAGACCAAGAAATGGGGCTCCCTAGCTCAATCTGTAAGCCGACTGAGCAACAGATAGACAGGTCGACCGTGGGTTCGCGCCCTGGTATGTTTCATCCAACCCCATATCATTGTCCCAGGAGGTTTCTTGTTCGAGTTTAATCTTCCGCAAATATATTAGTACACAATATTGTTGATGTAAGCGACGTAATATAAATAACATGCAGCCAGGTATCAACATGTGCCAATGGCGATGATTGGGATCATCACATCGGAAGTAATCGTCCCCCAACTCCGCAACCGAGCACCAGCACCCAAAGAAAGAGGAAGGCTGCCGACACATAGTCTTGTCTTGGTTTCAAGTAAATCCTATAAAACAATATAATACAAATCAATGAAAGAACTGTCATAACTTGTACACATCTTTGAAGTCCTCTCAGGATCCTACATCTTTATGGCGATCGAACCAGAAATTCAATGTTTTTTTCACTCGCTATTATTTCTACTATAGTTTAAAGTGTTTGCATGATCCAAGGATACGTTGTGAAAAATCAATTGGCGTTGGAAACGTCAGCGGATTGGAGCGATATGCAACTGATTATTTTGTTCTGGCTTTTTCCCTTTGATTACATAACAATGGTATATTACAGACGACAATCATATTAGTGTAGAATAGGAAAACATTTCTGATAGATCAGGTATATTGGCATGCTGCCCGACCATTGTAATTCTCCCCAGTTTGAGTAAAAGTATAACGTTTCAACGATAATAGTATCATGAACCGGTAATATAGGTATTTTATCAATGTTTTGTGCATAGGTTTCACAGACCGTACAATAGTGTTACCACGAAACTGCATCCGCTAGCAATCTGATTATGTCTAATGTAGACGCCTACAGGATTATTCCATTGTTTGAATCCTACTGCCATTGTAATTAGCAATACACTCATCATAACTAAAACAATATAGACGTTGACTGTTCGTTTTTGTTCCACTCGGAAGACCTCTAATCATGGTGTCATTTGCCAGTATTCTTCGCCTCTTTGCCTCACACCTGCACCTCTCGCCCCTGTTTTGCGCCCTGTTGTTCCTCTGATTCTCACTCGCCTACGCCCTCTGTCCCTTTCGCCAAACCTCTTTAATATTCTCTCCTGTCAATTTATATCTGGTATATTCGTCTCCTGGATGGCGACAATATTGGGAAGATTGCGGATCATGTTTCGTGAAATGGCAACAAATCGCCTGCGGGATTCATTCAGCTTATATAAATAATAGAAAAGCATGTATATGGCCGGAGTAAGGCATGGATGTGACGTAATGTGAGATTTTTATGTGGGGATGTTGTGGCGGGTGGACGCTGGACGAAGAGGATAGTAGTGATCATGGAAGAGTTAGACAAGCGGATGCAGGTTAAATTCTGGGAAGACCGGTTCAAGAAGTGGTGTGCAGCCAAGACGACCACGTCACCGTGTATGGAATACCCGTGGACAAAACACGGTCTGAGTCAGTGTCCTTGAAAACGACCGCGACGACTAGCATAGGACAACGTTTTTTTACTAGGGTGCCGGGCTGGGGTGGGTCGCTACCTACATGAAGTACATAATGTCGCGGTTATTGCTTTAATACCTTCCGTGGCAGCAGTCCCTTAAAGTCATATGTAATAAATGTATCAGACGGCGTATAAGCATTTGCTCACCTTGGACCGGGGTCAGGAGAAGGGACAGAGAGAAAGAACACCGGTAAAGCCACTGTTCCAGACAATTTGACATCAAATGATGAAGCAGATTCAGAAATGAAGGATTTATCTGATAGTGATTCAGACGTCCAGCCCACTGAAATTTCTTCCATAGGTTACGGAGGCAGACCCAGCCACTGTCATGTAAATTGCTGGGGATAAATGTTAAGTTCCGTCCCACTTGGACCGAACATTTATAATCTATGAACAAAACTTGGCTGAGTTACTTATGAGATGTCCAACATGTGGTGCATCTGACGTGTTGTCAGAAATTTGCTATCATTATAAAGGGACCATTTTGAAAGTCAGCTACTCGTGCATACGTGGCCATTCAGGTTTCAAATTCCGATTTAAAAGGCAAGGCCTCCAGCGACATTCTCTTGTGCTTTTTTTTGAGAACATTTATTGCACAAAGATGTTGCAAATGCGTACATAAACTAGACATAATAATGGGTGCATAAAATAGACTAAATATCTTATCTAAATAAACCTTTCATATGTCGTATTTGATGTTAGTCTTTTAGTTGGGTCAATTGATATATTTGAATTATATATTTTAGTTCAGATTTGAAGAAATGTGTAACAATTTACCATTTACTAACGTTAATCTGCTCATTTTTGGTGTACTAGCCAAATTTTGTATATCAGATAGCTAAGAACAAATAGGACACAGTTTTACTAGCAACTTAATGACGTTTCGCCTATCAAAAACAGTCAAAGGGTTCAATACATTTCCCCTTATGGCACATATTGTCGCCGTATTACATAATAACCCATTAATTCATGTCGCTATCGTATGCCTTATTTGTGGCACATTTAATAATATTAGCAATCATTTAAACACACTTTTCTTGATATTACACAATGTTGCCCAATTACGTGTTATTAAATTATTAATTCATGTCACGGTCATCATATTTCATATTATAAAGTTATCGTATATATTATGAGTGGCATATTTCATAATATTACCTGTAACAATCATTTACATATACCTTTCTTGATATTACATATTGTCGCCCAATTACATTAAATTATTAATTTATGTCACGGTCATCATTTTTCGTGTTGTAAAGCATAAAGTGACAACGTAGGCAAAACCATTACGAACAACATACATGAAACACAATTGTACCATGGGTAGAGTGCAATCGACGATACCCGGGACAGAACTCTTACACAAGAGACACTCATCCAATATATTGGGTGCTGATAGTTTGAATTAGCTGCGCCAGCTTAGTCGCATCATCAGTGAAGGCCAGAAATTATACTCTTCTGACTACATGAGGGTGCATTATTGTGTTGTTGCAGGATGGTCCATGCGGCTGGTGCAGCATTGTGTTGTAGCAGGATGGCCGATGTGGCTGGTGCAACATTGTGTTGTTGCAGGATGGCCGATGTGGCTGGTGCAACATTGTGTTGTTGCAGGATGGCCGATGTGACTGGTGCAACATTGTGTTGTTCCAGGATGGCCGATGTGGCTGGTGCAACATTGTAATGTAGCAGGATGGCCGATGTGGCTGGTGCAACATTGTGTTGTTGCAGGATGGCCCATGTGGCTGGTGCAACATTGTGTTGTAGCATGATGGCCGATGTGGCTGGTGCAACATTGTGATGTTGCATGATGGCCGATGTGGCTGGTGCAACATTGTGATGCTGCAGGATGGCCGATGTGACTGGTGCAACATTGTGTTGTTGCAGGATGGTCCATGTGGCTGGTGCAACATTGTGATGTTGCAGGATGGCCCATGTGGCTGGTGCAACATTGTGATGTTGCATGATGGCCGATGTGGCTGGTGCAACATTGTGATGCTGCAGGATGGCCGATGTGACTGGTGCAACATTGTGTTGTTGCAGGATGGTCCATGTGGCTGGTGCAACATTGTGATGTTGCAGGATGGCCCATGTGGCTGGTGCAACATTGTGTTGTAGCATGATGGCCGATTTGGCTGGTGCAACATTGTGATGTTGCAGGATGGCCGATGTGGCTGGTGCAACATTGTAATGTAGCAGGATGGCCGATGTGGCTGGTGCAACATTGTGATGTTGCAGGATGGTCCATGTGGCTGGTGCAACATTGTGATGTTGCATGATGGCCGATGTGGCTGGTGCAACATTGTGATGCTGCAGGATGGCCGATGTGACTGGTGCAACATTGTGTTGTTGCAGGATGGTCCATGTGGCTGGTGCAACATTGTGATGTTGCAGGATGGCCGATGTGGCTGGTGCAACATTGTGTTGTTGCAGGATGGCCGATGTGGCTGGTGCAACATTGTGTTGTTGCAGGATGGCCGATGTGGCTGGTGCAACATTGTGTTGTAGCAGGATGGCCGATGCGGCTGGTGCAACATTGTGTTGTAGCAGGATGGCCGATGTGGCTGGTGCAACATTGTGTTGTAGCAGGATGGCCGATGTGGCTGGTGCAACATTGTGTTGTAGCAGGATGGCCGATGTGGCTGGTGCAACATTGTGTTGTAGCAGGATGGCCGATGTGGCTGGTGCAACATTGTGTTGTAGCAGGATGGCCGATGTGGCTGGTGCAACATTGTGTTGTAGCAGGATGGCCGATGTGGCTGGTGCAACATTGTGATGTTGCAGGATGGCCGATGTGGCTGGTGCAACATTGTGATGTTGCAGGATGGCCGATGTGGCTGGTGCAACATTGTGTTGTTGCAGGATGGCCGATGTGGCTGGTGCAACATTGTGTTGTTGCAGGATGGCCGATGTGGCTGGTGCAACATTGTGATGTTGCAGGATGGCCGATGTGGCTGGTGCAACATTGTGTTGTTGCAGGATGGCCGATGTGGCTGGTGCAACATTGTGTTGTAGCAGGATGGCCGATGTGGCTGGTGCAGCATTGTGATGCTGCATGATGGCCGATGTGGCTGGTGCAACATTGTGATGTTGCAGGATGGCCGATGTGACTGGTGCAACATTGTGTTGCTGCAGGATGGCCCATGTGACTGGTGCAGCATTGTGATGCTGCATGATGGCCGATGTGGCTGGTGCAACATTGTGATGTTGCAGGATGGCCGATGTGACTGGTGCAACATTGTGTTGCTGCAGGATGGCCCATGTGGCTGGTGCAGCATTGTGATGTTGCAGGATGGCCGATGTGGCTGGTGCAACATTGTGTTGTTGCAGGATGGCCGATGTGACTGGTGCAACATTGTGATGCTGCAGGATGGCCCATGTGGCTGGTGCAACATTGTGATGTTGCAGGATGGCCGATGTGGCTGGTGCAACATTGTGTTGTTGCAGGATGGCCAATGTGGCTGGTGCAACATTGTGATGTTGCAGGATGGCCGATGTGCGTGGCTTTGTCCAATTCGTTGTATTTACTTTCAACCGAAAAGCATGTGCTGGCTACCAAATAATAGTGAATCAACGTTGTTGCCTTTCGAAAGAAACATCTTCAACCAATGAAAGGTACCTACGTCTTTCAGATGGTTACTGGTCAAGAACGGCCTGTGGCAGACGTTGATAGACCTCTGCACCGATTAAGGTGCTACTGCATGCTTTTCCGATAGACTTGGACACATATTCCAGTAGAGTACCATTCCTGAACTGGTCTTGGCACCATGCGAATATCCTACGTAGTTAAGGATGCTGTAATACATGTTTTCACTGCGTACCGGGTTTGGTCCGATTACAAAATTGATAACATGTTATATCATAGCTTCTAAAGGTTGAGCAATGGATGCTTCATCGTCTATTGTGTAACCGACTTCTGCTTTAAACGTCTGATTTCAAACTTGATAAACCTAGTTCGTTACCCGTGCATATTTGTAATGTTTTATCCATGTCTTACCGTAAAATGTAACTTACGGTTACAGATTGTCATTTTACCGAACCAATGTTTGAGTACAGCCATTGAGGAATCATTAAAGGAATGACTACCGCGCAATTCACTGTTAACACAACTTCACGGTTTGCTAATGACAGCCAATTATCCAAATCACTGGTGTTTTGTGTCCCTTCAGATGATCCATTCCATGATCAGCTAGCTTTATATCTGAAGCCAGAACTGCACACGCGATAATTTTGCAAAAGTTGTGCTTTCATGTAAACAACTGTGCAGGGTCATTTATTTATAACTAGACGGTTAAATCTATTTTGGTGTGAAGGTTTTACTTCAGGAAACAGATTGATTGCTGTAGGTTTGTTTCCTGGAATGCATGTGGGGCTTGATGCGCCCATGAGGAAGAGAACAATTAGGCACGTTTTCCAGTTGGTCTGTATGCAAAGGATAAGCGAGATAGACGCCACCTTTTCTTGCGCTTGTTATTCAAATTATCGTGTAGTCCTGAAGTTTGCGAATTAGCGGAAAGAAGTGACAAAATAGTGACGGGCTTCAGACTTTCAACAACGAAAAAGCGCCGACAGAGAATATATTTGCGGTTAGTTCCCAATTGTGTATTATAAGAACTTGATGGTTCTCTGTATTTGGATAAAAAATGTAATTCCCATTTCCAAATTCAAGGGTAGTTATTTGATAGAAACAGAACCAAGCGCTTGCTTCTTGTTTACACATTTAAAGCCCTCGTCTTGGTAGATGTGCCAAAAAATGCAGAACTCGTTAAGGCGATGGTAAAGACACTTAACATTTTGCACTTCTCATTTCAAGTCTTCCATCATAAACACATTGTTATTATTTCCAATATTTATTCTAGTAAGCGGGACCACCATGGTCAGCTAGTCGATCGTGCCTATCGCCAGACCATTTTTGAGATGGGTATTCATGTATGCTTGGGACAATGTTGGGCCTAAGTAGCACAGGTAGAGGCAACCTTGAATTATTTGTGTCGCCAATGCAGACTCAGTGTTGCTTAAAGGCTCCTTAAATATGTTGTAGGTCTTGGTAAGGCAAATTATATCCTGAATGTGAACGCTATTGCGAAACCCAAAACTATTAAAAAATTAATAGTCTGCGGAATAAGCAATATAAAGGCACTGCACAAGGTCCCGGGGCCATTGTGTGTCATACCAATTGGCTTCGGCCAAAGTTCATGTTCGCGTAAAACAGCCAGAACATGTATGTCTACCAAAAACCCTGAAAGTAAGCAATCAGGCAAGTATTAAAGTATTGATCAAATGTAAAATATCAAGTAGATGTGACGAAAACCCTGAAAGTAACCAATGTCAAATTATGAAAAGTATCATAATTAAGGACATCAAACAATTTCAAATACATTCTTCAATATCATCTGACAAACATCAACAAGAACAATGATTACCTACATAATATTGCCCCTCCTCTAAAAACAGCACCATGAGAGGGGATTCTGGTACATCTCAAAAATAACAGTTATTGTGTGATACAGTGCGATCATAATATTGATGATCAAATTATGCATGTAGGCTTCCATAAGCCTAAAATCAGCAAATGCTTTTCATAAAATGAAAAATATTATTGTATCATATTATATATATATATATATATTTATATATATACCATTATAATGACCTGATTCGTGCCATAATTATCTTGTTTTTTCATCACATAAGAATTTCTGAAATTAATTGCCCCGGAGCCTGGTTTACACCCCTAATATGAGGTGACAACCGTTGAACTACACACCTACGCACAAATATGTGATTTATTGGGAGGGGGAGGAGGTCTGTTGTTATCTCCCAGTGTGTGTGTTTCGTCAATTTAAATGAATGCTTACTTATTTCACCGCTGTTGTGCACATAAAAACTAGGTAAGGTCAAGAAACCCCCCGAGACATGAGAGGTAGGGGGGGGGGTCCTGTCCTCTCGGTTTGAAATATATCTGTCTGACCTGTGACTTGTTTGCAGCCATGCCAAGTGGACATTATTGCCTGTGCACAGCAACAGAAGATGCAGCAGTAAAGTTCCTGGGTGTAGGTCTCCCATGCTGACAAATTGTGGCCTCTACTGTCACTGCTCGTCACTGCTCGCTGTCCGTGCTTTCACCCATCTGGAAAAAATAGTTTCATTGTTTGCATTGTCACTTTGGGGATGTGCGTGGGGTTGCTGGTATGACCTTACACTGCTTCACTGGTTGCTTTGTGTAATTGTCATGAATGACCAATCAATTACCAACTTTTAAACGAGATAAATTGATATGCTAAAAAAATGTGGTCGGTAAGTTAGTTGTTTGTATATGCAGGTGCGGGGTTCGCACCATCGATCCACGTGCTATTAGGTTCTTAGGTGACCAGATCACTCAATGCGAGCGATCTAGCCCAGCCCTGATAGTATTAGGAAATACCAGTATCAGGAAATACCAGTATTAAATATAATACCACCAAGGGTAATACCAACTGGTAGCACTGTTTCACAAACGCAAATACATATGTTATTAGCGTTAATACTAGTCAGGTTGTCACTGGTCAAGAACTGCCTGTGGCAGACGTTGATAGACTTCTGCACCGATTAAGGTGTTACTGCATTATTTTCCTGATAGGCATGTATTTACTGTGTACCGGGCTTGGTCCGGTTATGCTATGTTATGTCACAGCTTCTAAAGGCTGAACAATAAGATGCTTTATAGCCCATTACGCAACCGACTTCTGCTTTGAACTTCTGATATCGAACTTTGAAACTAGTGTGTTATCAATGCATAGTTGTAATGTTTTAGTCAGGTATTACCATAAAAACAAGTTTACGTTTACAGATGTTCTTGTAAGGTATAATACACGGGTGATTCTACAGAAACTGCATAATTTCAAAACTGAACATTTAAAAAATAAAATTTGTTCAAATCACATGATATTTTTTATGTGTATTCTCTAGATAGCAATGTTCTTGAAAACAAACAGAGCCGAGCTGACGCGTTGATACTTCGCAATTAAACAGAAAAGAGATGACGCCCTCCACATTTTTCAAATCTATTACCAGCGATTCTGATCCTACTTGATTTGCTGAACAAAAATTTTAATTGGTGCATTTGATTGAGATAGGAAGAGACAGGGTGACGATTTGTAAATAAATAGTGAGAACACTACGCAACATTTCACTTATATTAATGTCCCTTTTTTTGGATATCCAATAACTTAAAAGAGCTCTGAGACACTTGGACCTACCCACCGGCCTACTTATGATAATTACTGATTGCCGGATAAGCCCCAGTGCTTACGACTTCTTAATACATACTAGTTCACTCATCATTCGCTTTGCATGTTATGGGGTCAACATGCACAACACTTAACTATGAAATTAACCGTTGAAAATTAATAAAATTTGATATTTAATTTAACTTGAAAAAATAATTGTTATTCCCATGGAGCAGGGCGCCACAAATGAAGGCAAACCACGTGCTGGGATGGTTGCTCGGCAATTTATTCGCTTAAGACAAGGAACACGAAAAAACAACTTTCAAATGTCAACTTACTATATAAACAAATTTACATCATTCTGACCAAGCAGACAGACGCGCAATTAACAAGATAAGAGATTAGAAAACTATGGAAGCAGGACACAGTCTATTGAACTCACCAAAAATACACTGAGATGGCCGACAGAGCACATGGCCAATATTTCCGTAAAAGCGTTACTTTAAGGTCAAAAGCAGGGAAAATCTTCAGAAAAGGCACTTAACATGAGTCTATAATCACTACAAATACTATGCCATTAAATAACATGGAGATAATTCATGCTAAGTTCTAGGGCCAAACTCACCAACTGACAGATTGTTGATAAGACACGCCTCTCTTTAATCACAGCATGGCACTGTTTATAGCCTCAAACCCACATAAGAACACAAGCACATGCATACAAATTTACCTAAGCAATGTAATATAAAGTCAACCAATTTAAAGAACATACCAGAAGACAAGGCTTCAAGCCGTCACCAGCCCTCTAGCTCGACTACAGGTGAAGCAAGTGACAAGCTGTGCCAAATGAAGTGAGAGAGAACAACCGGCGTGCGACCTTATTTATGAGTTCAAGGCTTCTCGGCATGCAAATTACTACTAGGACATGTCAGCTGGGGTCAACTGGTCACCCGTATGAAATATCGCAACCGGAGAGGGAAAGTTTTGCAAAGTGAAACCAAATCTATGGATTACCGACAATTTGGATATATTATCGAAAAACTCCAACAACCCAAGACATAAATGGATACAAGGATCATCAGGATGACAACAAGATGAATCGGAGTACAAGCCGTGACAAGAAACCAAAGACTCTTCGACTTAAATTGTACCATGTGCTTGTGTCAGGTCTGTAACTCAGTGTCAGTGATCTCTTCCACATCTAACAACAACTGTCAGACAGGCCCTGTGACACCCATACGTCACAGTTCTGCTCCAGATGTATTACTGCTGATGCGCAGAAAGATTGGTGTATTATTATAAAAAAACTTAACTTTATCTACTGATATGAGGGCTATCATTAAAGAGTATACATGTCATAAACAGTCTATGATTTAGAATAAATTATAGTTATATAATGGTGTTATAACATAGCTGACATTTGGTAGAGGTAGCTGACTGAGATAGCTTTAATCCGGGCCCTTTAATCCACCCACCTTAGCCTACTTTAAGTGAGTGACGGTCATTTCTAATATACAGATGCTGTCAAGTGTCAACCATCAATCACTTAGAATGGGAAATATGTGTCGTAACCGAGCTGACGTCTGGTACCGATTAACGGGTCACGCATACCAAGAAAATACCCCACCGAGTCTGAGAGGGCTAAGATTTATATCTGCACCTTTTTCAAATATCTGTTTAACTTTTATATTGCTCGCTACGAATTCGTAATGATAAGCTGGCTCGCCCGCAGCTTGTTTCCTGGCAAGAAAACAGAACACAATGTATGGACTTGGAAAGGGCAAATTTATTGGCCGAGTGATAAAGACACTACATGACGAGCAAATTGTCAAATTAATTAAATAAAAGTGGCAGAACACTTCGCCACTAACTGGCGGAACACTTCGCCTGTAATTGGCGGAACGCATCGCCAATAAACGTAAATAGACCACGTGACCCTATTATGGGTTGGCGTAACCAATTGACATGTATTGCATGAAGGCGGAACACATCGCCCTATACGAAGGCGGAACACATCGCCATGTACGTATGTGGCACACATCGACATGTACGTATGTCAAACACATTAGCCAATTATATATTGACTGATCACCTTATAATTGGTAAACGTGGATAGGCTGACAATACGTGGTAAATTGGTAAATAGAAGAGTTGTATGGTATAAATCATACTATACTTATCAATTTAATAATTTCTTTGCGTAGTGATAAAATCTGAAATTCAAGCAACACGTATTATAACGGAGGCGGTGGGGAGGAGGAGGTCCCTCGTCAGCATCTGTTGTCCGAATGACCGACTGGGTAGAACTTCTTGCCGCCAGCCAGCAGCCGGTCTCTCATTGGTTGACTTCAGTAAACAGCGGGTTGCTAGACGCGTCTACGTGGAAGAGTCCATTCTTGTTTCTGTACTGGAGGGGAGTTTTGTTTCCTTACGGGCTAAATATCTTCGCGAACACATAAACTTAATTCAGAATTGTTTTTTGTGCGTGCTGAAAAGCTCGGCAACACGTCGTCGTCTGCGCTGCTCATGTACTTTGTAGACCGATCGCATCATTAAGTCTGTTGAGCGCGACGTTATTATTTTAGTACCAAGACTGGGCTGTGGAGATCGTTGTACCGTGTCTATGTGCAACAATGACCGACGATTTGAGCTATTTTTAGGGAAAATGTGGACATGACATCACAAAGGAAAGGCCTATAGAGGCCTATTGTGACATGGACAAAGACAGTGAGAGTATACGTCATCAGACAGTAGTAGGTGGTGGGGTGGGGTGGACTTGATCTGTAATTGGGTGGGTGGGGGCGGTGGGCCGGGGGGGGGGGGGTAAACTGAGGTTCTCAGATTTTTTTCCTGATTTCATCGACAAGCCTAAAATAAGTTGTAATTATCAGCTTGAACCAAAATCTAAGATACACTACTGATGCCTGAGTGTCAGGTATACTGTTGTAAGCCTACTGTACAGCACAAGGGCGGATCCGGGGGAGGGGGAGGTGTCCAGGGAGCCCCCCCCACACCTTTTGAGGAAGAATACCGTTTTGTTTTTCAATGCCAAATTTAGACGATTTGAGTTGCGGCGTGGCCCCCCGGTCGCAAGTTTCAAGTGCTGCAGCCATTTATATAAAGCAACACATTTTTCAAGGTGGTTATATTAGTACTATCATTCTTATATACAGATGGGTAGTTCAGGACCACGTCAACGAGCTGAAATGGCACTATTGTCCACCGAAATGAAGATCACTCTGGCTGAGACTTATTAATCGACAGGGTCTCCTAAAAATTACAGAAAATACCATCTGCAGCAAACATTTTGTCTTGGGCAAACCAATCGGGCAACGTCCTCAAGGAAAGTCATGAAGGCAATGAAGATGTCAAGAAAATAATCAGAAGTTGGTCAGAGACTGAGGCAGATTATTTAGCGACAAGGCCAGGCCAGGTGAAGATACGAACAATCGAGACAAACCCAAGACCAAAGAGACCCCAAAAAGAAAATCCACCAAGAGAAGAGCTGGAACACAGTTACTGCTCTGTACCAGGCGATACGCCAGACACCACAGAGGATGAAATAGAGGCTATCACCCTACATGACACTCCAAATGGCGAAGCACGAGACGTAACAGACCTGTCTCCATCGTATTCCATGAATGACTTAATAGAAGAACAATGTTATTAATGCAACCCTGAAGCTTCCACAACGTGCCCCTGTGTGAAATGTGACATATCCAAAGCTGGGTGGAGCAAGTTACAGATAGAAAGAGGTGAGCTGATGTGTGAAAGTAAAAACTTGAATGAAAAACCGAAAGAAGCCAATCAATCATCAGTTATAGTTAACACCATCTACGATATAAACAAATTAAAACATTCGAAATTAATGCTCCTCCACACAGGTCCTCCACAATCATTTATCATCGTTCAATGAATATTTAATACAGTTAAGGACAAATTACCCATATGCAATGCCACAAAGTTTCCCAATCAGAGAGTGCTAAAAATTATCAAGGTAGACAGGCTGAAAAGCTTTCCCACGAAAACGAACGTTTGGTCACACTAATAAAAATAAGATTAAATTTGACAGTGTTTGGCCCATCTGTTTGGCACATACACCAGTCTCATATCTCAAGTACTGTCCACATGACTGCCTCTTCTATCTTATGAACTGCAGCCACTGTTGCACTGGCCTACACAAGAACAGATACCCCTATATTACCCTGATTGCTTAAAGAAATACAAGTACGTTCGCGCTATCATAGATTGTACGGAGGTACCTATTCGGCGACCGTCTTTAGCAAACGTCAACGGTCATATATATCCGACCTACATGAGCAGGCCCACAGTAAAAGTGCGTGTGGCATGTACAACAACTGGGACGACATCGTTTGTCTCCAAGGCTGCGGGAGGTTGTATTAGTGACAAGCAAATAGTAAAGCGATCCGGCATACTGGAGTTATTTGAGCCTAGGGACATTCTCTTGGCTATCATGGGCTTCAACCTCAAAGAGCTGCTCCTGTATGAAGGTCTTAAACTTGTTTTCCACCTATTCTTGAAATCTACAAAAACAGTTCACTCATGCGGATGACACAGACACTAACACTACCAAGTAGCAAATGCTAGAATACAGCTAGAATGTCATAGTCATAGGCCGAATGAAAGACTTCGATATCATGAAATCCGAATTGGCTTTGGATATATTTGACCTCTTTGATCACCTTATCATCGTTGGTGCGGCTCTTGTAAACTTGCAGCCTCCTATAGTTCAATTTAAGTGTCGATAAGTAGATAAGTGGCTTGAAAGAAATAGGAGACGACAATCTGCCACACACTTGACGTTGGAATTGTAACGTTTTTTGTACACGTAGTTATCAGGTCCTGATGAAGTAGAAGACTTGAAACCTGTTATGCTTCTGAAAACTTCTGAAACAGATATTTCGACACATATTACAGAATTCCTGGGTATGTTTTATAGCTCAAACAGTATTTATGCTTGAGAAATGCTTTAAGTTTGACTTAATAGACCATGACACGCTAACACGGGTTAATTTGTTGTTGTTTTCTTAAATGTGGGTTTAACCAGAATATAATAAGCACCCGATAATTAAGCTCTACAAGACGTTATGTGGTATTTGGACAGCACGTTTTTAGTACGGATATAGCTACTTCCTTCTGTTATATTGAGGGCAAAACCATTTGAGTTGTTTCCTCTTAAAGAAAGGTTCAGCCCCTGTTATCAGTACACGCTGCCAGGGGAACCAGTCATTCCATGTATCGTAGGGTAATACAATAGCACGTATAGATTTGCGTAAATAGTATATTTGAATAGATATCTTAAGAATAGGAGACGGAGGCACTAAGATAGAGACAGGCTTAAGAGACATAAGAACAAGAACTCAGTGGGACACTGATGATGACGGAAATCGACTTTGGGTCAAAGAGCGTGTGTTTTGAAACATGCTGAACCAAACCTTGACGTTATACGATGATTGTTAATTCACTTATTAATAACTAAGGCTATTTCTTCATTGCAGTAGCTACACTATTGCCTATACCGAGTCCCTTGTTTGAACTTTAAATTGAAAAGAATCAGCGGCATGGGTAAGCGTTGTTACCAATGGCCCTTTCTGTCTTATTATAACTACTTATGGAGTCATAGTGATGATAGCGGTCGCCTAAGTAGGTGGGCACATTGGAATAATTACGGCCTTCAGCGGCCAATGTGGGCTAAACATGGCATTCTATTGCCAATTTGGGCTCAATAACGCCTTCTACGGGCAACGTACGCACTTTAGACGTTATGAAGGACAAATTGCAAAAACGGATATTAACATAGTTCTCAAGGTAAAACCGTGCTTTTACTTCCGTCATTCCTGGGAACGGAAGTAAGATTGGAACGTTCCGTTTGTATTTAGTATTCAGATGGCCATTCCACAACTCGTGTTGAATTTGGAAGTCGATATCTGAAGGCGTGCGAGCCCAAATTGTCCACTGAAAGCTGTATTGAGCTCGCTGAAAGCGCAATTTAGCCCAAATTGGACCCGTAGAATGCGGATGCTGAATGAGCACAACCTAACGGCCACTGTTCAGCGCGGGCTGTTCACCCAGATAGAGGGCGCTATTTCGAGTGAATACGTCTAAATCCCGACTTTCTACGTGTGTTTGGTCATGCCGTAATCCCTGTTCTCAGACGCATCATTGCTAAATTACGGAATCCTCTAGCCCCGAAACTAAGCGCACTAGGCTAACAGCAAACGCGGATTCCTCACTCAAGTTGACCTTTGCCCGTCTTTTGCAGCCAGTCCCGACTCTCTAGCGTCGCTATTAGACGAACGGCGGCCTTCGCAACCCGAAGGAGTGCCGGTCGATATCGACGCAACTCTTGCAACCGCTCTAGCGGCCAAACTAAGCGCCCTAGAGCAATTCTGTCGCGATTTTCGCTGGTCAACCTGCCATCTCTCTCTCGCTTCATGCCGAATCTGGTTTCCCTAGCTCAAATATGAACCGCGTTATGGCCCTTTGAACGTCGAAACGCCACAAAAGTCCCATAGAGAAATGCCGTCGGCTCTGGAGTCGGCAGTAAGATAGTAACGTATCGTTTTTACTTTGCAGCTATACGAGGAACCACTTTGCCTACAAAATGACGCTACTCCTGTATTTTTATGATGTTTTTCCGATTTTTGACGATTTTTGGTAAGTACCAAAAAGTGACGTCATCGTGACGTCACGTAGCGTATCAGAACACTCTAAGATTCAACACAAGTCATCTCAGTTCATATTACTATGACATTTAGAACGTCATAGCGATAGCTTGAAGGTAAATAGGTCAAAAAGCGAAAACACTGACAGCGGTCATTTAGTGCGTTTTCCTCAAAACTTATGACCTTCTCTTAATCAAAAATGAGTATTACGCATCAAAAGTGAACAATACATGAAAACTGCGCCCTAATTAGTAGCACATTTTGAAACTAACCAGAGATCTCTAGCTTTAATATTAACGGAGATATAAGCGTTTTTAATTATTTTTTTCAAAAAATCGCTGTGACATGGACCTTTGACCTTTCGATCTGCGTAAAGATTATGCTGTAGCTCTTCCTCTCAGCTATCAGACACAAACTACTGCGAATTAATGTATACGGTTGTTAGGACGCAATGAGACTTGCAATTCTCGAGTGAAACAGACATACACGCCTTTTGGACAGGAAGACCGACAAAGAACCTAGAAACAGTGACACACTGAGGATGACGAAAATTTCTATCGGGTCAAAGAGGGCGTTATTAATGCTAGTGGGTAGTTATAAAAGAGGCACAATGCTTAGAGAAGCAGACGCGCACATGCACATTGGCGTCGGTATTTCTATTTTAGTAGTTGTGGTCAGTGTGCCAGGAAAGGCCCGGTAGGATTTACAGTGCGTTGAACGGGCAATTTGAGCTACATAGCCCGTTCAACGGGCAATTCGGCCCAATGGCACATTCAACGGGTAACATAGGTTATGTAGATTGACGGGCAATTTGGGCTATATAGCACCTTCAACGGGAATTATGGGCTATATATAGCGCCTTCAACGGGCAATTCGGGCTACATAGCGTCTTCAATGGACAATTCGGGCTATATAGCGCCTAAAACGTTAATTCGGGTTAAATAGGGCGTAGAACGGGCATTTTGGGCTGTATAGGGCGTAAAACGGCAAATTTAGGTCATATAACGCGTTGAAAGGGCAATTTGGGTTATACAGTGCGTTTAACGGGCAATTTGGACTATATGGCACATTCAACGGGTAGCATAGGCCTAATGTAGAGCAATGTGCGCGGGCAACTGCTATCTGTAGCAATGGGCGTAATCTATTACCCGATATGTACGGAATTGGTCGTAAAAGCGTGGTTGCTCTCGTGACGTCAATATGACGTCATGTGATGCACGTTCCGGCCGCTAATTTAGTGCCAAGTTTGACCTTAAACTCAGATGCATTTTGAAGTCCGCAGTGATTGTCACGGTTAAGTATTTATGGTACTATCAATTTTACCCTTTATTGAAGATGACGTCATCGTGACGTCACATGACTATAGAGATAATGTTCTAGATGGCTTCTACTTATGTTTATGTACCTAGTTATGAAGCCGGGTGACGGTAACTATTGCCAAGGTGGGTAAACAAGACGCAAGGCGAACATTACCTAGAAGTACGTTTGCTATGACGTCAGTTATGACGCACACATATCCCCTGCGCCAAAAAAGGTCGGCACGGCATAAGTTGTCCCTGAAGACTACCTGTAACGTCAAATAAACCGCACCACGTATAATAGCTGAGTAATAGCCTCCGTAAGATGTGGACGTCATGACATCATAGTCACGTCATGGCTTTACGCACGACGTCGAGAAACGCGAACGTTTCACAACGTCAACTATTTGTCACATGATCAACTCTTTCATGTTTTGCTCCATTTTGACGAGTCCTTAAATATAGCCAAAATCTTCATTGACTCATCGTTGGAGATTCGCCGAGGAGTAGTCCCACTTTGAAGCGCTCTAGCGCCCAAGCAAAGTGCGATTTGTCCATCGGAGCATACAGTGATATGTAGAGGCATCCTGTTAACCAATTGGCACAAAGATTGCAGCCCTACCATGGTTTTTTTCAGATTTTTGACAAATTTTAGAAAAAGGCTACACTCCGTATGTTTACAATGGGCCCAAATGTTCTGTTGCCATGGAAACAAAACTAGGAGATACAATTGCCGTTTTGACTTTTGGGAATTCATGAGACGTCCACTTGAAAGAATCGTGGCGATTTGGAGGCCAATCGACATAGCCGTTTGTGCGTTATGAGGCCACATACATAGGCTATATTTTCCCCATAGTAACGATAGGTATTCTTAACATGGGAATCCCCATAGAAAAATGTTTCGCCCTCTAGCGGGAAAAGTAAAATAGAAGTTTTCTTTCTTTAAGTAAGAAACAACTAGGCGGTAAAATTAGGAGTCCAATGACCCAATTCCGATCTCTTTATTCCCAGTATTAAGCGTATAGTGAATTTATTTCTTCTTTAACTGTTATATTTTTTTTGCCGTCACGTGACGTCATCGACTGTAACTTTTTTATTTTAAATGGGTAACATCGATTCCCTTAACAAACTTTTGAAGGGTGACGACGATTGAAAAATGCAAGTGGGAAAAAATGTCCTTCTACTTTTAACATACCGAAGCGGTTAATTATGACGTCATTTTGCGCGAAAACGAGTTAGACGCATCTGAAAATGATACATTATAAAGTTGTGTCCCTCACCAAGAGAAACATTTTGACGTAAGTCTCATCTCTCTACATCCCTTATTAAGCAAAGTAGAGCGTTTCTAAGTTATTTTTTATCATTGGATGACATCGACCTTGGCCTTTGACCTTTTGACCTGCGTGACGAATATGTTGTAGCCCTAGTATGTAGCTATGTGCTACTGAGTACTATCAAAGATCGCTTCAGCCATTAGGACGCCAGGGCACCTACATTTTTAGACAAATTTCTCGGTGAGACAGACAGACATACATACAAACAAACACGACCGACCGACATATGACGAAGATTGAAAATTTTCGTCATAATAAAAGACGCATGTGATCCAGCCATGACAACAATCGACGGCTTTAACAATAACAATAACAACGAGTATAAGGAGATGGTAAAATCAACAAATTGGCAATCAAAAGCCAAAGCTAGCTCACCACAAGGAGAGGAAGAAGGCAGGCCAGGGATAGGACCTGCAGGTACGGTCGTGTGCATTGGGATGTCGCGTATCGGTTTTCGTTGACATGGTCAGAAACTTCGCCGCCGGACCAGTTATCATATAAAAGTCTAATCTTAGACCACGGTTGGAGTATGGACACGACTCGGAATTGACACACGGACCCAGGGCTAAGTTAAGTATATTCGGTCTCAGCATAGAACACGGTTTCGTTTACCCGAACGTGAGAAATCATTGTATACCGCTTCTATCGCTAGTAGGCTTGTAACTTGCCAGCGCGTACCCTAAAGCCGAAGCAACTTAAGTAGTCCTACCAAATATTAAAGCAATCTGAGTTAGATTTAAAAGAATAGACAAATAGCCTACCCCATGGCTGCATTATTAAAGTTGAGACAAAACCCGTTAATGATGGATAATTCAATAAATCTATAGTCAACCCCTACATGGTTGTTGGTGTCTTGTGTTCGTTCCACGTGAGCATTTGCCATGCTGAAGATAATTATGTGTTTCAGTCTGACAACGACAGTCGGATGAGACCCCAAATGAGCACGACCATACCGGAGTCACACAACATACTCATATCTTCGAATGCTTCTGGTTCGTCGACACACTTCCTGTTACAAACAGAGCAAGGGAATGCCATGGCCGACGTCTGGGATTGCTCTTGTCACGTTTTCAGCTGACTGACACATAAGGTCGCTGGAAGGCAGGGCAAATGAGGCATTAGCCTGGTTCGTGGTAACAACGTCTTTAGGTTGGCTAAATTTCAGGCGATGTTTCAGATACCCGTGTAGCAGTTCTGGCATTATAATGGACTTCGAGGCAAAAGTTGCCTTGTACACTACATCCTCCATAAGCATTTGGTCGAACCAAATCTCCTCGCAGTGGAAATTATTGTATTTCGATGCAGTCTGGAGACAGAAGTACCCGACTGCACTTGTTGCCAACCGTTGTACTTGGACCTGATAATAATAGTCATGCGTTGCCTTCAACTCCAGTCGACCTGTCGCGGTCACGTGTAGACATGAAGCTGGTTGTTCCGCAGAGCCAGATTCCTATACTTGTAGGGTTTTTCACCAGCAGGGGCGGGTTCCGCGACACTTGCATGTGACAAGTGCGTCTGGTGAGGCAGCTGGCGCATGGTTAAAGGCGCACAAGATGACTCCACAACCCTCCACGTCCACGCATGAAAAGTGTGCCTAACCCTGACCCCAACCCAACTCTGATCGAGATCTACCCATCATGCCCCAACACTTAAGATTCTAATGATGTGGCCTTGACAGAGTGGGAAGCTCTTAATCGAAAAGCAGGTGAGGCGGCGGGTGAGAAAAGAAAAAGAAAAGAAAAAGGGCACATACCTTGGACCGCAACCCATCCCTGAGCGAGATATACCCGTCACGCCCAAAACTTAAAAGATGGTATTAACGCAACCTGGAGAAAACGGGCGGCTTTGACCCTAATGGTAGGTAATGCGGTGGGTGCAAACTAAAGAGCGTACATAACCTTGACCCGCAACCCCAACCCGTGAGTGCAATTTACCCCTATGCATAAACCCTGATGCATAAAAAGATGGTAACGATGTCGTCTTGACAAAGCTGGCGGCCCTTATTCGAAAGGCAAGTGAGGCGGCGGGCGCAAAAGAGGGTACCTAACACTGACACCAACCCAACCCGGATCGAGAGCTACCCGCCATGCCCAAACACTAAAAGATAGTAATGAGAGCGGGTGGCCCGGACTATAAAGGAATGCGAGGGGGCGGGTGCAAAAGAGGTTACCTGACCCTGACCTAACATGACCTTGAGACATCGGGATCAACAGAAAATCGGGAACCACAGTGATCAGCATGATGAGGGATTATTACATATCAGAATGATGAGAGATTGGGATCATTACATATCGCGATTATGAGAGATCGGAATGATAAGAGATCAGGTTGAATACATATTGGGATGATGAGAGATCGGGATAAGTTCAAATCGTGATGATTACATATCGGGATGATGCGAAGTCGGGATGATGAGTAATCGGACGATGACATATTGGATTGCATACATATCCGGATGATGAGAGATCGGGCAGATGAGACGTCGGGCTGGTTGCATATCTGGATGATGTGAAATAGGATTGATTACATATCGGAATGACGAGAGATCGGATTGATCACATATCAGATGATGATAGATCGGGAGGATTATATATTGGGATGATGAGATGACATATTGGGATGATGACATATCGGGATGAAGGGAGATGGTGTTCAATCCCCCGAAGTTGTAGAGACGAACTGGCAGAAAGTCGGTCCGGAACTATAGCATTTGAAATGTTGGCACAACGCATGGCATGGGATTCTTACCCGAGGCGAGGTAAGGCACGTAAAGATTGGCGAATGGCTGTAAGAGACTCTTCACGCCTCGCATGGTCTCCGGACGGCTGGTCTCCGGATGTCTGGTCTCCGGATAGCTGGTCTCCGGATGGCTGGTCTCCGGACAGCTCATCTCCCGATAGCTGTTCTCTGGATGGCGGGTCTCTCGATGACTGGTGTCCGGATGTCCTGTCTCTGGATCGCTCGTCGACCAGAGGCAGATGGATGGAGTCCCTGAAAAGCAAGGAAAATATACCATCGCAAGTGATAATGGCCGACACGGGAATAACAGCTTTTAAGGAAATAAAAAAATAATTAGCTACGATGAGTCTCCCTCAGCGACAATAAAAGGAAAAGGTCTTCTGCCCTCTCCCTTTTGTCCAGGTCTTCGATCGTCTATATGAAACAGGTTCAAACTTGCGCGAATACAACGAACTTTCCGCACGAATTCAACCGAAGGATTTTGACGCTACAGATAGTAGATTTATGTTTTTGCGCTTTCATTGCAATTAAATGCCCATTTTACTGGAACATAATTCCGTTTATATGCAAAGTGTAAACAGGGCCATAGCGTCATCGTACATATGGGAATGGGGGGGGGGGCAAGGAGGGGGGGGGTAGCCCTTTTTCCAAATCATCAAAAAAATCTTTATGCCCAGGTCATGATGAACTAAATTGAAAACGTCACGGGGCGAATAGGTGATATTGATTGGCCATTTGCCAATTCACGGTTATTTATATTAAAATTCTCAGTTCACGACTAATTAAAGTCCTTTGTCGCGCCGATCAGATAACACCCTATTCCCAGTTCACGGTGAAATGAAAAGCCCATTCCCGAGAACGGAAATTCCCCTTGCCCACGTACTACCTCCTAGTGGTCCTGCATTTCAGACCGCTATTCTGCAATAGGAAGCAAGACCCATAGCATGATTCCACCTCCCAATCCAAGTGAAGTCTGCGTAATTCACAATTCTGGAGCTATATTACCTCGTTAATTTCCAATGCTACCCATGGTGATCGTGAGTGATAGTTGGATGTTATGTCTGGCTGAAGTACTGCTTAAACTTTTACAAAAAATGTCATTCATTCTCTCTCAATGAAATTCACTCTGACTCGTAAATCAAAAGTGGCACAATCATTCTATCAACAAGATTCACTATTTTGTGTAACGGTAAACCACCTAAATGACGTCCCAGTGTGTGCAGTAAAAAGCTCAGTTTGCTTTCTTCGTATCGTAGCATCATCAAAGCATGGACCACGTGATACTCTAGGCAACAAATGTGCCTAAATATTTATAATAATTTACTGGTTCGACCATATTTATCTTGGGACGATATCTTTACTTTGCTTTTGATATCAGCCATTGCGAGGTACAATAATTGTTGTTTGGCCCAGTATATTTCATTTCATACTGGTCGCAAGGTTAAGTTATTGACTGGCTGCGAAATGGGAAGTGTAACCGTGAAAACAAATAGAAAGCACACGGTGCAGCTTGTGTATATATGTGTTGGGGTTCTGAATGAAAGCGTAAAGTGCCGATTTCGACATACGTCCCTTACATTGCATATGCCTGCTACGAAGCTTTAAATATTGGTTGAAGTTTATGAAACTACCAGAATCAAGACATGTACAAAATGCTTTTGAAATAGGAAATTTTAGGAAGCTGGATGAAAGAGGCCAAGTGGTATATGCCGCGAATATAAAATACATTTTAGCTATGCATGGGTGAGGGCATGCATGGATGCAACGATGAGTTCTTTGTCATCCAAACTGGTATATATAGTGGAATACCGTTAGATCCTGAAATGTGTCAATTATGCGACACCAATTTCGTCATTACTGCATTAGAAACTGAACATCATTATATGTAGAGATATCTGATGCGATAAAAAGAAGGAAATATATTCAGGCAAGATATTGTCCGGGGCAAATTTGAAAGCTTTTGAGTTCTAATGCAAAACACATAAAAACCGTTGATAAGCAACTTGGCAGTACAAATTTTGCTTTAAATTCGCTTAAACATGTTTACAAGTGATGCCTTCAGTACCCGTGACCCTCCGTTCTTCTGAACAAGCCAAGCAGCGGCCATGTGAAGAAAAATTGTACCATAAGTTGACGTGTGGAATAGAGTCAAAGTCAATATTCTAATGTCGGCAAAAGCATTCGCCAGGTTACGTTTCGCTAATTGCGCATCAATGGCTGGATGTACGGAGCACCATTGGTGTCGTTTTGACTGCTGACTGCTCGCTCGACAAAACAACAAATGATATATGTAACGGAAATAATAAAATAACAACCTAGGTTGTAAGATACATACTTCCAGAAGGTATTACCATACGCTTCTAACAGCGCATGTTTGCGCATTACCGTTCAGGATTTGCCGGTTAGGACATGTGGCGATGTTGCTTGAAATTAAAGGCGTCACATGGGGCTAGGGTCCGGCTAGCATCGCAAGTCGGTTGGTGCATATTAATATTTCCATGCGGTTCTGTATCCGAACACTATGCCACTATTTATGCCTATGTTTTCGTGACCGTCGGCACCTGACAGCAGGAGGATGTATGTGCATCCTTCGGTGGCCACATGTATTCGCTGCTATGCATATGTTAAAGCAGTATATTCCGTAAATTTGTGTGTTACCAACCTTCTCTCCATGTCAATTAAGTACACTCTGTCATAACTTTAAATCATGAAAGCCTGTGGGCTATCCGGAGAGAAGCAATTTGGTCACCGGAGCAGAAGTTGGTGGCCGGCTTTATATCCCTGCGCGCCTGTTCGCTGTTCGGTATATTGTGTCTGATGTCGACCGCGGCTCGCTATCACGTCCGCGCGCGATATAAATAAACCGCGAAGTTTTATGTTGAAATGTTTGTTTTACAGACTCCAAGAGATATAAAACATATGCATCAGAATTTTTGAGATACTTTTAGTCTTGATTCTAAAATGTAAAAATATCTAAGATGGGGCATGTAAGTATGTTGCTTTAACACCACCTCGGTCGATCAAGTCTGACTTTGTTACGATATGCGGTGCAAGAGTATGGTCGGATGTAAGGCTGTTATAAATGGGTTTGAGAGATTCGGCCGGCAGTATTTTAAATGCGTATAAAGTAATATAGATTATAGACGGCAGGCAAACATGGGCAACAGATGTTAAGAATATTCTTGTAAAACTCGGATTTGGACTCGTGTGGACTCAGCAGACAGTCGGAGACAACCGGGCGTTTCTCAATGAATTTAAGATCAGGCTGAAGGATACTTTAACCCAGGAGTGGTATAGAAGTGTACACGACTCCCCAAAATTAAATGTCTATGCAACATACAAAGATAAATTACAGCAGGAGAAGTACCTGTGTTGTGTCAATATAAGAAAGTTTCGCACCACTCTTGCTAAGTTCAGATGTTCTGCATCTGAACTAGTAATAGAAAAGGGAAGACACGACGGCACCCCAATAGAAAACAGACTATGTCCTAGTTGTGAAATGCGCGATACCACTGTTTTAGAGGATGAGTACCACTTTTTATTAGTCTGCCCATTATATATAGAATTTTGACGAGTGTATTTAGACCCGATGTATTGGAATCAGCCAAGATATGAAAAGTTTACGGAATAAATGGTATCGGAAGAGCAACCGACTCTCCAAAATTTGTCAATCTTTATCTATAAAGCTTTACGTAAGAGAACCGAATATGTCCAATCCAACACGTAAATGTACCCACTAAAATAATTCAAACGTGTTTACTTGAACCAGTGTTACCATGTTATATGCCATTGATGTACATGTTCTGTGGGCCTGATGGCCTTGAAACAATAAAGCTATCTATACTATAGATTATATTTACGAGCATAAGCATTACAAAACAGGCTTACCCAAGAAGACACGTTTTTATGCAATCCAGAAACATTTGTGTTATCTTGAGAAGAATAACAACACATTAACATCGCTCATTCAGGCACCAACTCATTTCTTACAATGATAGTATTAGTGATTGGAACAGCTCTTTTCACGCACAAAGATAGGCGAGTGATATCCAATCATAAGATAACGATGCGTTATCTTTGACACAAGGCAGCAGTTGTTCGGATGAAATATATGATCCGTTATTGTCACTTCCAAAAATAATGATAAAGAGTGATGGAGATAAATTTGCTAGCCTAGAGGTACGAGAAAACGTCTCAAGCAGACAGTTCTTGTCATTTAAAAAAAGTGAGGGCTAAGTTGGTAGGCTGGATCTAGGAGAAAACGTCTGAAGCAGAAACTCTCTGCCTGTCACTTTTTGTAACGAGGGTTCTGGTATATATCAGTCGTCGACTACTTGACCAGTACATTCACGCATCATTCCGGGCGGCGCTGGGCGAATTCCCAGGGCAAAGGCGGGCGGGTGTCTGCAAATCAAGGCCGGGGCCCGGTTACGCCACGAAAGAAACCGTATCCGAAAAGAGGAGTCAAAATGGTACACTGATTATGTTTCTGTACATAATGGCTAAGTATGTATGTTAAATCATCGTTTTGCGGAACATTGTGATCGATATAACCTTGTTGTTATTTTAGGTGCATTAGTTATTATTTCGTGGGCGTCAGTTATGCTTAATAACGCACAATATCTGGTAAACAGACGACAATTAGGTCACATATCTATGTTTCAACTTTGTACACTGAATATTAAATGTCTTTGCCGTCTTTATATCTTGCATCTTAATATTCATGAAAACATTTTTTAATTCTCAACAAAGGGAAGGATTCTTGTCAATCTTAATTGTGATGGAGGTCCCTTTGTTGCTGTAATTCCCCTCCTTTCTCTTGTTGGCAACTCCCGCTTTTGCTGTGGCGCCTGCATTATGGGTCCCCATGCCGGATGCCTCTTTCAACATTAGATGACCGTTAGTTTTTCCGCAATGAGTAACACATATATACATATAAGGATGCATATGTTTGACACTTAACATCGTTACATTTAAACAAAATCTTATTAGACATTGTGCCCGAATGAATAGCGCAGTCAAGAAAGGAAAGTTATTGTTAATGTGCAGGACGCCGTTGGCATCTTTTAGCATTGGAAGTTACCCTACACCCTTTTCCATTGAATTGATACTATTGTTGAAAATAACGAAAAGATGAGGACTGCTCAAAACGGGGGGATCGAAAAACCCCAATTAAAGGTGGTATACCCAATTAAACGTGGTATCGCGAATATCGCAAGGGGCACTTACGTTCCTCCGGAATGGGGTTTTCAATTCACCGTGAACTGGAAATGAGGCAAATAATTATTCGTGAACTGGGAATAGGGTATTATCCGACCGTCGTGATCAAGGATTTTCATTAATCGTGAACTGGGGAATTTAATATTAAATAACCGTGAATCGGGAAATTTATATCATGTATCCACAATTCCTACGTAAGCTCGGTGTTACCCTTCATAATTCATCGAAACCTGGGAAAGAAATTTATTCTGGCTTGTTTTGGCTGACCAGTACGGGGAGAGTGCAGATTGACCAGCACGGGAGAGGGCTGGCTGACGATAACGGGGTGAGCGCTGGCTGACCATTACGAGCTGAGTGAAGACTGGCATGGGATGGGTTCATCCCGACCTGTCCTGTCTTTTCAGTAACTGTCTGAATCACAGTTTGACTTGTCCTGTCCTGTCGAAAGTTGGCGTGGGAGGGGTTCATCCCGTCCTGTCCTGTCTCGTCAGTAACTGTCTGTAGGACAGTTTGACTTGTCATGTTATGTCAGAAGCTTGCGTGGGATAGGTTTATCCCGAAATGTCCTGTGTCGTCAGGAACTGTCTGTGGGACAGTTTGACTTGTCCTTTCCTGTCCTGTCTTGTCAGTAACTGTCTGAATGACAGTTTGACTTGTCATGTTATGTCAGAAGCTGGCATGGGATGGGTTCATCCCGACTTGTCCTGTCTCGTCAGTAACTGTCTCTAGGACAGCTTGACTTGTCTTGTCTTGTCGAAAGCTGGCGTGGGAGGGGTTCATCCCGACCTGTCTTGTCTTGTCAGTACCTGGCCCAATGACAGTTTGACTTCCTATTCTTCAGGCCGGTGGCTTCGCTGCTTTCTCCCATATTTCAACATCGGCCACTTTCGGCCACGGGAATGAAAGGGCCGTAATTTTAAGGGTAATAAAGTTATCTTTTTACTTTCTGGTTAGAACACTGTCTTTGCATGTTAATTTGCGGAAAATATGAGGTTTAAAGAAAGATGGAATGTCAATAAGTCAAATTTTGTCACTATAAAATAGTTCGCAGAAGGTCAATTAGTTTAGGGAAAATGAGTAATGATAGCTAATGTAAGCCAGTTAGACAAGTGAGGTCACAGTCAAATGTAGAAATTGTGTACCAATCAGGTGCATAAAAACGATATTTTGCAATGTTTTCTTACCCATGCCTTCGACCTTGGCAGTTACCTTTCTAGTATGTCATGTAATAATATTTTCAAAAATTGTGGAATGATGCTTTGGGCTGTTTTGACCCCCCCGCCCCCCCCCCCCCCCTGAGCCTATTACATGTGTCAGTTCGCCACTGATGTGTAACTTTCCTATTCAAGTTGGACGCCGTTTAGCAGTTTACCCTGGTAGCGGCTCCCCAGGCTATATCATAAGACGGATCCCGGATCCCAGTAGTGTGCCCCTTGTGATATGGGGATTCTACGAAAGATACGGTAACCTCAGCCTAGTAGCAGGGGTGGTGTATGCGTGCGTGTGTAGGGGAGGGGGGGGGGGGGTTGGAGGTTGAGTGGGGCGGGGGCTGTGGAGCTCCACTAGGGTAATTACCCCCTCCTCTACAGCTGAAGAGAAGCCTGATCTGCACGTGTATACCTACCGGGTGACCTACATTCGCTGCTCTCCAACTGCAAAGCAACCCGGGGGACCTTGACCTCCCAGCCCGCGCGCACGTGCTCTATGGGCTGGGCTGATCGCGCGTAACCTGATACCAGTAGACAAGCAGTCCACTTCTACCCTCTCTATTGCTAGTACCTACAACTTTCGACTTATCCGTTACAAAGTTAAAATTAAACTAAATTTGACATTCAACCCTCTGTTTACCATTTGGTTACCATATGACAAATATCACCCGAATTCCTTCTAACGTCGAAACTGACAAGTTACGCTTTGACGATAATCACAAGGATGAGGCGCGGTGTTATTCTCGAAGTGTTATGCTCCATAGGCAAATTATCTTCTATGGGTACCCTCTACTATAAAAGAGAGCAACTTTCCATGAGTACGTGCTGGTAGTTGAAACTATTTCATGCACTATTTGTGTACATGTGGTATTCTGATTGTTTTGAATAATTTATTATTGATATAAAAAGTTACAGGCGCTGCTAAAATGGACTAGTTTTCATATCAATGGATTAACTCCATCACTGTATGGGCATACACAGTTGGTGCGAGCTATATATTGTCAGCATAACCAAACGTACCGTAATATCATGATCGCTGATACAGCAGTATCCAGATACATTCACACGTTGCCGGAGCTCATCAATGAACACACTAAACAATATTGGCAGTAACACTGCCGCCTATCTGGCTACGTTAAACAGTTTAACAAAGTGCGGTGTTAGAATTCCGCAAGACAACTGCATTTTTAATATTTGTATCTGTAAGTTTTAATGCAAATATTTAACGTAAAAGCACCCCCAGGGACCCACGTTACCTATCTGGCTAGCGACACTTGCCTTCCCAACGCGCGGACCTGGCCCGGGGTCCAAAAATCTAACCCAACAGCTCGCGGCGGCCCGGGACCACGGGGCGTATTAATACGCCCCGGGGTCCAGAACATCCAGTGGATCTGTCTCCCTGACTCGCCTGTGGCCCGGGCCGTATTAATACGCCCCGGGGTCCAGACCTACAAGTGAATCAGTCCTCCCGCCTCGCCGTGGACCCGGGGCGTATTAATACGGCCCGGGCCACAGCTCGGGCATTTAAACAGCTGAGTCATCCACAGGCGGGCCTAGCCCTGGTCCCAGAAAACCAGACTACCTCCAGCATACGTGATTCCCACTTGGTAATAATTCCCATTTAAAAAAATAGAGTGTTTAGAGATCGGCGCGGGGCGGGCGCAGGCACAGTTCTAGCGGGCGCGGGCACAGTTCTTGCGGGCGCGGGGTGGGGCGGTCAGAGCGCGGGGCGGGCGCAGGGAGATAAGGGGCGCCCGCGCAGATCTCTAGTGCAGACTGACCAGTACAGGGAGAGTGCTTGCTGACCAGTACGGGGTGAGCACTGGCTGACCAGTACGGGGTGAGCGCAGGCTGACCAGGACGGCCTAAGCGCGAAAGTGACCAGTACGGGGTGGGCATTGCGTGACCAGTAGGGGGAGAGTTCAGGCTGTCCAGTACGGTTAGTAGACAGCCTGAAAAGTACGGGCAGAGTGCAGACTGAACAGTACGGGGGGACTGCAGGCTGACCAGTACGTGAAGTATGCAGGCTGTCAAAATGTTCCTGTCATTACAATATTACTGTTATAGCCATGACATATATTTATCTGTGAATTTTTATATATTAATATGCCAATTCTGGATGGTCAATTGTATAGCTTCATACAGTAGTTGTATTTCATACATGTCATACATATTTTCATGCAATATATGTAGGAGTTTCACTCTTCAGATTTATTTGACAATATATTAGATACAATCTAAAGATACCTTTGGAGTGGATAAGTAAAGAATTAATGGAAATGATTACGAGATGTGCGGCATTCAGGAATACCTGTACATGTTAATGGCTATGTAGTGTGTGTACCAAAATGGCTTTAACTTTAGGTAATACAAAAAATCATATTAATGTTTAGAAAATCTGATACTTCAAGAATAGGCTTCACACTTAAGACATTTTTGATTCAGTGTAATAGAATTTGTAACATTCAAGAATACATGGCATTGGCTTTATAGGTATATGCCACCCCTGGTTGTGTCATTTTGCTAAATTATTTATGTCATCTAGTAATTTAAACATACCTACTTTCTAGGTTTGTTGATGTTAAGTAATCATGTAAATCATACTCATATATGTTATCTCAGAATTAACTTCAGGTAAACCAAAACCGTATACCTTTGTTTACAAAGAGCAGATACTTCAACAGTAGGCTTCATAATTAAGACATTTTTGAATCAGTCTATTACAAATAACTGATAGTTGAAATTGATAGAGATAGCACTCTGCATGATGTTATGAAGGTTAAATGTTAGTAGCACTTTGTTTAGATAGCATGATATTGCTATTTAAATGGATACACACATGTACCGGCACTTAAAATTCCTATATATACTAATTAGCCCATGGCCTAGCAGTATTAAATAAAAAACTAATCATTGATATAACTAATTGGAAATATACATAGTTTATAAGTATAGTGCTAATGTTGGATTATTGAAATTTGCAACATTCCAGAATACATGGCATTGGCTTTGTAGGTCTATGTCAGCCCTCTTGATGTCAATTTGCTAAATTACGATGAAATTCTGAATATCCACATTTGTGTAATCATCAGATTTGTTTTGACAAATATAAGTTGAAATCTAATATATGATTTGATGATCTGAGTTATAAACTACATAAATAAAAGCCTATGTAAGACTTATTCTACTTAATGATTTAGATCTATATGAGCTAGCAATTGCTATATGTCTCCAAATATTTATATATAAACGTGTCAAATAGGTTCAAAAGCATGAGCAGTTCTGGTAAGAACCAGTGCAACAACTGTCTCCCAGACCAATGTTCTATATACACCGCCGAATCAGTGGCTCTAATAATGACACTTGAATATATAGAAAACTCACTACATGACAAATATATCATTCAGAAAACTCACTACATGACAAATATATCATATAGAAAATTCACTACATGGCAAATCTATCATATACTCAGATTCCCTATCATGTATAAAAGCCATAGAATATCGGAAATATGAAAATCCCTTAATACAAGATATACTTATAAAGTGCAATAATTTGATATGCAATAGGAAGGCGGTAGTTTTCTGCTTGATCCCTAGCCATATAGGCATAGACGGAAATAGTCTAGCAGACGCTGCCGCCAAAGAGGCTTTGAATGACAATGTCTTGCCAGTCCAGTGTCCATACCCAGACTTGAAGCCGTACAAACATAATATAATAAAGGAAGGTTAGCAATCGTCCTAGCATGAAAGTTCTCACAACAAATTAGAACGGCTTCAGCCTACTGTGGGTACCAAACGGCCATAAATCCGCGGTAGGCGGAGGGACGTTGTCATTCGGAGACTCCGAATTGGACATATTTACTTCACCCTTTGCTATCTCCACCTCCAGAATGTGTTCCCTGTCAGGAACCCCTGAAAGTGGAGCACAGTCTCTTGATGTGCGTTGACAAACTAGGGATGAATATCACCAAACAACAGATTTAAGACACCTGTTTAATACTGTACCTAATCAAAAGATTTTAGACTATTTTTCTGTAATAAATCATGTCCAATGCGTATAAAATCTAGTCAAATGTTTATGAGATCTAAACACATGTATTTAAAAATGGCCGCGGAAAGCAGAAAAATTGGCTTTTCCTCCGAAAAACGATTTTGTTTCAAGATTTTCTGCCTCAAGTCGTGATAGAAGTTACGTATATTTGCCCAGTAAAAAGATCAGCATCTGCCAAGATATATTTTGCAAACGTTTTTGACCGTCATTTTCAAAATGGCCGCCGAATTGAGGAAAATTGGCTTTGCCTGCGAAAACTGATTTTGTTTCAGGATTTTCTACCTCATATCGTAACAGAACGTATATTTGCTCGGTAGCATATTCTGAATCCGCCAAGATATATATTGCGCAAGTTTATGGCCACCATTTTTGGAAATGGCGGCCAAAAGATATTTAGCTGTATACTACTCAAGTCCATCACATTATTTCATACTCTTGATGTGCCAGGCAATCTAAAAAACCACAGTGGCGCCTAGTCCCTCGATTTGGTATTCAACTTCAAGATTTGAAGGCCCTGGCTCACGGACTATAAGTTATATATCAGCATGGAGGGGGGGGGGCTGGGGCATGCCTCACTCCTCTCTGCCATATATGAGAGGGGCGGGATACCTTTTCCGATGTCAGCGATGGGCATTCAGAAATTCTTAGACATATGCGTTTCCCCATTTACTGCCATTTACTGCAAATTGCTTTCCCTAATTCTTGGGGATTCGCGATTCAGAGCAGGTTTCCCCCACTTCTTCCCCATATATCACGTGTGCTGACTATGTCAACTGTTGCACACTGTTCAACACCATCGTTGTACTCACTTTTGTACTTTCACCGTTGGTTCCTTGGTCTATCAATAGTTGGGAAATATATTCCACCGGTTTTTATCTGTATCCGGATTAATATGCGCTCAAGGAACGCTGAATATTCTTGAACCGTGATACACCAGCACGTGGTGAAACCCAGTATCCAGAACGTTACTGTCCTTAAAGATGTAACCGCTGATTCACTCCGTACATATTGCACACGTTCCACCCGATGTTAGTGAACCCAACGTATGGCCTCATACACTTCGCCTGACTGGTTCCCGGTAAAAAGGTGTATGTTGGAGTACACCATACCGTCCTCACCCATCACGCCACCCCACCGCTATCTTCATGCCCTCTACACCCATCACATCACCCACCCCGCTCACCAAGCCCTCTCCACCCATCATGCCACCCCCAACCCGATCACCATACCCTCTCCACCCATCACATCACCCCACCCCGCTCACCATAGCCTCTCCACCCATCATGCCACCCCAGCCAGCTCACCATACCCTCTCCACCCATCACACCACCCCACCCCACTCACTATACCCTCAGCATCCATCACTTCACCCCACATCACTCACCATACCCTCTCCACCCATCACTCCCCTCCACACCACATCACTCACCATACCCTCCCCACTCATCACTCCACTCCACCTTGCATCACTTACCTTACCCTCTCCACCAATCGCTCCCCTCCACACCACATCACTCACCATACCCTCTCCACCCATCACCCCACCCCACATCACTCACCATACCCTCTCCACCCATCACCCCACCCCACATCACTCACCATACCCTTTCCACCGATCACTCCATCCCACAACGTTCACCGTACCCCGTGTCCGGCCTATCATGGTCCTCTCCAACATTCTCTCCGAACAATATAGGGGCAATATGGTACAATGTTCTTAGCGACCATGAGCAGAAAGAGAGTTTTCCTACTTATATGGCCATATGTTCTTATTTACTTTTAAAGGCCCAAAGGTTAGCAACTCGTCAATCGCGATGGATGGCAGTGCGTGATGCGCATAATGCACATGTGGCATGGAGGAGCTCTGTATAATAAACCTATAGCGGTACAGGCTGTGAGAGGTAAACGCCTCATTAGAATGCTGGCTACACCGCATGTCTTTTCCCTTAATAAAACATCTGGTCTACACTTACGTATATGTCTGAAGTGGCATCCATATATCAGTATTACTACCGCCCATCCTAGATCACTAGATTGAGAAACACGTTCAGACACTCTGAAATGTGTTCTTTTTAACTATGTGATGCATTATTATACTGGCAACACCACTTGAGACAGACGGTGACGCCGGGTCGACGTGATAACACTCAGCAATCTGACTTTGGTTAGCGAGACTACACAACCTACCTATTCATCTATTCAATTTCACCTCAGGGTTACATGTATAAACATGACAGCTCATACAGTAAGTGCACTGACGGAACAGTCCTAATATCCATTGGAAATAACCCTTTCATTATGGAGGTGCGAATATACAAATCGTAAGCAGGCCCTTGCAGTGAAACAATATGACATTCCATAATATGATTAGTTAAAACAGCGTGTCATCTGCACCAATATCACATTCCACTCAAGAGATTTAAAATGCACAAATGCGTCTTTTTGCCGTAGTAACTGCGAATATTATGATCTAAAGTAAGATTAGTTAAGAAGATAAAATAATTGTGATGTTGGAAATGGAGACGTATGGTGGGATAATTCCAATTTAGCTTGCCGATGGACTTGGAAGTTGAGGCGGTATTGGCAGCGCCGGTTTTTTGTTGCATACTCTTTGCTATATATACACTATGGGATGTGGGGCTTAGTGCAGATGACCGCGTGGGGACTAATAATGAACGAAGAAGTTAAGCGCTCGTGGGGTCACCCATCACTCAAACCTCACACCTGGGTCACCCATCACTCAAACCTCACACCTTGGTCACCGATCACTCAGACCTCACACCTTGGTCACCCATCACTCAGACCTCACATCTTGGCCACCCATTACTCAGACCTCACACCTTGGTCACCCATTACTCAGACCTCACAAATTGGTCACCCATCACCCAGACCTCACGCCTTGATCACCCATCACTCAGACTTCACGCCTACGTGAGCGCGATGTGGTCTTGTTATGGTGATGCGATTATGGTGTTTTGTTTTCATGCCAGTACCATTACGGTGCCGGTTTCGATGTGGGCCCTGTTTTCCATGTGAGCATCCATGTCAGTTATCCTAACCAGCGATAAGGCCAGCCTGCCCTCGACCTTTTGTGGATAACTGTGACTTGGGCTTACAAGTCAGGTGGTCTAAATTCGCCTGGCTTTTCGCCATGTGGCCATACTCGAGGATACTGCCTGTTTACTCCAACCGGACATATTGCAATATATATATATATATATATATACTTATATATAATAAAATATTTCATCCTCGCGTTGTATGTATCTACTCGCATGATATATACGGCCAATACATTAGTAACCTCAAACATCGTAATAATGCTACACACATTTGTTCTAGAAGGAAGACCATGGAAAGTGAACCGTGTTACAATGAGTCACATTACTGTACGTAGTTTAAATGTAAGGGGACAAGGAAGAGGACATACATCCTGAATTAACTCAGCAGCAAGAACGCCTCAATTTCGTGTCTACAAGATGTACTTTTTACATGAAAGCGTAGAAATCGAACTGGAGAAATAATTTGCTGCTAAATGTTATATTTTAACTCGCCTTCTTCGCAACGTTACACATGCATTTGCTAAGGAGCATCCAACACGCTTAAACAATCACTCTCGATAACACAGAAGCAAGAATTGAGATGGCAGTGTCCGTACAAGTCGTAGCAGTGTCCCCACAGGTCGTAGCAGTGTCCATACAGGTCGTAGCCGCACAGCAGTGTCTCCACAGGTTGTAGCAGTGTCCCTAGAGGTCATGGCAGCAGTGTCCCTACATGTCATGGCAGCAGTGTCCCCACCTGTCGTAGCCGTGTCCCTGCAGGTTGAAGCAGTGTCCCGACCGGTCGCAGCAGTGCCCCTGCATGTCGTAACAGTGTCCTCGCTGGCCCTATGAGTTTCCCTACAGGTCATAGCAGTGTCCCCAAAGGTCGTAGCAGTGTCCCTACAGGTCATAGCAGTGTCCCCACAGGTCGTAGCAGTGGCCCTACAGGTCATAGCAGTGTCCTCATTGGCCGTAGCTGTGGCCCCACAGGTCATGGCAGCAGTGTCCCTACAGGGCATGGCAGTGTCCCCGCAAGTCGTAACAGTGTCCTTACAGGTCGTAGCTGTGTCCGCATAGGTCGTATCGGTGTCTCCACAGGTCGTATCGGTGTTTCCACAGGTCGCAGCAGCGTCCCCATATGTCGTAACCGTGTCCCTACAGGTTGAAGCAGTGTCCCCACAGATCGTAGCAGGTAGCAGTGTCTCTGCAGGTCGTAGCAGTGTCCCTAGAGGTCGTAACAGTGTCCTCACTGGCCCCAGGAGTTTCCCTACAGGTCATAGCAGTGTCCCAACATGTCGTAGCAGTGTCCTTACAGATCGTGGCAGTGTCCCCACAGGTTTTAGCAGTGTCCCCACAGGTCGTAGCAGTGTCCCTACAGGTCGTAGCAGTGTCCCCACAGGTCGTAGCAGCGTCCTCATTGGCCGTAGATGTGTCCCCACAGGTCGTAGTTTTGTCTCTATAGGTCGTAGCAGCGTCCCTACGGGTCATAGCATTGCTCTCACTGTCCGCAGCAGTGACGTCACATGTCATAGCAGTGTCCGTACAGGTCGTAGAAGTGTTCCCACAGGTCATGGCAGTGTCCATATAGGTCGTAGCAGTGTCCTCACAGGTCGTGTCACTACAGGTCGTAGCACTGTCCCCACAGGTCGTAACTCTGTCCCCACAGGTCGTAGCAGTGTCCCTACAGGTCGTAGCAGTGTCCCTGTAGGTCGTAGCAGTGTCCCCATATGTCGTAGCGGTGTTCCTACAGGTCTCAGAAGAGTCCTCACTGATCGTAGCGCTGCCGGTACATGTCGCAGCAGTGTCCCCACAAGTCGTAACAGTGTCCTTACCGGTCGTAGCTGTGTCCCTACATGTCGTAGCAGTGTCCCCATAGGTCGTATATCGGGGTTCCCACAGGTCGCAGCAGTGTCCCTGTAGGTCGTAGCAGTGTCCTCACTGATCGTAGCAGTGCCGTTACAGGTCGCAGCAGTGTCCTCTCGGGTCGTAGCAGTGTCCCTATAGGTCTTAGCAGTGCCGGTACATGTCGCAGCAGGGTCCCCACAAGTCGTAGAAGTGGCCCAACAGGTCGCATCAGTATCCTCGTAAGTCATAGAAACATAATCGTAAGTGATACGTGACCTATTCTAAAACAGCGGTTTGTCTTAACATTGAAGAACGACCAGACGTGTGCGGATCAATCGGCACACATCGCACAGACCGCCTACCCCACAACCAACCAGGTATCTATCTTCACTAACAGTGCGAAGTGTCATATGTTGTTTTAAGGAACAGTCTTTTTTGGAGACGTGTTACATGACAAGCCTTTCTCTAAGTGACCGCGCGATATAAAGTGCCCCTCCTAGGCGCTGGGGCTGAACTAATATAAAACCAACGTGTAAGTGTGTTGTGTTTTGAGCTATTGATCGATTACGAAGATGGAACACAGTTAAACTTGTTTATGTATCACTTTTCGTTGGCGAGGCGGCGGGTTGCCAACGACCAAGGCACATATTTGGCAGCTGAGCGAGAGACGACCCTTTTAAGCCGCCCGATCCCCCCACCCACCTCAGTTAAGACTGTCAAAGCCTCTTACAGTCGTGCTCGCCAAAGACTTCTTATCTTGTCACCTCTTGAAAATCACTTGTCCACGACTATGTCAGTCAGTGACAATTAGGCCAGTAAAAGAAATGGAAAGACAGGCATCAACGCATTTAACGCCACGCGGTACTTTAATGGTAACCGACATCACTTATATATGGGGTGCGGCAGAATTCCTGCGCCGAAACCGGGTGGGGGCGGGGGGTGGGGGGGGCAGGGTCGGATCCATAAAATCTAGACAGGGGGCCGGTTTCAGGTTGGGATCGAGATATGCTGGATATGGGGGGGGGCAGTTTTGGTTTTCTTGGATGTTTTTACCTAGGTTTTTCCAAAGCTCTTGATACTCTTGATTTGTAATATTAATCCATGTACGTACATTAAGCCGAATGGCCCTTTTAGAAGAGCAAAACATGTGTTTTGGGTCCCATAAAAGCGACCCCACAGGGACACTCGACCAATTCTTGCACTCTGTTGTCAGTGGCCAATGTTGACACCAGTTCCGGGAAAAACCCATCCCGGTATACGTGTCAGAAATTGAAATTTTATCATATTATGTTACAGTTTGACAAATTAGTTTATGTGGCGAAGTTTGGCGTCTTAGACGCTGAAACTTACTGTGTAAGACCCATTTTAGTTTTCCAATCATGCGTTGTTTTGCTGCCACCATTCACGTTACAGATCTTGTCACTCAGTGGTTACCGCTGTGTCAATGCGCGTAACTGATATTTACATAAATAGTTCCAACAAACCAACCGAACTTAATAGCTATAGACCTCAATCATATGAACTCCAACTATAGAAATACAGCCACAATTTGCGAAAACAAAAGGTTCATTTTACAAATAGATACCATTTTGCCTAAAACAATATGTTCGTTAGACCTATCTCTGCCGCAGAGGCGTAATCACTTTGATGACGTCATATCTCCAAGGAAACACGTCGCGGGCAACACTTAGTTGCAGGTGCTATTGAGCGCCACTGTTAATGTTATGATTTCGACCAAATATTTAGGTGCAGTTGTGAGTATCATTGTCATCGTTAGATCTCCGTGTTGAATTAATGGCGACGTTTGAAGTTCTATTCGAGCGAGAAAATACATATGGCATTGCTTCTCGTGCGAGATGGGTTTATCTCAGCACGCATCTCCGAAATCCTGCCTTCGCCTAAAGGCTCAGGCAGGATTTTGGAGACTTGTGCTGAGATAAACCCATCTCGCACTCGACGCAATGCCATATGCATATCGTGTAAATAGTTTTGTTTTAGTATGTTCGCTCTCTGCTGTGCATTTTGTTAACTTGGGCGGAACCATTATTTCAGTTGCGACGTGTGCAACTATTGAAAAAAATTGAAGTGTTCCCTGCTGTCTAACCGCTCGAGACGGGCGGTGGCGCAGTTTTGATGACCTAACACTTGACAACGTGACTGACTACCGGAGCTCCCTACGCTACCCTCCTCCACCCTCCCTGTCCTGGCTAGCAGGGTGAGGCCCGATCACACCCGGTCTCGCTGGCTATTAGTCACCACCACAGGGCTTATTGATCCGGCAATCTACTAAAGCAATTCAATTCAATGTACTAAATCAATTCAATTCAATCTGACATATCATCATCAATCCTATTGCACCCATAATGCATGTGCAAACGTAAACATCTCTATAATATTATCTGGCTTAGCGATTGGTAATGGTATGACAACCCATATATATGATACTTAATCTTGTGATTACACGTGATTCAACTAGCTATGGGGATATAGGGATATCAGATAATTGACTAGTCCACACTTTTTCCGTACTGTATACAAGTTAAATTAATCGCCGAGCTCTCATTGTCACTGTATGGTCTTTCCTGACTTGAACACGCACTGCTATTGGCCCTATGTTTGTCTTTGGCTTATGACGCCACCACAACCGTCAGCACACCGGACATCACCGAAAACACCCATTAAAGTTGGCCGTACAATCACACCCGCCAGCTCACACATAAGACATCATCGAAAACACCCATTAAATCTGATTATACTCTCGCAAAAAATAGGACATCCTTGAAAATAGAATGAGTGAAAAATTTACCCAGTCTGTGATATTGCGAGCGATTGTATGTCGTTCACGGGTTAGTACAGTGGCGACTCGGGAAGAGAGCGAAGAGAGGTTTGCGGAGCGGCTACACCATTAGCCAGCGACGGTACGGTTAGCAGAGCCGCGACGCGGTTCGCGAGAGCTGACACGGTTGGCAAGCGGCGACCCGGTAGCGAGCGGCGTCACGGTTAGCCAGTGACACGGTTAGCAGTGCGGCGACACGGTAGCGAGAGGCGACAGGGTTAGGGAAGCAGCCCTTTCATCAACAAAGCACTTTTATAGGGATCTTCGTTTCAAAACATTCTGCCGCGTTTTGTCTCATATCGATCGCAATACTAAGGCTATGTGAACAGTTTCCAGCCAATTAATAAAATGATGCATATTACACTAAAATGAAGAATTATCATTCGCATGTAACAAAGCTGTGACATTGGCCATCGATAAGGATGGGAGCTCGTGCCGATAAGGAAGGGATATTGCGTCTGAAAAGAGGATATTTTCTGGATAAGGAAGGGATCTCGAGTCGATAAGGAGGGGATCTTGAGTCGATAAGGAAGAGATCACATGTCTAAAAAGAGGCTCTTGCGTCGATAAGGAGGGAATCACGTGTCGATGAGGAGGGAATCTCGTGTCGATGAGGAGGGAATCACGTGTCGATAAGGAGGGAATCACGTGTCGATGAGGAGGGAATCACGTGTCGATGAGGAGGGGATCACGTGTCGATAAGGAGGGGATCTGGTGTTGATAAAGAGGGGATCTCGTGTCGATAAGGATGGGATCACGTGTCGATGAGGAGGGGATCTCGTGTCGATAAGGAGGGGATCTCCTGTCGATAAGGAGGGGATCTCGTGTCGACGAGGCGGATATCTCCTGTCGATGAGGAGGGGATCTGGTGTCAATAAAGAAGGGATCTCGTGTCGATAAGGAGGGGATCTGGTGTCGACGAGGCGGATATCTCGTGTCGATGAAGAGGGGATCTGGTGTCAATAAAGAAGGGATCTCGTGTCGATGAGGAGGGGATCTGGTGTCGACGAGGCGGATATCTCGTGTCGATGAGGAGGGGATCTGGTGTCAATAAAGAAGGGATCTCGTGTCGATAAGGAGGGGATCTGGTGTCGACGTGGCGGATATCTCGGGTCGATGAGGTGGGGATCTCGTGTCGATGAGGATGGGATCTTGTGTCGATAAGGAGGGGATCTGGTGTCGACGAGGCGGATATCTCGTGTCGATGAGAAGGGGATCTGGTGTCAATAAAGAAGGGATCTCGTGTCGATGAGGAGGGGATCTGGTGTTGATAAAGAGGGGATCTCGTGTCGATAAGGAGGGGATCTGGTGTCAATAAAGAAGGGATCTCGTGTCGATGAGGAGGGGATCTGGTGTCAATAAAGAGGGGATCTCGTGTCGATAAGAGGGGGATCTCGCGTCAATAATAAAGGGATCTCGATTGGATGAGGAGGGATCTCGTGTCGATAAAGA
Source organism: Arenicola marina (assembly GCA_964019135.1). Taxonomy (NCBI): domain Eukaryota; kingdom Metazoa; phylum Annelida; class Polychaeta; family Arenicolidae; genus Arenicola; species Arenicola marina. Next base: position 35,628,986 of record OZ025253.1, on the reverse strand, counting down.
AGGGATTTCGTGTGGATGTGGATGGGATATCGTGCCAATAAAGAAGGGATCTCGTGTCGATAAGCAGGGGATCTCGTGTCGATGAGGAAGGGATCTTGTGTCGACAAGGAGGGGATCTCGTGTCAATAAGGAGGGGTTCTGGTGTCGACGAGGCGGAAATCTCGTGTCGATGAGGAGGGGATCTCGTGTCGATAAAGAAGGGATCTCGTGTGAATGTGGATGGGATATCGTGCCAATAAAGCAGGGGATCTCGTGTCGATGAGGAAGGGATCTTGTGTCGACAAGGAGGGGATCTCGTGTCAATAAGGAGGGGTTCTGGTGTCGACGAGGCGGATATCTCGTGTCGATGAGGAGGGGATCTGGTGTCGATAAGGAGGGGATCTCGTGTCGATCAGGAGGGGATCTGGTGTTGATAAAGAGGGGATCTCGTGTCGATAAGGATGGGATCACGTGTCGATGAGGAGGGGATCTCGTGTCGATAAGGAGGGGATCTCCTGTCGATAAGGAGGGGATCTCGTGTCGACGAGGCGGATATCTCGTGTCGATGAGGAGGGGATCTGGTGTCAATAAAGAAGGGATCTCGTGTCGATAAGGAGGGGATCTGGTGTCGACGAGGCGGATATCTCGTGTCGATGAAGAGGGGATCTGGTGTCAATAAAGAAGGGATCTCGTGTCGATAAGAGGGGGATCTCGCGTCAATAATAAAGGGATCTCGATTGGATGAGGAGGGGATCTCTTGTCGATAAAGAAGGGATTTCGTGTGGATGTGGATGGGATATCGTGCCAATAAAGAAGGGATCTCGTGTCGATAAGCAGGGGATCTCGTGTCGATGAGGAAGGGATCTTGTGTCGACAAGGAGGGGATGTCGTGTCAATAAGGAGGGGTTCTGGTGTCGACGAGGCGGATATCTCGTGTCGATGAGGAGGGGATCTGGTGTCAATAAAGAAGGGATCTCGTGTCGATGAGGAAGGGATCTTGTGTTGATAAAGAGGGGATCTCGTGTCGATAAGGATGGGATCACGTGTCGATGAGGAGGGGATCTCGTGTCGATAAGGAGGGGATCTGGTGTCGACGAGGCGGATATCTCGTGTCGATGAGGAGGGGATCTGGTGTCAATAAAGAAGGGATCTCGTGTCGATCAGGAGGGGATCTCGTGTCGATGAGGATGGGATCTTGTGTCGATAAGGAGGGGATCTGGTGTCGACGAGGCGGATATCTCGTGTCGATGAGGAGGGGATCTGGTGTCAATAAAGAAGGGATCTCGTGTCGATAAGGAGGGGATCTGGTGTCGACGAAGCGGATATCTCGGGTCGATGAGGTGGGGATCTCGTGTCGATGAGGATGGGATCTTGTGTCGATTAGGAGGGGATCTCGTGTCGATAAGGAGGGGATCTGGTGTCGACGAGGCATATATCTCGTGTCGATGAGAAGGGGATCTGGTGTCAATAAAGAAGGGATCTCGTGTCGATGAGGAGGGGATCTGGTGTTGATAAAGAGGGGATCTCTTGTCGATAAGGAGGGGATCTGGTGTCGACGAGGCGGATATTTCGTGTCGATGAGGAGGGGATCTGGTGTTGATAAAGAGGGGATCTCGTGTCGATAAGGAGGGGATCTGGTGTCGACGAGGCGGATATTTCGTGTCGATGAGGAGGGGATCTGGTGTCAATAAAGAAGGGATCTCGTGTCGATAAGGAGGGGATCTGGTGTCGACGAGGCGGATATCTCGTGTCGATGAGGAGGGGATCTGGTGTCAATAAAGAAGGGATCTCGTGTCGATAAGAGGGGGATCTCGCGTCAATAATAAAGGGATCTCGATTGGATGAGGAGGGGATCTCGTGTCGATAAAGAAGGGATTTCGTGTGGATGTGGATGGGATATCGTGCCAATAAAGAAGGGATCTCGTGTCGATAAGCAGGGGATCTCGTGTCGATGAGGAAGGGATCTTGTGTCGACAAGGAGGGGATCTCGTGTCAATAAGTAGGGGTTCTGGTGTCGACGAGGCGGAAATCTCGTGTCGATGAGGAGGGGATCTCGTGTCGATAAAGAAGGGATCTCGTGTGAATGTGGATGGGATATCGTGCCAATAAAGCAGGGGATCTCGTGTCGATGAGGAAGGGATCTTGTGTCGACAAGGAGGGGATCTCGTGTCAATAAGGAGGGGTTCTGGTGTCGACGAGGCCGATATCTCGTGTCGATGAGGAGGGGATCTGGTGTCGATAAGGAGGGGATCTCGTGTCGATGAGGAGGGGATCTGGTGTTGATAAAGAGGGGATCTCGTGTCGATAAGGAGGGGATCTGGTGTCGACGAGGCGGATATCTCGTGTCGATGAGGAGGGGATCTGGTGTCAATAAAGAAGGGATCTCGTGTCGATAAGAGGGGGATCTCGCGTCAATAATAAAGGGATCTCGATTGGATGAGGAGGGGATCTCGTGTCGATAAAGAAGGGATTTCGTGTGGATGTGGATGGGATACCGTGCCAATAAAGAAGGGATCTCGTGTCGATAAGCAGGGGATCTCGTGTCGATGAGGAAGGGATCTTGTGTCGACAAGGAGGGGATCTCGTGTCAATAAGGAGGGGTTCTGGTGTCGACGAGGCGGAAATCTCGTGTCGATGAGGAGGGGATCTCGTGTCGATAAAGAAGGGATCTCGTGTGAATGTGGATGGGATATCGTGCCAATAAAGCAGGGGATCTCGTGTCGATGAGGAAGGGATCTTGTGTCGACAAGGAGGGGATCTCGTGTCAATAAGGTGGGGTTCTGGTGTCGACGAGGCGGATATCTCGTGCCGATGAGGAGGGGATCTGGTGTCGATAAGGAGGGGATCTCGTGTCGATGAGGAGGGGATCTGGTGTTGATAAAGAGGGGATCTCGTGTCGATAAGGATGGGATCTCGTGTCGATAAGGAGGGGATCTCCTGTCGATAAGGAGGGGATCTCGTGTCGACGAGGCGGATATCTCGTGTCGATGAGGAGGGGATCTGGTGTCAATAAAGAAGGGATCTCGTGTCGATAAGGAGGGGATCTGGTGTCGACGAGGCGGATATCTCGTGTCGATGAAGAGGGGATCTGGTGTCAATAAAGAAGGGATCTCGTGTCGATAAGAGGGGGATCTCGCGTCAATAATAAAGGGATCTCGATTGGATGAGGAGGGGATCTCGTGTCGATAAAGAAGGGATTTCGTGTGGATGTGGATGGGATATCGTGCCAATAAAGAAGGGATCTCGTGTCGATAAGCAGGGGATCTCGTGTCGATGAGGAAGGGATCTTGTGTCGACAAGGAGGGGATCTCGTGTCAATAAGGAGGGGTTCTGGTCTCGACGAGGCGGATATCTCGTGTCGATGAGGAGGGGATCTGGTGTCAATAAAGAAGGGATCTCGTGTCGATGAGGAAGGGATCTTGTGTTGATAAAGAGGGGATCTCGTGTCGATAAGGATGGGATCACGTGTCGATGAGGAGGGGATCTCGTGTCGATAAGGAGGGGATCTGGTGTCGACGAGGCGGATATCTCGTGTCGATGAGGAGGGGATCTGGTGTCAATAAAGAAGGGATCTTGTGTCGATAAGGAGGGGATCTGGTGTCGACGAGGCGGATATCTCGTGTCGATGAGGAGCGGATCTGGTGTCAATAAAGAAGGGATCTCGTGTCGATAAGGAGGGGATCTGGTGTCGACGAGGCGGATATCTCGGGTCGATGAGGTGGGGATCTCGTGTCGATGAGGATGGGATCTTGTGTCGATAAGGAGGGGATCTCGTGTCGATAAGGAGGGGATCTGGTGTCGACGAGGCGGATATCTCGTGTCGATGAGAAGGGGATCTGGTGTCAATAAAGAAGGGATCTCGTGTCGATGAGGAGGGGATCTGGTGTTGATAAAGAGGAGATCTCGTGTCGATAAGGAGGGGATCTGGTGTCGACGAGGCGGATATTTCGTGTCGATGAGGAGGGGATCTGGTGTCAATAAAGAAGGGATCTCGTGTCGATAAGGAGGGGATCTGGTGTCGACGAGGCGGATATCTCGTGTCGATGAGGAGGGGATCTGGTGTCAATAAAGAAGGGATCTCGTGTCGATAAGAGGGGGATCTCGCGTCAATAATAAAGGGATCTCGATTGGATGAGGAGGGGATCTCGTGTCGATAAAGAAGGGATTTCGTGTGGATGTGGATGAGATATCGTACCAATAAAGAAGGGATCTCGTGTCGATAAGCAGGGGATCTCGTGTCGATGAGGAAGGGATCTTGTGTCGACAAGGAGGGGATCTCGTGTCAATAAGGAGGGGTTCTGGTGTCGACGAGGCGGATATCTCGTGTCGATGAGGAGGGGATCTGGTGTCAATAAAGAAGGGATCTCGTGTCGATGAGGAGGGGATCTTGTGTTGATAAAGAGGGGATCTCGTGTCGATAAGGATGGGATCACGTGTCGTTGAGGAGGATATCTCGTGTCTATGAGGAGGGGATCTGGTGTCAATAAAGAAGGGATCTCGTGTCGATAAGGAGGGGATCTCGTGTCGATGAGGATGGGATCTTGTGTCGATAAGGAGGGGATCTGGTGTCGACGAGGCGGATATCTCGTGTCGATGAGGATGGGATCTTGTGTCGATAAGGAGGGGATCTGGTGTCGACGAGGCGGATATCTCGTGTCGATGAGGAGGGTATCTGGTGTCAATAAAGAAGGGATCTCGTGTCGATAAGGAGGGGATCTGGTGTCGATAAGGAGGGGATCTGGTGTCGACGAGGCGGATATCTCGTGTCGATGAGGAGGGTATCTGGTGTCAATAAAGAAGGGATCTCGTGTCGATAAGGAGGGGATCTGGTGTCGACGAGGCGGATATCTCGTGTGGATGTGGATGGGATATCGTGCCAATAAAGAAGGGATCTCGTGTCGATAAGCAGGGGATCTCGTGTCGATGAGGAGGGGATCTCGTGTCGATAAGGAGGGGATCCCGCGTCAATAAGAAGGGATCTCGCGTGGATGAGGAGGAGACCTCGTGTCAGTAAGGAGGGGACCGCGTGTCGACGAGGAAGGGACCTCGTGTAGATAAGGAGGGGATCTTGCGTCAATAAAGAAGGGATCTCGTGTGGATGAGGATGGCATCTCGTGTCGATAAGGAGGGGATCTGGCCTAAATAAAGTAGGGGTCTCATGTGGATGAGGAGGGGATCTCGTGTCCATAAGGAGGGGATCTCGTCTCGATCAGGAGAGAGTCTCGTGTCGATAAGGAGGGGATCTCGTGTCAATAAAGAAGCGATCTCTTGTCGATAAGGAGGGGATCTCGCGTCAATAAAGAAGGGATCTCGTGTGGATCTGGATGGGATCCCGTGTCTATAAAGAAGACGTCTCGTGTGGATGAGGAGAGGATCTCGAGTCGATAAGCAGGAGATCTCGTGTCGATGATAAGGGGGATATCGTGTCGATCAGGAGGGGATCTCGCGTCAATAAAGAAGGTATCTCGTGTGGATGAGGAGGGGATCTCGTGTCGATAAGGAGGGGATCTCTTGTCAATAAAGAAGGGATCTCGTGTTGATAAGGAGGGGATCTCGCGTCAATAAAGAAACGATCTCGTGTAGATAAGGAGGGGATCTTGCGTCAATAAAGAAGGGATCTCGTGTGGATGAGGATGGCATCTCGTGTCGATAAGGAGGGGTTCTCGTGTCGATAAAGAAGGGATCTCATGTGGATGAGGAGGGGATCTCGTGTCGATAAGGAGGAGATCTCGTGTCAATAAAGAAGGGATCACATGTGGATGAGGAGGGGATCTCGTGTCCATAAGGAAGAGATCTCGTCTCGATCAGGAGAGAGTCTCGTGTCGATAAGGAGGGGATCTCGCGTCAATAAAGAAGGGATCTCGTGTGGATGTGGATGGGATCTCGTGCCATTAAAGAAGGAATCTCCTGTGGATGAGGAGAGGATCTCGTGTCGATGAGGAGGGGATCTCGCGTCGATAAGCAGTCGATCTCGTGTCGATGAGGAGGGGACCTCGTGTCGATAAGGAGGGGATATCGCGTCAATAAGAGGGGATCTCGCGTGGACGAGGAGGGGACCTCGTATCGATAAGAAGGGGATCTCACGTCAATAAAGAAAGGTTCTCGTGTCGATAAGGATGGGATCTGGTCTCGATCAGGAGAGAATCTCGTGTCGATGAGGGAGGGGATCTCGTGTGGACGCGGAGGAGATTTCGTGTCAATAAATTTGACCAAATCCTTCCTCTCACACCACGCGGCCCCCTCCTTCCTCTCACACCACGGCGGCCTCCTTCTTCCTCTCACACCATGGCGGCCCTCTCTCACACCACTGCGCCCCCCTCCTTCCTCTCAAACCACGCGGCTCCCTTCTTCCTCTCACACCACGGCGGCCCCCTCCTTCCTCTCACACCATGGCGGCCCTCTCTCACACCACGGCGACCCCCTCCTTCCTCTCACACGACGACGGCTCCCTGCTTCCTCTCACACCATAGCGGCCCCCTCCTTCCTCTCACACCACGGCGGCCCCCTCCTTCCTCTCACACCATGGCGGTCCTTTCTCACACCACGGCGACCCCCTCCTTCCTCTCACACGACGACGGCTCCCTGCTTCCTCTCACACCATGGCGGCCCCCTCCTTCCTCTCACACCACGGCGGCCCCCTCCTTCCTATCACACCACGGCGGCCCTCTCTCACACCACTGCGGTCACCTCCTTCCTCTCACAGCACGCGGCCCCCTCCTTCCTCTAACACCACGGCGGCCCCCTCCTTCCTCTCACACCACGGCGGCCCGCTCCTTCCTCTCACAAAACGGCGACCCTCTCTCCCACCACGGCGGCCCCCTTCTTCCTCTCACATCACGCGGCCCCCTCCTTCGTCTCACACCAAAGAAATATTATCTCTCATTCGTTAATGTTCTCATTTGTAACCAGCGGTAGAATTTAAGCAGGGGAACATGGGGCAAAATGACCCATCGGGGTCATATGACCCACCACAATATCGCGCAATTGCGATATTGCCACCTGTGTTGAAGAGTTATAGTATTAGAATTAGGTTAAATACGGTTTGGGCGTGGTCTAAAACATATAAATCGACATCAAAATCATTAAAGCCGGACTACTCAGTCCACTTTAACGGCGAAAACGGTAAAAATAGCGGCCATCTTGAAAAATGACCGCCATTTTGGATTTTTAAGTGGCTAACGGCCTTTTTTGGAAAACTAGTCGCAGAAGAACGTCTATGCCCAATTTGGTCTCACAATGTGAACGATTCCGCTGAAAAAAACACCCTTATCTGCTCCACTACAATGCAACGCAACGATCTGAAGATGCCAAGTCGGGATTTTAAATCAACCCGCCACGAATACGCAAATATGACTTCATATTATAATTTTCTTCCCTTTGGCGGTCTCGGTCGCCTTCTGATTGGAAACACTAAAACGACATAAACTTCGGGAAAATAAATTCATCCATAGCGGTGCTATACAAATTCGACGCGCCCTCTAGCGGTATATATAATTTGTACACTTTTGTACAGAAATATATTCTTCCCAAGCCGCAAAATATCACCGGAAAATCGAATTATAGCAATGTTTACTTGCGAGGTAGTACCTCACAGGAAAGGGTACCTCACAAGCATATAATATAGACATAGGGTACCTCGCAAGTCAGGAAATACGGCGATATATATATATATGCCTTTACTATTGCTCTCTCCCACTTTCAAGCTCCCCCCCCCCCCGCACTATCTGCACCGTTCCTTGTCTCCCCACGACCCATACATCAACCCCGCCCGCGGTCTGCCCCCACTCCTTCTCCCTCTCACTCCCTCTCCCTCCTACCTCTTTTCGCATAACCCTCTCTCCCTAACTATGTCGGTATAAATCCACTCACTGCTATATCTCTTTGCCTCTCCACATCGCACCCCTATACCCCTCGTCTCTTCAAATCAGCTTCAGACGCTAACGAAACCTCTCAATATTTACACTATACAACACACGTCACTGGTGGAGTTCGTCGCACAGTCCACATGCCGTTACATGTATAATGGTTCTGGCAGTTCTCTCATCAGATCCCGGATGTTGAGGTGTGTCGGCACATTAACCTACACGTCCCACACCTGTGGAGGTGACGATAAACAAGTAGTATGTTTGCCAAATTTACCGGAATGCCTCTAGTTCTTTTTTATTTATTTTTTCGATTTCCCACAGGCTGGTTTCCGAGATTTCAGATGCCGCTTGGTATTTAGGGACATGGATAAGATAAGATAAGATAAAGTTTCATTTAACGTCGGTATGTAAAAGTCAACAATACACATTAGCACACGTGCTATTGACCGATAAGGATAAAATGACATGAGCGGATGAGATATATATACATATGACAATGAAAATATAACAACCTTTGCATCTCATAAAACCTTACCCATTAGCTATGTTACATAATGTGCACGAATTACAGTGACACAAGAACACATTCGAGGTTGACAGCGTTGTTTTAAATTCCTTGGCAGATTTGGCTAACTTCGTATCCTTGTTGAGTATGTTCCATAGCTTGCTACCTTGATACTTCAATGAATTATGGCCATCAGCTGTTGTCTTAACGCGTGGCATACATATATGTGGCCCATTTTTTAAAATGTAATTGTTTTCCTTCACGTTAGACATGTCCTGAAGATAACCAGGCCCAATCTTGTTGATACTCTTGTAAACTTCTAATGATATGCAGCGCAATCGTTCAACATATAGCAATGGTCTACCTGCTCTCTTCCTCAACTCTGCGTATTCTGATATTCTAAAGTCATTAAACACATACCTCAATGCCCGCTCCTGTATCTTTTCAATCTTACGCATATTTTTCATATCACAAAAATGCCATACAACGGGACAATAATTAAAATGTGAAAGAATAAAAGCATGAAATAACGTAAGTTGGCTATCAACATCCATTAATTTAGAAACTCTAGCTAAAACATTGAGACTTTTTCCAGCCTTCTTGCATAAACTTGATATATGGTTGCCGAAAGTTAACCTAGCGTCCAGTTGAATACCTAGTAATGTTACTTCCTGTTGTGCTGCCAGGTTCTGTTCCAGAAATCGAAAACGATCTGTGCTGACTTAATTCGTTTCTCTTTTCAAACACGATTGCCTGGTACTTACTTGGGTTAGCTTTCATGTAATTGTCGACGAACCAAGTTGTTATCTCCGATAACGCCTTCTCTAGAGTTACTTTAACCTTGTTAAACTCCTTACCTTGAGCCGCCACAGTATTATCATCAGCATAATTGTACTTATCGGTACTCCGTGCGGTGGATACAAGCAGGTCATTCGTAAATACATTATACAGATGTGGACCCAAAACAGATCCCTGTGGTTCTCCTTTCTTGAGGGTAAGCCACTCGCTCCGATTATGTCCTAGTTTTACCCTCTGTTCGCGGTTCGTAAGATAGCTTGCAACTAGCGTACATGATTGTTTACTTATGCCATAAGCGTTCATCTTGGTAATCAATAATGTATGTGGAAGACAATTGAATGCCTTTGAGAGATCCATTAGTATAGCTCCCATAACTTGATTATTATCTAATGCATTTTTGGAGTCTTCAACTAAGCGCATCAGTAGGCTTTGACAACTGTGTCTCTTTCTAAACCCAGATAGTCCGGGTGATAACCTGGGTTCCATAAAGGATATAAGCTGGTCACACAATATTGTTTCATATATCTTGTAGATACAGGGGAGAACACTTACTGGCCTGCAGTTTTCTATATTTAAGTTGTCCTTCTTCTTGAAAATTGGTGTGACTTCAGCGTATTTTAGTTTTTTTGGAAAAGTATTACAATTAATCGTCATATTTAACACATACCTTAATGGCTCACACAGGATGGCAGCGACCAGCTTGATAAGCTTCGGAGTTATCTTGTCGTAGCCACTAGCCTTCGACACGTCAATGCCTTTAAGTGCATTGTATATTTCGTGGCTACTTACTGCCCGAAAGTTAAAAGTTTCCGTTATACCTTGGTTACCTTCCTTTATAGCCATAACGGATTTATGGTCTTTGGGATAAAGAAGGGTTTCGTTTATTGGTTGATCATCTGGTATGTCATCTTGTTGGCCTATGTCTTTGGCAACGTCTATGAAATATTGATTAAATATGTCACTTACCTTTGATGGATCTGATATTATTTCGTCACGCTCTTTCAGTAACACGTTTCCGCTGCTTGCGTTTTTTCTTGATATCAGTGGTTTTACAACTTTCCAGAATTCCTTCCCGTTAGTCGTAGCTTCGCTACATTTCCCCTTTATGCACTTTTGCATGCTTACTTTCCGAAGACGTCCTATGAGATTCCTTTGCTTTCTGTATTTTTCCCAATTCTCTTGGCTACTCAATTGCTCGTACTTCCGCCTCAGCATATTTTTTACATTTATGGCTTTGCGAAGATGGCTATTCATATATGGCACACAGTTATTCTTAACTACCCGTTGCTTAGTTGGTGCATGTCTTTCAACGACCTCTTTGATCAATGTGCTACAAAACCAATATGAATCATCAACATCTTCAAAGACTTCACCTACATGAAAAGGTACCGATGCTAGATCGTCTTTGTATTTAATCTCATCAAAATGTTTAAAGCTTCGATAATAGACGCGTTTCTGCTGCCTAATGGGAACTTTTATTTTCGTTGCTACGCAAACCATATGGTGAAAATTGCTGAGGCCCGTATCTATACATGATACATCTCGTAAGCGCTTCGACACATTTGTAATCACAACATCAATTAAGGTCGGTATTTTACCTTTGAAACAAGTTGGTGACTTAACGATATTTTTAGTACCATAGACCTCTAATACGTCATTCAGACAATGTTTATGATTTAACATGTTTGCATTTAAATCTCCCAACAGTACAAGGTTAACCTGTTCAGCAGCGATTGCATTCAGAAGGCTATCGATCTTTGTCACAAGTAATGCGTTTTTTACCTTCGGCTGCTTGTATACACTGAGAAAGAGCCACTTTTCAGCATTCAACGTCACTTCTATTGCCAGGGATTCGATACGCCCCTTCTCGTCTTCATTAATTTATATATCCTTGCGCCGCCGGTGTGGTATATCGTCTCTTACCTGCACCATTATGCCTCCAGAGCTGTCTGTATTATCATTTCGGTGGACCTTGTACCCATTTAAGGTAAATTGGCCTGCCGGAAAGCTATCGTCTAACTTAGTCTCTTGAATGAACAAGACATCTAATGCGCCTTTTCCCAGTGCTTGGCTAAGCGGTCCAAACTTATGTTGTACGCTGTTTATGTTAGTGTGGGCTATCTTGAGATTTTTTACATTTCTCTGATGAAAAGGCGCGAGCCCAAATAACTCTTCATCTTCGTTGGCTTCGATCGCTGCCACTAAATTCTCCTGTCGTTCACTTACCTTTTCATGATTGCGGCAGTCCTGGACAGATGTGGGGTCGTACCTTACCTCATTATTCTTGGGTGTAGCTATTATGTCGGTAGGGGCACATGTATGATCCTCATTCATCATAAAAGGCTGATCAGGCCGGTATCTTACACTATCTGCAACACGGCTTAAAATATCTTTTGACTCTTTTACCTTGCATGGTATCGTTAAAACATCACGTGACATGTCATCTTCCATAAAACAGAGCTCATCATTACAATGTACAACATCTGTGTCGGTTAGATCGCTTAAAATATGGGCTTTACTGCTTAGTTGCCCAGTAAAATCACATTGACAGCTCCCATCATTCATAAAATGTAAATCAGACTTGCTACATAATATTAAATCGTCAGTGGAGCCATCACTTAACATATCGGCCATTCCTCCATTGCCGAATACCTATTTACAAAACTTGGCCTTGTGGCCCGAGCGACCACAAGTGTAACAAGTGACGTAGTGTCCATGTCGGCAGTTGTCGGTCACATGTCCTTCCTCCGCGCAGTAGTAACACCTAGGCTGGTCGTTCGTCTCCTCTGTCGCGCGGGATCTGTCTGTCACCTCTCGTCGGGCTCAGTGCCGTCGCTCTACATGTGTCCACTCGCCTCCGTCACGGTGCCGTCCCTCTACCTGCGTCCTCTCGCCTCCGTCACAGTGCCGTCGCTGTCCCCGCGTCCACTCGCCTCCGTCACGGTGCCGTCGCTGAACCTGGGTCCAGTCGTCTACGTCACGGTCCCGTTCTCCGCGGTCGGCGATGCGATACGCAGGTCTCCTGTCTACTGTCGCGTTATGTCGTCGTCCTGGTCCCGTCGCCGGTCCGTCCTGATCCGTCCGGCTGCGTCCACGTCCGTCGTGGTCCTTGGGGTTATTACGGGGTCGGGTACAGACGTCTTTGTCCAGATGTCAACAATTAAATTTGACAACCACTGAAGTTATATTTTTCTTACCTAAATATTAATAGTTTGAAACAAGGATCCATTGACCATGTACGCCGACCTAAAATTATTTAAAGCAAGAATCTCAACCTTTCTCAATTATAAGCATTCCTCTTTGTTTCTCCAAGGCCAGCCTTTTGTAACACGATGCGATATGTGGCGCCGCCTAACGCGAGATTGAAAGCGCGCCATCTAGCGAGAGATTGAATGTGTTGTGATGTCATGTGATTGGTTGTTGGGATGCTGGATTAAGACGCCGGTAAAATAAATAAGATTGACAAATTAAAGCGTCTTATCTCTCTCGCGAACACAAAACAGACAGAGGGGTGTTGTAGAGGCAACGCTAGCAAAGCAGCAAAGTCATTAGTGTCGCTGTCATCAGAAAAGCAGTACAGTCATCATCAGATTGACGCTGTCAGTAGTAACACTCTCATCAGCTAAGCGTTGCTGTCAGCAGCAGAGTGTCGCTGTCATCAGTGTCGCTGTCAAGATGGTCGCTGTTATCAGTGTCGCTATCATCAGTGTCGCTGTTATCAGTGTCGATGTCACTAAGGATACGGCGGTATGGTTGGCGGAAACGCAGTTGTACCTTGTAATTGGGCTCTGTGGTATATTTAAAGCCCTTATAATCGATCCATCAATTAGTCTTGCGTTCTCCGGTCTAATCCCGCCCTCTACGCGATCTCGTATCGGTTCATCTTACACGAACCCTCAACACACAAAATGTTCAGCTAAAACTTAACATTGAGTAATAATGTGACACTTTGCCTTGGCCACCACTTTTAAATTTGCTGATTTTCAGTGTGGACGTAGTGGAACGTTATGATTCTGTGTTGCAGAATCAAGAGGGTCATTTCTCATGGGTCCTCTATGTTTTTACGCCAAGCAGTGGCGAATAGCGAACGTAGTTTCTTTAAATAATATAATTAAGAGTACACAATTGAACTACCATATGCATCTCTGCATAAATGTGATGTAAAACCGCTCGTTATGTTCTGCCGAGACGTACATACTTTAAAAATCTGCGATATATAACTGCCTCAGTGTCTTAGTGCTCCGTGATAGGAATGATATTTAACTTTTTCACCATTTGCGACCATATTGATGTTAAATCATAATGTACCCATGAACGACTTATTTTGTCGCTTAAAGCCATATACTTACATGCGCCATCTTAGAGTTTTTGCAATTAAGAATCAAGACTAAAAATATATCAGAATTATGATGCATGTATTATTTATCTCTTTGAGGCTATAAAACTACAATTTCAACGTAAAATTACGGCGCGGTTTATTTATATCACGCGCGGACGTGCTAGCGAGCCGCTGTCGACATCACATAGAATACCGAAATGACCTCGATTAGAAGCGTCCAGCCATGATTACGAATTGTGCCATATATTCATTTTTGAGCAGTACCGAAATAATTAAGCTACTTACTTGCTAAATATACAATTCACAGTTTGTACTGTATAACATGTCCAGCAAACAAACTTATGTGTTGTGCTGGTCACAACGATGGTTTTATTATTATATGACACATCCAAGACAAAACACATAATTGAAAACTTTACATTATTTTATTAATTGTATATACAGTAATATGTGATATAAGACAAGTATAGGCCCTTGCATATTATTTCATTCGCGTTTCTACAACAGTAACCACGTACTACATAAAAATATGTGCATACACGCCCACCACTTACATGCATCCCACATATTACATACCAATTACAGTAACTGGACTAGTTTGCAGTCATGTGACGGTCAGAGTCAGTCAAAGCTAACGAGTTAACCCCCTCCCCCCAAAACAAAAAAAACCCAACACATCCACTAACGTGCCAATTAAGTCTAACATGCGCTAAAAATAAACGCAACAATCCCCAAACCTAAGTTGTCCTCACACACAAATATGAGTCTGATTAGAGGCAGTAAAAGGAAACAAAGTTCGAACCCATACAACTTAAAAAGGTAAGCAAACCGCCGCCAACTTACTATGCATATCTTCCATCCCCCCCCCCCCCCGCTCCCGCTACACCTACTACCTCCCTAACTATACCTACCATCTAATTCTAAAGCCCTATGTACGTTACAGCCACTCTCTACACCCACCTTCCTCAGTGGCATAATGTAACTAAAGGCAGTATTAAAGCCATGAAGTAACACCTACTGAACTTCAAAGAGTAAGGAAACCACCGCCATGACGAGGTCTCATACCAGTAACCGTTAAGTAAACCTTAAAGTGAGGTCCCCTACCTCCTCCAAGTCATTCTTCCCTACACCTACCATCCGCTCCCACTCCCCCCCCCCCCCCCACTCCACCTCCCACCCACCCAACTAACCCCAGTCACGCGATGTAAACAAGCTGCCGCCATTTTGTGAATTCACCTGTTGGGGTCACGTAATACGACACCCGTGACGTGGTTGGTGTGTCAGTGATCACGTGACCTGAGCGACATCACAGAGTGGACGGCAGACCTCTGTGTGACAGTTACGGAGGGATTTGGGACGCAAGTACCAGGCAGGATACTGTGACCGGGTCCTGGCGCTGTGTTCTATATCACTTGTGTCCAACCACGCTCCCAGCCCTGACCGCGGATCAATGTCCCCCACCCCTTCACCACTCAATAGGGGGTGGCGGACAACACGCCGTGTCTCCAAGTGAGTCGCCAAGACCCTCATGTAATGACCCACCTCTCCCCGTGCCACCCTCTCACTTCCTTCCGCCCCGCCCTCCACCAAGTCACGCAGGACGAGGAATTTGAGGACGACGGAGTTGACCTCAAGTTGGGGTGAGAGTGGCACCCCCACAGCCTCCCCCACAGCTGGGTGGAGGAGGGGGGCAATGTGCCTATCTAACAGCCTCCGGGCCTCACAGGTCAGGTCTTTACACAGGAGACACGCACTGTGACACCCCCAATCCCCCAGCCCCACCCAGTGCGCTTTGTGCGTGGCGGACACAACCAGCGCAACTCTGCTCCAGAAAACCCCATCCCGAGCAATCGTTCCCCTCCCCCCCCTGCCTCCACTCCCCCTGCCTCCCCTCCCCCGACCGTCTCTCAGGCTGCCTCATGCGACAGCGGGAAAACAGTGACTCCAGTACGCATTGAGATAGCCCCTCCACGTCGATCATCCCCCCGATACACTGCGGGGACGCTTCACCCCCACCCCCCAGGGCTACCATATTGTCCCTGGCCTCCCTCACCTCACTCTCATCCAGCGGGGGCCACTGGAGGTAGCGCCGCGCCAGGAGCTTGAGGCCCCGGATGAGGGTGACGGGGGGTGAGCCGGGGCCGCGGGCGACCAGCGCTTGTTTCTCCACGACACAGGTCGTCGGTAACCACCGTGACCCCGGCCATCCCCGCACCAGGTGAACGGGGTGAGAGGACCGCTCCAGCCCGGCCAGCTCCTCCAGGCGGCAAATGACCTCCTCGGTGACGCCCGCCAGGTCGCCCCGGGGGACAGGGAGGGCGGGGGAAAGATCACAGGTCAGCCGGGTCTTACCCAGCCACATGAGAAACAGGGTGGCAGTTGTGTAGCTGATCTTCAGTCCGGTGTACCTGGGGGGGAGAGGGCCGCCGTAGGTCAGACCCTCGGGGAACGTGGCGGTGGGCAGCACGGCATCCAGCCCGTCCACCCAGCGCAGGAGGAAGCCTTTCTCACATTCCTCCCTCACCACCCTGATCCCCTCCCACGTCACACTAATTAAAATATCATACTCTATAGGATTCTCTCTGACATCTGTTCCGTCACCATGACTACCTATGAGGGTTTGCTGGGGTTTGGCGAACAATGGGTCGTACTTTCCCATAGCCTCAACCACGTCACGAACAAAGCTCCAGACGGCTTTTCTCCGGTTCAGCGTATCTGGGTGATCCCAATCGAACGTTCCCCCCTCCAGCCTGGCCGCCTCCTGTGTCAGGGTGCCGGGCAGTCGGCCCTCCACCCGAGACCGAGCGGTGTAGACACTGGCGGTCTGGGGTATGTAGCCTACTGGAAGATCCGCCTCCCAGTTGAGGCCTGCAGATGATGTTGACCTTAAAGAAATAAATTGTTTCGGACATTTGTCCATGAAGAGAATATAATAATGCAACACTTATATAATACAAAACTTAAAGGCAATCTTATAGATACTTTTGTCTTTGTTCAATTCAATTCAATTCAATTCAGTGTCATTTATTTGAGCAAGAACCACTACAAACATTAGATGGCAAAAAACATGGCAACGTAGAAAATTCTCGCTCTGGGGACTCCCATTCAGACCACGAGGGCCGCTGGCATAGGAACCACCAAAGAAAAAAAACGAAAAAAACAAAAAAAAAACAAAAAAAAACAACAACAAAAAATCATCGCGTCGGTAAATAACAATGCCATGGAGCCAACCTACCGCTTACCATAGAAAGACTGAAACCGGGCACGTGGCAAACGCCAGCGGGAATTTGTTTTTAATTATATATATTTTCGGCTAATAATAAATCAATATTGTTTAAAGCTGTATTTTTCTCCATTTCTTTCTCTAAAACAAATAAGGCAAAGTGGGCTAATCTCGACCCCTTAAGACAAAGAAACGTCTATTTTCTTTAATAATGTGAAATGAACTTATTTGTTGTTCAACCAGTAAACCACGGTATTCAAATAATATGATTTTATTGAAAAAACGAAAACCTAGGCAGATTGTGGGGAGTGCTCATTTTCTGAAAGGCAGTGGGGGCCATGGTCGAACCTCGACCCCCGTGGTCTAACCTCGACCCCCTGGGATAGGTGGGTGATTTAATCTGCATATCGTGATTCTTAGTGTGCGAAAGCAACAATATTAATTCACACAACTGTGCCTCTTATGCCCAACGATATATAAAGCAATTCCTTAAAACTATATTTATTAGTCTTATTACACGGGTAGTCATAACGCAAAGTTAGAATACTTCATGGGCCATCATGCCAAGGGAATACCATTTGGAACAGCTGCGTTACGAAGCCAACAACAGGTCTTCCAACAGGTATATATTCTTGCATAGCCACCATTCAAAGTGAAACCGCTGCTTTCTCGCGCGGATTGGGGGGAGGTGGTGGGGGTGGGTGGGGTGGGGGGCGATTTGCGGTTCACATCCACCCATTGGGAGCGTGGAGCAAGGATGCCATAATTGGCCTGATGATTGTTCAGCACCGCCCCCCGCCCCCCCCACCCAAACTCCCCAACCATCAAATATTTCAGTCATGCAGGGTGTGCAACGAATCCGTTTCTCTTTGGTATTGGTGAGTAACGAGATCTGATTTTTCTAACATCATTCCTAACATCAAGAATTGAGTGAGGCAAACGAAGTGGGGTTGGGGCGCAATAGAACCAAGCACACATAAGCCTTCATCAAAAGAATCTTTCTCTGTTGCATAATTAATCAGTGATAATAGATCGCACGAGGGCCGGCTGAGGCACCATTCCCAGTTCACGGTGAAAAGAAAAGCCCCGCGCCACCCAATGCCCCCCCCTCCCCCCCCCCCCCCCCACCACCGAGAACATAACTTGATGTAATGATTTATAGTCCCAGCCGCCACGACATCGAGCCGTGGATCGGCATGATTTAAGTCACAAATGCAGGCATACCGGAACGTCTTCTTAAACGTTATTCCGGGTTTACACGGAACGAAAGTTCCTTCAACAGTTGTAACTTTCCATAAGCATCGGTCGGTTAACAGTTCAGACGGTCAGACCCACGTGCCAGCCGACATGCAAATGGGTGGGTCATTCGCACACCAACCACATGCTCCGCGCGTTTTGTCAACAGGGTAGCGTCATCATCAGAGGAGTAATTAGGTTTAACAGCTGTGTTTAATGTACGGTTAATGTCACGAATAACCGGATATGTCCGTGTATGTTCCGGACTGTCGACTGACAGAAACCGGACAACAATTGTCACTACCGCCACCTATCGAACATGCCATTAGATCATAATACATAACATCATGCACAACAGACAATCACACATGCATTCATAACTGTCATAATGCGAACAATATCAACGTGAGTCTGCACCCTGTGCTGCATCGACTTTAAAGTTCCACATATCACCACGGGATCATCTCAACGATGATTCGCTCAAATGCTCGACACTGATTGGTTCGACAATTCCGATATCGTAGAGTGGATCGAAACTTTAGAACATGCGCTAAGCTTACGAGGTGTGGCAAACCTGGCAAACCTGTGTGCACACATCGCTGAAAGGCTGATTGGTTGCAAATAAATGTGCAACTTATTGCATCGTGTGAACGGTACATCATAATAGCATCCACCTCAACAATAACACTTACGGCGCAAAAGGTCCAGCCATTGTAGCCAATCCTGCAAAAGAAGTAAAACGAAAGTAAAGTGTGTGCGCTGTGCAATGCTATAATTGCGGATTGCATTGTTAACCCAGGTTCCCACGGTGCTCATAACAGCCGTCATACTACCCGTTATGCAAACAAGATGGGCGTCTCAAACTTCAAGTTAGCATTATATTAGTAGCAGAGTTGTTATGGAGACCAATTCCGACGTGTAATGAAAAGGGTTGCGTTTACGCTGTTCAATCCGTTACCTCTTTATGAAGTACTGATGTCAGATCTTGTGTGAAGAAGCAGAGTGTGCTGTCGTCGCCGGTGTCACTGTTTGTCGGTCGCCTCCTCTGTCGTCTTCCCTGGGTGCCAGGCATCCGTATGTGTAAATGATATTGCGATGTTTTCGCAATAATAGCATACACAATGTACTTCTTTCTTCACTTTCTATGTCGTCATGCCACGCAAGAGAACTAAAGTTATACAGCTGTTCCCAGTCAACCTCGCGTCCTGTCAGCCGCCGGTCTCTGAGATAGCATACAGCCTTTATCGGCGATATATATGGCCCCAGAGCTTATCATACGGCTTTTAAAAAAAATTGATTGCTTGCTTTGACGCACACACCGCCTGCCCCACAACCAACCAAGTACCGATCTTCGCTAACAGTGCGAAGTGTCGTATGTTAACGAACCGGGGAACCGTCTTTTTGGAGATGTTTGACATGATAAGCTTTTTTCTAAGTGGTCGTGCGTTATAAATTACCCATCCCTGTCGCTGCTGCTCCTGACATGACACCTGGACTGATACCAACGACATTTTTATAGCATGTTCCAACTTGTCTTTGGCGGGGGCGCGGGTTGCCAACGACTACGGCACATATGTAGCAGGTGAGACGGGCCGTTTAAACCCTCCCCCAGTCAACCAACCTCAGATAAGAGTCTTGTATGCCCACATTTTTTGTGTAAGTCGGGGAGGAGGGAAGGGGCTCTTGAGGGGTCTAAAACCCATCCTCTTTCAAGCGCTGATGCTCTTTTTTTCCTATGGTAATTGTACGCTTGGTAACATGTGGACGCCTCATATTAATTTTCGATCGCCCTTGTTTTGATCTCCCCTGGTCGTAAAACCCCCCTCCCCTGTCGTAAGTTTGGGGATGGGGTATGCCCTGGTGGCTCCGAACCCCCACTTTTTCTACTTCGGGTGTTGTTTTATCAATGGTAGCTGTACACCTCACGTGGAACATGGATGCTTACCCCGCCATATTATTTTGTGGACCGCCTGAATTGGTGGCCACTCCTCCCCCCCACTCCACCTTCCGGGTTTTAGCCCGAAATCCGCCTGCCCGTGAGAAGGATTTTGGCAGGGCAGTTTTTAGGCAGGCGGGCACTGAGCTGTTCTTTACCGGCACAAAAAGGCCGTTTTTTTACGATGTGTAGAAGGAAATCATAGCAATTTTATGACGACGAGAACTGCTGCTGTGTATTGAATTGTAAATTCGACACCCTTATCGACTGGCGCCAGGTCGTTTGGGTACACAGAACGTGTTGTTTTTGCACCAGCCAAAAGTCTTCCTGGTCGTAATATCCCCTCCCCTCGCGTCGTAAGTAAATGGGAGGCCTTGGTGGGTCTTAACCCACCCCCACTCCAATATACACCTATCTTAAGTGACGATGTTCTTTTTCAATGGTAACTGTAGGCCAGCTTAGATGTGAAGTCCTAAAATATTGTATACTGCCTATTGTGGGCCCCCCCCCCCCCACCCACACTCCCGCTGTCTAACAGGGGATGGGCTCTTGAGACTCTGGACCCCCTTCCGCTGCTATTTGTAACCCCGCAACTGGGTCTGCCGGCCAAGTGTAACTACTGAGTTTTGTTCAGTGTGTTTATTATCTGAAGTGTAGTTTATTGACTTTGGCGAAAACATTATGCTGATTTATATCTGAAGCTCAACAACGTGACTGAATACCGGAGCTCCCCACGTCCCCCTCCCCCACCTCCCTGTCCCCGCCCGCTAGTAGGGTGAGGCCCGGTCACACCCGGTCCCGCTGGCTGTTAGTTACCCACAAGGGGCTTATTGATCCGGCAAATGGGTAGGGGAAGAATGGTTGGGGGTTGGGGGGGGGGGGGGGGGGGGGTAAGATTTGGTGGTCAAGTCAATCTGATAAATCCGCGCAATTAAATCTACTAAATCAATTGAATTCAGTCTGGCATTTCAGTATCAAACCTGTTTCGCCAGAGCAAGCCATAATATATATGGGTATGTACAAATGTTTAGTACCTGATAATAATACTTGCATACAAATGCAGACAGAAATGATCACCCTTTGGGGCTATTGTTAATTAAATATTCGTCTATTTTGTTGTTGTCTATGTCGGATATTAAACAAACCTCAAACCTGCTCCTTGTGCCTCTTTTTTATCTACACACCTATACCAAGTTTTGTGCGACATGGGATATTTATCGCGCGACCACACAGACATGGCCACAGCGGAGTCACAAGTGGCTAGAGCATTCAAGTCGAGCGCTCTAACCCACTGGGCTACTGGGCCGTCCCCTATCGCCTCTTGGAATTGGGGCCTTCTGTAATACATACTAACCTAAATAAAACTAGCAAACCATTATCAGAATATGTGTATTGTTCTGTGTTCTTACAGTAGGCTTGTCGGGATGATAAAATTGGTACCGATCTCAAATATCGATGTCGGGCCGACACTGATGGTCGAGGCGTTTCAACGTATATAACCGAGTCAACCTTGCCATCTGGGGGGTTTTCGCTGCTTGAATTTATTTTGACGAGATGAGATATTCATATTGAATATGAAAATGATATCACCTGATAAATGGCTTTAGTAGCCACTAGGAAACATATATTTGAAAGCGGTTTAGTAACACGTATCTTGCCCGGATGAAGATTAGAAACGATATATTGTATTAAACGTCGGTAAATAAAAGTTAACAATAAACATTAACACGTTGTATTGACCGACAATGATAAAATGACAAAACTGATGCCTGCATATATGTCTAAAGTGGCATTTAACTTGAAGAGATTTTGGTAGAAAAAAAGACCATGTGGTATCTCAGCACGTGCTCCTTGATTCCCGGAAGAAACCACTTAGTGCCTCCTTGAGACCCGCGGTGATGGGATAACGCGTAACAAGGTTAGTTTGGTCTGCTCGACTACACAACCTAGCTACCCCCTCCCCACCATCCCCACCCGTACGCACACATACACCCCGGTAACGTCCGTGGGGTATGCCACTAAGCTGGGGCAGATTAATGCGACAAATGTGTTAAACGTTGGTGCTGATCTATTCACTAACTTCGATGTTTTAACTATCATTACATTATCAAACCTGTGGCGACATGTAACCCATAATATATATCGGGCTATAGTAATCACAGTATGCGGTGTAGGGACAGGGTAAGCCACCCTATGTAAGTATATGGCAGCCTTTATAGCTCGTGTAGCGACTGGCCAACCCATACCGTATGTGGGTATATGACCGCCCATATAAATATGTAAAATCAACTACAATGGACACGAGAAATATCCTAATCAATATTTAAATAGTTTTTTTTCATAACTCTTGATACTCTTGATCTGTAATATTAATACATGTACGCACATTAAGCCGAATGGCACAGTTAAAAGAACCAACAATATGTGAACAGTGAGAGTTATAAGCGTAAGCTATATGCACATTTGGCCAACACGAATTCTCGTCAACACGGAACACACACTGCTCCGATACTCTGCCATTTAGACAGATTTATCTTAAAAGCTTGAACCTACACTCTCCGATTCAGAACTACAGCACCAGAAATAAAAGTGCGGTCTGTTTAAATTCAATAAAGGTTAGATCAAAATATACAAGGCAATGCCTCTGTAATCAGTCACCTACTCTTCTAAGATCTACTCCGACACAGTGTTACCTAGCTTCCTTAGTTATGATCGTTTAACAAAATATAATTATGACATTAATCATAATATGATCTTGATATTAATGTGCAATAATAATGTCGGTGGGTCCCGTAAAAGCGACGCCACCGGGACACTCGACCAAGTGTAAATAATCAGTATCGTTCTCTGCTGAGCATTTCGTTGGCTTGGGCGAAAACATTATTCTAGAGTGCAATATCAATATCTTGAGCGACGTGTGGAACTACTGAAAAAAGTTTAGGTGTTCCCTGCTATCTAACTACGTACGTGCTCCATGGTTCCCGGCATAAGTCTCGTGGTTGCCTGTCCCCACTTGCTAGCAGGGTGAGGCCCGATCACACCCGGTCACGGTGGCTATTAGTCACCAATACAGGGCGTATCGACCCGGCAATCTACTTCATCAATTGAATTCAATGTACTAAATCAATTTAATTCAATCTGGCATATCACCATCAAACCTATTGTACCCATAATGCATGTGCAAACGTAAACATCTTTATATCTTGTTTAGCGATTGGTAATGGTGTGACGACCCCTATACCTGATACTTACACTTAAAGTACACAGGGTAAAAAGCAGACTAAAATGTGGTTACACATTATGGCTTTTGTTAATTTAATATTGGTCTATTTCGTTTTTATCTATAACGGATATTAAACAATAGTCGAACCTGCTACTTGTGCCTTTTTTTGTCTACACACTTATACCATGGTGTGTCTGGGTAGGAATTATCCAAGTCATCTACCCTTATTTAGCTTGCTCATTAGAGTATCAAAAATCCTTTATGCTTCCGTCTTTTAAGTGAAGGGGTTTTGCCTCTTTCTATATATCGTCTACGACAACTAAGAGCACCTGTAAATGTGATGTGGTTGACATGATGGTTAATATTTGTTGCCCATGAATAAGTTTAATAAAAAATCTCTGAAACAAATATTTTCCAATCGCCGGTATGTACATTGATTATATTTTGCAGTATTTATAAATGAAATAAAACCAAGATGTATATCCGGGGGGAGGGGGTGGTTGTTATGGGGAAATTATTCCGAGGAGGGATGGAGGCCTCCAATATGAGGTGGGGGGGAGGGGGTGGCAAGCGATATGTCCGTTCCTCGGAAACTGGCTTGTACTTGTACCATGAACTGGGAATGAGGGAAACAATTCTTCGTGAACTAAGAATTGGGTATTATCCGGCGATCGTGACCAAGGATTTTCATTAAGCGTCAACTGGGAATTTTAATATTGATTAAGTAAATAACCGTGAATCGGGCAATCGCCAATTTGTATCAATATATATCATGTATGCCCCCCTCCCCCTTCCGTTGTATGCGTGCGGGTAGTTCTTTTAAAATTAAGAAATGTATTCTTCGTGATTTGGGACCCCCCCCCCCCACCACCACGCCCTCGTACATCGTACGGCCGGGCTCGAGCAGCCATGCATCCATCCAACCAGGCTGTTTCCGCATAATTCTACCGCGGACAACACTTGTTTTTTCACTCCCTTTACATATTTATCGTACTATCGACAAAGTGCGAGCTCACTTGAATCTGCTTACACCTGATTGTAGCATTCTTGTCAGAATGCCATCTTGCGATGTCTCGGCTATCTGGGTCAACTAGCTATAGGGATATAGGGATGTCAGATAATTGCCTAGTCCACACTTCCCCCGTACTGTATACAAGTTCAGTCAATCGTCGAACTTTCATTGTCGTTGTATGGTCTTTCCTGACTTGCTCGCGCACTGCTATTGGCCTTACGTTTGTCTTTGGCTCAGGACGCCAACACAACCGTCAGCACACCCACATCACCGAAAACACCCATTAAAGCTGGCCATACAATCACACCCGCCAGCACACACATAAAACATTATCTCGTGTCGATAAGGAGGGCATCTCTTGTCGATAAGGAGGGGATTTCGTGTCGATAAGGAGGGGATCTGCAGATCAACGGGTCGTGGGTTCGAAACCTGCATCTTGGGCAAGTATCATCCCGCCCATTTCATCGCATCGGGATTTTGTGGGCCCAATTTAATAGCCTTCATGGGCGCAAAATCAGCTTAAAGCGCCAAAATTTCACTCATCTGAGGTGGGTGGGGGGAAGAGGTGGTTTAAAAGGTCCGTCCTTGCCTCACCTGCTGCAACGGTGCCGTGGTCGTTGACAACTCGCGCCCTCGCCAACGAAAAGTTGTTACCTGATAGAAAAAAAATCCAACTGTGTTCCGTGTTCGTACTCGATCAGCAACTCAAAGCACAACACACTTAAACGTTGTTTTGCTATCTCTTCAGGTGTCCAGTCAGGAGCACCAGCCTGGGAGGGGCACTTTATAACGCACTTAGAGAAAGCTTTGTCATATAAAATCTTTACAAAAATACAATTATCCTGTTCAATAAAATAACATTTGATGTGTTAAGATCGATACCTGGTTGGCTGTGGGGTAGGTGGTGGGTGCGTTGTGTGTCGATCGTCCCCCACACGTCTGGTCATTGTTTAATGTTAGGACAAACCACTGCTTCAGAACAGAAATAGTAATAGATTATTTTTGTATTGTCAATAGTCGGCTTCCTCATGGAAGACAGGGACGAAGCCAGACGTAATATATTTGACCCCTAGGATGCAGATTGACGCTTTCGATCCCGATATTGTTATACACGGCCATTCAAGTTTCTTTTGATGCATAACATGGTTTGGTTTGGTTATTCAGGACGCTTTAACCACTTTTGGTCATATCGCGTCAATGGGAGAAGAAATGGAGACTGGAGCCATGTCCCCGGGAGTAACCCCCTACTCTTTACGAAGAAAAACATGGGATCTTTATCCTGCTACTACACAGACATGGCGACAGCAGGGCTCGAACCACCGACCCACATGCCGTTAGGCTCTCAGGTGACCAGAGCACTCAATGCGAGCGCTCTAGCCCACTGCGCTGTCTCACCGGCCCCAATGCATAACATAAACCATAAGATAACACACCAAACGTAATCCTAGGGGCCGAATTCTAGATCCACTAAACTGTCATAACAAAGATCGTTATCTTCACCCTTCATTGGTTTGTTAACAACTCGAGTCTTGTTATCCTGATTGGGTCATCCTGACTTTGTCAGCTGTCAAGTCAATTAGCTATTCATAATAGTCTTTGATTATTGGTATGAGTAATGTTCCAATTGACAAGTCATTCGATCATGCAGTTACTCAGATAGTGGTTACTTGGAGCTCGTACTATATGACGAATTCTTCAGTCAATGATTAATGACATAGTTGACAGCTGAATCAGTTCTTTCACTTATATATCCTAATTATGCTTCATAGTATAACACGGGAACAAAGACTTCAAAGAAAGGTTAATTCCATTGTTGATACAATAATTACAGCTTTAGTCACTCAAATGTCTTATTAAATCCCGTACTATAGCAGGTAAACAAAGAGTTGCATATTTACATACGCATTTAGGTTTATTGCCTATATACATACTAATTTATGCTAATTATACGCTGCAGTATGAGAACGAAGACATTTGACCAACAATTGCGATTTAATTAACTCGTGACCTGCGTTTTCAAACCGATATGTTAAAAAATTGAAAAGCCGGGGGAGGGGAAGGGGGGCGGTCTTTTCCGGTGTATCAAAAAGCTATCATCCTACTACCTCGATCAAACAAACCAGCGAAGAAACAAACAAATAGACAGAGATACAACGAAAATTGAACATTCTCGTCATAATAAAATAAATACCATATAACACACGCTCCATGCATTATCTAAGTATGGAGTGGATGGAGGGCGAGTGGGGCAGGAGGGGGGGCGGTGCAAATGTACTACACGGAAGGTGGCCCCCTGGCATAAGGATATCAATCTATATGACACCACTTAACATCGAGAGGGCTGTTGATATCTGGTGATTGAAGTACGGGTTGGTTCTTATGGTAGCCATCTTTTTTTACGGCGGAAAATCAAGGAAAGTTTTAACACGCTCAACGCTGAAATCACCACCTGAATACCGGTGGGGTAGATGTATACTAGATAGCTAGAAAATTCCATTTATTCCGCACGCAGGACAGTACGGTACGAGATTTTTTGCAAAAATATGGATATACAACATACGTACATGATATATCAGTAGAATAGGAATATTTGTCTCAAAGCCTCATGTTACTACAAGGCACTAATGGTTTGCCTTGCAAAGTTCTAGGCAGACATATCAAAGTGAACTTCTACCGGCGCGAAAATTCCATGGCACCGACTGAAAAACCCGACCACAGCGGCAGGGACAATGCCCCATTGGGGGCCGTGGAATGCACGGAACCGCGGGACTGGGACTACTTCTTCGCGCAGAACACACTTGACGACCAGCAGGCCGACGACCACATCCGGGGTAAGATCTAGTGGTCGCACCATGCCCAAAACGTTTCATCATATTATTATCATGTGTTCACCCGCTCACAAATTATAACACCCTAACGGCAATGAAGATGTAAATTCGATAGTTTCCTGGTTGCATAGCGAACATGACAATGCTGATGACTCCCATTCGTTTCAGAAATTCAAGATACTTTAAATTGGTGCCAAGTGATGTCTGGCGGGTTTATTTGAGCATTGCAACTGAGTGTTATTAAAAAAAATCCCCATTGATGTCACAAGGCTGGAAATGGGTATTTAAACCAGTTCCATGGACACATATTTTCGGAGACGCCCGCCTTCTCCACGCCCCGGGATTACTCATCGTCATCGTTTAGGCTTTATTTAGCATACCGGCAGCTAAATTTACAAATACCGTGGAGTCAGGTTTCGGCCAATATTTTCCTTGAAATTTACTGACACGTGTAAGCAAGACCGTGAAATTTTAATGATACCGAAATTCCGTCTCTACTGCAATGCTATTGTTTTACGATTCAGAGAACGCTCCGTTTGTAGGAGCGGTTGCATACCCTCCCAAGCCCAGCATCGCATTAAATACCGCCGCCCCCCACCCCCTCCCCGCCCAGGTTGGCAGCAGACGCGCTGTAGCAAATATGCTAATGCATGGACAATATAATTATACTAGTTGCCTTGGCGCACGTGGCCCGTGTAAACACAGGGCAAATATATTGTTCTTCCACGGGCACGCCATGTCAACCAGATCATTTTATAGCCCTTGTTTTATTCCCTGTGGGTACTTAATACATGGCTGGGTGTGGAGAGTTCCGCGGTAAAGCCCCCTCCCTCCCTTTATCACCGAAAAAAAAGCTCGGAAGGGTTATTTTTGCGGCAACCCGCTCAATAAACGCATATTTTCATACCCCCCCCCCCCCCCACCCCCACCGCCCCCTTTCCCCCATCGCAAGGTCTAATATTTCCGTTAGAGGGGTAACTATTTCTTCACAAATATCCGCTCTCTCAGGCATCAAAGCACCCTCGGAAACCTCCGCTAGACGCTAGAATTGTGTAACAGTGCCCCCCCCCGCCCCCTCCCCACACACACCCACTGGGCTTTTAGTATGTTTGCAAGGGATCACCTGCTGTCAGTGGAGCGTTAGCGTAAAAAAATATTGCTTGTCTCATAAAAAAAAGATAAAATCACAGAACATATTGGTGTCCTTAAAATTACCTGGCTTTGCTTCTTTTTTCTCTGTTTTTAATTTTTTAAATTCTACCTGATTGGGAATTGGACATTCACCACATCAAGGAGTTGGTTGAGAGTGGTCCTTGTTAATGATAGGGATATATATATTCACAAGGTTAAGTGGTTCTTTCAGAGTGGTACCTGATAATAATGAAGCGGAGGCGGGGGGGGGGGGGGCATCTACACATATGATTTACTTTCCTGTCGTTTCACAGGATATGCTCTTGTCGCTACACTTATAATGATGTATTGTCATATCGGTACACATATGGTGCACTGTCCTTGCTAGACTTCTATGATGTATACTGTCATATCCCTAACTCTATGGTGTACTGTCATATCGATACATCTATGCCGTACAGTCATATCGCTAACCATATGATGTATTGACATGTATCTACACCTATAATGTACTGTCCTGTCGCTACACATATGATGTATTGTCGTATCGTTGCGCTGCTACATACTGCTTTGCGCCATCCTGAGACATATTAATGGAGCCCCAACAAAGCGCATTTTTGTGGGAATGTAAGGTTGCTTTAGCTATTGCAAATTTTTATTTTGGAATAACTAATATGTGTCTAAATGTACCCCAATACACTTCTCTTTGTTGAGCCCGGGTCCTTCAACTTTAATAAACTCTCCAATTTCATATAGTGCTATAGGTATTTGGTTCTCATTGTTTATTTAAAGCATACCATCATTGGCCTATTGAGTTAAGACAATCACTGTCCTTGCTATTCTTTTTGTCACTCGCCCTGTCTCACAAAGGGCGGATCGACACATTATAAACGGAAATGGCGGCGGTAAAACGTCTTCATCCCGGAAAGGGTTGCCCACTAAATCGTGTATCATACATACTTGGCCGTTTTTGATGGCAGTCTTTGGATGCTCATTTTGCTCTCCGTCGCTCAATTGTGGACTGTAGTCGTCCGGCAAACTGTGCGGGAAATAAAAAGCACAGTCGCATGAATACTTGTTGTCACAATTTTTTCATAGCGAAGCAAATGCAGAGACATGTCTATAAGTTGTGTTCATGATCATCAGCCAATTCGTATCTTGTTAACATAACAATTGTTGTCCATTGCTGGTTTACACTAATATAGCCTCATTCCGGGGTTAGTTGGGTTAATTTAAATAATTGCACATATGTCCAAATGATTTACACATGTGTTATTGAATTTTGACATATATCGACATGAACTTAACATATGTTCAATTCAATTCAAGATACGTTCGAATACCTCTATTTGGACATATATGCAAAATTGAAGCACGCATATTTCCAAATCATTTGTACATATTTCCAGTTCATGTGCACATGTGTCCAAATAAATTGCACATATGTACACACATATGTAAAATGTAATGATACATATGTAAAATTGAATTACACATATGTACAATTTAATTACCCATATGTACAATTTAATTACCCATATGTAAAATTGAATTACACATATGTAAAATTGAATTACATATATATAAAATGGAATTACACACATGTAACTTTGAATTACACATATGCCCAACGCAATTGCACGTATGAATAATTCATTTGAACATATGTACACTGGAAATAGACATACGTTCAAATCATTTGGACAAATGCACAATTCCTAATTAATAATGCCATTAATTCGACCGTGAGTGAGACCCGGAGGCAATTCTCGTCAAAATGGAGGCTGCTGCACCACAAACACAAACAGGTAAATGATAGTGATATATATAACGATTAACTTATTGCGTATTACAGCTTTACATTGCAAGCATATGGGAGAATTTAACTTTAACGCGTAACTAATCGAGATATCATGTTTTTGCGAATATAAATTGCAATGTGATCAACTTTCGTGTAGGTGCTAGGGCGTAAGTGCCTTACCACGTCTTTTAAGTACCAGTTAGAATAAGGGATGGAATAATTTCATGTTCCAGCATGCAAAGTACAAAGTACACGTCCTGAGAGAAGGAAGATTGCACAAAGATATGCACGAATATGCGCAGGCGTGGTTGGATGACACACATATGCTCGATGTATTAGCGACAAACCAGATGTTACCTTAGTCTATTAATACAGCATTTGGGACATGTGATAGGGCCATTACAGTGCCTTATACGCGACAACTGTAAGTGGGTAGCGTTGTATCAGAACTAAGCATAATGTAAGTTGACTGGTATCGAAATATGCAGATGACTATAACGTTACTGTGTACTACATCAGCAACAAAATGGATCGCTTGGTTACCACGAAAAGACGTGAAATTTGTGCGTTACGGCATCAACGCAATTATGAAACTTGATATTACCTTTTTGGCGTAAGTGACGAAAGCAATGTCCTTCTGTGCTACGTCATCAATGCAGGCTGGATTATAAGTTGGTTTACGTTATTAAAAGAACAAAAACGCATTGTTCATATACACTAGGTCATCAATACAATTTTGAATGTAAATGTGCCAATGTTACTCAAACAAAACGAGCCTACATGTGCATACGTTTTAACATATGTACGTCGTCGCCCATGTAGCCTATCAATATAAACTGGCTTACCTCGCTCAAGGTGGAGACGTGTAGTGCTGATGACCTTGTCCGAAACCATGGTGACATCTTTGCGCTTCTCCAGTCGCCACAGCCGATTCAAAGACTCTTTGTTCCGAATTTTCAGGACAGGCATTATGCCGCCGGGATATATATCCCGAAGCCAATAGTCGCGGTTTAAAACCGTGATGTGGAACGGGTGACATTGATCTTCAGTGTGCTTGATATAGTTCAGCTCTGTCTCAGTCAAAGCTGTGGGGTGTTGCTCGCCATCATTGAACTCCGCTTCATCAGGATCTTGCATGTTGAGTGCCACATCACTGCCCTGCGCTAGCGAGTTGCGGTCGATATCACACAGAACACCGAAAAACACATTATCACTTTTGTGCCACTAGAACACCGCCCAGCCACGTACAGTGATGCTAAATTTTATTCTGTTTCCATGCAACAATGATTATACATAACAACGGAAAGTATGACCTGCATTACACAACATGTCCTATTATATATACTTACATCATAATGGCAAGTAGGAAGGTCTATGTGAATGTATGTATTGATATTATATCAGTATCAGGTTATCATCATTATTTAATTATTGATCAGTTTCTAATAAATTGCAGTCCTGCTTAAGAGCCAATTACGCGTCAGATAACATGTGTGATAAGTTCACTCAAGTTCATGAATTTCATAGGTGTCAGTACGATCACTTTTGCGGTCGGCAAAAAAAGATAGTGGAGAACAAAACTTGGAGAAAACGTGTAAATAGTTCAGAAAAGATTCGTGTAGATCATAATTATATCGGAGACCATTATATATAACCAGATTTATTAAAATGTAAGCACAAGGCGTAAATTACTGATAATTGGTGTGAAATAAGCTGGTCCAGAAATATTTCTGAAATAACATTTTCAAGTTTCAGGACGTGTTTCTCGGGAACTTTGCACGGCTACCTATATTTTTCTTTATCTTTATTATGCGTACTTTGTTTTTAGAAGTTTTTAAACGTGGTTTGGTGTCAAGATTTTCATTTTCAATGAAATTATAGCCAATTTTGTGAAGGTGTTGATTTCGAATTTTGGCAAAAACGGTCATGTCTTTGCATAATTGCACTTTATTATTGCCATTCTGTTTTTAACGGGACGGTAAAGTATCCTAAAAATTCATCAGAAGTGGGTAATTAGGTATACTTTCATAAAATAATCACAAATACAGAGTTCTTTTACCTTGCTATTATGGGTGGCTTACCTAAATAAAACATGTTGCAACAAGCATACACTAATTATGGTAAAATTGTTACTAGCTAATATTATAACATCATAGTTTACTTGCTTACACTTTACAGATATTTTTTGCCCCACGAATTAACGGCCATCTTCACAACATTTTATTAACATAAAAATGATGTCGATAGATGAACCTTAGTATCTTGTAATTACAATACCACATCATTGACAAGTACAAGGTAAATACTTATGTAACATGTTTGTACAGTGATAACCTTTTACTATTTAATATATGTTTTTACAAGTGATCATTTACACAAATATTTGCATATGCGAAATTAAAATCAATTGCTTTCCCGTTATGACGTTTTGGTATGCCGGTGCAAAGAAAAAATGCAAAGGGATCAAAAGTAAACTGTGTGTTATATATGCAGGCCAAAGCTGTATAAGTTATGTCAAAGCAGTATCAATAACATGTCCCCTTGCCGTATCGCCCTGTCACAGATATCCACAGAGAGTGACTAATATTACATGGGTGTTGAGGGCTTGGGATCGGGGTAGTTTGATGAAATTCTGCTGGCTAGGCTGATTTGTCATATTTAATTTTTATTCAAATTAATTGTGTAAGGCATATGTTTAATCATGAAAACTGTGCAATGCATCCTTGACTTAAAGTGTGGAAGTTAATCTTTCAAGTATCTAGAATTGCTGAACTGATTAGGATTCATAAACATTGTCGTGACAGTTTGATGGAATTCTGCTGGCTAAGCTGATTTGTAATATTTAATTTTCATTAAAGTTATTTGTGTATGGCATGTTATGCTTTTGATATTTACTTCGCGCAAGTGACAAAAGAAGTGTCCCTTTGTGCTATATAATTAATGCAGCCTCGATTACAAGTTGGTTTACATTGCCCGAAGGAAGGACCTGCATTTTGCTTATACACTACGGCACCAAAACAATGTTGAAGGCAAATGTGCCAATGTTACCCAAACAAAACGAGCATATATATATACATGCGCTTTAACATATGTGCGTCGTCACCTATGTAGTATATAAATATAAACTGGTTTACCGTGAACAGTTTTGTTCCCATTTGTCCACTGCCTAAATGTACTCTTATACATTTGTCTTCGTTGAGGCGCGGTCCTACAACTTTAATTAACTGTCCAATTTTATTTAGTGCTATATGTATTTGGTTCTTATTGCTCGTGCAAAGCCTACCATCAGAAACAACATTACCCATTGAGTTGATTTGAGAATGCATCAAGGAGAGATCCTTGAAGTTAATCTTATGACCCTGAATATCCTGGTTTTCCTTCAGTCTTGTAGAACACAATTTTTACAACTATACAACAGCATCGCAGATAATCTCCTTAATTTGCAGCTCTGGTTATATTAAACGACCGGGATAAATAGACGTTGCTTTCTACACGAGCAAACGGACGAGAATAGATGGATTGTACCCAGCGTATAAAATCAGGCCCGAGGTTAAACTTTTAAAACATAACATAAGAGCCCGTTCCACTGAGACAAAGGGTTGTCGAACTCCAGAAATAAAGATATACGGTATGGTTTTTGCCTCGCATGATCGCTCGTCGGTTTAGCAAATATTGTTACAGATAAATACATGTTTTAATAATAAAGCCTGTCTGGTCTGAACTGATGTGCTGGCACACTGTGTAATGGGTTGGAAAGTATAAAGGCTACAATTTTGTAAGCTGTATTTGTCGGGGTAATAATTGCTATTACATATTCAAAAAGAGAAGTTTCACCTTCATACTGAGTCGTCACTTCAATGTTTAGCGCATTATATATCTTCGTTTTCTCCAAATATGTCTGAATATCGTTACCATCGATACTCTTAGTGCTATACATAGAATCGAGTAGCCTCTTCTATGATGGTACCGTTATTATCATATTGTCACACCCGGGGGAGTAATTAAGCGCTGCCACATTTAATGTCAGTTCTGAGCGCCAATTGACGTTATCATACGGGATAACATGTCGCTTTATCACTGCAAACTTAAAAGTATCTGGCCGATTGTTCTCATTCACCCTGCATCTGTTAGATATTTCACATTGGTTTGTCACTGCGCGCGCGTATTTGCTTCGTCATCAAAGCAAGTGATGGCGCATTTACTTCGCAGCCGCTAGATGGCGCAGCATAGAGTGCGTCACAATGCAATGACCTCACTTTTGCTACTTTGACGAACGTTTATAGTGATATCGTGGAACAGAAACTGCGAACCCTTATTAAAACAAATTCATATTTGTTTATCTACTCTAAAAACTATTCGCTAACAAAAATCGTGGCACCAATTTCAAATATCTTCAATTTCTGAAAGGAATGGGAGTCATAAGCATTGTTATGCTCGCTATGCAACCAGGAAGCTATCGAATCAACACATCTTCATTACCTTCAGGGTGTTGTAATTTGTAAGCGGGTGAACAAATGAGAATAAAATTATATAACTTGTTTGGCATGGCGCAACCACTGGATCTTACCATTGATGTGAACGTCGGCCTTCTGGTCGCCAAGTGTGTTCTGCACAAAGAAGTTGTCCCAGTCGGACGGTTCCGTACACTCCAAGCCACCTCAATGAAATGTCCCTGCCGCTGTCGTCGGGTTTATCGGTCGGTTCCATGAACTCTTCGCGCCGGTAGAAGTATGCTGTGATATATATATATCTAGAATGTGTCAAGGCAAACCACCAAATCAGCCACATAGGTATGCAGATGCTGGTTTCAGCGTGTGAAAACTGTACTAGATATTCCGATGTGAAGAAGCTGGCTTTGGCAGCTATAATAAGAACCACCCCCGGTCCCTCTACAATCTTCACCCTTCAGATATCCACAACCCTCTCGATGTTAAGTGCACAACTTGGCGCGTGTGTTATGTGGTATTTATTTTGACGCAAATGCCCCCCCCCCCCACACACACACTACGCTGTATGGCGATGTTGGCTTAGGCACATATTAGGGCAAAAGAAAAAATCCGCCATGTATTACAGCCCCAACTTCGCTTGTGACACCCCCGCCCCTCGGAAACGGTCGGAAACGGCGCATGCGCATTGCCCGACTGCACCCGGAACTAAAATTAGCATAACCCGCAAATCCAGACAGATGCTATTATTCCTGGTATTATTTTTCTTGTTCTTACGAATATGGATGTCATGGAATCCTATTGAGTTAAAGCAATATTGCGTGAAACTGCACTCCGCCGATCTGCAATTTGTCGATCTGCAATCTGCCGATCTGCAATCTGTCGCTCTGAAATCTGCCGATCCGCATCCTGCAACTCCTCCCTGCACAATGCCTCCTACCTCCCCTCCCCTTTCCGTTGACAACCGCCCCGCGACAATACACCTTCGGTCAGCCCCATGCCCATTCCCCCCTATGACAATACACCCTAGGCCAGCCTCATGCCCTCTTCCCCGCCATGACAATATCTTGTCGGTCAGCCCCATGCCCCCTTTCCAGCATGACAATACTCCCTCGGCCTGCCCCATGCCCCCCCCCCACCCCCATGACAATACTCCCTCGGTCAGTCCCATTCCCCCTTGCCCCCACGGCAATACTCATTCGGTACGCCCATTGCACCCTCCCCCCAAGACAATACTCAATCGGTCAGCCCCATCCCCTCTTCCCCCCGTGGCAATATTCCCGCGTTCAGCCCCAAGCCCCTTGCCCCCCCCCCCCCCCACCCCACCTCCAATGACAATATTCCCTTGGTCAGCCACATGCATCCTTCTCTCCATGACAATACTCTCTCCGTCAGCCCCATGCCCCCCCCCCCCCCATGACAATAATCCCTCAGTTAGCCCCATGCCCCTTTCCCCTCGGGACAATACTCATTAGGTCAGCCCATTGCACCCTCCCCCCAAGACATCGTGCACTACTCTTACATATCTATTCACACGCTTTGAACACTGCAATTTTGCTTATTTCAAAGTATATCAAAGTCTGATGCAATAAAATTAAACACTTCCTGTTGAAGGATGGACAGGTTTCTCATGGAAAAAGTTGCTGTGTTAAGCTGTTTAAACAATATACCTTAGTGTCTTGTTCAGTACAGTACCATATTACATGATTATCAGCTGCATGATAAATACGTATGTAATATATTGGTATAGTGATAACCTTTAATATTATATATATATTTTCGCAAGGGATCGGAATCAAAATTTATGTAATGAATGTTCATAAGCATTGACATGAACGCTACGCATCCATGAAGCCATGAAATTCACACCACCTCGTTATCGTTATAATTTGTAAGCTTGTAACCGCATGTGAATAATGTGCTATAAGGTTATTTGGCATGGCGAGACGATTAGATCTTACCACGGATGTGGACGTTGGCCTGCTGGCCGTCAAGTGTGTTCTGTGCCAAGCAGTGGGCCCAGTTAGACTGTTCCGCGCACTCCACCTCACCCAATGAGGCATCGTTCCTGCCGCTGTTGTCGGGGTTTTCAGTCGGTTCCATGGACTTTTCGCGCCAAGTTCGCTTTGATATATCTGCCTAGAATTTGGCCAGCCAAATCACCAGTGCCTTGTGGTAACATTAGAAAACTGTGAAAACTGTACTCGATTTCCGCTGTAAAAAAACTGGCTTTGGCTGCTACCATCAGAACCAACCCCCGACATCATCCGATAGCAACAAACCTCTCGATGTTGACAGTGATAATCTCATGCCTTCGGTGTATTACATTCGAGCCCCCCCCCCCTCTCCCTCCATCCACTCCATGCGTAGATCATGTGTGGCGCGTGTGTCATGTGATATTTATTATGACGAAAATAAAATAAATCGTTATACCTCGGTCAATCAGATTTGTTTGTTTGTTCGCTGGTTTGTTTGCTCGAGTAACATAATGAGAGCTTGTTGACACACCAGGAAAGATACCCCCGGCTTTTAAATTTTTTGAAATATCGGTTTGAAAAAGCCGGTAACGAATTAATTAAGTCGTTATTTTTTGTCAAAAGTCTTTGTTTCCATGCTATAGTGTATAATTGGCATACATTAGTATACAAATAGGTAATTAACATGAATTAGTTTGTAAACAGACAACTAAGCTGTCAACAATGGCTTCAATCATTGTTTGAATTCTTTGTTCACGTGTTATATTACGAGATTTAATCAAGACATTTGAGCGACAAAAGGGGTAATTAATATATCGACAATGTAATCAATCTTTATTTGAAGTCTTTGTTCTCGTGTTATAGTATGGGGCATAATTAAGTCATGTAAGTGACTAAACAGGTGATTTGGCTGTCAACTATGTCAATCACCATTGATTGAAGAATTCGTCATACAGTACGAGCTCTAATTACCCACTATATGAGTAACTGCATGACCGAATGATTTGTCAAACTGAACATTACTCATAGCAAGAAGTAGTACGGGATATAAGCAAGGACTATTATGTACTAGTTAAAGAACGAGCTGGAGTGCATTCCCCAAAATAAAGCACGAAACGCGACAGCGTCGACTGCCTTTGGGGCGGGGGGGGGGGGGGCGGAGGGGGGGGGATGCACGTGTCAGCGAGTTCTTTAACGTACTTATACAATCGTTGCAACAAGGCATTCGTTCTGCTCGTGATTTGCGTGGTTCATTTTCTAGGATTGCACACAAGAAATCGCCAGCGTTAAGAAGGCAGCGGTTTTCTCTAAAAATAAAAGAACTACCGATTAACTAATGCACCAGTCAATGTGAAGCCCCATGGTGGAGGGTGAGAAGGCATGGGGGTGGTAGATATAATGTTGATTTTTTTTTTCTAAATCCCTACAAGCGTCAAGTCGTCCCGTCTAACTTCCATGAAGGCAACTCCCCCTGAAAGGCACTATTAGTGAATTGATGCATTTGCTATACAATGGATCATTCATTTATGCGGGACATATATAGTATATATATGTGTGGCACCTTTAGTAGGAATGGCATGACCAATGTCATACGGTCCCCAGTTCATTAGCGGCACCGGGTATATATGGCATCGAAAACGGTCGAATTTACATATATTGTGTGCTTTCTGATCTAATGCATCCCCCGCCCCTTCCCCCAAGGAGCTTAACGGTCACATTTCATTGTCTAGAAATTGGCAAGTTCTGACAAGATCAGACCAGCTAGATCGGCTCAGATCAGCTCGGCTCGATTGATTACACCGTGACGCTTAGCGGAGTCAACATCAACAAAAAAATGTTCATTATCAAGATAATGCACAGTTTTTCCGTTCTTCATTTAAATAAAGAACACTCACATTATTACAACACGGCTAGGTCTTCTTTTCGGATCATTCTTCCAGATAATGAACGCTTAAGACAAGGGGGTGACGGCACACAATGTTTTAAGAATAGCTAGTTGACTTGAGTGCTGACAAAATCAGGATGAACCACATTGTCACAGGAAGGTCTTTGCAAATCTGCCAAGTAGTATAAAATGTCTCAAGGGGCATTTAGCGGCAGTTAGATTATCTTCTAAAATAGTAAAAAAACGCCATTAGATTATGTATTACCCAATGACTATTGTTGCGCATACGTGTAGCGTGGCTGCAAACACTTTTGATTCGATGTATTTCACCATTACAAACCATCGTATCAAACTATCCAATATTAGTTGATCAGAACAGATATTACCTTTGACCTTTCTAATGGTTGAATTCCCTATAAATATCACGCATAGCATAGTGAATATACTAACATTCCTGAATAGGTATATCGCAAAGATGAGCATTGGTAACGAGTGTTCTAGTGTTTTATATTAATTATTATATTGCACATATATTCAGTTTCCTTTACTTCATTTCTTTACGTATATAATTGATTTTCTTTCTGTTATTTTCTCATTACTTCATTTCTCCCCATATATAGTAATTATTCTACATGTGATGATATCATAACTTAAATTCGTTTTATAAACGATTCTGATCTTTTTTGCTCATAGTTAAAAATAATGGATCAGGCGGTGATTGTTGATTGTTGGGCAAAATTGTATGTATTGGTTGATACCTTGGATCGCCTGTCACTTTTTCGCTGCTTGAAACTGTAATTGTCTGCCAAATTTGATGACAGGTCTTGGCCACTGGTGACTATAGGAATAACAAATAAGGATCTGACGGGTTGATTCGGGATGCTGGTCTTGAATCGGGATACGTGGGACAAATCGGGATCCGATGAGTCGAATCTGGTTTCGTGGGATCCCATCGGGATTCATGGGCACTCGATGTGTCGAATCAGGGCACCATGATTGATTGCAATGATAAAATGCTTCAATTAGGATCACAAGGCTCGAATAAGGATTTGAAGGGTCAGATCAGGTTCCAATGGGTCAATCTGCATCCGACGTTTCTAATACGGAGTCTTAATCCGGATACTAGGGTTCAAATCTGGATCTTAGGAATACACACTGTCACAATCCCTATTATGTCTGGATTCGCCACCGTCCTATATGAGAAAGCCGATTATTGACAATACAAAAATGATTGTAAGTCATACGTGAGCTATTCGGAAACAGTGGTTTGTCCTAACATTAAAGAGCGACTAGACGAGTGGAGGGCAATCGACACACAGAGAACAGACGGCCTACCCCACAACCAACCAAGTATCGATCTTCACTAACATTTATGCTGTTCTAATGAACGGGAGAATAGTTTTTTGGCGACGTGTTACATGATAGGCCTTTCTCTAAGTGACCGCGCGTTATAAGTTGTCCCTCCTAGGCGTTGGTGGTCCTGACTTGACACCTGAACTGATAGAAAACCAACGTGTAAGAGTGTTGTGCTTTGGGCTGTTGATCGATTACCAAGACGGAACACAGTTGGACATTTTTATATCAGGAACCAGCTTTACGTTGGCAAGGGTGCGGGTTGCCAACGGCCACGGCACATATGTAGTAGGCGCGATAGAGATGACCCTTTTAAACCGCCCCTCCCCCTCCCCCACCCGATAAGATTTTGTCAAAGCCTCTTACAGTCGTGCTTGCCAAAGATCTAGTACAAGTACTGAGTTCTGTTTAGTTTGTGTATTCTCTTGTGTAGCTCACTGACATGGACAAAACCATTATGCTGATTCATATCTAGAGAGTCACCCTCGTATGTAGAATGATGTCTGTAACTCATGTATAAATACGAAGCGTGCCCTGGTGTCTAACAACGTAAGTGCGCTAGTATGCCAGGCAGAAAGCGCTTGGTTGCCTTGAGCAGGCGGTGACTGTGTTGATGAACTAACGCTCAAAAACATTACTGACTAGTGGAGCTTCCTACGTCCTACGACCCCCTCCCCCACCCTCCCTGTCCCCTCCCGCTAGCAGGGTGAGGCCCGGTCACACCCGCTGACTATGAGTCACCCACATGGAGCTTATTGATCCGGCAAAGAGGATGGGGAGGAAGGAGGCGGGCGGGGGGGGGGTGGGGGGAGGTGGGGGCGGGGGTAAGCTTTGGTGGCCAACTCTGGTCAATTCAATCCGGCATATCAATTGGAGTCAATCTGGCATATCAATATCAAGCCTGTTGCGCCAGAGCAACCCATATGGTATATGGGGATATACACATGTTTAGTACCTGATAATAATTCTTAGTACACAGAGCAACGAGCAGCCTGAAATGATCACACTTTAGGGCTTTTGTTAATTTATTATTCGTCTATTTGTTTTTGTCTCTGTCAAATATCAAACAATAGTCGAGCCTGCTTCTTGTTCCTCTTTTCTTTATCTATACCCGTATACACCATGGTGTGTCTGGGTAGAAATTATCCACGTCATCTGATCATTTAGCTTGCTCATTAGAGTATTGCTGTCTTCTCTACTTTTATCTTTTAAGTAAGTGTTTGAGCCTCTGTCTATGTGTCGTCAACAACAAATTATAATCCCCTCTCAATGTGATGTTATTGCCATGATTCCTGTATTTATTGCCCAGGAAATATCCGTTTAATGATGAACTCTCCCCATGGTCCTCGCGCGTTTCGAACATATGCTCTGGCATACTAACTTAAGCATAGCATCCAGCATGTTACGAGTAAAAACAATTGATCTCCCATCGCTGGTATGTGCATTGATTATATTGTGTACTAAAGATGATGAAAAGAGAAGAGCGTCTGTGTACGGAATCTGATACAAGGTGGAAGGCGTCACCTTTCAATTTGCTGCTAAACAAGGAATTTAGGTTGAGAGAAAAATCCAGTAGACACGTGGCGCGGGACTGGACTGTTGGGACTGGACTGTTGGCTGTTCAACCTTGCACTTGTCGTTTCGTAGAATACGAGAATGAAGCCGAAAGGAATTATTCAAGTGTTCGGTAACGCTTTCATTATGGGAGGTAAGTCCTGATTGACTTGACTGGCTTCCGCTTAGTATATTAAAAGGGCACTTAGAACTCTCTTTTAGTATGAAAGCGCGTGGGTGTGTGATTTTACTGCAATCACAGTAGTGACATGGCCGATGCTCAATACTGACCTTAATGACGGATGTTCTAACAATGAACCTCAGATGGTGGTTCTAACTGGGATATCAGCTAATTTAACCATTTTACCCTGAATCCTTACTGTATACGAATTCACCTCCAAAATCCGCGCGGCGACACGATTAGGGAGCGGAGACACGGTTAGTGAGCGGCGACCCAATTAGTGAGCGGAGACACGGTTAGTGAGCGGCGACACGGCTAGTGAGCCGCAACAAGGTTAGTGCGCGGTGACACGGTTAGTGAGCGGCGCTGTGGTTAATGAGCGGCGCTGTGGTTAATGAGCGGCGACCCGATTAGTGAGCGGAGACACGGTTAGTGAGCGGCGACACGGCTAGTGAGCGATACGGTTAGAGAGCGGTGATACGTTTAGTGAGCCGCAACACGGTTAGTGAGTGGAGACACGGTTAGTGAGCGGCCACACGGTTAGTGAGCGGCGACACGGTTAGAGAGCGGTGATACGTTTAGTGAGCGGCGACACGGTTAGCGAGCGGCGACACGGTTAGTGAGCGGCCACACGGTTAGTGAGCGGCGACACGGTTAGAGAGCGGTGATACGTTTAGTGAGCGGCGACACGGTTAGCGAGCGGCGACACGGTTAGTGAGCGGCCACACGGTTAGTGAGCGGCGACACAGTTATCAAGCGGCGACACGGTTAGCGAGCGGCGACACGGTTAGCGAGCGGCGACACGGTTAGCGAGCGGCGACACTATGTGAACAGTGTCCCGCTAAATAACAAAATAATGCATATTACACTAAAATCAAGGTGATAACTGAGTGATAAATAATAAAGAGTTAGAGGGTAAGTAAGTAATCAGAATAAATAATGATTTCAATAGTCAGCAATAAAATGCACCAATTTTAGAACCTGGGATGATTTTGGAGGGAAACAACTGTTCGAATAGCTTTAGATTGATGGCGGCGGCCAGCGACTTCCGCTGCTCATGTAACTGGATGCCGGCATACAACTGTGGGTCGCAACCCCCCCCCCCCCCCACCCCTCCACCCTCACCACATTAAATGCTATTCACAACCGCCGTCGCGTTCGCCCGAGATGCATAAAAAAGTGGCGAATCTAATTAATTAAGCGGCATCCCGTGGTAAATTTGCTACCAAGCGGTGTGGCGGGGTGCTAGTAAGGGTATCCGGGATGAATAGTGAGTTTCTTCAGAGAAAGGGGGGTCCGTGCCCCCTGTGCCCCTCCTGGATCCGCCACTGTATCACTTGATAAATGTATCATATTTCACTTGATCAATGTGCCGTAATGCTCCATGATAGGAATTATAGTAAATGGTTTTGTCATTCGCCACGCTGTTAAATCATAATGGACCCATCAAGGGACTCCTCATTTCAGTCGTTTCGTATCATAATGTTCCCATAATAAACGTCCTTAATATCTTATATACGCTTTATCAATAGTTACGCGATTTGATATGTGGCGAATTTATTTCCACTTTCCAGGATAAATATGATGGACTTTACTTCAGGTATAACAGCTGCTTGAAACCAATATTTGTGTCGTATTAATTTTTGATCAGCATCAAAATATGTATTGAGTTACAAAATATACAATTCACGGTTTATACCGTACAATGTAACAGGCATAAAAAGGCAAGCAAAACTACTTATGTGGTGTGCTGGTGACAGCGATGATTTTATTATTAATACTATATATAATGAAACAATCAAAACAAAGTGCATACTTGACAACTATATATTATTAACATTATTAATATAATATATAATACTGTGATATAGGACCAGTATACGTGCATATTATTTCATTCGCATTTTATAATAGTAACCACTACATCAAATCACCGACTTTAGTTAGATTACATGCTACATTCTTATGTCAATTTTCGTCTGAATTTAAGCATACAACTGGCCTCGTCCCGATCATAGTGACAACATTCTGACCAAAAAAACCTTCAGCATTTGAGCCACAACAATTCAAATCTGAATACTAATGATAATTAATATATTTTAATGAACGGGCTTTGGAGAATCGATTAACTCATGTTGTGTAACCAACTAGAATATGAGTAGGTCATCTATAACTTTGACCAGTTGGGACAGGGTGTCACAGACGCACACGAACACACAAATTATCCTGTATAGTACTGAGATATAAGACCAGCATAGCCTGCATATCAATGAGTTGCCACCCCCCACGTCCTTTCCCCACCCTCCCCCAAACCCAACCATACTAGTAACAGATTAATTAAGTCTCATCTGCATTACTATAAATAATAACTGCAAAAATTCCTATAAACCGTCTTCACGTAAAAAAAACATAACTCATCGTCATATCTCAGGCAAAGAAATGGAATAAAGTTCGAACTTAAAACGTTGAACAAGCCACCGCAATCTTACTTCACAACCCTCTACCTGCCCTAATACACAAAGGCCCACCCTTTACAACCTACTCGATAAAAATAGTAAAAACTAAGCAGACAAAAAAAGTGAAACACGTTGATCTATTAAAGGTAAACATACACATCTACCCTCGACCCCCCACCCTCCTCCCCCTCAGGCACTGGATGTAAAGAAACTGGCGCCATCTTGCGACGTCACCTGTTGGGGCCACGTGATACGACACCCGTGACGTGGTTGGTGAGTCAGTGATCACGTGACCTGCGCGGCGTCACAGAGCTGACGGCAGACCGCCGTATGTCAGTTAGATAGGGCGGTAGCAAGCACCAGACAGGATACTGTGAACGCATCACGGACCTGTGCGTTCCGTGACTTGTATCCAGCCACTCTCCCCTCTCTGACCGCAGAGGGACGTCCTCCACCTCTTCACCACTCACCAGGGGATGGCGGACATCCCTCTCTCTCTCCAAGTGAGTCTCTCCAAGTGAGTCCCTCATGTACGGCCTTACCTCCTTCAGCGCCAACCCCTCACCGCTCCACTAGGGGGTCGGCGACAGCACTCCCTCACGGGTCAGGTCCTCACACAGGCCACACTCACCCGGACACCCCGCAGCGCCCCGCCTCGCACAGTGCTCTGTGTTGGTGGTGGATACCACCAGCGTCACCCTGTGCCAGTAAACCGCCACCCCAGTCTCAAGTCGCGCCTCCTCGTGCCTCATCCCGGCCATCTGCGACTCTCTGACACAGTCACAGAGCCC
The DNA here is from genome assembly GCA_964019135.1 of Arenicola marina. Taxonomy (NCBI): domain Eukaryota; kingdom Metazoa; phylum Annelida; class Polychaeta; family Arenicolidae; genus Arenicola; species Arenicola marina. The sequence goes on along the minus strand of OZ025253.1, from coordinate 35,584,469 downwards.
CTCCACGTCCCCCAAGCCCCTAGTCCCATATGAGACAGTTGTTGCTACACACAACAGTCTCATGTTCTCATGTACAAAATGAGGGTGTAAGATTAGCTTTTGTGGGCGACTAAGTGTTGTTAACCGCACGATCCATCAAACCCTGGTAATTTTGTACTCTGATACCTAAACTTCATATTTACCACAAAACCAACATGCATATGAACTCACAAAGTATCGCATTACTATCAAGTCGGTTGAAATGAGACTTTCTTGTTGTTTACCGCGGCATTTCGTGTTTGGTCATTCTTCACCAGCGGCTTTCGCCAGGTGGCGTTTCGCTTATTGCGTGTCAATGGCTGCGTGTATGAAGCGCCACCAAGCGAATGGTGCGGTTTTAACGACATGCACGCATGCACAGTTTCTCCACTGGGTGGGCAAGGCGGCGGACAAAACTGAGTTGTCCGCTGCTTCGAAAAATCAACAGACGATATCGTCGTAATCACGGAGACTTCAACCAAAATAACAAGATAAGTTGTAAGATGCATACTTTTAGAAACTATTGCCATACCCCAAAAAGTTCTCGCCATCAGCACCGCTTCTCGCCACGCGTGTTTTTAAAATGCCGTACAGGATTTGATAGACTGGACATGTGGCGTTGTTTCCCAACAACGTCACATGGGGCTACCAAGCCCCCAATGCACCCCCAGGACTCCCCACGTCTACCCACCAGGACCACCAGGCTATCCTCCACTTCTCTCACCTCCTTCTTCATCTGATTCAAGAGGCCCCACTGGAGGTAGCGCCGTCAAAAGCTTGAGGCCCCGGATGAGGGTGACGGTTGCTGAGCGAAGGCCGAGGGCGACCAACGCGTGTGTCTCCACGACACACGTCGTCGGTAACCAGTCAGCCCTGGTCCCCGGCATCAACAACGCAACTCCCTTAGGCAGCAGGTGTGCGGGGAGTGAGGACCGCTCCAGCCCCACCACCCTCTCCAGGCTGCATAGTGCGTTCTAACAAAGTTAGTTTTGGAACCTCGTTCTGGGGTCGAGAAATTTGAATATGACGTCGTCAGCATTGGCCCACTGTATTTCTGCACTTTTCTGCGTTTCCGGGGCTCGTCACACCAGCAATTAATACGCGTTCACCTGCAAACGGGATTGCCATACGACTGTATAGAAATGTATACTGGCTTACCTCGCTCAAGATAGAGACGTGAAGTGTTGATGTCCTTGTCCGAAACCCTGCTGACGATTCGATCCACATCGGTTTGGTCAACAGCTGGGTTTTGCCGCAAAAAAATTACACATTTTTCGTTCAATTCTTTGTGCCTTTCCGGTCGCGACAGCCGGTCCAAAGACTCTTTGTTCCTAACCATTAGGACAAGAATCATGCAGCCGGTGTATATACCCCGAAGCCAATAGTCGTGGTTTAAAACCCTGATGTTGAATTGACGATATTGATCTTCAATGTGCTGTATATGGCTGAGTTGTGTCTCAGTGGAAACTGTGGAGTGTTGATCGCCATCGCTGGACTCCGGTTCATCAGTATCTTGCACTATGAGTGCCACATCATTGCCCTGTGCTGCCATTGTTGAGGGTCTCATTGCATCAGCATTGTCCTAAATGAATGAATATATTATGCTTATTGTTTAATCTTTAAAAGGTTTTAATGTATTTTTATCCTGTCTGGTATATATCTGCAAACCAGCATGAGTAGGGGGTTACACGCGGGAAACATTGTTCCACTCTCCCTTCCTTCTCCCATTGGCTCGATATGACCAACACTGGTTAAAGCGTCCTGAATATACAACCAACTGTTGGACCAGACAGCTGCCGATCACGCGGCGCCTAGCTGGTCGATATAATATATGAACGTATATTAAATAAAATACGTATTTATCGCCATCTATTGGTGGTTATATCTCTTCGAGGAAGGCGTACAACACAATATAATTAGTGGTTAATTTGACTCTAAACTAGATATTTATTTCAATTAATATATACATAGGCATAGTGAGCCGGGGGGGGGGGTATATTTCGTTTACCCCTGTCTCTCACCCCACACCACACCACACCTCCTCCGCCCTTGTATCGTTGATTCCATCAATTGATGTACCGATCATGAATACCCGCCTAATCCGATCGTTCGTGTGTTCACTGCAATATCCGAACTTGATTCGCGCCAGAGACCAACATGATGGCCCTGGGGCGTTCACCGCACAGTTTCAAAGTCAGAAAGTGCTTGCCAGTCATCGTTTAAGAGAAAACAGTATTTTTTTCGTTTCTGCAGAATCTGGCGTATCCGCCGGGATCGTTGTAATTATCCTCTCGTACCAGATCACGTGACCTGATCACGAGATTACACAGATTGCGCTCCTCCGCCCAGCGACAATCTTGCTGGCCTTTCTAGACTCATCGCTGCTGACTTCTGTAAATCGGCTGCTGATCTCCGTCATCTTTGATTCGCCGCCGGGTCCACCAATCAGAAAATAGGTGGTCATTTTCCCCTTGCCCTTTATCTTGATTTGACCTCTTTCCATGGTTACATAGCCATCCTCTTTTATAAGTCTGTCGGAGAAAATAATAATGAAAGATCAGGTAATACTTTTGAGGCGTATATCTGGGAATAACGATACCATAATTATTATGGTTTTACATATGGGATTGATTATTATTCGTATGCAACACGCTAATGAGGCGAGAAAACATATTTGTCTTTCACGTGAAATATAAAACACCATTTGCGAGCGTGATCAGGATTGAGCGAACAAAGATGCGTGTATGAATAAACTACACTAAAGGGGCTATTGCAAAACATGGTAAACATGCCAACAGGTGGGGCCGTATGGATTCCAACTGGCAGCCGAATCACAGAATAGCATTGGGAATTTTTTTTTCTCCAAAATTGGTCACCGTAAGGGGAATTATTTTTTATGTTACTCTACAAATTATGAGGCCATAACCGTCAAGAGTTTTCCCAATAGATCGAAGGCGTTTGCATCGCATTTTATTGCATACTCCTCCGAACTCACGAACAGCTTAAAAATAAATGACATATATATATATATATATATCGACAATATAGTATATGTTGGCTTATCACGTACTTTTGCCTGTGAACTTTGATATATACTGCAATTATCGTTATACAATTAACATGGAATTGAGCCATACATCAAAACAAATATTAAAAACAAATCTTTTAAAGAGGTGACCTATTGCTTCATGTCTCAGCATAGCCCACGTGTGACTCACACTGACTATTTACAACAACAGAAATAACCTATTATTTCGTGGGTGTTAACATGGAAGATGCACCCGATCTCCCGACCGTGGCTCACCGTTGTGTCTCGGCGCTGAGGTGGATTTTGCAGGGAAGACTATGGCTCTCCATCCTCGATGCCGTGTTAACGGTGTCACCGAACAGGCAGTAGCGAGGCATCTTGTCGCCCACCACCCCGGCCACCACGGAGCCCGAGTGAAGCCCAACCCGAATCTGACAACAGAGAAGGGTCATCAAGCATAAGCATATAACGGGGATATTTTTGCGATTTTCCTAAATAGAATTTCTTAAATTTCTGATAATATGTGATGTAACATTGTCGCACATCTATAACACATGTACGTGTCTATATCACCAACTTCAAAATTCAAGTTCAAAAGCAGCGATTATATTGACGCTCACCTGGAGGGGTTCCCCGGTAGCGGGTGACGTGACAAATTTTGAAGCTACCATCAGATCTAGGGCAAGGTCCGCCACGCTTTGCGCATGCACTTTAGATACTTCCGGCGCACCGCCAACCACCATGTAGGCGTCTCCTATTGTCTCCACCTAGTCGGGCCAAACGAAAGGGAGGAAAGAAAGAAGTCCAATTACCTGAGCACCAGATAACGTATGAAGCACAACCGAAAGCATTACACTTGTCGCTGGCGCTAGATGGAGCCTGTCACTTTCCTGTCACTTTCCTGTCAGTTGCAGAGAAGTGCAACTGACATTTACCCCATGTACCTAGCCTACAGTTGGAGGACATGACGTTTCGCCTTGAGCAGACGGCCCTGGCGCTGGAGCGGGAAAAATCCAAGACCGACGTACTCCTTCAGCAGATGTTGCCGCCCAAGGTAGCGGAGCAGCTAAAAGCTGGCAAGCAGGTTGAGGTACATGGGATTGAATAATAAGCTATTATTGTCATTTTTATTCTCACGTTTAACGAAGAAGGACTCAGGCATGGGCGGGACTCAGCGCGGGAGTAAGGATCCGTCTATTGAATCCAGCGGATTCTGGTTTTCATCTGAACTCAAACCACCCATTCCCAGGCAATCCCACTCACAAGCGCCCACCTCACCTGCCTTCCAGAGCCCTTAGGCGAAAAGTGCTTATAATGGACCGATCCGGGCTCCGACACTAAGCCCCGCCCACGTTTTTTCTTTAATCGTGAGTATGAAATTGACAATCATAGTTATTGATAGGTACAGGTGAGAAGTCCATAAGAGTATGAAATTAACAATCATAGTCAATGGTAGGTACAAGTGAGAAATACGTAAGTCCAGTATGAAATAGTCTAAACGTAGGTTGGAAGGTATCTTCAAGCTTTACATGTGAACTCAAGGTCGTATTTCACGATATAGGCTACGATATACGGGTTGTCCCGCGATTAGCTCACATGACCGGGAAGTTTTGATGCTTGCGCACCATTTAGAAAGTCCCTATGCTTCATCGTTTACTTAGAAAGTAGCCCAAAGTACTGATATATGTTTACCCTCATCGGGGAGTTAAACGTATCGTAATTATAAAAGAAGCGGTTGTTATGGAAACGAACATTACCTTGTATACGCCATGCTTGTTCGTCAGGGCATCGAAATGTGAGTATAGTTTGTTCAACATGTTGACAATCTCCATGGGTGGAACCTTAGACGCCATGTTGGTAAAAGTTACGATGTCGCTGAATAGAATTGTGACTTCACTAAATTTTTCTGAAATGAGACAGGGAATTAAAGAAAATATTAAGTGTCTTGCGACAATGAACGAATATGGCAAAGGAATAGGACGACGGATGTACAGAAGCTTTCTCCGCATGTTACAGATAAAACAGGCAAGGAAGAATGGAGACGAAAGATGATCTGGAAGACGGATGTACGGAAGCTTATTAAGGACATTACAAAACAAAATGCCAGGATGAATGAAGAAGAATGGGGTGCGGCAGGGTCTTGGCCACATGGACCCTTACATCCTCGCAGTGTATCCTAGTGTTCTTCTAACTGAATAATGTGTCGATGCAAGCAGGTAATGCATCAGTCAGACTAGACGATTGGTCAATTACCCAGGACGATGTCAGAGGTAACACACGTTTTGAATACAGTAACACCCAAGTAAGACATGCGACCACATACACATATGGTGGTAGGATATGAATATAGGAACATCGCTATGGCGATAACAGGTATTTGGCCAATTGTACTCTATTTAATTGCGATTCTATTTCTTTCGTGACAAACGGAAATTTTCTCTTTGCCATACGTTATTCTTCATAGCTCAGCTGGTAAGCAGGCTGAGCCATAGATCAACAGGAGGTGCATTGAAACCATGGTCCCTTCACCTGGGGCAAATTTCATCTGACCCTACACTTCATTTGTCCCGGGAGTGACATAGTGTAGCCTTCATGTGTACAAGAACCGTCTGAAATATCTTTGACTACAAGGGGCGAAGAAGAAATTTCACTTTTTCTAAAAACCTGCTACTGATGAACAAATCTACCTATAAAACACAACTTAATACATTTTGCTGATCAAAACAAAACTCAAGCCATCACAAGAACCCCCAACGACATTCTGACCACCCCGTGGCAAACAAAATCTGACGTCGTCGAACCCCACAATTTCCTGTCTGGCTGCAACCCAAAAAACAAATGGTCCGTCCCTTATTCAGGCCTGATTGGCTCACCTGCCTCAACCTGCTTGCCAGCTTTTAGCTGCTCCGCTACCTTGGGCGGCAACATCTGCTGAAGGAGTACGTCGGTCTTGGATTTTTCCCGCTCCAGCGCCAGGGCCGTCTGCTCGAGGCGAAACGTCATTTCCTCCAACTGTAGGCTGGGTACATGGGAGAGTGGGTCGACATAACAGTAGCAATAGGAGGGTTAAACAATGCCTAATGCCACGCAACACTTGCGCTATTACTATCATTACGAGTTAATTTACATTAACACGTTCATCTCACATACGTGCAAGGCCTTCTTTCGTTCAACTTTCGCATACAAAGTTAGAAGTTAAATGTTTAGCGCTTTCAGGCTTTCTCAAATCTCATGAAAAAGTCGCCTTCTTTACACGATGTTTCAGTATATATCGTGGCCAAGACACGTGGCACGGGCAGCTAGGTGGGGCGTTAAATCTATAAGCACAATTTGTTTGTGTGTGACTTCATATTTTATTTTTCTGCGCAATGTAACTAGGGCAACGATCGACTATTGAAGGGGCTGCGCAGCGGTTTGGACTACACGATTTTAGCGGCCTTCAAATTTAATGCTATTGTACTTGTTAACACGCGGGGCGGAGTGAGGGTGGGGGGGTGGGAAGGGGGGGGGGTGGCAGCACCTCATACCTTATGTTAAGTTCCGCTTGTCTGAGTTGGTTGAGCAAGACAAATTCACGAGTGGCATCGTATATGGAGAGATCAGCCAACCAGACACCTTTCTGCGTCAACTCATCCAGCGTCCTTAACTTGGGCGAGCAGATAAATATCACGTGATCTCCGTCCATAGGTGCCATCTGACCTGGAATTGTGGAACTACAATGTGAAGCTAAATACTTAATGTGACGAACGCGATCGAAAACAGAACGCTAGACGACTGCGCGAAGGAAGTAGGATATAACTTTTCTCGTCAATAATATATTATTCATCGCTCTTACCTTTTTGATGCCAATGTCAATACCTTATAATTGATATATTGGGTCAAGGTGATGCCGATATGTAACAAAAACATTGATGTATATCTTCGGGAGAAAGGCATGAATGGATGAGGCCGTGGCTACATAATGCAATAGCGCCAGCTAGCGGATCGTTAGGCAGGTTTATTGGCCGGGCATAAAGCTGTAGCAACGCATTCTTTTCATTGTCAACGCGATACCGAGGCCGAGGGCGAACACTGATCATAGCGGCCTGCTACAGCTTGATGTCGGGCAAAACATTCTTTGGCCCGAAGTAACTCGTACTATTGTATTTTTTGTGCCTCAATATTGTACGAGTACAATGTTTCCGACTGATGGAACTGTGTGTAATCGGACCTCATAAGAAGAGTGTACAAGTTGAAAATACCTTTGAGCAACATGGCCGCGTTTTCGCTGAGCTCGTGAACCCGAAGGACAAAACAAGCGTTGAAGAACTCCAAGATGGCGTCGAAGGCGAGCGGCACTCTGGGATAGACGACGGAGAAGACATCTGCCATGGAGTTGCCGGCCGATATGGAATGACATAGCTTCGTTACGGTATCGCCACAGTGCTGGATGATCAACTTCCTGTTGAAAACCACATGGTATGGAAACAGAAGGGAAAAGACCTTCAGAGACATAGAGGGGGGGAGCCCGGATGTGGAATTTCCGGACCGCTGGGGTGTTGGCATTACTTGCTGATTGTCACTGCGACCCGTTGGATGAGATGTATTGGGCAAGACTGGTGAGCTGCAGGGGCAGTCTGCGGGGTTAATCCGCCCCTCGCTTAATGCCCAATTGGGTGCCACATTTAAGCCAGAGTTATCACGGCCAGATTGGTGTGGACATGTCACGTGTGAATCCCGCAAAGACGCGCAATCATCCGTTGCCATGGTTTCCGTGACGGTGTCCTGGCTCGACGATATCGACGCTTCCTCATTAGACCCGCAGATGGCGCCACCGGTATCAAATCCAAGATCACCATTCATTACGACACCGTTCAGATTCGCCGCCGTTTGGTTCAGGTCGATTCCTTCTGGTTCTTCGCCCTGCCCTCGAGTCCCGCAAATCCGGGTCTCCGTGGGCGGTACTACCGAGGAAAATGGGCAACCGTCATTGAAATGGAACCCCAGGGTTTTTTCAATGGTGCCCTGGACTTGTTTGGCTACAGTATTAAGGCTCCGCAGTTCCTCGGGCAGATATACCTTGACTATGGCGTGGTACAAGGTCTCAGTCTCACTGACCACGTGCAGTGACGTCGACACTACTGACACGTCCACTTGGGTGTTGTATATAAGGTCCGCGGCACCCTCCACCAAACCTAAGCACAGAATATCATGATATATTGCTCGTTTATAAATAATTGTGGGCGATACTTTCACATATATACTTACTTACGTTTGCAGTTATACATGATTTTATTTGGTTATTAATTGTAATATTATTTGGTTATTAATTATAATATTATTTGGTTACTAATTATAATATTATTTGGTTATTAATTATAACATTATTTAGATCAATTGATTAAACGTTAAGATATATGAAAGAGAATGTATATACAGGGGATACAATCTATAAGATACGTAGTATGTACTAAAATATACATGCAATGGTTAGACACAATGTTTTACATTTACATCTAAGAGGTAAAATGATTAACTTGAAACACTGAAGATGGACGGTTATATCATGTATGTAAACATAAGCAGAATAAATGTAATGATCCCAGCATCTTAGATGATCCCAGCATAATCTTAGGTTTTTAATAGGATTCAGCAGGATTCAGATACACGGAGTGTTCGACTCAATGTTGCCGCGCTAAATAGCACGAACAATTGATGCGAAATGTTAATATGACCTGAATGACGACTAATATTTACTGACAAAAAATATAAAGCAAAAGCATTGGCATCATGATGATATACTCTACATTATCAACACGATTGTTCATACGCACAAGCTGGATAACTGTCGAACTTGTATTCGACGTGTGTCGATATTTAAACATTGACATGTTGTTAAAATGTCTTACCAACAACGAGCATCTCCAGACCCTTTCTGATGGAGTAATAGTGAAGCAGAAGATTGCCATCCTCACAACACTCGGCCCTATATGAACATGGTAATAGGGTAGTTATTTGGTTGAATAACGTGTCATTTGGGGGCAGGTGCCCAACATTGATAGTGTCATATTTAAGTTCAGGGGTTCCCGCCAGAAATGAGCTTAGCATGAACATATTGTTGGTCAGCATATGTTACTTGGGAAATTACATGTTTGTCGCCATCAGCTACAAGGACCGGTTATCGGGGCAACTATTCACTTTAATTAGTTTTCGTTTCATGGAATCCCTTCAACCCTTCGTTACTGCTGTAACTCCGTAGACCTACTTAATACGTACACCCATCTGATCCGTAGACCTACCTGATATGTACGCTTATCTGATCCCTTACCACAGTCTGTTTCTCGGCGTGTACCCGTTATTATTCTTGAAATGCAACCGGCGTCTTAGTAGACAACAACATAAAGCTATACTCGTAATTTTGACAGAATATCATGTATGTATATAATTGTTTTTCGTTTTTAACTCAGTGGCAAACTTCTATAATGAAATAAACCCAATACACAAATTTCTCCCCTACATGGTCATTGCGCGTATGACATCCCTACGCTTACTTGATGTGGTGGCGCGTGCTTACTATACCTGAAGATGGGAGGTACGATGTTGTGGTATGAGACCGCCAGGAGGGTGTGCACTGTATCCAGATGCTCCAGAAAGCAGCGGATGTTGGGTCCCAGCGCCTTCAACATGTGGGCGTACTTCAAGTCCAGAGCATACTTGATGAAGTATTTGCCATAGGCCTCCAACGTGGCTCCCAACGTCAGCTCTGCATGTTACATATGGTCAATAAACATACAGCGAAGCGCATATTACTCACACTATTATATATATATGTTGATAGACCTACGTTTTGACGTAGATTATTGAAAAAGCTCGAAAAATAACTAATTTAACCGTTTATTGTAGGTCAAGTTAATCCTGATTTAAAAGGGGCTGAGGGGGAGGTAAGAGGGGGAGACTTTGGCTAGATCGGCAACTTCAGTCTTCTGACGTACCCAGAACTTCCGCTGTTGCTCCAATCAAGGTCAAGGTTAATTCGTCTTCGTAATGGCGTAATTTAATGAAGTGTTGATCGTCTTGGGCGTTCGCTCGTTCCCTGAAGACGATCGAATAATTCTTTGTTACTTACAACTTCCAACCAGACAGACCAACTTTCAATCAGACACAAAATAGACTCACGCCCATAAGCCATAATAAGACGATGCAAAATTTGAAGAAAATCAGTTGACTGTTGAAATTAATGCCATGATATGATATGGTACCGCCATAGCATACGTTATTCCTCAAAGTAAGTCTTGCCCCCCCCCCCCCCACCCTACCCTGGTGGTCATGATCCTCGGGAGTGAAGTGAAATATTGGCGTTGTTTCTCTGGCACCTTTCTCTACACAATCCTGATCATTGCGAAAAAGCTTCTCGCCAGATTGCTCTAAACATCGAACGATCAATCACCCGGCAGCCTGCAAGGGTCGTAAAGTCCGGGTATGTACCTGCCATTCATTCCCCATTGTAAAAGGGTAAAACGGTACATACACGGACCTCGAAAGCTATATGTAAAAACAAATACAATGGCAACCGCCTTTCTAGTGAATCGCGCGTTGCCATGGCTACTTCTTCGAAGTAGGTAAATGGTAGGGCGAACAGACGGCGATGGCTTTTAATTTGCGAAACAAGACGGTTCTCATAATAGAACGATCCATACCCCGACACTAAGCCCCGCCCACCCTTGAGTCCTTTTTCTCTACTCATGAGAATGAAATTGACAATCATGACTGATTGTAGGTACAAGTGAGAAGTACAATCATTCACTGACGTCATTGTTGCTTTTATCCAATCATGTGGTGCAACGAGTTCGTGCCCGTGCGTTAGGTCGGACAAATAAGTCGGACAAACAAAGCAGCATGTCACTTTGTTGTCAGTTTGAGAGATGAGTACTACTCACTTGTACCTACCCTCCGCTACGATTGTCAATTTCATACTCGCGAGTAAGGCAAAAGAACTCAAGTGTCGGCTGGGCTTAGTGTCGGAGTGTGGATCGGTCTATTTTGAGAGACTGCACCCGCCAGCACAGCATCAAGTAGCTTCATCCTGATAAACAATTCCGAGGTTTACTGATGAATTGCGCAGTCGTCCAGTGAGGTAACAGTATCGCAACGGTGCAACGAGAAGATACCTTCTGGTGCAGACAGCGCATGCAGGGGCGAATCCAGGAGAGGGTCGCATTTTAGGGCCGCAATTTATACCATTCAACATATGAAAACCGAAAGCCTAGGCCATAATGAGGTCTACTCCGCGCTGAAATTAAGTCGACGTACCCTGGGCTAACATTTAGTCGACTCCGCGCAGAAATATTCCTTGTGGGCCGCCTACCCCAACTGGAGAAAAAGTCCTACTGCGCGCATCTGACCCAACGCGCCTGCGACCGTCATATCGAATGGGGCGACAGCTAACCAGCATTCCACCCATTGACTGCCGTGGCCCCCATTAACCCCGGCAACGATGCGAGTATCTTGCGACGTCAAAACCAATTAACCAGTTTCCTAAATGAAAAATATCAACACCGTTGACAACAATGTTGCTTATTGCATGAGCTGTTCTCTATCCACACGGGGCAGGCTACTAGCCCGAGTGTTTATGCCGGGATGGATATACACATGGATATACACATCAAGTTCTTAAGATCAAGTGGATAATTTAAGAGACCAGAATCAGAATCACAGGCGGAGAGCAACCGAAATATTGAATTATATGTGACCAACAACGGTAACGTTAATATCCTGTGGGGTAACCATTGGTTCTGGAAATGTCAGTGGCCTCTTATTTTTACTCAGTTTTAGATCGGACCAGTTCACTGCCCACTAGTTCCAAAGGAAAAACTAATTGACACCGACACATGATTGAAGTATACGGTCACGGTATCTTCCGTGATGCTCAGCTGTATTCCACTATCCCTTCCGAAAACGTACCCACAGGTTCCTTTGTGTACATGTCACGGTTTATCCGGCACTTCGGGTAAAGCCTTAAAAAGAACATATCCCTATGAAAAGCAAAACAAACTGTGGCTCATGGCGCCGTTCCGCACACGCCATGTGGGCGGCATGTGATGGAAAATAACCCACCGTCGCCGTCGGCACACAATGTCCACAGATACACCTCAATTTTGCGCAGCCCCAATCAAGTCAAAGGCATATAAATAACTGTCGCATCGTGGAGCCACCATTCGACACGTTTCTTTGTTAGGCTAGAGTGTATCCTCGGAGGCACGGCTAGGTTTTGGGTTAGTGCTAACTCAATGGAGGTAACACTGCATATTCTGAGGTATGTTTGGTTTCTGGAGTTAGGGTTAATGTTCTATTTGCATTAGTGTTAGGGTCATTGGAGGTAAGACTGCATATTCAGAGGTATGTTTACCTTCTTGGGTTAGGGTTAGCGTTGTATTTCGGATAGGGTTAGTGTTAAGGTCAGTGGAGATAAGACTGCATATTCTGAGCTATGTGGAGCTTCTTTGGTTAGGTTAGTGCTGTATTTGGGTCAGGGTTAGTGTTTTGGACTTGATGCCGCTTCTCCCGGATCACGTACGTTATTTGACCTCGACATCAAATTGCATTTGTTTTTATTACCGTGTCAAACCTGACTGGCAACACATGCGGCAAAAGATGTGACACCGACGTCGCACAGCCTCTTACACGCAAGCTGCGTTCATCAGTAAAATCCCCCACCCTTGAGAGGCTTGATATGTACGAGCGTCAAACTGTGCCCTATTGAGAGCCACTGCTTGCTACCCCCCTCCCCCCCCCCCCCCTCCACCGCGCCAACAACAGCACCAACCACCAAGAAAAAACGACTTTGCTTCATAACTCCTTCATAAACGTTTGGAGAAATCGTAATTGTTTAGGACTTTGTTGAACTGAGCGTTTAGGATGCTATTTCCCGGGCAATTTGTGTCATTACGTTGTGCTTTCACAGGAAAATGAATGTAAAATCTACAGTGTCGATCTTGCCCGCATCAATACATAGTGTAACTGACTTGTAAACACGCATTAAGTTGATTGCATTTAATTATTTATTTTTCAAACTTTTTATTTTTATGTTTCTTATGTTTATTTGCTTCGTGATGTCAATGTCATCGTAGAACGTTGCCGCAATGTAACGTTACTTTGTATAATAGTATAATGTATAATGGAGCCTGGGATACTTTTTGTTTTTCAAAATAGTGAGTTATTATTGGTGCTAAGGTTAACAGCTTGATCGATTTAATCATATCATTCGACAAGGAGTGCTCCTGTGCCTCCTATTTTGCATTTTTGGTTTGATAATGTTTACATTCGGCCAACATGTTATGCTGCGGCGCACCGATTTTGGACGCATTGAGAGAAATGTCAAAGTAAGTGACTTCTATATACATGGGTGAGAGTGTAATTGAGGTAATTGAAGTACATTTCGTTTCGCCAGAACATGTCAGTACAGTTGACGTATACTGTGGCTATCAGAAGACGGCATCACGGGAAGGTGAACGCAACGTAAGTCAACATGTCAAAGAATGCAAGGATGAGCTAGATCTCGCTTCCTCGACTTGCCCTTCCACGATTCTCGATTCCTCGCCCGCGCTTCATCGCTTCCTCGCCGGCGCGCCCTATTTTGTGCCAGGCGAGAATGCGGGATCGCGAGTGGCACATATATGGCTCCATACATATGACACCGATAAGAAGAACTGTTGCTATTTGCTGCGTTGCCATGAGAAACTTTAACAGTTGAAATTTTCTTGCTCACATGATATATAGAACAGTATACGGGCAGAAATATAGGGAGTTCCTCAGCGTATTTGCTTTCTCGTCACAACACTGACACATATTGACGTTGAAAACAAAATATTACTCAGCAAAAATTGTACATGCAGTGGCGCTACGCAGTGGAGTAGTGAAAACAGACATTTTGTCAAATATCATGGAATATGTTCATAGCACATGTTCACCGTGCATGACTAACGCATTATTTCGTTGTCTTGGGTATGGGACAATCACGTTCACTCACTTTAATTCATAAAATAATACGACATACAACCGCACTTCTCCTTCACCTTTTGTCGTATAAACTGTATTTATGCACTTGATAGGTGTTCAACAGAGAATACCTCCTTAACCTACCGTGATCATGCTAATAAAAAATCCTCGATGTATTTCCCCGTCTTAAACAACAACGTCGTTCAACAGTGGAGTGTCACCGGGGAAGAGAGTAATCAGCATAACTCACATTGCACAACCACCGGTATTTACGAAGATTCGAATCTATTGATTTAGAATTGGATGCCGTCATAGGCGTAGATTAGTAAAAGCTCAGATAAGTGTCATAACTAGACGAGACCGTCAGGCATAGCGTGAAAAGGATTACGAAAATCGGGGACATAGTTAGCCCAATTTGCCAACTGAGAACCTTATTGAGCCTAAGTGGCCGCTGAAAGCGCAATTGGACCCCTAGGATCCGGATGCTAGATGAGCACAATCTAACCAGATCCGGCTCTCTAGCGTCCCTATCAAGCAAACGCGACCACCCAACCCGAATGAGTGCCGGTCGATATCGCCGTTGACTTATAATAAAAGCGCCGGCCAGGGGGTGCGCCAAGTGTTCGCTAGCCACCAAACTAAGCGTGCTAGAGTAATTCGATTCCGATTAAACATGATCTAGTTTACATTTGTTTCAATATTTTTTTTAAGATTCATCCCAAATCTAGGCTCTCTAGCTCAAATGATAACCGAGTTAGCGTCAACGTTTAAAACGTCACTTGACGAGGGGTTGACGTCAACTATGCCTGTCACTTCCATGCATTCTGTCACACATGATGTCAATAACATTGATTTTTATAATGCTGACGAGGTTAATTATCTAATAACTCAAAAGCTATAAAGTTAGCTAAGAATTAAGGCCCTGATGCTTTTGCACCTGTCTCTGAAGAATACTCTCAAACAAACATCTGATCTTAAACAAAGATAGAAAAAGTTACTGCATTTGAACTTTTTTCACATTAGAGGGAAAAGCGTTGTTACATTTGAGGGTTTTTACATTAGTGGAAAATTGTTACACTTGAGGGTTCAACAGGGTAAACGGTTGCGTGTGTCAGGCTTGGCAATAACAAACAGTTATTCAATCTCCGAGATGTTTGTAAGCGACGTATAACATTATTAACAATACCAAACGAACCATATATAAGATACAAAAAAATACAACTAACGAGTTCGACATAAAGCCTTGGTCAGACAATTATTAGTCCAAAAATAATACCGACGTGGCGGCATATGCCACTTGTTCAGTCACCATTTTTTCCTCGGTGGTGTAGATTTGAGCGTACACTGTGACGCTAAATATATCATCCCTGGGTCGCCAGCGACTAGCAATCACCTGCAAAGTGAAATTGTCTGTGACTGCCGATCTGTACTGTAGTAGAAAGAAAACCTATTTGACGGATAACGAGGACGGATGGCGGTAGTAATTTGAAATTCTGTCTTGACATCGTGTCGTTCGCAGTTTTTGATGGCATCGGGCGTGACGCTGGAGACGAATCCTGTTGCTACGAAGTTGTTGCTTTATTATTTATCTGTGTTAATTGGTTGGTATTTTAGTCCCCGTCATTGCGCTTACAGGAATAGGTGCCAAAATGTCATGGACAAATGACGTTGGAGAATTTTCTTTTACACCTGATGTTCATCGTAACTACTGGTTATTATGGCACTCATATGGCGCAAAACAGCCCATTAATGTTGGTCAGCGACTCACCCCGTCCGATTTGGCACCTGAAGCCCAGATATGTTGTCACTATGGGAATCCGTATTGATATGATCCACTGACACTACGTTACGCGGAGTCATGTGGGCCATTCAACTAGCAGTAATGCATACCAGAGGTTAGTTTGCCATACGCTCGATACATCAAAGAAAACATCTGAAGGGAGGTAATTATATTGCTTTGCAGAAGGAATGAGGCCCGAATTGAAGACGACCGCCGGTCACGGCTGCGAACGCTCCTCGATCGATGAGAACCGAGTCTTCACGAACAGTGCAAACACATTCATCAATGATGAATTCAACGCGTCGAATTAAAAATACATGGGCAGGAAACCTAACATAAAAGTAACATTTCCGTTCTTGTTATTCTTACACTGACCGATGGCAGGTTGCGTTGTACAATCCGCAGATAGATCCCACGAATAATTCGTTCGATGTCATGACATGCGATTGATCATAGGTCTAGAAATGGTTTATATTTGCTTTAAATTTGGACAATTACGGCAAGCTCTCAATATCAAGCCTTGTCTAGGCTACTCTTGGGCTTGTACAATTTCCACCTTTGATTAAAAACCGGGAAGCCTTTTTAATATGGTGTTCAGTCTGTTTTCACGCATAACATTATTATGAAGCATTTCGAACTGGCAAGCCTCCTTGTCAGACGACTATGTATCGCCCGTTTTGACGCCAATAAACATTAGACCTTCATAGGGACCACTATCGCCACTTTAAACTATTTTATTTATTTTAACCCTGAGTCGAGTTTCATTACTATTCCACATAGATTATACCGGAAGTCGCTGGGCGATAAACAATAAGAAACATTCTAAAGGATGTTAGTGACCATTCACGATAAGATACGATAAACTTCAGACATGACAGCATGGATAAATATGATAGCATTTTGTAAACAATTAGTTCAATGTCTTGTAAAAGAACAATCCGGTGTGTATTACATATATAATATGTTGTAGGTAAAACCTAGAAGGCGAGTGTAGACTTTGACTTTGTTGTGAAGCAATTTTTTGGACCCCCATTGGCGCAAGTGCCCCCAGGCAAGCCCGCTTCTCTAGGGGCACAACGGTAACAATGTTAAAATCCTTCGACGTTAGTAGGGAATCGACTGTAGCTTTTATTATAATGTGTCCTCGAACAATCATAGTGTTTACGTATTCTATATACCTTGTTCTATCTTCTGACATCAAAAAAGTGTGTCGACACTAGGTTGTTTCGATTATATTTTCGCGAAGAAATGTTGGAGCACACAACTGTTCCCGACCAGCCATCCGCCATATTTGTTTTTGGCGGATGTCGGTACCTGTGAATGCGAGTTGGTTCCTCCTCTCCGTTAGCATATGACTCTCCGCTAGAGGGCCTTGTCAGTCGCTCACTTTGAACTTAAGGACAACAGCAGCGCCCTCTTTCACAGGTCATTGACTGTTACAAAGTTTGGGACCCAGGCTACATATGGTTCAAATGGTGGCAGGATTCGCCAGGTGGCTCTGCATACACATGGCGGTTGGGAGGGAAAAGTCGCATGCTCCAACATTTGTTCGCGAAAATATGACTGGAACAATCTAGTGTTGACACACTTTCTTGATGTCAGAAGATAGAACAAGGTATATAGAATACGTAAGCACTATTATTGTACGCGCCCGCATTATAATAAAAGCTACAGTCGATTCCCTACTAACGTCGAAGGATTTTAACATTGTTACCGTTGTGCCCCTAGAGAAGCGGGCTTGCCTGGGGGCACTTGCGCCAAGGACCCCCACTGATGATAACTGGGCTAAACTGTTTCTCATAACCTTAGTTATGACTTGTTCTTTTTAAAGGTGAAGTTTTACATATTATGCTATTTTGTATATTTAATATCAAAGTTTTGGTACTGAAAAAGTAAATCTAGTAGTCTAGTAGTACATTTGATTTGTAGTCAAGTGACCTGCCCCTGACCGAATCTGTCATGATTTAGGTTCCTATTACCCTAGGTTGCTTTTTTTGTGATCTGTAAAGTTTTGTTTAAAATAGGCTAAGGCAATGAAAAAATCAATTTCCATCCCCTGGTACATTGACTGACCGAAAATGTTTGTTCTCAAAGTTTAAAAGCGCCGTGTTTTGTGGGGAGGGATCATTGCATGGTGTAGGTGGAGTGCCATGGTCAGATAGATGTGGCCGGCGACAGTTATGTTCCTGCCTTCCTGCTCCCTGATTTGGATTTGTAACTTCACGACTCAGCTCATGTAATAAGCGTGAGTAATTATGCTCAAGATCTCTAGAATTTGAAACTGGACGACTGGTTGACTGGGTTGTGTTACGGTTACCCAGTGTGAAGCAAAGTACTGTGAATATTTTTTTATGTAAGGGTGGTCCGCCATTATTCAACGCAGCAAAACCAGCAAGAAGTAGTCTACGATAGACAGAGATCCCAAATGACACGCAGCTGTGATAAAAGCTTTTAGTTTTGAAGTAGATGTGCTAAAGAAGGGGAGCACAACTTGTTTTGATTTGATAATTGGACTACTGCAAGAACTTACTACTTTTTAAATATAATGAAGAATGCTAATGGATAGATGTTCGAAGATCTTGATAACTTATCTCTAGATGTAGGCTAATCTTAACTGAAGGGTTTGTTATAAACCAAAAAAAAGCAATTTTTGCGCCAAATTGTTTAAAGCTTGGATCCAGCTTTGTATATTACCTTCTAGCTAATCTGTATTAGAAGTTAGTTATTTGACGGATCCTACACGGACGCCTAATGAACTTTCAAACAACCCGTTTGAATGAACACAGATGTTGCTTTGATTCGATAATTAGAGTAAGGTTACTTTTTAAAGTAAGCTTATATTAAAGAATGCCAATGGATAGATGTTCGAAGATCCTAATAGATCTAACTTATCTCTAGATGTAGACTAAGCTTAATTAATTTTTTTGTTAAAAATCCGCCAAACAACAGCAATTTTTGCCTCAATTTTTTTTCAAGCTTTGATCCAACTTAAAGTTGCATGTGGAGTTGTGTCGCTGTTTTTGAATGCCAAATTTGCGTATAAGAACACAAACCTAAGGCCTTAAGGTTCATAACAGACAATAAACACCTACCATATCGCCAATGGGCAAAACATTTCAAATTCATGAATTGTCCGCCACAAAAATGAAAACTTGCTGATTTGAAACGTCATAAACGTGTGTAAGCAAGTTGTTTACCGGTGCCACCGACAGGGGGCCCAAGCGCTAAATTATATGAGACAATAGAAGCGTCCGGAGCGCCACTTTTTCTTTGGCGGTGGCCGTTGACACTGCTTGTGGTCAAAGGTAACATTTCCTGTTTATGTTTATTTTGGTACAGCCGTTGCAACGGCCAGCTCCACATGTAACTTTAAGCTTAGTAAGTCTTACATTAATTTCCAGCTAGATCTGCATTAGAAGTCTATTTTAATGAAAGGCTAAAAGACGGTTGTCCCAATCAAATGGTTCCCTTAGCTTGTCCAGGAACCAGTACAAATTTCTTGACGGATCCTGCACGGATGCCCGATGAACTGTCAAATAACCCAGTTAATTAAATGTGACACAAATAAGTGGTGAAAGTCATATGATTATAGCCTAAATGTGACATTAGATCTAGCACTTTTTGGATCACCAACCTTGATCTATATTTACAAAAGCTGAACTAGATTGTAGACCTAACGAATCTAGATCTGGATCTAGGCCTAAGCTTAGATCTAGAACATGTAACGCGTTAACGAAGCAATTTTTGCCTCAAATTGTTTAAAGCTTAGATCCAACTTGTTTACAGTCTATGTTACTGAAAGGCTCAGTAAACATTAGCTAAAAGAGTCAAATGGTCCCCTGGTCAGGGTCAAACTGTTCTATGGATCCTACACTGGCGCCTGATGAACTGTCAAATAGATCTAACTCCTAGGCTAGATCTAAATATTACACAAATAAGTTACCTTAGCACTTTAATGTATCACCAACCTTGATATAACTTGATAAAAGCTAGACTAGACGTGAAAATGTTGTAACATCAACGAAGCCTGGTAAACTGCTGACAAATCTGAAACTGTCGTCTGCGCGTTCGACTTGTGCTGCCACCAAGCGAATGCATCGCGCGCGCGTGTTGAGCGCCCTCTGTCAGGAGAGAGAAGGAAACATGCATGTTGTCGCTATGATCAGCGTTTCATCAGTTGGAATTATGTTTTTGTATGTAAATTATCTACCAATTATGTACATTCGTTTGTTAATGTGGGGGTTTGAGCTGCATATAAGTTTTTGACAAAAAAAATAAAACATGAAATTTCCCAGAATGCATTTAAACGCATGCGCATGTCACAACACTGGGGGTCGACTTCCTGTTGATTTTTTTTCGCGCTTTACAGTATGGGATTGAGATACAGATTTTGTCAGTTTTTTACGTGTGTGTTATCTAAAGAGCTCGCTACGCTCGCTATTACATATATATTACATATTTCATTTTTAGAACAAAGTATATGAGTATCACCAAAAGCTGTCCCACAGCACCCGCTGCACCTCTACACACATCACATATATACTACTGGGCGTTAGCACATCTTCAGAGTTCTTTCGTTTATTTTTCGCATATAACGTGCAACGTTCAAAATATAACATTTAGTGCTTTCAACCCTTCCCACATCTTGTGAGCCACTCACCTTCTTTACACCATATCAGTATATATCGTGGGCAAGAATCGTAACGCGCGCAGCTAGGTGAACCGTTTAATCCAATAACCAAAATTCGGTTGTGCATTATCTTTTAGTTTTCCCTTTAAATCAATAAACATTTCATTTCATGTTTCATTGTTCCACGCAATGTCGCTATAGCAACGATTGAATCAGCGGCATGGCAACTTGGGTCAGGTTACATGATTTTAGCCGCCTTCGGATCTAACGCTTCAGTAACTGTACGGATTAACGACCATCAACACGTAATAGTTAATGAGTTTAGTAATAGTAATTATTAGTTAGTCGTTAGTAGTAATTAGTACGTCATTGCGTTTGTATATATGTTTTCTACCATAGGGCTTAGGCTTTTTGTGCAATAACCTTCTCATTATTAAACCAATTAGTTCTCCTGTTTGTGTTAGCCTACACAGTAAGATATCCATTTTGTGACACAAATTGATGCAACAGCACACTGGATTTGTTCATTCATGTGAAGGATCGGTTTTGACAGTCTTTCCCCTGGCCGGCTTTTCATATCATGTTTTTCTGCTGACAGGCAGAGGACTGGCAAAATGTCGTTACTAAGAGAAATGGCTGCCGACGACAGGTCTCAGATGGCGCCAAGCAGGTAATGTTATCCAACTCACTTAACGCGTAAGTGCAGCCACCAGGCGACCGACCTCCCAGATGTTTCCGACCTTTATCATGCCGCCATCTTATAACACGTGGCCCACAGAATGCCTGTCTCTTGGTTTAGGCGATAATATATGAATGTGGGTCGGGATAAGTTCATCATAAGAGCACTAAGGGTATCGATTTATCTTATTCATATTTTTCCTTAATGGAAGAAGACCTTCCCATCCTGAAAGAGCTGAATCCATTGGGCCACTAATTTTATGTACTGAAATATTTTGACGAGGTTCAGATCTTCTTACGCTACAAGTCTCCAAACGTTACAGTTTTCATTCATTGTAAAAATCTAAATGAAAAATATCATCAAAAATATGTAGTTACATTAGCAGTAGCAGCGTAACATGCCATGAACACGTGTGTTTTCATTGCGCGCCCCTGTCACCGTCGGCTTGAATATCCAGCGCATATAACTGGCCGTGTATGCGTCTGCACGAGACAATCAGCTTTACATAGAGGTGTGTGGATGAGTTGGACAAGAAACAAATTGCTGGCCATACAAATATACGCATGGACCAAGGTTCCAGTGTCCAGTGTCGATTTTTCAACATTCTAAATGTCGAATGTTGATTTTTCACGACGTTGGTTAAGCTGAGTGTCGTTTATTTCAAAACTATCTGTCGGTGTCTCTATTTCAGATCTTCGGTATCGGCACTTGGGGATCAATGCCGACTGTCGATTTTTTTCGAATTTGCCGCTTCCAGACCCCTAAGCAGGAGCCTTAGTGAATATACTTTTAAATGTATGCTATGTCACGGCAACTTCGTTTTGAAATACACGGCGCACCTACGTCTGCCCGCCTCATAAACAAAAGGATTGATTGCCACGGCGAACGATAAGGACAACGACAAGTCTATTCTTCACTGGGGCGTCATACATCCTCTACATCAGCATCATTAAGGGATGATTGAGACAAGTCGGGATACAACATCTGAGCGCTAGAAAACTAACGCTGCAATCACATGCTACTCGCATTTGTAAAGCATCTTAATTACTCGTGCGTAAAGCGAATTATTAGTGGGCAAAACGTGGCTGGTTCAGTGTTGTCAGTATTAATAACGACCCCCACAATGGATACATTACCACACATGTCAACAATGATGGCACAAAAGCCAGCAACTGTGCATACATGAGCATGTGACGTCAGAAATATGCGTCCCGTCATGACAAAGGGACGCACGAGAGCGCTCTTCAGCACTGATCGACCGCAAGCGTCACAAACTCCTACGGAAGACACGATTTGCCAATATCGGATGAGTAGCTTGGCACCCGTCAAGTGCACCTTTTATAGTGGCGCAGCAAGCGTGTTCGTGTGGACACTCTGTGGGCGTTGTGGTAAAGTATAAGCCTGCAAGGATGATAAAAACGACTGTTACAGCTTCTGAATGGAGCTATCCTTATTGTATTGTAGGTTCCAACGCTATATGGCACCGCTGAAAAAATTGTAGACGATTCACTCAGTTCTATTATGGACCAGGCGCCAGATGGCGATGAATTATTCATTCATTCAACAATGGCGTTGGAAACGATTACGTCTCTCAGACGACTTACATTTTGGAATTTTTATTTGGGCGTTAGAAAAATAATCGTAAATTTGTCCACGGTCAACGTGTATTGAATGGAGATTTGTGCTCCAAGCAAAGTTTTCATTGCTTTTTGAAAATCCGTTTTCACTGGCTTCTGCATCGTTCATCCGAGGCTTAAGGCATTCAAGCCAATTGGATGAATGAAAACATCAGGTTTAAGGTTGTTTGCAAATGTGAAATGAAGACATCGATATTGATATCTGGGAGGATTTGGCAGCAGGGGCGAGTCCAGAAAGTTTAAAAAAATGGGTAGGGGTTCAAACCGACGAGGGAGGGGGTGGGGGGCGGTGAGGGGGGCTCTGACAAAGATGCCGACTGGGTGATCCACCATTCTTTTGACGACACGGAACTTCCTAATAACACACGGCATCAGGTGATGAAAAGAAAGCTTACTCTCAAATATAACTTTTTAGACAAAAATTTCAATCGGTATTTTGCTGCATTAAATACGTAGCGCTCGTTAGTTTTTTTAAATCTCGAAAATCATAAGGTTGCAAGAAATTACAGCCAATTTGACCATTTTGAAATTTCCACCCGGCCGACAGCAGCGGTAAAAGCGGGGCTTGCGTTGCGCCACCTAGCAAATGGGAGATTGCCCTCCCCTTCAGGGGCATACATTAACTTTGGATGTCGCCCGTCCTGGCGGGCACGCGGTGTTGAGATTGACCTGCCCGCCCGAAAATTTACCTGTCCTATCAAATTGTGAAACAACAACGTTAAAACAACTAATACACAATTTATTTACAAGGTCAACGATTTCGCAAGGTCATTTTCCGAAAAGTGAGCGCCTATGAGTGAGCGCTCAGTTTTCCGATGTTATATTGTCGCGAGGGTGCGGGGGGGGGCGAAAGTTACCATGCAGTTATTGTTCACAATGATTAGTGCTTGCAGGTTGTTGGCTCAGTGTAACTGCTCAACATTGCTGAATAGCGAGAGATCGCAGTCTGAATCTTCACCTGTCCCGTCGGGCATGCAACCAGCATTCTGACCTGTCCGAACCTGTCATTCAACTGCCCCGGGGCAGTCGGACAGTCGGTCATGTCTCTCCCTGCCCTTTCAACCCCTGCACCCCTACAACGAAAATGGGTGTGTGATGTGAAGGCGTTATTATGGTCACAAAGCCGCCATTGATCCCACGTGGCCATAGGGGCAGCATTGCTCCCGGGAACTCTGGTGGTAGTACCATTACTTTCAGAACCGTGACCTAGCCTTGAATTTTCGCCCTTGGTTATTTCTCTTTGCCATTTGCTCTGATAATTTTGAATTCCTCAAGGGAGGGGATGAGGGCACTACATTAGTACCGTGGTGGGGGATGCCGATCAGGCCATAGAGGGCATGACACTGACAGTGGCGATGTATATTTGGAGGTTCATTATTTGAAAACTTCTGATCACCTTTGGACACCAACTGGAATATATGGTCAAGAGCTGCAATGTTGATAAAACTTCAGTCTCAGGTGGACACAGCGAGAGAAATTGTAGGTTTGTATTCCGAATAATGAGAGGAAAAAGGCGAAAATGAGATCATTTGGGCGGCACATGTGCATATATGTAGTGCCCTACCAGGGGTTGCATCTGCCAGACCCATCAGCTGTATCCTAGTGCTGAGGCGCCATGGCATTTCATCCCTGGCTCACTTGTGATTACCGGACCATGACAATAATCAGTTTGCAATGTCAATTAGCAGCATGGCTTGTGACAAAGAGACGGGGACATGATGCAGGGGGGCTCAGGCGGCATGACGTCCCCACGTCTAACGTACGTGGTAATTGATTGCCTGGCAACGACCAGCAATGACTGATATGACACATCGGCGCCTATCGGAGTCTAACTGGGTGGGTGGGTGCGGTGGGGGAAGTCACTTGGAGTGGAGGAATAGATGACTACACGGAGGAGGGGAACATCACCACAATTGCTTTTCGCAATCGCGGTATAATTCGACGAAAGCGTCGCGGAAAGAGAAATATGCGACCACAGTCCATTAATCTGGGTAACCCAAGTAACACAACCACAGTTCATGTCTCTGGGCAACCCAATTAACACAACCACAGTCCATTTCTCTGGAACACCAATTTAACACATCCACAGTTCACTTCTCTTAGTAACCCAATTGACACAACCACAGTCTATTTCTCTGGGTAACCCAATTAACACAACCACAGTCCATTTATCTGGGTAACCCAAGTAACAGAACCACAGTCCATGGGTAAGCTAATTAACACAACCCAATCCATTTCTCTGGTTACCCAATTTATACAATCACAGCCCATTCCTCTGGGCACCCCAAGTAACAGTACTACAGTCCATATCTCTGGGTAACCCAAGTAACAGAACCATAGTCCATTCCTCTGGGTAACCATTGATATATATAGCATGCCATTACATATAACCAAAAACCCATCACAACCCCATTCGGTGGGGAGGGCAAATCCATTGCCTTTGGCACATCACGTGTTGACTAGAAGTAGAAGTTTTAGTAACCCATTGAAACATGTCCTACGGCAATTTTCATTTCTTGTTAAGTAGAAGAACCAAAGTCAATTATTAACTTCGTATGTTCTCGACAATTTCAGCATTTTGCAGTCAATAAGTCATTTTACATTGAAGCATGCAGAGGCTTGGCTTGGCGCAAGTGCCCCCAGGCAAGCCCGCTTCTCTAGGGGCACAACGGTAACAATGTTAAAATCCTTCGACGTTAGTAGGGAATCGACTGTAGCTTTTATTATAATGTGGGCGCGTACAATAATAGTGCTAACGTATTCTATATACCTTGTTCTATCTTCTGACATCAAGAAAGTGTGTCAACACTAGATTGTTGCAGTCATATTTTCGCGAACAAATGTTGGAGCATGCGACTTTTCCCTACCAACGGCCATGCGTATGCAGCGCCACCTGGCGAATCCCGCCACCATTTGAACCATTTGTAGCCTGGGTCCCAAACTGTGTAACAGTCAATGACACGTGAAAGAGGGCGCTGCTGTTGTCCTTAAGTTCAAAGTGAGCGACTGACAAGGCCTTCTAGCGGAGAGACATATGCTAACAGAGAGGAGGAACCAAGTCGCATTCACAGATACCGGCATCCGCCAAAAACAAATATGGTGGACGGCTGGTCGGGAACAGTTGTGTGCTCCAAAATTTCTTCACGAAAATATAACCGAAACAACCTAGTGTCGACACACTTTATTGATGTCAGATTATAGAACAAGGTATATAGAACACGTAAACACTATGATTGTTCGAGCACACATTATAATAAAAGCTACTGTAACAGTCGATTCCCTACTAACGTCGAAGGATTTTAACATTGTTACCGTTGTGCCCCTAGAGGAGCGGGCTTGCATGGGGGCACTTGCGCCAAGGGCTTGGCTAAAGGACGCGCCTGGAACCCCACAGCAGGCCCCGACATAGAAAACCTCATCAGATCAAGCGGAGAAACGTCAGCGTCCAATGAAGCAGGAACTTACAGGATGTTGTCCCAGATATTCCGGTCGAAGTTCTCGAGTATCATCCGACGAAGGCAGTCGTGTATTTGGCCGTGCTGCAAGCAGAAGACAAGATTATCACCTACGTTCGCTATAAAATAGTACCCGTGGGCCCATAAGTAAAAAACCGCCAGGGCGAAAAAGACGGCCCCGGACCCCCAAATTTTACCGATTTCGCCCTGATTCAGGGCACATTGAAGAGACGAGGCCCGTAAGTGTGAAACGGCCGGGGCCAAATATTTCGCCCTAGAATAGGTCATTAGCATTGAGTGGGGCAAAATATTTGTTTCATGGCCAAAACAAAGTGGAATTATGGCGTTTTTAGGGCCATTCATCTAAACTGACTATTTGGGGCGAAAAAGCCAAGCAGGGCGAAATCTCCCGCCTGTTAACAATCTACAGGCAATGACTCTTTGTGACAAGAATATATAACGTTTGCGCCGATCTTTTACAGCGTATGTTGCGTACTGATCACGTCCGTCCTGTGAGCGAGAATAACAGTCAAACAACGGTAAAACAAAGTAAACAAAATCTGAGGGCAACAGTCCTTGAATAAGGATAAATATAGAGGAAATCCGGATCTAGGTTTAAGTGGTTATTTTCATGTGGAACCAGCCACATTGACTATAGACAGTCACTTTTCAATCAGCCGCCATCTTCTCCCGAATGTTTTCCCGTGCTCTTTTGAATGGGGAACATAGGCATACCGAAAGAACGCGCGCCTCGAACCCGGGTGAAAGAAGTGTCGGGCGGTAAACCGACGCTTAATGTGCGTATTCGGTCCACATTGGGGATACATCCGGGTTACTAAAGAAATGCGCCCTGTGCCTGTGCATTGAGGCAGTAGCCGCTAGCCGACATTTAACGGAGAGCAGTGTTCAGCGCCTGGTATGAGCGGGTATACATAGCGGCTTCTTGTAAAACCAACCAGTTTTCAGCTGATGAAATTAACGTGAGGAATTACCGACACACAAAAAAAGAACAATATGGCGACTTCCAAGTGGGCTGATCTGGAAGGTGTTCTTATGCGATGGATAAGAGGCTTCAGCTTCAAAGCGGAGGCACCAATGCTAGTTATTGTATCAATACGAAACGCTGGTAAAGGAAATGAAACGAGATTTACGAAATCTTCTCTTCGCACCTAATACTTGGACATGTATTTACAAACTGGTAGCATATAGCCTAGCTTACATACTCATTCATGTACCCATGTCATGTCAAAGCATCTCTAGCACGATTAACGCCCGTGCAAATTTAAGGTTCTTCCTATAGGCCTGTCCTATCTAAGTAAAATAATTGGGTCGTCTGGACAGAGCTTAACGCGGCAAAACATCAATGTGTCGGCAGGGCGGCATGTCGAGTTAAATAGCTTCGGGTTTGTTGGGTTAGAATATAGAGATTGTCTCGTGAAGTAATTTATTTAATCGTCAACTATAGTGTGTGTGAGGGGGGGGGGGGGGGGGGGCGGTAACCATTGAATCGCGAATCCCCAAGAATTAGGGAGAGCAATATCGAATCTCCAAGATTAAGACATTTTAAAGTTGGGCGTGAAAAAGCCCTTAATGATAAAATCGCGAATATCGAGGAATTCACAGACTGTTATTACGGACCGCAGTAAATAGGCAAGGGTCTTTGCGTTGAGCCAGAAATTGTACGGATAACCATCCCCAAAACTTGGCAACAGTTAATCGCGAATTTTCAACATTTCTGGATGCCAATCGTGGAGATCGGAAAAGGTATTCCCTCTGCTCTATAGTCTTGACTACAGCGCAAAATTAATCCATATTCTAAAGCGCACCAGCCCTAGAGCCATTGTGTTGGCGCAGCCAGATTTTATTCTATGGCAGAAATCAAGAGAGTATTGACGTTGCTTCTTCAATGTAGACATTATGGGAGTTCAATGGGGAATTATCCTCAGTTGAAACTAGATACATTGGCACACCGCTATTAAGACCATCTCCGGGAACGAGCAAAATTGGAACATCGAGGGATGCAAACTATCGACTCCGAGCTGCTTGACAAGTTTCCTTCCATCACGTTATAAATTTAACCTTGGCTTTGAGAAGAGCGTTTGTGTTGACTACATCTCCGAGAAGACATTTCGGACCCTGGATAAAGAGATCATTCCAGTGTTGCTCAGTGGCACGAACTACAAGAGGGAAACACCGCCACACTCACAAACGTCATAGACACCAACACTACATTACAGAAAAAGCGATCTACGGACGTCTATAACTGATGGATATAAGATCAATGTCATGATAATCTCCTCGTCAGAATTTGTTGGGATGGATTCACTTCGTTCTTACGACCGGGGAGGGATGAACCAAAATGGTCGGCCCCCATAATAATATATGGTGGCCAATTACCAAAAGGCGAACGATTTGGGCGTTCCGGTTGTAATTTATACCGCGCTAAAACAAGCTAACCAACCCAGCAGACGGTATTCCGTTCAGTTCAGGTACGGGCACTGGAGGACGTAACTCAACGAGGCAAATCAGGTTCAATCTTACGTTAATTATTACCGAATTGGTTGGCACAGGTAAGGTATTTCCAACAATCCGGCATTTTTAGAGGCAAATAATACCTCAGAGAGCGTTAACCTTGGATGCAGCGCGAGTGTCATGAGCACACTCCGTCATCAACGTCATGGACTTCAAATCTCCCCGTCACTTGGCCGAACATCTATTGTGGTTTTGCCGTAGCAAGAGTGAATATCAGAAATGTTTCGAGTGAAAGGGGCGGTACCATTTGAGAGTCGCTCTCCGCCCAGGCCTTTAGTGAACTTTGTGAGATACTACACATCAATACTACATCACCGAAAAGCGTCATAGTGATGTCCACCAGTTATGGATCAAAGAACAATGTCATGATAATCTCATCGCCAACATAATAAATAACTGACAGTGACAGTTTATATACATTGATATATTAGGGCATAAATTTGATATTCGTAATAGAATACTGCTCATGAGAAGCTTCGGCGGGATGACTTGTAGAAAGTTGCGTGGGATGAAGTCAAACGTTTAAGCAAACTCAGGGACGGAAACAGCAGAAAATCATATGTAGGGGTCACAAGCTGGCGTGGATGCAGGAATTTGTGAATTCAATCGGAGGGGGGAGGGGCATTCACTTTGTTGTTACGACCGTGGAGGGATGAACCAAAATAGGCGGTCCACGTAATAATATATGGGCCCAAGGTAAAAAGGCGAGTGCGGCATCCACATCTTAGCTGGCATATGGTTGCCATTGACCAAGAGCATCCTCCCTCAAAAAGGCGGAGTGGTTCAGACACCAACGACCCTAGCTAATATATCTTTATATTGACTTTGCGGGAAGTTACAACAAGAACCTGTGACCCCTGTGACCGCCAACTGTCTACCAAGGGGAGGGAGGGTCGCAAGACCTCTGTGACTCCACATTGGATACACACCTGCCATTTAATTGCGTACCATATTTAGTATTCTCATAAAAATATAAAATTGATACAGTCAATATATCAGTAGTAGTCGTTTCTATTGTACTATATGGGCCAGGGGTCCTTGGTACGAACAACTACCAGTAGTAGTAGTTTTATGGTTGCAATAACCTTAATTTTAATATTAAATTTTCTTCATTCGATGCCATCTTCTATCGCAATGATAAATATAAGAAATCGAGTAACAAATTAAGAAGAAGGGACATTGACGGAATTGATAGACTTGAACGTGAGCGGTCAGTCTTGGTGTCGCAGTGTGCAACAAGACAGGACAAAGGAAATATACATTTTTAAGAGCTAGGCCAACAAACATTTGAGATAATATGACGTTATGATGATGTGTCCGTTTTGAAGTGGAGCCGCACTCTTGGGTCCTGAGTGGACGGTGACAGAGCGGAGGGTGTAGGAGTGAAGGATGACGGAGTGTGACGCGGTAGGGAGTGGCTCAGTAGAGGGCGATGGAATGAAAGGTGACAGAGTGGAGAATCACGAAGTGATGGTTGACGGAGTAGAGGGTGACGGAGTTTTAGGTGACGAAGAGGAGGGTGACGAAGAGGAGGGTGACGCAGCGAAGGGTGACAGAAGCCTTGACACCAGAGCATCAGGAAGAATGCAAATGTGAAATAAGCCAGACGTCCAAGAAGTGAATAGGAATAAATGCTCCTGGTGTAACGGCCTACCGACCAAGAAGCCCGGACTTCTTGTCAAGGGGCGGTTAACTTGACCTGACAGACTTACTTTCAATAGGAATCGTTGGGCGCGTCTACCTAGTTCAGCGACAACGGCCTTCATAGGGCCTCTGCGTCTACAGTAGAGTTTCCCTTGTGGTATGTAATGTCGAATTAACCTGTAGTGAGGTCTGAAAGCAACCCGTGACGCCAAGGCGAAAGGTCGTTATTACGTATTCACAAGTTATTGTCAGCCATAACCACGAATTTAGCCCCGTATAGATAATCTTTGAATTCATCATCATTCACCGCCCGCTACATAATAAATACGAGCTGCATAAGGGCTCTCCGAATTTAAATGTTTTTTTTTTGTTTTTGTTCACATGTAAAGAAGATGCCAGAAACGATGCCAATGCAATTGAAATCCTATCGCTGGGTCACAGCCCTCTTCTTACTGGTGACAGCGTTATTGTGCTTGGCATATTCCGTGGAGATGCCTGACACATTCAACGTTTACTTCGCGTCCTGACAGACGTCATAGTGTGAATCAAAACGAGTCTTGTATGAAACGCGTTTCACAAGTCTCTCGACTATGGCATGTGCTTTGGCTAAGGCGCATTCAATGGCTGTCCCGCCACGGTCTGTACGTTGACTAATGACTAGGCGCTTATTCGCTGGAGCGGACGCCGTAGTCTTCCAT
The DNA here is from genome assembly GCA_964019135.1 of Arenicola marina. Taxonomy (NCBI): domain Eukaryota; kingdom Metazoa; phylum Annelida; class Polychaeta; family Arenicolidae; genus Arenicola; species Arenicola marina. The sequence continues at coordinate 35,553,394 of OZ025253.1, read as the reverse complement.
GCACGAAACCGCTTTGCCGCCTTTCTTAAGTTCCGGCCACCGCACCAGCGTTACGTGTTCTTTATTCGACAATCACCTCATCACGCCGGCAAGATTTTGAAGAAAATGGCCAACGCCTTTCACCTCACGAGTGACTTACAGGAGAGATTGCGGACATTCCGGTTCCAATTCATACTCGGATAAAACAGGCAAATTAACCCAGCAGTGGGTATTCCATGCAGTTCCCCTTAGGAAACAGGACAAGCAACGTGGCTTGGGTGGTCAGTCATCGTGAAACTGCAAGCAAGAGGGAGATATACGCCAGGAAACTGAAAACAAATATATAGATGTGGATATTTCCGGATCATGCGGGAACACCGAGGGATGCAAACTATCGACTCCGAGCTGCTTGACAACTTTCCTTCCATCACGTTATAAATTTAGCCTTGGCTTTGAGAAGAGCGTTTGTGATGACTACATCTCCGATAAGACATTTCGGGCCCTGGATACAGAGATCATTCCAATGGTTCTCAGTGGAACGAACTACAAGAGGGAAACACCGCCACACTCACCAACGTCATAGACTTGAAATATCCCGGTCACTAGGCAGAACATTTATTATGGCTTGGCCGTAACGAAACGGAATATCTGAAATATTTTTAGTGGAAGGAGCGGTATAATTTGAGAGCCGGTCTCCGCCCAGGCTTCTGTAAACTTTGTCAGACAACACACACCAACGCTACATTACAGCAAAAGCGATATACGAACGTCTATAACTGATGGATAGAAGATCAATGTCATGATAATCTCCACGTCAGCAAAATAAATAACTGACAGTGACAGTTTATATACATCGATATATTAGGGCATCAATTTAATACTCTTAATAGTATCCTGCTGATGTGAAGCTCCGGCGGGATGATCTTCACAAAGTTTCTTGGGATGAAATCAAAGGTCTAAGCAAACCCAGGGGCGAATCTAGCAGAAAATCATATATAGGGGCCACAAGCTGGCGTTCATGCAGGAATTTGAGAATTTATTGGGATGGATTCACCTTGTTCTTGGGACCGGGGAAGGGGTGAACCAACATGGTTGGCCCACCTAATAATATATGGGGGTCAATTACCAAAGGGCGAACCATTTGGACATTCCGGTTGCCATTCATACCGCGGTAAAACAAGCAAACCAACTCAGCAGTAGTTATTCCTTGCCGCAATCCATGAGCACACTCCGTCATCAACGTCATGGACTTCAAATCTCCCCGTCACTTGGCCGAACATCTATTGTGGCTTTGCCGTAACAAGAGTGAATATCAGAAATGTTTCGAGTGGAAGGGGCGGTACAATTTGAGAGCCACTCTCCGTCCAGGCTTTGTGAGATACTACACACCAATACACACCGATACTACATATCATAGTGATGTCTACCAGTCGTGGATCAAAGAACAATTTCATGATAATCTCATCGCCAACAGAATAAATAACTGACAGGATATATACATTGATATATTAGGGTATAAATTTGATATTCGTATGAGAATACTGCTCATGAGAAGCTTCGGCGGGACGACTTGTAGAAAGTTGCGTGGGATGAAGTCAAACGTTTAAGCAAACTCAGGGACAGAAACAGCAGAAAATCATATGTAGGGGTCACAAGCTGACGTGGATGCAGGAATTTGATAATTCAATCGGAGGGAGGAGGGGCATTCACTTTGTTGTTACGACCGTGGAGCGATAAACCAAAATAGGTTGTCCACGTAATAATATAGGGGTCCAAGGTAAAAAGCAGAGAGCGGCATCCACATCTTTGCTGGCATATGGTTGCCATTGACCTGGAGCATCCTCCCTCAACAAGGCGGAGTGGTTCAGACGTCAAAGACCCTAGTTAATCTATCTTTATATTGGCTTTGCGGGAAGTTACAACAAGAACCTGTGACCCCTGTGACCGCCAACTGTCTACCAAGGGGAGGGAGGGTCGCAAGACCTCTGTGACTCCACATTGGATCAACACCTGCCATTTAATTGCGTACCATATTTAGTATTCTCATAAAAATATAAAATTGATACAGTCAATATATCAGTAGTAGTCGTTTCTATTGTACTATATGGGCCATGGGTCCTTGGTACGAACAACTACCAGTAGTAGTAGTTTTATGGTTGTAATAACCTTAATTTTAATATTACATTTTCTTCATTCGATGCCATCTTCTATCGCAATGATAAATATAAGAAATCGAGTAACAAATTAAGGAGAAGGAACATTGACGGAAATGATAGACTTGAACGTGAGCGGTCAGTCTTGGTGTCGCAGTGTGCAACAAGACAGGACAAAGGAAATATACATTTTTAAGAGCTATGCCAACAAACATTTGAGATAATATGACGTTATGATGATGTGTCCGTTTTAAAGTGGAGCCGCACTCTTGGGTCCTGAGTGGACGGTGACAGAGCGGAGGGTGTAGGAGTGAAGGGTGACGGAGGGTGACGCGGTAGGGAGTGGCGCAGTAGAGGGCGATGGAATGAAAGGTGACAGAGTAGAGAATCACGAAGTGATGATTGACGGAGTAGAGGGTGACGGAGTTTTAGGTGACGAAGAGGAGGGTGACGAAGAGAAGGGTGACGCAGCGAAGAGTGACGGAAGCCTTGACACCAGAGCATCAGGAAGAATGCAAATGTGAAATAAGCCAGACGTCCAAGAAGTGAAGAGGAATAAATGCTCCTGGTGTAACGGCCTACCGACCAAGAAGCCCGGACTTCTTGTCAAGCGGCGGTTAACTTGACCTGAAAGACTTACTTTCAATAGGAATCGTTGGGCGCGTCTACCTAGTTCAGCGACAACGGCCTTCATAGGGCCTCTGCGTCTACAGTAGAGTTTCCCTTGTGGTATGTAATGTCAAATTAACCTGTAGTGAGGTCTGAAAGCAACCCATGACCCGTGACGCCAAGGCGAAAAGTCGTTATTACGTATTCACAAGTTATTGTCAGCCATAACCACGAATTTAGCCCCGTATAGATAATCTTTGGATTCATCATCATTCACCGCCCGCTACATAATAAATACGAGCTGCATAAGGGCTCTCCGAATTTAAATGTTTTTTTTGGTTTTTGTTCACATGTAAAGAAGATGCCAGAAACGATGCCAATGCAAATGAAATCCTATCGCTGGGTCACAACCCTCTTCTTACTGGTGACAGCGTTATTGTGCTTGGCATATTCCGTGGAGATGCCTGACACATTCGACGTTTACTTCGCGTCCTGACAGACGTCATAGTGTGAATCAAAACGAGTCTTGTATGAAACGCGTTTCACAAGTCTCTCGACTATGGCATGTGCTTTGGCTAAGGCGCATTCAATGGCTGTCCCGCCACGGTCTGTACGTTGACTAATGACTAAGCGCTTATTCGCTGGAGCGGACGCCGTAGTCTTCGATGCACGAAACCGCTTTGCCGCCTTTCTTAAGTTCCGGCCACCGCACCAGCGTTACGTGTTCTTTCTTCGAGAATCATCTCATTACGTAGGCAAGATTTTGAGGAAAATGGCCAACGCTTTTCACATCACGAATGACTTACAGGAGAGATTGCGGACATTCCGGTTCCAATTTATACTGGGATAAAACAATCAAATCAACCCAGCAGTGGGTATTCCATGCAGTTCCCCTTAGGAAACAGGACAAGCAACGTGGCTTGGGTGGTCAGTCATAATGAAACTGCAAGCAAGAGGGAGATATACGCCAGGAAACTGAAAAGAAATATATAGATGTGGATATTTCCGGATCATGCGGGAACACCGAGGGATGCCCACTATCGACTCCAAGCTGCCTTACAACTTTCCTTGCGTCACGTTATAACTTTTTCCTTGGCTTTGAGAAGCACGTTTGTGTTGACTACATCTCCGAGAAGACATTTCGGACCCTGGATACAGAGATCATTCAAGTGGTGCTCAGTGGAACGAATTACAAGAGGGAAACACCGTCACACTCACCAACGTCATAGTCTTTAAATCTCCCCGTCACTAGGCAGAACATTTATTATGGCTTGGCCGTAACGAAACGGAATATCTGAAATATTTTAAATGGAAGGAGCGGTACAATTTCAGAGCCGGTCTCCGCCCAGGCTTTTGTAAACTTTGTCAGACACCACACACCAACAGTACTATACAGAAAAAGCGATATACGGACGTCTATAACTGATGGATAGAAGATCAATGCCATGATAATCTCATCGTCAGCAAAATAAATAACTGACAGTGACAGTTTTTATACATCGATGTATTAGGACATCAATTTAATACTCTTAATATAATCCTGCTGATGAGAAACTCTGGCGGGATGATCTTCACAAAGTTGCTTGGGATGAAATCAAAGGTCTAAGCAAACCCAGGGGCGGATCCAGCAGAAAATCATATGTAGCGGCCAAAAGCTGGCGTTCATGCAGGAATTTGAGAATTTGTTGGGATGGATTCACCTTGTTTTTAGAACCGGGGAGGGGTGAACCAACATGGTTGGCCCACCTAATAATATATGGGGGTCAATTACCAAAAGGCGAACGATATGGACATTCCGGTTGCAATTTGTACCGCGGTAAAACAAGCGAACCAACACAGCAGGGGGTATTCCATGCAGTTCAGGTACGGGGAGTGGAGGACGTAACTCAACGAGGCAAATCAGGTTCCATCTTACGTTGATTATTACCGAATTGGTTGGCACAGGTAAGGTATTTCCAACAATCCTACATGTTCAGGGGCAAATAATACCTCAGAGAGTGTTAACCTTGGGTGCAGCGCGAGTGTCATGAGCACACTCCGTCATCAACGTCATGGACTTCAAATCTCCCCGTCACTTGGCCGAACATCTATTGTGGCTTTGCCGTAACAAGAGTGAATACCAAAAATGTTTCGAGTGGAAGGGGCGGTACCATTTGAGAGCCGCTCTCCGCCCAGGCTTCAGTAAACTTTGTGAGATACTACACACCAATACTACATCACCGAAAAGCGTCATAGTGATGTCTAACAGTTATGGATCAAAGAACAATGTCATGATAATCTCATCGCCAACAGAATAAATAACTGACAGTGACAGTTTATATACATTGATATATTAGGGCATAAATTTGATATTCGTAATAGAATACTGCTAATGAGAAGCTTCGGCGGGATGCCTTGTACAAAGTTGCGTTGGATGAAGTCAAACGTTTAAGCAAACTCAGGGACGGAAACAGCAGAAAATCATATGTAGGGGTCACAAGCTGGCGTGGATGCAGGAATTTGAGTATTCAATCGGAGGGGGGAGGGGCATTCACTTTGTTGTTACGACCGTAGAGGGATGAACCAAAATAGGCGGTCTACGTAATAATATAGGGGTCCAAGGTAAAAAGGCGAGTGCGGCATCCACATCTTAGCTGGCATATGGTTGCCATTGACCAAGAGCATCCTCCCTCAAAAAGGCGGAGTGGTTCAGACACCAACGACCCTAGCTAATATATCTTTATATTGACTTTGCGGGAAATTGCAACAAGAACCTGTGACCCCTGTGACCACCAACTGTCTACCAAGGGGAGGGAGGGTCGCAAGACCTCTGTGACTCCACATTGGATCAACACCTGCCATTCAATTGCGTACCATATATAGTATTCTTATAAAAATATAAAATTGATACAGTCAATATATCAGTAGTAGTCGTTTCTATTGTACTATATGGGCCAGGGGTCCTTGGTACGAACAACTACCAGTAGTAGTAGTTTTATGGTTGTAATAACCTTAATTTTAGTATTAAATGTTCTTCATTCGATGCCATCTTCTATCGCAATGATAAATATAAGAAATCGAGTAACAAATTAAGGAGAAGGGACATTGGCGGAAATAATAGACTTGAACGTGACCGGTCAGTCTTGGTGTCGCACTGTGCAACAAGACAGGACAAAGGAAATAGTTTTTTTAGGAGCTATGCCAACAAACATTTGAGATAATATGACGTTATGATGGTGTGTCAGTTTTGAAGTGGAGGCACACTCTTGGGTCCTGAATGGACGGTGACAAACGGAGGATGAAGGAGTGGAGGGTCACGGGGCGGAGGGTGACGCGATAGGGAGTGACGCATTAGAAGGCGACAGAATGAAAGGTGACGGAGTGGAGAATCACGAAGTGGTGGGTGACGGAGTAGAGGGTGACGGAGTTGAGGGTGACAAAGAGGAGGGTGACGCAGCGAAGGGTGTCGGAAACGTTGACACCAGAACACCAGGAAGAATGCGAATGTGAGATAAACAAGAGATCCCAGAAGTGAAAAGGAATAAATGCTCTGGGTGTGACGGCCTACTGATCAAGAAGCCCGGACTTCTTGTCAAGAGGCGGTTAACTTGACCTGACAGACTTATTTCCAATATAAATCGTTGGGCGCATCTGCCTAGTTCAGCTACAGCGGCATCCATAGGGCCTCTGCGTCTGCAGTAGAGTTTCCCTTGTTGCATGTCATGTCAAAATAACATGTGGTGAGGTCTGAAAGCTACCCATGGCCCGTGGCGTCAGGGCGAAAATTCGTTAGTACGTATTCACAAGTTATTGTCAGCCATAACCACGAATTTAGCCCCGTATAGATAATTTTCGAATTCATCATCATTCACCGCTCGCGACATAATAAATACGAGCTAGATAAGTGTTCTCCGAATTTAAACGTTTTTTTTTGGTTTTTGTTCACATGTAGAGAAGATGCCAGAAAAGATGCCAATGCAAATGACATCCTATCGCTGGGTGACAGCCCCCCTGTTACTGGTGACAGCGTTATTGTGCTTGGCATATTTCGTGGAGATGCCGGACTCATTGAACGTTTACTTCGCCTCCTGACAGACGTTATAGAGTGAATCAAAACGATTCTTCTATAAAACGCGTGTCACAAGTCTCTCGACTATCGCATGGGCTTTGGCCATGGCGCATTCAAAGGCTGTCCCGCCACGGCCTGTACGTTGACTAATGACTAAGCGCTTATTCGCTGGAGCGGACGCCGTAGTCTTCCATGCACGAAACCGCGTTGCGACCTTTCCTAAGTTCCGGCCACCGCAGCGCTACGTGTTCTTTCTTCGAGAATCACCTCATTACACCAGCAAGATTTTGAAGAAAATGGCATACGCCTCTGACCTCACGATGACCTACAGAAGAGATTGCGGACATTCCGGTCATACTCGGACAAAACAAGGAAATCAATCCAGCAGTGGGTATTCTATGCAGTTCCCCTTAGGAAAAAAAACAAGCAACTTGGTTTGGGTGGTCAGTCATAATGAAACTGCAAGCAAGAGGGAGATATACGGCAGGAAACTGAAAACAAATATTTAGATGTGGATATTTCCGGATCATGTAGGAACACCGAGAGATGTCCATAATCGACCCCGAGCTGCTTTACAACTTTCCTTCCATCACGTTATAAATTTGTCCTTCTCTTTGAGAGCAGCGTTTGTGTTGACTACATCATCGAGAAGACATTTGGGACCCTGGATGCAGAGATCATTCTAGTGGTGCTCAGCGTAACGAACTACATGAGGGATACACCGCCAGACTCACCAACGTCATAGACTTTAAACCTCCCCGTCACTAGGCAGAACATTTATTATGGCTTGGCCGTAACGAAACCGAATAAGTGGAAGGGGCGGTACAATTTGAGAGCCGTTCTCCGCCCAGGCTTCTGTAACCTTTGTGTGATACTACACACCAACACTACATTACTGAAAACGCGATATACGGACGTCTATACCTGATGGATAAAAGATCAATGTCATGATAACCTCATCGCCAACAGAATAAACAAGAGCCGAAATGAGCCGGAGGCTGAGGCTTACTGACAGAAGTGACTTTGTTACAGACGATCAGGAGAATTCATTTGCTAAATTATAATCCTATTTGATCTAAATAGGGCTTGCAGCGGTCAATGTAGCTTGAAGTAACTCATACAAACGGGCATTTTAGCCTACAATCGCACCTACAAGGGGCAACACTGAGGGAATCGAAAGTGCTTTGAGTCGATTTCCCCATTCCCTCATCATTGGCGACCGAGCCAGGGGGTCCCCTTTGTTCGGCCCGATGGTTCCCAGGGTAAGGGCAATACGTCAATTGTGAGCACAGGTATGTTCATGTATAGTTCATCCCTACAAAGTACCGTAACAATCGCAGCTCTAACTTGCTTTCCTGATTTTTGACAAATTTTCTTATTTGGCCAGAATCTCTATACTTTATCATTGGGCTTAGTTCCGTTGCCAGGAAACTGACGCTTACCAAATTAGCTTCCAGCTTTTGACGTTACCTACTCATGAACTTATAGTGATATTACCTAGTGGTTAAATAGGTGAAAATGAAACATTTTCACAATTTCGTCGTGTAACGTTTCGGTACCGCAAAAAAAGATACGCACGGCAACATATGTGCGTGGATATAAGGTACAGCGACAAATCAACCGGTAGTCGCTATGAGGTATAATAGTTGAGCAATAGAGGTTATAAAAGTATGACGTCATGACGTCATGGTGACGTCATGGCATGACGCACGGCATCGTTCAAATATCAAAACACAAACTCGGAACGAACACCCAGTTGGGGTTGTCGAAATTAAGTTTAGATCCAATTAGAATAACACAACGAGAAGTACATTAAAGTAAAGTAAAGATCCTCCCTTACTAAAATATCACATTGTCTTACCGTAAAAACTAAATTACGGTTACAGATTGTCATTTTACCGAACCAATGTATGAGTACAGTCATTGAGGAATCATTAAAGGAATGGCTCCCGCGCAATCCACTGTTAACACAACTTCACGGTTTGCTAATAGCAGCCAATCACCCAAATCACTGGTGTTTTATGTCCCTTCAGATGATCCATTCCATGATCAGCTAGCTTTAAATCTGAAGCCAGAACTGCACACGCGATAATGTTGCAAAAGTTGTGCGTTCATGTAAACAACTGTGCAGGGTCATTTATTTATAACTAGAGGGTTAAATCTATTTTGGTGTGAAGGTTTTACTTCAGGAAACAGATTGATTGTTGTAGGTTTGTTTCCTGGAATGCATGTGGGGCTTGATGCGCCCATGAGGAAGAGAACAATTAGGCACGTTTCCAGTTGGTCTGTATGCAAAGGATAAGCGAGATAGACGCCACCTTTTCTTGCGCTTGTTATTCAAATTATCGTGTAGTCCTGAAGTTTGCGAATTAGCGGAAAGAAGTGACAAAATAGTGACGGGCTTCAGACTTTCAACAACGAAAAAGCGCCGACAGAGAATATATTTGCGGTTAGTTCCCAATTGTGTATTATAAGAACTTGATGGTTCTCTGTATTTGGATAAAAAATGTAAATCCCATTTCCAAAATCAAGGGTAGTTATTTGATAGAAACAGAACCAAGCGCTTGCTTCTTGTTTACACATTTAAAGCCCTCGTCATGGTAGATGTGCCAAAAAATGCAGAACTCGTTAAGGCGATGGTAAAGACACTTAACATTTTGCACTTCTCATTTCAAGTCTTCCATCATAAACACATTGTTATTATTTCCAATATTTATTCTAGTAAGCGGGACCACCATCGATCGTGCCTATCACCAGACCATTTTTGAGATGGGTATGCATGTATGCTTGGGACAATGTTGGGCCTAAGTAGCACAGGTAGAGGCAACCTTGAATTATTTGTGTCGCCAATGCAGACTCAGTGTTGCTTAAAGGCTCCTTAAATATGTTGTAGGTCTTGGTAAGGCAAATTATATCCTGAATGTGAACGCTATTGCGAAACCCAAAACTATTAAAAAATTAATAGTCTGCGGAATAAGCAATATAAAGGCACTGCACAAGGTCCCGGGGCCATTGTGTGTCATACCAATTGGCTTCGGCCAATGTTCATGTTCGCGTAAAACAGCCAGAACATGTATGTCTACCAAAAACCCTGAAAGTAAGCAATCAGGCAAGTATTAAAGTATTGATCAAATGTAAAATATCAAGTAGATGTGACGAAAACCCTGAAAGTAACCAATGTCAAATTATGAAAAGTATCATAATTAAGGACATCAAACAATTTCAAATACATTCTTCAATATCATCTGACAAACATCAACAAGAACAATGATTACCTACATAATATTGCCCCTCCTCTAAAAACAGCACCATGAGAGGGGATTCTGGTACATCTCAAAAATAACAGTTATTGTGTGATACAGTGCGATCATAATATTGATGATCAAATTATGCATGTAGGCTTCCATAAGCCTGAAATCAGCAAATGCTTTTCATGAAATGAAAATTATTATTGTATCATATTATATATATATATATATATTTATATATATACCATTATAATGACCTGATTCGTGCCATAATTATCTTGTTTTCTCATCACATAAGAATTTCTGAAATTAATTGCCCCGGAGCCTGGTTTACACCCCTAAAATGAGGTGACAACCGTTGAACTACACACCTACGCACAAATATGTGATTTATTGGGAGGGGGAGGAGGTCTGTTGTTATCTCCCAGTGTGTGTGTTTCGTCAATTTAAATGAATGCTTACTAATTTCACCGCTGTTGTGCACATAAAAACTAGGTAAGGTCAAGAAACCCCCCGAGACATGAGAGGTAGGGGTGGGGGGGTCCTGTCCTCTCGGTTTGAAATATATCTGTCTGACCTGTGACTTGTTTGCAGCCATGCCAAGTGGACATTATTGCCTGTGCACAGCAACAGAAGATGCAGCAGTAAAGTTCCTGGGTGTAGGTCTCCCATGTTGACAAATTGTGGCCTCTACTGTCACTGCTCGTCACTGCTCGCTGTCCGTGCTTTCACCCATCTGGAAAAAATAGTTTCATTGTTTGCATTGTCACTTTGGGGATGTGCGTGGGGTTGCTGGTATGACCTTACACTGCTTCACTGGTTGCTTTGTGTAATTGTCATGAATGACCAATCAATTACCAACTTTTAAACGAGATAAATTGATATGCTAAAAAACTGTGGTCGGTAAGTTAGTTGTTTGTATATGCAGGTGCGGGGTTCGCACCATCGATCCACGTGCTATTAGGTTCTTAGGTGACCAGATCACTCAATGCGAGCGATCTAGCCCAGCCCTGATAGTATTAGGAAATACCAGTATCAGGAAATACCAGTATTAAATATAATACCACCAAGGGTAATACCAACTGGTAGCACTGTTTCACAAACGCAAATACATATGTTATTAGCGTTAATACTAGTCAGGTTGTCACTGGTCAAGAACTGCCTGTGGCAGACGTTGATAGACTTCTGCACCGATTAAGGTGTTACTGCATGTATTTTCCTGATAGGCATGTATTTACTGTGTACCGGGCTTGGTCCGGTTATGCTATGTTATGTCACAGCTTCTAAAGGCTGAACAATAAGATGCTTTATAGCCCATTACGCAACCGACTTCTGCTTTGAACTTCTGATATCGAACTTTGAAACTAGTGTGTTATCAATGCATAGTTGTAATGTTTTAGTCAGGTATTACCATAAAAACAAGTTTACGTTTACAGATGTTCTTGTAAGGTATAATACACGGGTGATTCTACAGAAACTGCATAATTTCAAAACTGAACATTTAAAAAATAAAATTTGTTCAAATCACATGATATTTTTTATGTGTATTCTCTAGATAGCAATGTTCTTGAAAACAAACAGAGCCGAGCTGACGCGTTGATACTTCGCAATTAAACAGAAAAGAGATGACGCCCTCCACATTTTTCAAATCTATTACCAGCGATTCTGATCCTACTTGATTTGCTGAACAAAAATTTTAATTGGTGCATTTGATTGAGCTAGGAAGGGACAGGGTGACGATTTGTAAATAAATAGTGAGAACACTACGCAACATTTCACTTATATTAATGTCCCTTTTTTTGGATATCCAATAACTTAAAGGAGCTCTGAGACACTTGGACCTACCCACCGGCCTACTTATGATACTTACTGATTGCCGGATAAGCCCCAGTGCTTACGACTTCTTAATACATACTAGTTCACTCATAATTCGCTTTGCATGTTATGGGGTCAACATGCACAACACTTAACTATGAAATTAACCGTTGAAAATTGATAAAATTTGATATTTAATTTAACTTGAAAAAATAATTGTTATTCCCATGGAGCAGGGCGCCACAAATGAAGGCAAACCACGTGCTGGGATGGTTGCTCGGCAATTTATTCGCTTAAGACAAGGAACACGAAAAAACAACTTTCAAATGTCAACTTACTATATAAACAAATTTACATCATTCTGACCAAGCAGACAGACGCGCAATTAACAAGATAAGAGATTAGAAAACTATGGAAGCAGGACACAGTCTATTGAACTCACCAAAAATACACTGAGATGGCCGACAGAGCACATGGCCAATATTTCCGTAAAAGCGTTACTTTAAGGTCAAAAGCAGGGAAAATCTTCAGAAAAGGCACTTAACATGAGTCTATAATCACTACAGATACTATGCCATTAAATAACATGGAGATAATTCATGCTAAGTTCTAGGGCCAAACTCACCAACTGACAGATTGTTGATAAGACACGCCTCTCTTTAATCACAGCATGGCACTGTTCATAGCCTCAAACCCACATAAGAACACAAGCACATGCATACAATTTTACCTAAGCAATGTAATATAAAGTCAACCAATTTAAAGAACATACCAGAAGACAAGGCTTCAAGCCGTCACCAGCCCTCTAGCTCGACTACAGGTGAAGCAAGTGACAAGCTGTGCCAAATGAAGTGAGAGAGAACAACCGGCGTGCGACCTTATTTATGAGTTCAAGGCTTCTCGGCATGCAAATTACTACTAGGACATGTCAGCTGGGGTCAACTGGTCACCCGTATGAAATATCGCAACCGGAGAGGGAAAGTTTTGCAAAGTGAAACCAAATCTATGGATTACCGACAATTTGGATATATCATCGAAAAACTCCAACAACCCAAGACATAAATGGATACAAGGATCATCCGGATGACAACAAGATGAATCGGAGTACAAGCAGTGACAAGAAACCAAAGACTCTTCGACTTAAATTGTACCATGTGCTTGTGTCAGGTCTGTAACTCAGTGTCAGTGATCTCTTCCACATCTAACAGCAACTGTCAGACAGGCTCTGTGACACCCATACGTCACAGTTCTGCTCCAGATGTATTACTGCTGATGCGCAGAAAGATTGGTGTATTATTATAAAAAAACTTAACTTTATCTACTTATATGAGGGCTATCATTAAAGAGTATACATGTCATAAACAGTCTATGCTTTATAATAAATTATAGTTATATAATGATGTTATAACATAGCTGACATTTGGTAGAGGTAGCTGACTGCGATAGCTTTAATCCGGGCCCTTTAATCCACCCACCTTAGCCTACTTTAAGTCAGTGACGGTCATTTCTAATGTACAGATGCTGTCAAGTGTCAACCATCAATCACTTAGAATGGGAAATATGTGTCGTAACCGAGCTGACGTCTGGTACCGATTAACGGGTCACGCATACCATGAAAATACCCCACCGAGTCTGAGAGGGCTAAGATTTATATCTGCACCTTTTTCAAATATCTGTTTAACTTTTAGGTTGCTCGCTACGAATTCGTAATGATAAGCTGGCTCGCCCGCAGCTTGTTTCCTGGCAAGAAAACGGAACACAATGTATGGACTTGGAAAGGGCAAATTTATTGGCCGAGTGATAAAAACACTACATGACGAGCAAATTGTCAAATTAATTAAATAAAAGTGGCAGAACACTTCGCCACTAACTGGCGGAACACTTCGCCTGTAATTGGCGGAACGCATCGCCAATAAACGTAAATAGACCACGTGACCCTATTATGGGTTGGCGTAACCAATTGACATGTATTGCATGAAGGCGGAACACATGGCCCTATACGAAGGCGGAACACATCGCCATGTACGTGTGTGGCACACATCGACATGTACGTATGTCAAACACATTATCCAATTATATATTGACTGATCACCTTATAATTGGTAAACGTGGATAGGCTGACAATACGTGGTAAATTGGTAAATAGAAGAGTTGCATGGTATAAATCATACTATACTTATCAATTTAATCATTTCTTTGCGTAGTGATAAAATCTGAAATTCAAGCAAAACGTATTATAACGGAGGCGGTGGGGAGGAGGAGGTAACCTCGTCAGCATCTGTTGTCCGAATGACCGACTGGGTAGAACTTCTTCTCATTGGTTGACTTCAGTAAACAGCGGGTTGCTAGACGCGTCAACGTGGAAGAGTCCATTCTTGTTTCTGTACTGGAGGGGGGTTTTGTTTCCTTACGGGCTAAATACCTTCGCGAACACATGAACTTAATTCAGAATTGTTTTTTGTGCGTGCTGAAAAGCTCGGCAACACGTCGTCGTCTGCGCTGCTCATGTACTTTGTAGACCGATCGCATCATTAGGTCTGTTGAGCGCGACGTTATTATTTTAGTACCAAGACTGGGCTGTGGAGATCGTTGTACCGTGTCTATGTGCAACAATGACCGACGATTTGAGCTATTTTTAGGGAAAATGTGGACATGACATCACATTGACAAAGACAGTGAGAGTATACGTCATCAGACAGTAGTAGGTGGTGGGGTGGGGTGGACTTGATCTGTAATTGGGTGGGTGGGGGCGGTGGGGCGGGGGGGGGGGGGTGAACTGAGGTTCTCAGATTTTTTCCTGATTTCATCGACAAGCCTAAAATAAGTTGTAATTATCAGCTTAAACCAAAATCTAAGATACACTACTGATGCCTGAGTGTCAGGTATACTGTTGTAAGCCTACTGTACAGCACAAGGGCGGATCCGGGGGGAGGAGGTGTCCAGGGAGCCCCCCCCCCACACCTTTTGAGGAAGAATACCGTTTTGTTTTTCAATGCCAAATTTAGACGATTTGAGTTGCGGCGTGGCCCCCCGGTCGCAAGTTTCAAGTGCTGTAGCCATTTATATAAAGCAACACATTTTTCAAGGTGGTTATATTAGTAGTATCATTCTTATATACAGATGGGTAGTTCAGGACCACGTCAACGAGCTGAAATGGCACTATTGTCCACCGAAATGAAGATCACTCTGGCTGAGACTTATTAATCGACAGGGTCTCCTAAAAATTACAGAAAATACCATCTGCAGCAAACATTTTGTCTTGGGCAAACCAATCGGGCAACGTCCTCAAGGAAAGGCATGAAGGCAATGAAGATGTCCAGAAAATAATCAGAAGTTGGTCAGAGACTGAGGCAGATTATTTAGCGACAAGGCCAGGCCAGGTGAAGAGACGAACAATCGAGACAAACCCTAGACCAAAGAGACCCCAAAAAGAAAATCCACCAAGAGAAGAGCTGGAACACAGTTACTGCTCTGTACCAGGCGATACACCAGAGACCACAGAGGATGAAATAGAGGCTATCACCCTACATGACACTCCAAATGGCGAAGCACGAGACGTAACATACTTGTCTCCATCGTATTCCATGAATGACTTAATAGAAGAACAATGTTATTAATGCAACCCTGAAGCTTCCACAACGTGCCCCTGTGTGAAATGTGACATATCCAAAGCTGGGAGGAGCAAGTTACAGCTAGAAAGAGGTGAGCTGATGTGTGAAAGTAAAAACTTGAATGAAAAACCGAAAGAAGCCAATCAATCATCAGTTATAGTTAACACCACCTACGATATAAACAAATTAAAACATTCGAAATTAATGCTCCTCCACACAGGTCCTCCACAATCATTTATCATCGTTCAATGAATATTTAATACAGTTAAGGACAAATTACCCATATGCAATGCTACAAAGTTTCCCAATCAGAGAGTGCTAAAAATTATCAAGGTAGACAGGCTGAAAAGCTTTCCCACGAAAACGAACGTTTGGTCACACTAATAAAAATAAGATTAAATTTGACAGTGTTTGGCCCATCTGTTTGGCACATACACCAGTCTCATATCTCAAGTACTGTCCACATGACTGCCTCTTCTATCTTATGAACTGCAGCCACTGTTGCACTGGCCTACACAAGAACAGATACCCCTATATTACCCTGATGGCTTAAAGAAATACAAGTACGTTCGCGCTATCATAGATTGTACGGAGGTACCTATTCGGCGACCGTCTTTAGCAAACGTCATCGGTCATATATATCCATCCTACATGAGCCGGCCCACAGTAAAAGTGCGTGTGGCATGTACAACAACTGGGACGACATCGTTTGTCTCCAAGGCTGCGGGAGGTTGTATTAGTGACAAGCAAATAGTAAAGCGATCCGGCATACTGGAGTTATTTGAGCCTAGGGACATTCTCTTGGCTATCATGGGCTTCAACCTCAAAGAGCTGCTCCTGTATGAAGGTCTTAAACTTGTTTTCCACCTATTCTTGAAATCTACAAAAACAGTTCACTCATGCGGATGACACAGACACTAACACTACCAAGTAGCAAATGCTAGAATACAGCTAGAATGTCATAGTCATAGGCCGAATGAAAGACTTCGATATCATGAAATCCGAATTGGCTTTGGATATATTTGACCTCTTTGATCACCTTATCATCGTTGGTGCGGCTCTTGTAAACTTGCAGCCTCCTATAGTTCAATTTAAGTGTCGATAAGTAGATAAGTGGCTTGAAAGAAATAGGAGACGACAATCTGCCACACACTTGACGTTGGAATTGTAACGTTTTTTGTACACGTAGTTATCAGGTCCTGATGAAGTAGAAGACTTGAAACCTGTTATGCTTCTGAAAACTTCTGAAACAGATATTTCGACACATATTACAGAATTCCTGGGTATGTTTTATAGCTCAAACAGTATTTATGCTTGAGAAATGCTTTAAGTTTGACTTAATAGACCATGACACGCTAACACGTGTTAATTTGTTGTTGTTTTCTTAAATGTGGGTTTAACCAGAATATAATAAGCACCCGATAATTAAGCTCTACAAGACGTTATGTGGTATTTGGACAGCACGTTTTTAGTACGGATATAGCTACTTCCTTCTGTTATATTGAGGGCAAAACCATTTGAGTTGTTTCCTCTTAAAGAAAGGTTCAGCCCCTGTTATCAGTACACGATGCCAGGGGAACCAGTCATTCCATGTATCGTAGGGTAATACAATAGCACGTATAGATTTGCGTAAATAGTATATTTGAATAGATATCTTAAGAATAGGAGACGGAGGCACTAAGATAGAGACAGGCTTAAGAGACATAAGAACAAGAACTCAGTGGGACACTGATGATGACGGAAATCGACTTTGGGTCAAAGAGCGTGTGTTTTGAAACATGCTGAACCAAACCTTGACGTTATACGATGATTGTTAATTCACTTATTAATAACTAAGGCTATTTCTTCATTGCAGTAGCTACACTATTGCCTATACCGAGTCCCTTGTTTGAACTTTAAATTGAAAAGAATCAGCGGCATGGGTAAGCGTTGTTACCAATGGCCCTTTCTGTCTTATTATAACTACTTATGGAGTCATAGTGATGATAGCGGTCGCCTAAGTAGGTGGGCACATTGGAATAATTACGGCCTTCAGCGGCCAATGTGGGCTAAACATGGCATTCTATTGCCAATTTGGGCTCAATAACGCCTTCTACGGGCAACGTACGCACTTTAGACGTTATGAAGGACAAATTGCAAAAACGGATATTAACATAGTTCTCAAGGTAAAACCGTGCTTTTACTTCCGTCATTCCTGGGAACGGAAGTAAGATTGGAACGTTCCGTTTGTATTTAGTATTCAGATGGCCATTCCACAACTCGTGTTGAATTTGGAAGTCGATATCTGAAGGCGTGCGAGCCCAAATTGTCCACTGAAAGCTGTATTGAGCTCGCTGAAAGCGCAATTTAGCCCAAATTGGACCCGTAGAATGCGGATGCTGAATGAGCACAACCTAACGGCCACTGTTCAGCGCGGGCTGTTCACCCAGATAGAGGGCGCTATTTCGAGTGAATACGTCTAAATCCCGACTTTCTACGTGTGTTTGGTCATGCCGTAATCCCTGTTCTCAGACGCATCATTGCTAAATTACGGAATCCTCTAGCCCCGAAACTAAGCGCACTAGGCTAACAGCAAACGCGGATTCCTCACTCAAGTTGACCTTTGCCCGTCTTTTGCAGCCAGTCCCGACTCTCTAGCGTCGCTATTAGACGAACGGCGGCCTTCGCAACCCGAAGGAGTGCCGGTCGATATCGACGCAACTCTTGCAACCGCTCTAGCGGCCAAACTAAGCGCCCTAGAGCAATTCTGTCGCGATTTTCGCTGGTCAACCTGCCATCTCTCTCTCGCTTCATGCCGAATCTGGTTTCCCTAGCTCAAATATGAACCGCGTTATGGCCCTTTGAACGTCGAAACGCCACAAAAGTCCCATAGAGAAATGCCGTCGGCTCTGGAGTCGGCAGTAAGATAGTAACGTATCGTTTTTACTTTGCAGCTATACGAGGAACCACTTTGCCTACAAAATGACGCTACTCCTGTATTTTTATGATGTTTTTCCGATTTTTGACGATTTTTGGTAAGTACCAAAAAGTGACGTCATCGTGACGTCACGTAGCGTATCAGAACACTCTAAGATTCAACACAAGTCATCTCAGTTCATATTACTATGACATTTAGAACGTCATAGCGATAGCTTGAAGGTAAATAGGTCAAAAAGCGAAAACACTGACAGCGGTCATTTAGTGCGTTTTCCTCAAAACTTATGACCTTCTCTTAATCAAAAATGAGTATTACGCATCAAAAGTGAACAATACATGAAAACTGCGCCCTAATTAGTAGCACATTCTGAAACTAACCAGAGATCTCTAGCTTTAATATGAACGGAGATATAAGCGTTTTTAATTATTTTTTTCAAAAAATCGCTGTGACATGGACCTTGACCTTTCGATCTGCGTAAAGATTATGCTGTAGCTCTTCCTCTCAGCTATCAGACACAAACTACTGCGAATTAATGTATACGGTTGTTAGGACGCAATGAGACTTGCAATTCTCGAGTGAAACAGACATACACGCCTTTTGGACAGGAAGACCGACAAAGAACCTAGAAACAGTGACACACTGAGGATGACGAAAATTTCTATCGGGTCAAAGAGGGCGTTATTAATGCTAGTGGGTAGTTATAAAAGAGGCACAATGCTTAGAGAAGCAGACGCGCACATGCACATTGGCGTCGGTATTTCTATTTTAGTAGTTGTGGTCAGTGTGCCAGGAACGGCCCGGTAGGATTTACAGTGCGTTGAACGGGCAATTTGAGCTACATAGCCCGTTCAACGGGCAATTCGGCCCAATGGCACATTCAACGGGTAACATAGGTTATGTAGATTGACGGGCAATTTGGGCTATATAGCACCTTCAACGGGAATTATGGGCTATATATAGCGCCTTCAACGGGCAATTCGGGCTACATAGCGTCTTCAATGGACAATTCGGGCTATATAGCGCCTAAAACGTTAATTCGGGTTAAATAGGGCGTAGAACGGGCATTTTGGGCTGTATAGGGCGTAAAACGGCAAATTTAGGTCATATAACGCGTTGAAAGGGCAATTTGGGTTATACAGTGCGTTTAACGGGCAATTTGGACTATGTGGCACATTCAACGGGTAGCATAGGCCTAATGTAGAGCAATGTGCGCGGGCAACTGCTATCTGTAGCAATGGGCGTAATCTATTACCCGATATGTACGGAATTGGTCGTAAAAGCGTGGTTGCTCTCGTGACGTCAATATGACGTCATGTGATGCACGTTCCGGCCGCTAATTTAGTGCCAAATTTGACCTTAAACTCAGATGCATTTTGAAGTCCGCAGTGATTGTCACGGTTAAGTATTTATGGTACTATCAATTTTACCCTTTATTGAAGATGACGTCATCGTGACGTCACATGACTATAGAGATAATGTTCTAGATGGCTTCTACTTATGTTTATGTACCTAGTTATGAAGCCGGGTGACGGTAACTATTGCCAAGGTGGGTAAACAAGACGCAAGGCGAACATTACCTAGAAGTACGTTTGCTATGACGTCAGTTATGACGCACACATATCCCCTGCGCCAAAAAAGGTCGGCACGGCATAAGTTGTCCCTGAAGACTACCTGTAACGTCAAATAAACCGCACCACGTATAATAGCTGAGTAATAGCCTCCGTAAGATGTGGACGTCATGACATCATGGTCACGTCATGGCTTTACGCACGACGTCGAGAAACGCGAACGTTTCACAACGTCAACTATTTGTCACATGATCAACTCTTTCATGTTTTGCTCCATTTTGACGAGTCCTTAAATATAGCCAAAATCTTCATTGACTCATCGTTGGAGATTCGCCGAGGAGTAGTCCCACTTTGAAGCGCTCTAGCGCCCAAGCAAAGTGCGATTTGTCCATCGGAGCATACAGTGATATGTAGAGGCATCCTGTTAACCAATTGGCACAAAGATTGCAGCTCTACCATGGTTTTTTTCAGATTTTTGACAAATTTTAGAAAAAGGCTACACTCCGTATGTTTACAATGGGCCCAAATGTTCTGTTGCCATGGAAACAAAACTAGGAGATACAATTGCCGTTTTGACTTTTGGGAATTCATGAGACGTCCACTTGAAAGAATCGTGGCGATTTGGAGGCCAATCGACATAGCCGTTTGTGCGTTATGAGGCCACATACATAGGCTATATTTTCCCCATAGTAACGATAGGTATTCTTAACATGGGAATCCCCATAGAAAAATGTTTCGCCCTCTAGCGGGAAAAGTAAAATAGAAGTTTTCTTTCTTTAAGTAAGAAACAACTAGGCGGTAAAATTAGGAGTCCAATGACCCAATTCCGATCTCTTTATTCCCAGTATTAAGCGTATAGTGAATTTATTTCTTCTTTAACTGTTATATTTTTTTTGCCGTCACGTGACGTCATCGACTGTAACTTTTTTATTTTAAATGGGTAACATCGATTCCCTTAACAAACTTTTGCAGGGTGACGACGATTGAAAAACGCAAGTGGGAAAAGAATGTCCTTCTACTTTTAACATACCGAAGCGGTTAATTATGACGTCATTCTGCGCGAAAACGAGTTAGACGCATCTGAAAATGATACATTATAAAGTTGTGTCCCTCACCAAGAGAAACATTTTGACGTAAGTCTCATCTCTCTACATCCCTTATTAAGCAAAGTAGAGCGTTTCTAAGTTATTTTTTATTATTGGATGACATCGACCTTGGCCTTTGACCTTTTGACCTGCGTGACGAATATGTTGTAGCCCTAGTATGTAGCTATGTGCTACTGAGTACTATCAAAGATCGCTTCAGCCATTAGGACGCCAGGGCACCTACATTTTTAGACAAATTTCTCGGTGAGACAGACAGACATACATACAAACAAACACGACCGACCGACATATGACGAAGATTGAAAATTTTCGTCATAATAAAAGACGCATGTGATCCAGCCATGACAACAATCGACGGCTTTAACAATAACAATAACAACGAGTATAAGGAGATGGTAAAATCAACAAATTGGCAATCAAAAGCCAAAGCTAGCTCACCACAAGGAGAGGAAGAAGGCAGGCCAGGGATAGGACCTGCAGGTACGGTCGTGTGCATTGGGATGTCGCGTATCGGTTTTCGTTGACATGGTCAGAAACTTCGCCGCCGGACCAGTTATCATATAAAAGTCTAATCTTAGACCACGGTTGGAGTATGGACACGACTCGGAATTGACACACGGACCCAGGGCTAAGTTAAGTATATTCGGTCTCAGCATAGAACACGGTTTCGTTTACCCGAACGTGAGAAATCATTGTATACCGCTTCTATCGCTAGTAGGCTTGTAACTTGCCAGCGCGTACCCTAAAGCCGAAGCAACTTAAGTAGTCCTACCAAATATTAAAGCAATCTGAGTTAGATTTAAAAGAATAGACAAATAGCCTACCCCATGGCTGCATTATTAAAGTTGAGACAAAACCCGTTAATGATGGATAATTCAATAAATCTATAGTCAACCCCTACATGGTTGTTGGTGTCTTGTGTTCGTTCCACGTGAGCATTTGCCATGCTGAAGATAATTGTGTGTTTCAGTCTGACAACGACAGTCGGATGAGACCCCAAATGAGCACGACCATACCGGAGTCACACAACATACTCATATCTTCGAATGCTTCTGGTTCGTCGACACACTTCCTGTTACAAACAGAGCAAGGGAATGCCATGGCCGACGTCTGGGATTGCTCTTGTCACGTTTTCAGCTGACTGACACATAAGGTCGCTGGAAGGCAGGGCAAATGAGGCATTAGCCTGGTTCGTGGTAACAACGTCTTTAGGTTGGCTAAATTTCAGGCGATGTTTCAGATACCCGTGTAGCAGTTCTGGCATTATAATGGACTTCGAGGCAAAAGTTGCCTTGTACACTACATCCTCCATAAGCATTTGGTCGAACCAAATCTCCTCGCAGTGGAAATTATTGTATTTCGATGCAGTCTGGAGACAGAAGTACCCGACTGCACTTGTTGCCAACCGTTGTACTTGGACCTGATAATAATAGTCATGCGTTGCCTTCAACTCCAGTCGACCTGTCGCGGTCACGTGTAGACATGAAGCTGGTTGTTCCGCAGAGCCAGATTCCTATACTTGTAGGGTTTTTCACCAGCAGGGGCGGGTTCCGCGACACTTGCATGTGACAAGTGCGTCTGGTGAGGCAGCTGGCGCATGGTTAAAGGCGCACAAGATGACTCCACAACCCTCCACGTCCACGCATGAAAAGTGTGCCTAACCCTGACCCCAACCCAACTCTGATCGAGATCTACCCATCATGCCCCAACACTTAAGATTCTAATGATGTGGCCTTGACAGAGTGGGAAGCTCTTAATCGAAAAGCAGGTGAGGCGGCGGGTGAGAAAAGAAAAAGAAAAGAAAATAGGGAACATACCTTGGACCGCAACCCATCCCTGAGCGAGATATACCCGTCACGCCCAAAACTTAAAAGATGGTATTAACGCAACCTGGAGAAAACGGGCGGCTTTGACCCTAATGGTAGGTAATGCGGTGGGTGCAAACTAAAGAGCGTACATAACCTTGACCCGCAACCCCAACCCGTGAGTGCAATTTACCCCTATGCATAAACCCTGATGCATAAAAAGATGGTAACGATGTCGTCTTGACAAAGCTGGCGGCCCTTATTCGAAAGGCAAGTGAGGCGGCGGGCGCAAAAGAGGGTACCTAACACTGACACCAACCCAACCCGGATCGAGAGCTACCCGCCATGCCCAAACACTAAAAGATAGTAATGAGAGCGGGTGGCCCGGACTATAAAGGAATGCGAGGGGGCGGGTGCAAAAGAGGTTACCTGACCCTGACCTAACATGACCTTGAGACATCGGGATCAACAGAAAATCGGGAACCACAGTGATCAGCATGATGAGGGATTATTACATATCAGAATGATGAGAGATTGGGATCATTACATATCGCGATTATGAGAGATCGGAATGATAAGAGATCAGGTTGAATACATATTGGGATGATGAGAGATCGGGATAAGTTCAAATCGTGATGATTACATATCGGGATGATGCGAAGTCGGGATGATGAGTAATCGGACGATGACATATTGGATTGAATACATATCCGGATGATGAGAGATCGGGCAGATGAGACGTCGGGCTGGTTGCATATCTGGATGATGTGAAATAGGATTGATTACATATCGGAATGACGAGAGATCGGATTGATCACATATCAGATGATGATAGATCGGGAGGATTATATATTGGGATGATGAGATGACATATTGGGATGATGACATATCGGGATGAAGGGAGATGGTGTTCAATCCCCCGAAGTTGTAGAGACGAACTGGCAGAAAGTCGGTCCGGAACTATAGCATTTGAAATGTTGGCACAACGCATGGCATGGGATTCTTACCCGAGGCGAGGTAAGGCACGTAAAGATTGGCGAATGGCTGTAAGAGACTCTTCACGCCTCGCATGGTCTCCGGACGGCTGGTCTCCGGATGTCTGGTCTCCGGATAGCTGGTCTCCGGATGGCTGGTCTCCGGACAGCTCATCTCCCGATAGCTGTTCTCTGGATGGCGGGTCTCTCGATGACTGGTGTCCGGATGTCCTGTCTCTGGATCGCTCGTCGACCAGAGGCAGATGGATGGAGTCCCTGAAAAGCAAGGAAAATATACCATCGCAAGTGATAATGGCCGACACGGGAATAACAGCTTTTAAGGAAATAAAAAAATAATTAGCTACGATGAGTCTCCCTCAGCGACAATAAAAGGAAAAGGTCTTCTGCCCTCTCCCTTTTGTCCAGGTCTTCGATCGTCTATATGAAACAGGTTCAAACTTGCGCGAATACAACGAACTTTCCGCACGAATTCAACCGAAGGATTTTGACGCTACAGATAGTAGATTTATGTTTTTGCGCTTTCATTGCAATTAAATGCCCATTTTACTGGAACATAATTCCGTTTATTTGCAAAGTGTAAACAGGGCCATAGCGTCATCGTACATATGGGAATGGGGGGGGGGGGGGGCAAGGAGGGGGGGGGGGGTAGCCCTTTTTCCAAATCATCAAAAAAATCTTTATGCCCAGGTCATGATGAACTAAATTGAAAACGTCACGGGGCGAATAGGTGATATTGATTGGCCATTTGCCAATTCACGGTTATTTATATTAAAATTCTCAGTTCACGACTAATTAAAGTCCTTTGTCGCGCCGATCAGATAACACCCTATTCCCAGTTCACGGTGAAATGAAAAGCCCATTCCCGAGAACGGAAATTCCCCTTGCCCACGTACTACCTCCTAGTGGTCCTGCATTTCAGACCGCTATTCTGCAATAGGAAGCAAGACCCATAGCATGATTCCACCTCCCAATCCAAGTGAAGTCTGCGTAATTCACAATTCTGGAGCTATATTACCTCGTTAATTTCCAATGCTACCCATGGTGATCGTGAGTGATAGTTGGATGTTATGTCTGGCTGAAGTACTGCTTAAACTTTTACAAAAAATGTCATTCATTCTCTCTCAATGAAATTCACTCTGACTCGTAAATCAAAAGTGGCACAATCATTCTATCAACAAGATTCACTATTTTGTGTAACGGTAAACCACCTAAATGACGTCCCAGTGTGTGCAGTAAAAAGCTCAGTTTGCTTTCTTCGTATCGTAGCATCATCAAAGCATGGACCACGTGATACTCTAGGCAACAAATGTGCCTAAATATTTATAATAATTTACTGGTTCGACCATATTTACCTTGGGACGATATCTTTACTTTGCTTTTGATATCAGCCATTGCGAGGTACAATAATTGTTGTTTGGCCCAGTATATTTCATTTCATACTGGTCGCAAGGTTAAGTTATTGACTGGCTGCGAAATGGGAAGTGTAACCGTGAAAACAAATAGAAAGCACACGGTGCAGCTTGTGTATATATGTGTTGGGGTTCTGAATGAAAGCGTAAAGTGCCGATTTCGACATACGTCCCTTACATTGCATATGCCTGCTACGAAGCTTTAAATATTGGTTGAAGTTTATGAAACTACCAGAATCAAGACATGTACAAAATGCTTTTGAAATAGGAAATTTTAGGAAGCTGGATGAAAGAGGCCAAGTGGTATATGCCGCGAATATAAAATACATTTTAGCTATGCATGGGTGAGGGCATGCATGGATGCAACGATGAGTTCTTTGTCATCCAAACTGGTATATATAGTGGAATACCGTTAGATCCTGAAATGTGTCAATTATGCGACACCAATTTCGTCATTACTGCATTAGAAACTGAACATCATTATATGTAGAGATATCTGATGCGATAAAAAGAAGGAAATATATTCAGGCAAGATATTGTCCGGGGCAAATTTGAAAGCTTTTGAGTTCTAATGCAAAACACATAAAAACCGTTGATAAGCAACTTGGCAGTACAAATTTTGCTTTAAATTCGCTTAAACATGTTTACAAGTGATGCCTTCAGTACCCGTGACCCTCCGTTCTTCTGAACAAGCCAAGCAGCGGCCATGTGAAGAAAAATTGTACCATAAGTTGACGTGTGGAATAGAGTCAAAGTCAATATTCTAATGTCGGCAAAAGCATTCGCCAGGTGACGTTTCGCTAATTGCGCATCAATGGCTGGATGTACGGAGCACCATTGGTGTCGTTTTGACTGCTGACTGCTCGCTCGACAAAACAACAAATGATATATGTAACGGAAATAATAAAATAACAACCTAGGTTGTAAGATACATACTTCCAGAAGGTATTACCATACGCTTCTAACAGCGCATGTTTGCGCATTACCGTTCAGGATTTGCCGGTTAGGACATGTGGCGATGTTGCTTGAAATTAAAGGCGTCACATGGGGCTAGGGTCCGGCTAGCATCGCAAGTCGGTTGGTGCATATTAATATTTCCATGCGGTTCTGTATCCGAACACTATGCCACTATTTATGCCTATGTTTTCGTGACCGTCGGCACCTGACAGCAGGAGGATGTATGTGCATCCTTCGGTGGCCACATGTATTCGCTGCTATGCATATGTTAAAGCAGTATATTCCGTAAATTTGTGTGTTACCAACCTTCTCTCCATGTCAATTAAGTACACTCTGTCATAACTTTAAATCATGAAAGCCTGTGGGCTATCCGGAGAGAAGCAATTTGGTCACCGGAGCAGAAGTTGGTGGCCGGCTTTATATCCCTGCGCGCCTGTTCGCTGTTCGGTATTTTGTGTCTGATGTCGACCGCGGCTCGCTATCACGTCCGCGCGCGATATAAATAAACCGCGAAGTTTTATGTTGAAATGTTTGTTTTACAGACTCCAAGAGATATAAAACATATGCATCAGAATTTTTGAGATACTTTTAGTCTTGATTCTAAAATGTAAAAATATCTAAGATGGGGCATGTAAGTATGTTGCTTTAACACCACCTCGGTCGATCAAGTCTGACTTTGTTACGATATGCGGTGCAAGAGTATGGTCGGATGTAAGGCTGTTATAAATGGGTTTGAGAGATTCGGCCGGCAGTATTTTAAATGCGTATAAAGTAATATAGATTATAGACGGCAGGCAAACATGGGCAACAGATGTTAAGAATATTCTTGTAAAACTCGTAAAAAAGAGGATGAGTACCCCTTTTATTAGTCTGCCCATTATATATAGAATTTTGACGAGTGTATTTAGACCCGATGTATTGGAATCAGCCAAGATATGAAAAGTTTACGAAATAAATGGTATCGGAAGAGCAACCGACTCTCCAAAATTTGTCAATCTTTATCTATAAAGCTTTACGTAAGAGAACCGAATATGTCCAATCCAACACGTAAATGTACCCACTAAAATAATCCAAACGTGTTTACTTGAACCAGTGTTACCATGTTATATGCCATTGATGTACATGTTCTGTGGGCCTGATGGCCTTGAAACAATAAAGCTATCTATACTATAGATTATATTTACGAGCATAAGCATTACAAAACAGGCTTACCCAAGAAGACACGTTTTTATGCAATCCAGAAACATTTGTGTTATCTTGAGAAGAATAACAACACATTAACATCGTTCATTCAGGCACCAACTCATTTCTTACAATGATAGTATTAGTGATTGGAACAGCTCTTTTCACGCACAAAGATAGGCGAGTGATATCCAATCATAAGATAACGATGCGTTATCTTTGACACAAGGCAGCAGTTGTTCGGATGAAATATATGATCCGTTATTGTCACTTCCAAAAATAATGATAAAGAGTGATGGAGATAAATTTGCTAGCCTAGAGGTACGAGAAAACGTCTCAAGCAGACAGTTCTTGTCATTTAAAAAAAGTGAGGGCTAAGTTGGTAGGCTGGATCTAGGAGAAAACGTCTGAAGCAGAAACTCTCTGCCTGTCACTTTTTGTAACGAGGGTTCTGGTATATATCAGTCGTCGATTACTTGACCAGTACATTCACGCATCATTCCGGGCGGCGCTGGGCGAATTCCCAGGGCAAAGGCGGGCGGGTGTCTGCAAATCAAGGCCGGGGCCCGGTTACGCCACGAAAGAAACCGTATCCGAAAAGAGGAGTCAAAATGGTACACTGATTATGTTTCTGTACATAATGGCTAAGTATGTATGTTAAATCATCGTTTTGCGGAACATTGTGATCGATATAACCTTGTTGTTATTTTAGGTGCATTAGTTATTATTTCGTGGGCGTCAGTTATGCTTAATAACGCACAATATCTGGTAAACAGACGACAATTAGGTCACATATCTATGTTTCAACTTTGTACACTGAATATTAAATGTCTTTGCCGTCTTTATATCTTGCATCTTAATATTCATGAAAACATTTTTTAATTCTCAACAAAGGGAAGGATTCTTGTCAATCTTAATTGTGATGGAGGTCCCTTTGTTGCTGTAATTCCCCTCCTTTCTCTTGTTGGCAACTCCCGCTTTTGCTGTGGCGCCTGCATTATGGGTCCCCATGCCGGATGCCTCTTTCAACATTAGATGACCGTTAGTTATTCCGCAATGAGTAACACATATATACATATAAGGATGCATATGTTTGACACTTAACATCGTTACATTTAAACAAAATCTTATTAGACATTGTGCCCGAATGAATAGCGCAGTCAAGAAAGGAAAGTTATTGTTAATGTGCAGGACGCCGTTGGCATCTTTTAGCATTGGAAGTTACCCTACACCCTTTTCCATTGAATTGATACTATTGTTGAAAATAACGAAAAGATGAGGACTGCTCAAAACGGGGGGATCGAAAAACCCCAATTAAAGGTGGTATACCCAATTAAACGTGGTATCGCGAATATCGCAAGGGGCATTTACGTTCCTCCGGAATGGGGTTTTCAATTCACCGTGAACTGGAAATGAGGCAAATAATTATTCGTGAACTGGGAATAGGGTATTATCCGACCGTCGTGATCAAGGATTTTCATTAATCGTGAACTGGGGAATTTAATATTAAATAACCGTGAATCGGGAAATTTATATCATGTATCCACAATTCCTACGTAAGCTCGGTGTTACCCTTCATAATTCATCGAAACCTGGGAAAGAAATTTATTCTGGCTTGTTTTGGCTGACCAGTACGGGGAGAGTGCAGATTGACCAGCACGGGAGAGGGCTGGCTGACGATAACGGGGTGAGCGCTGGCTGACCATTACGAGCTGAGTGAAGACTGGCATGGGATGGGTTCATCCCGACCTGTCCTGTCCTTTCAGTAACTGTCTGAATCACAGTTTGACTTGTCCTGTCCTGTCGAAAGTTGGCGTGGGAGGGGTTCATCCCGTCCTGTCCTGTCTCGTCAGTAACTGTCTGTAGGACAGTTTGACTTGTCATGTTATGTCAGAAGCTTGCGTGGTATAGGTTTATCCCGAAATGTCCTGTGTCGTCAGGAACTGTCTGTGGGACAGTTTGACTTGTCCTTTCCTGTCCTGTCTTGTCAGTAACTGTCTGAATGACAGTTTGACTTGTCATGTTATGTCAGAAGCTGGCATGGGATGGGTTCATCCCGACTTGTCCTGTCTCGTCAGTAACTGTCTCTAGGACAGCTTGACTTGTCTTGTCTTGTCGAAAGCTGGCGTGGGAGGGGTTCATCCCGACCTGTCTTGTCTTGTCAGTACCTGGCCCAATGACAGTTTGACTTCCTATTCTTCAGGCCGGTGGCTTCGCTGCTTTCTCCCATATTTCAACATCGGCCACTTTCGGCCAGTAGGGGGAGAGTTCAGGCTGTCCAGTACGGTTAGTAGACAGCCTGAAAAGTACGGGCAGAGTGCAGACTGAACAGTACGGGGGGACTGCAGGCTGACCAGTACGTGAAGTATGCAGGCTGTCAAAATGTTCCTGTCATTACAATATTACTGTTATAGCCATGACATATATTTATCTGTGAATTTTTATATATTAATATGCCAATTCTGGATGGTCAATTGTATAGCTTCATACAGTAGTTGTATTTCATACATGTCATACATATTTTCATGCAATATATGTAGGAGTTTCACTCTTCAGATTTATTTGACAATATATTAGATACAATCTAAAGATACCTTTAGAGTGGATAAGTAAAGTATTAATGGAAATGATTACGAGATGTGCGGCATTCAGGAATACCTGTACATGTTAATGGCTATGTAGTGTGTGTACCAAAATGGCTTTAACTTTAGGTAATACAAAAAATCATATTAATGTTTAGAAAATCTGATACTTCAAGAATAGGCTTCACACTTAAGACATTTTTGATTCAGTGTAATAGAATTTGTAACATTCAAGAATACATGGCATTGGCTTTATAGGTATATGCCACCCCTGGTTGTGTCATTTTGCTAAATTATTTATGTCATCTAGTAATTTAAACATACCTACTTTCTAGGTTTGTTGATGTTAAGTAATCATGTAAATCATACTCATATATGTTATCTCAGAATTAACTTCAGGTAAACCAAAACCGTATACCTTTGTTTACAAAGAGCAGATACTTCAACAGTAGGCTTCATAATTAAGACATTTTTGAATCAGTCTATTACAAATAACTGATAGTTGAAATTGATAGAGATAGCACTCTGCATGATGTTATGAAGGTTAAATGTTAGTAGCACTTTGTTTAGATAGCATGATATTGCTATTTAAATGGATACACACATGTACCGGCACTTAAAATTCCTATATATACTAATTAGCCCATGGCCTAGCAGTATTAAATAAAAAACTAATCATTGATATAACTAATTGGAAATATACATAGTTTATAAGTATAGTGCTAATGTTGGATTATTGAAATTTGCAACATTCCAGAATACATGGCATTGGCTTTGTAGGTCTATGTCAGCCCTCTTGATGTCAATTTGCTAAATTACGATGAAATTCTGAATATCCACATTTGTGTAATCATCAGATTTGTTTTGACAAATATAAGTTGAAATCTAATATATGATTTGATGATCTGAGTTATAAACTACATAAATAAAAGCCTATGTAAGACTTATTCTACTTAATGATTTAGATCTATATGAGCTAGCAATTGCTATATGTCTCCAAATATTTATATATAAACGTGTCAAATAGGTTCAAAAGCATGAGCAGTTCTGGTAAGAACCAGTGCAACAACTGTCTCCCAGACCAATGTTCTATATACACCGCCGAATCAGTGGCTCTAATAATGACACTTGAATATATAGAAAACTCACTACATGACAAATATATCATTCAGAAAACTCACTACATGACAAATATATCATATAGAAAATTCACTACATGGCAAATCTATCATATACTCAGATTCCCTATCATGTATAAAAGCCATAGAATATCGGAAATATGAAAATCCCTTAATACAAGATATACTTATAAAGTGCAATAATTTGATATGCAATAGGAAGGCGGTAGTTTTCTGCTTGATCCCTAGCCATATAGGCATAGACGGAAATAGTCTAGCAGACGCTGCCGCCAAAGAGGCTTTGAATGACAATGTCTTGCCAGTCCAGTGTCCATACCCAGACTTGAAGCCGTACAAACATAATATAATAAAGGAAGGTTAGCAATCGTCCTAGCATGAAAGTTCTCACAACAAATTAGAACGGCTTCAGCCTACTGTGGGTACCAAACGGCCATAAATCCGCGGTAGGCGGAGGGACGTTGTCATTCGGAGACTCCGAATTGGACATATTTACTTCACCCTTTGCTATCTCCACCTCCAGAATGTGTTCCCTGTCAGGAACCCCTGAAAGTGGAGCACAGTCTCTTGATGTGCGTTGACAAACTAGGGATGAATATCACCAAACAACATATTTAAGACACCTGTTTAATACTGTACCTAATCAAAAGATTTTAGACTATTTTTCTGTAATAAATCATGTCCAATGCGTATAAAATCTAGTCAAATGTTTATGAGATCTAAACACATGTATTTAAAAATGGCCGCGGAAAGCAGAAAAATTGGCTTTTCCTCCGAAAAACGATGTTGTTTCAAGATTTTCTGCCTCAAGTCGTGATAGAAGTTACGTATATTTGCCCAGTAAAAAGATCAGCATCTGCCAAGATATATTTTGCAAACGTTTTTGACCGTCATTTTCAAAATGGCCGCCGAATTGAGGAAAATTGGCTTTGCCTGCGAAAACTGATTTTGTTTCAGGATTTTCTACCTCATATCGTAACAGAACGTATATTTGCTCTGTAGCATATTCTGAATCCGCCAAGATATATATTGCGCAAGTTTATGGCCACCATTTTTGGAAATGGCGGCCAAAAGATATTTAGCTGTATACTACTCAAGTCCATCACATTATTTTATACTCTTGATGTGCCAGGCAATCTAAAAAACCACAGTGGCGCCTAGTCCCTCGATTTGGTATTCAACTTCAAGATTTGAAGGCCCTGGCTCACGGACTATAAGTTATATATCAGCATGGAGGGGGGGGGGGGGCTGGGGCATGCCTCACTCCTCTCTGCCATATATGAGAGGGGCGGGATACCTTTTCCGATGTCCGCGATGGGCATTCAGAAATTCTTAGACATATGCGTTTCCCCATTTACTGCCATTTACTGCAAATTGCTTTCCCTAATTCTTGGGGATTCGCGATTCAGAGCAGGTTTCCCCCACTTCTTCCCCATATATCACGTGTGCTGACTATGTCAACTGTTGCACACTGTTCAACACCATCGTTGTACTCACTTTTGTACTTTCACCTTTGGTTCCTTGGTCTATCAATAGTTGGGAACTATATTCCACCGGTTTTTATCTGTATCCGGATTAATATGCGCTCAAGGAACGCTGAATATTCTTGAACCGTGATACACCAGCACGTGGTGAAACCCAGTATCCAGAACGTTACTGTCCTTAAAGATGTAACCGCTGATTCACTCCGTACATATTGCACACGTTCCACCCGATGTTAGTGAACCCAACGTATGGCCTCATACATTTCGCCTGACTGGTTCCCGGTAAAAAGGTGTATGTTGGAGTACACCATACCGTCCTCACCCATCACGCCACCCCACCGCTATCTTCATGCCCTCTACACCCATCGCATCACCCACCCCGCTCACCAAGCCCTCTCCACCCATCATGCCACCCCCAACCCGATCACCATACCCTCTCCACCCATCACATCACCCCACCCCGCTCACCATAGCCTCTCCACCCATCATGCCACCCCAGCCAGCTCACCATACCCTCTCCACCCATCACACCACC
Organism: Arenicola marina; assembly: GCA_964019135.1. Classification (NCBI taxonomy): domain Eukaryota; kingdom Metazoa; phylum Annelida; class Polychaeta; family Arenicolidae; genus Arenicola; species Arenicola marina. The sequence continues at coordinate 35,520,255 of OZ025253.1, read as the reverse complement.
CCACCCCACTCACTATACCCTCAGCATCCATCACTTCACCCCACATCACTCACCATACCCTCTCCACCCATCACTCCCCTCCACACCACATCACTCACCATACCCTCCCCACTCATCACTCCACTCCACCTTGCATCACTTACCTTACCCTCTCCACCAATCGCTCCCCTCCACACCACATCACTCACCATACCCTCTCCACCCATCACCCCACCCCACATCACTCACCATACCCTCTCCACCCATCACCCCACCCCACATCACTCACCATACCCTTTCCACCGATCACTCCATCCCACAACGTTCACCGTACCCCGTGTCCGGCCTATCATGGTCCTCTCCAACATTCTCTCCGAACAATATAGGGGCAATATGGTACAATGTTCTTAGCGACCATGAGCAGAAAGAGAGTTTTCCTACTTATATGGCCATATGTTCTTATTTACTTTTAAAGGCCCAAAGGTTAGCAACTCGTCAATCGTGATGGATGGCAGTGCGTGATGCGCATAATGCACATGTGGCATGGAGGAGCTCTGTATAATAAACCTATAGCGGTACAGGCTGTGAGAGGTAAACGCCTCATTAGAATGCTGGCTACACCGCATGTCTTTTCCCTTAATAAAACATCTGGTCTACACTTACGTATATGTCTGAAGTGGCATCCATATATCAGTATTACTACCGCCCATCCTAGATCACTAGATTGAGAAACACGTTCAGACACTCTGAAATGTGTTCTTTTTAACTATGTGATGCATTATTATACTGGCAACACCACTTGAGACAGACGGTGACGCCGGGTCGACGTGATAACACTCAGCAATCTGACTTTGGTTAGCGAGACTACACAACCTACCTATTCATCTATTCAATTTCACCTCAGGGTTACATGTATAAACATGACAGCTCATACAGTAAGTGCACTGACGGAACAGTCCTAATATCCATTGGAAATAACCCTTTCATTATGGAGGTGCGAATATACAAATCGTAAGCAGGCCCTTGCAGTGAAACAATATGACATTCCATAATATGATTAGTTAAAACAGCGTGTCATCTGCACCAATATCACATTCCACTCAAGAGATTTAAAATGCACAAATGCGTCTTTTTGCCGTAGTAACTGCGAATATTATGATCTAAAGTAAGATTAGTTAAGAAGATAAAATAATTGTGATGTTGGAAATGGAGACGTATGGTGGGATAATTCCAATTTAGCTTGCCGATGGACTTGGAAGTTGAGGCGGTATTGGCAGCGCCGGTTTTTTGTTGCATACTCTTTGCTATATATACACTATGGGATGTGGGGCTTAGTGCAGATGACCGCGTGGGGACTAATAATGAACGAAGAAGTTAAGCGCTCGTGGGGTCACCCATCACTCAAACCTCACACCTGGGTCACCCATCACTCAAACCTCACACCTTGGTCACCGATCACTCAGACCTCACACCTTGGTCACCCATCACTCAGACCTCACATCTTGGCCACCCATTACTCAGACCTCACACCTTGGTCACCCATTACTCAGACCTCACAAATTGGTCACCCATCACCCAGACCTCACGCCTTGATCACCCATCACTCAGACTTCACGCCTACGTGAGCGCGATGTGGTCTTGTTATGGTGATGCGATTATGGTGTTTTGTTTTCATGCCAGTACCATTACGGTGCCGGTTTCGATGTGGGCCCTGTTTTCCATGTGAGCATCCATGTCAGTTATCCTAACCAGCGATAAGGCCAGCCTGCCCTCGACCTTTTGTGGATAACTGTGACTTGGGCTTACACGTCAGGTGGTCTAAATTCGCCTGGCTTTTCGCCATGTGGCCATACTCGAGGATACTGCCTGTTTACTCCAACCGGACATATTGCAATATATATATATATATATATATACTTATATATAATAAAATATTTCATCCTCGCGTTGTATGTATCTACTCGCATGATATATACGGCCAATACATTAGTAACCTCAAACATCGTAATAATGCTACACACATTTGTTCTAGAAGGAAGACCATGGAAAGTGAACCGTGTTACAATGAGTCACATTACTGTACGTAGTTTAAATGTAAGGGGACAAGGAAGAGGACATACATCCTGAATTAACTCAGCAGCAAGAACGCCTCAATTTCGTGTCTACAAGATGTACTTTTTACATGAAAGCGTAGAAATCGAACTGGAGAAATAATTTGCTGCTAAATGTTATATTTTAACTCGCCTTCTTCGCAACGTTACACATGCATTTGCTAAGGAGCATCCAACACGCTTAAACAATCACTCTCGATAACACAGAAGCAAGAATTGAGATGGCAGTGTCCGTACAAGTCGTAGCAGTGTCCCCACAGGTCGTAGCAGTGTCCATACAGGTCGTAGCCGCACAGCAGTGTCTCCACAGGTTGTAGCAGTGTCCCTAGAGGTCATGGCAGCAGTGTCCCTACATGTCATGGCAGCAGTGTCCCCACCTGTCGTAGCCGTGTCCCTGCAGGTTGAAGCAGTGTCCCGACCGGTCGCAGCAGTGCCCCTGCATGTCGTAACAGTGTCCTCGCTGGCCCTATGAGTTTCCCTACAGGTCATAGCAGTGTCCCCAAAGGTCGTAGCAGTGTCCCTACAGGTCGTAGCAGTGTCCCCACAGGTCGTAGCAGTGGCCCTACAGGTCATAGCAGTGTCCTCATTGGCCGTAGCTGTGGCCCCACAGGTCATGGCAGCAGTGTCCCTACAGGGCATGGCAGTGTCCCCGCAAGTCGTAACAGTGTCCTTACAGGTCGTAGCTGTGTCCGCATAGGTCGTATCGGTGTCTCCACAGGTCGTATCGGTGTTTCCACAGGTCGCAGCAGCGTCCCCATATGTCGTAACCGTGTCCCTACAGGTTGAAGCAGTGTCCCCACAGATCGTAGCAGGTAGCAGTGTCTCTGCAGGTCGTAGCAGTGTCCCTAGAGGTCGTAACAGTGTCCTCACTGGCCCCAGGAGTTTCCCTACAGGTCATAGCAGTGTCCCAACATGTCGTAGCAGTGTCCTTACAGATCGTGGCAGTGTCCCCACAGGTTTTAGCAGTGTCCCCACAGGTCGTAGCAGTGTCCCTACAGGTCGTAGCAGTGTCCCCACAGGTCGTAGCAGCGTCCTCATTGGCCGTAGATGTGTCCCCACAGGTCGTAGTTTTGTCTCTATAGGTCGTAGCAGCGTCCCTACGGGTCATAGCATTGCTCTCACTGTCCGCAGCAGTGACGTCACATGTCATAGCAGTGTCCGTACAGGTCGTAGAAGTGTTCCCACAGGTCATGGCAGTGTCCATATAGGTCGTAGCAGTGTCCTCACAGGTCGTGTCACTACAGGTCGTAGCACTGTCCCCACAGGTCGTAACTCTGTCCCCACAGGTCGTAGCAGTGTCCCTACAGGTCGTAGCAGTGTCCCTGTAGGTCGTAGCAGTGTCCCCATATGTCGTAGCGGTGTTCCTACAGGTCTCAGAAGAGTCCTCACTGATCGTAGCGCTGCCGGTACATGTCGCAGCAGTGTCCCCACAAGTCGTAACAGTGTCCTTACTGGTCGTAGCTGTGTCCCTACATGTCGTAGCAGTGTCCCCATAGGTCGTATATCGGGGTTCCCACAGGTCGCAGCAGTGTCCCTGTAGGTCGTAGCAGTGTCCTCACTGATCGTAGCAGTGCCGTTACAGGTCGCAGCAGTGTCCTCTCGGGTCGTAGCAGTGTCCCTATAGGTCTTAGCAGTGCCGGTACATGTCGCAGCAGGGTCCCCACAAGTCGTAGAAGTGGCCCAACAGGTCGCATCAATATCCTCGTAAGTCATAGAAACATAATCGTAAGTGATACGTGACCTATTCTAAAACAGCGGTTTGTCTTAACATTGAAGAACGACCAGACGTGTGCGGATCAATCGGCACACATCGCACAGACCGCCTACCCCACAACCAACCAGGTATCTATCTTCACTAACAGTGCGAAGTGTCATATGTTGTTTTAAGGAACAGTCTTTTTTGGAGACGTGTTACATGACAAGCCTTTCTCTAAGTGACCGCGCGATATAAAGTGCCCCTCCTAGGCGCTGGTGCTGAACTAATATAAAACCAACGTGTAAGTGTGTTGTGTTTTGAGCTATTGATCGATTACGAAGATGGAACACAGTTAAACTTGTTTATGTATCACTTTTCGTTGGCGAGGCGGCGGGTTGCCAACGACCAAGGCACATATTTGGCAGCTGAGCGAGAGACGACCCTTTTAAGCCGCCCGATCCCCCCACCCACCTTAGTTAAGACTGCCAAAGCCTCTTACAGTCGTGCTCGCCAAAGACTTCTTATCTTGTCACCTCTTGAAAATCACTTGTCCACTTGGTAACCGACATCACTTATATATGGGGTGCGGCAGAATTCCTGCGCCGAAACCGGGTGGGGGCGGGGGGGGGGGGGGCAAGGTCGGATCTATGAAATCTAGACAGGGGGCCGGTTTCAGGTTGGGATCGAGATATGCTGGATATGGGGGGGGGGAGCAGTTTTGGTTTTCTTGGATGTTTTTACCTAGGTTTTTCCAAAGCTCTTGATACTCTTGATTTGTAATATTAATCCATGTACGTACATTAAGCCGAATGGCCCTTTTAGAAGAGCAAAACATGTGTTTTGGGTCCCATAAAAGCGACCCCACAGGGACACTCGACCAATTCTCGCACTCTGTTGTCAGTGGCCAATGTTGACACCAGTTCCGGGAAAAACCCATCCCGGTATACGTGTCAGAAATTGAAATTTTATCATATTATGTTACAGTTTGACAAATTAGTTTATGTGGCGAAGTTTGGCGTCTTAGACGCTGAAACTTACTGTGTAAGACCCATTTTAGTTTTCCAATCATGCGTTGTTTTGCTGCCACCATTCACGTTACAGATCTTGTCACTCAGTGGTTACCGCTGTGTCAATGCGCGTAACTGATATTTACATAAATAGTTCCAACAAACCAACCGAACTTAATAGCTATAGACCTCAATCATATGAACTCCAACTATAGAAATACAGCCACAATTTGCGAAAACAAAAGGTTCTTTTTACAAATAGATACCATTTTGCCTAAAACAATATGTTCGTTAGACCTATCTCTGCCGCAGAGGCGTAATCACTTTGATGACGTCATATCTCCAAGGAAACACGTCGCGGGCAACACTTAGTTGCAGGTGCTATTGAGCGCCACTGTTAATGTTATGATTTCGACCAAATATTTAGGTGCAGTTGTGAGTATCATTGTCATCGCTAGATCTCCGTGTTGAATTAATGGCGACGTTTGAAGTTCTATTCGAGCGAGAAAATACATATGGCATTGCTTCTCGTGCGAGATGGGTTTATCTCAGCACGCAGCACGCAATGCCATATGCAGATCGTGTAAATAGTTTTGTTTTAGTATGTTCGCTCTCTGCTGTGCATTTTGTTAACTTGGGCGGAACCATTATTTCAGTTGCGACGTGTGCAACTATTGAAAAAAATTGAAGTGTTCCCTGCTGTCTAACCGCTCGAGACGGGCGGTGGCGCAGTTTTGATGACCTAACACTTAACAACGTGACTGACTACCGGAGCTCCCTACGTTACCCTCCTCCACCCTCCCTGTCCTGGCTAGCAGGGTGAGGCCCGATCACACCCGGTCACGCTGGCTATTAGTCACCACCACAGGGCTTATTGATCCGGCAATCTACTAAAGCAATTCAATTCAATGTACTAAATCAATTCAATTCAATCTGACATATCATCATCAATCCTATTGCACCCATAATGCATGTGCAAACGTAAACATCTCTATAATATTATCTGGCTTAGCGATTGGTAATGGTATGACAACCCATATATATGATACTTAATCTTGTGATTACACGTGATTCAACTAGCTATGGGGATATAGGGATATCAGATAATTGACTAGTCCACACTTTTTCCGTACTGTATACAAGTTAAATTAATCGCCGAGCTCTCATTGTCACTGTATGGTCCTTCCTGACTTGAACACGCACTGCTATTGGCCCTATGTTTGTCTTTGGCTCATGACGCCACCACAACCGTCAGCACACCGGACATCACCGAAAACACCCATTAAAGTTGGCCGTACAATCACACCCGCCAGCTCACACATAAGACATCATCGAAAACACCCATTAAATCTGATTATCCTCTCGCAAAAAATAGGACATCCTTGAAAATAGAATGAGTGAAAAATTGACCCAGTCTGTGATATTGCGAGCGATTGTATGTCGTTCACGGGTTAGTACAGCGGCGACTCGGGTAGAGAGCGAAGAGAGGTTTGCGGAGCGGCTACACCATTAGCCAGCGACGGTACGGTTAGCAGAGCCGCGACGCGGTTAGCGAGAGCTGACACGGTTGGCAAGCGGCGACCCGGTAGCGAGCGGCGTCACGGTTAGCCAGTGACACGGTTAGCAGTGCGGCGACACGATAGCGAGAGGCGACAGGGTTAGGGAAGCAGCCCTTTCATCAACAAAGCACTTTTATAGGGATCTTCGTTTCAAAACATTCTACCGCGTTTTGTCTCATATCGATCGCAATACTAAGGCTATGTGAACAGTTTCCAGCCAATTAATAAAATGATGCATATTACACTAAAATGAAGAATTATCATTCGCATGTAACAAAGCTGTGACATTGGCCATCGATAAGGATGGGAGCTCGTGTCGATAACGAAGGGATATTGCGTCTGAAAAGAGGATATTTTCTTGATAAGGAAGGGATCTCGAGTCGATAAGGAGGGGATCTTGAGTCGAAAAGGAAGAGATCACATGTCTAAAAAGAGGATCTTGCGTCGATAAGGAGGGAATCACGTGTCGATGAGGAGGGAATCTAGTGTCGATGAGGAGGGAATCACGTGTCGATGAGGAGGGAATCTCGTGTCGATGAGGAGGGGATCTGGTGTTGATAAAGAGGAGATCTCGTGTCGATAAGGATGGGATCACGTGTCGATGAGGAGGGGATCTCGTGTCGATAAGGAGGGGATCTCGTGTCGATAAGGAGGGGATCTCGTGTCGACGAGGCGGATATCTCGTGTCGATGAGGAGGGGATCTGGTGTCAATAAAGAAGGGATCTCGTGTCGATAAGGAGGGGATCTGGTGTCGACGAGGCGGATATCTCGTGTCGATGAGGAGGGGATCGGGTGTCAATAAAGAAGGGATCTCGTGTCGATAAGAGGGGGATCTCGCGTCAATAATAAAGGGATCTCGATTGGATGAGGAGGGGATCTCGTGTCGATAAAGAAGGGATTTCGTGTGGATGTGGATGGGATATCGTGCCAATGAAGAAGGGATCTCGTGTCGATAAGCAGGGGATCTCGTGTCGATGAGGAAGGGATCTGGTGTCGACAAGGAGGGGATCTCGTGTCAATAAGGAGGGGTTCTGGTGTCGACGAGGCGGATATCTCGTGTCGATGAGGAGGGGATCTGGTGTCAATAAAGAAGGGATCTCGTGTCGATGAGGAAGGGATCTCGTGTCGATAAGGTTGGGATCACGTGTCGATGAGGAGGGGATCTCGTGTCGATAAGGAGGGGATCTGGTGTCGATGAGGAGGGGATCTCGTGTCGATAAGGAGGGTATCTGGTGTCGACGAGGCGGATATCTCGTGTCGATGAGGAGGGGATCTGGTGTCAATAAGGAGGGGATCTCGTGTCGATAAAGAGGGGATCTGGTGTCGACGAGGCGGATATCTCGTGTCGGTGAGGAGGGGATCTGGTGTCAATAAAGAAGGGATCTCGTGTCGATGAGGAGGGGATCTGGTGTTGATAAAGAGGGGATCTCGTGTCGATAAGGATGGGATCACGTGTCGATGAGGAGGGGATCTCGTGTCGATAAGGAGGGGATCTGGTGTCGACGAGGCGGATATCTCGTGTCGATGAGGAGGGGATCTGGTGTCAATAAAGAAGGGATCTCGTGTCGATAAGAGGGGGATCTCGCGTCAATAATAAAGGGATCTCGATTGGATGAGGAGGGGATCTCGTGTCGATTAAGAAGAAGGGATTTCGTGTGGATGTGGATGGGATATCGTGCCAATAAAGAAGGGATCTCGTGTCGATAAGCAGGGGATCTCGTGTCGATGAGGAAGGGATCTTGTGTCGACAAGGAAGGGATCTCGTGTCGATGAGGAGGGGTTCTGGTGTCGACGAGGCGGATATCTCGTGGCGATGAGGAGGGGATCTGGTGTCAATAAAGAAGGGATCTCGTGTCGATGAGGAGGGGATCTTGTGTTGATAAAGAGTGGATCTCGTGTCGATAAGGATGGGATCACGTGTCGATGAGGAGGGGATCTCGTGTCGATAAGGAGGGGATCTGGTGTCGACGAGGCGGATATCTCGTGTCGATGAGGAGGGGATCTGGTGTCAATAAAGAAGGGATCTCGTGTCGATGAGGATGGGATCTTGTGTCGATAAGGAGGGGATCTTGTGTCGATAAGGAGGGGATCTGGTGTCGACGAGGCGGATATCTCGTGTCGATGAGGAGGGGATCTGGTGTCAATAAAGAAGGGATCTCGTGTCGATAAGGAGGGGATCTGGTGTCGACGAGGCGGATATCTCGTGTCGATGAGGAGGGGATCTGGTGTCAATAAAGAAGGGATCCCGTGTCGATAAGAGGGGGATCTCGCGTCAATAATAAAGGGATCTCGATTGGATGAGGAGGGGATCTCGTGTCGATAAAGAAGGGATTTCGTGTGGATGTGGATGGGATATCGTTCCAATAAAGAAGGGATCTCGTGTCGATAAGCAGGGGATCTCGTGTCGATGAGGAAGGGATCTCGTGTCGATAAGGATGGGATCTCGCGTCAATAAAGAAGGGATCTCGTGTGGATGAGGAGAGGATCTCGTGTCGATAAGCAGGGGATCTCGTGTCGATAAGGAGGGGATCCCGCGTCAATAAGAAGGGATCTCGCGTGGATGAAGAGGGGACCTCGTGTCGATAAGGAGGGCACCTTGCGTCGATGAGGAGGGGACCTCGTGTAGATAAGGAGGGGATCTTGCGTCAATAAAGAAGGGATCTCGTGTGGATGAGGATGGCATCTCGTGTCGATAAGGAAGGGATCTCGCGTCAGTAAAGAAGGGATCTCGTGTCGATAAGAAGGGGATCTCGCGTCTATAATAAAGGGATCTCGAGTGGATGAGGAGGGGATCTCGTGTCGATAACGAAGGGATTTCGCGTGGATGTGGATGGGATATCGTGCCAATAAAGAAGGGATCTTGTGTCGATAAGCAGGGGATCTCGTGTCGATAAGGAGGGGATCTGGTGTCGACGAGGCGGATATCTCGTGTCGATGAGGAGGGGATCTGGTGTCAATAAAGAAGGGATCTCGTGTCGATAAGGAGGGGATCTGGTGTCGACGAGGCGGATATCTCGTGTCGATGAGGAGGGGATCTGGTGTCAATAAAGAAGGGATCCCGTGTCGATAAGAGGGGGATCTCGCGTCAATAATAAAGGGATCTCGATTGGATGAGGAGGGGATCTCGTGTCGATAAAGAAGGGATTTCGTGTGGATGTGGATGGGATATCGTTCCAATAAGGAAGGGATCTCGTGTCGATAAGCAGGGGATCTCGTGTCGATGAGGAAGGGATCTCGTGTCGATAAGGATGGGATCTCGCGTCAATAAAGAAGGAATCTCGTGTGGATGAGGAGAGGATCTCGTGTCGATAAGCAGGGGATCTCGTGTCGATAAGGAGGGGATCCCGCGTCAATAAGAAGGGATCTCGCGTGGATGAAGAGGGGACCTCGTGTCGATAAGGAGGGCACCTTGCGTCGATGAGGAGGGGACCTCGTGTAGATAAGGAGGGGATCTTGCGTCAATAAAGAAGGGATCTCGTGTGGATGAGGATGGCATCTCGTGTCGATAAGGAGGGGATCTCGCGTCAATAAAGAAGGGATCTCGTGTCGATAAGAAGGGGATCTCGCGTCTATAATAAAGGGATCTCGAGTGGATGAGGAGGGGATCTCGTGTCGATAAAGAAGGGATTTCGTGTGGATGTGGATGGGATATCGTGCCAATAAAGAAGGGATCTCGTGTCGATAAGCAGGGGATCTCGTGTCGATGAGGAGGGGATCTCGTGTCGATGAGGATGGGATCTTGTGTCGATAAGGAGGGGATCTGGTGTCGACGAGGCGGATATCTCGTGTCGATGAGGAGGGGATCTGGTGTCAATAAAGAAGGGATCTCGTGTCGATGAGGATGGGATCTTGTGTCGATAAGGAGGGGATCTGGTGTCGACGAGGCGGATATCTCGTGTCGATGAGGAGGGGATCTGATGTCAATAAAGAAGGGATCTCGTGTCGATAAGGAGGGGATCTGGTGTCGACGAGGCGGATATCTCGTGTCGATGAGGAGGGGATCTCGTGTCGATGAGGATGGGATCTTGTGTCGATAAGGAGGGGATCTCGTGTCGATAAGGAGGGGATCTGGTGTCGACGAGGCGGATATCTCGTGTCGATGAGGAGGGGATCTGGTGTCAATAAAAAAGGGATCTCGTGTCGATAAGGAGGGGATCTGGTGTCGACGAGGCGGATATCTCGTGTCGATGAGGAGGGGATCTGGTGTCAATAAAGAAGGGATCCCGTGTCGATAAGAGGGGGATCTCGCGTCAATAATAAAGGGATCTCGATTGGATGAGGAGGGGATCTCGTGTCGATAAAGAAGGGATTTCGTGTGGATGTGGATGGGATATCGTTCCAATAAAGAAGGGATCTCGTGTCGATAAGCAGGGGATCTCGTGTCGATGAGGAAGGGATCTCGTGTCGATAAGGATGGGATCTCGCGTCAATAAAGAAGGGATCTCGTGTGGATGAGGAGAGGATCTCGTGTCGATAAGCAGGGGATCTCGTGTCGATAAGGAGGGGATCCCGCGTCAATAAGAAGGGATCTCGCGTGGATGAAGAGGGGACCTCGTGTCGATAAGGAGGGCACCTTGCGTCGATGAGGAGGGGACCTCGTGTAGATAAGGAGGGGATCTTGCGTCAATAAAGAAGGGATCTCGTGTGGATGAGGATGGCATCTCGTGTCGATAAGGAGGGGATCTCGCGTCAATAAAGAAGGGATCTCGTGTCGATAAGAAGGGGATCTCGCGTCTATAATAAAGGGATCTCGAGTGGATGAGGAGGGGATCTCGTGTCGATAAAGAAGGGATTTCGTGTGGATGTGGATGGGATATCGTGCCAATAAAGAAGGGATCTTGTGTCGATAAGCAGGGGATCTCGTGTCGATAAGGAGGGGATCTGGTGTCGACGAGGCGGATATCTCGTGTCGATGAGGAGGGGATCTGGTGTCAATAAAGAAGGGATCTCGTGTCGATAAGGAGGGGATCTGGTGTCGACGAGGCGGATATCTCGTGTCGATGAGGAGGGGATCTGGTGTCAATAAAGAAGGGATCCCGTGTCGATAAGAGGGGGATCTCGCGTCAATAATAAAGGGATCTCGATTGGATGAGGAGGGGATCTCGTGTCGATAAAGAAGGGATTTCGTGTGGATGTGGATGGGATATCGTTCCAATAAAGAAGGGATCTCGTGTCGATAAGCAGGGGATCTCGTGTCGATGAGGAAGGGATCTCGTGTCGATAAGGAGGGGATCTGGTGTCGACGAGGCGGATATCTCGTGTCGATGAGGAGGGGATCTGATGTCAATAAAGAAGGGATCTCGTGTCGATAAGGAGGGGATCTGGTGTCGACGAGGCGGATATCTCGTGTCGATGAGGAGGTGATCTCGTGTCGATGAGGATGGGATCTTGTGTCGATAAGGAGGGGATCTCGTGTCGATAAGGAGGGGATCTGGTGTCGACGAGGCGGATATCTCGTGTCGATGAGGAGGGGATCTGGTGTCAATAAAGAAGGGATCTCGTGTCGATAAGGAGGGGATCTGGTGTCGACGAGGCAGATATCTCGTGTCGATGAGGAGGGGATCTGGTGTCAATAAAGAAGGGATCCCGTGTCGATAAGAGGGGGATCTCGCGTCAATAATAAAGGGATCTCGATTGGATGAGGAGGGGATCTCGTGTCGATAAAGAAGGGATTTCGTGTGGATGTGGATGGGATATCGTTCCAATAAAGAAGGGATCTCGTGTCGATAAGCAGGGGATCTCGTGTCGATGAGGAAGGGATCTCGTGTCGATAAGGATGGGATCTCGCGTCAATAAAGAAGGGATCTCGTGTGGATGAGGAGAGGATCTCGTGTCGATAAGCAGGGGATCTCGTGTCGATAAGGAGGGGATCCCGCGTCAATAAGAAGGGATCTCGCGTGGATGAAGAGGGGACCTCGTGTCGATAAGGAGGGCACCTTGCGTCGATGAGGAGGGGACCTCGTGTAGATAAGGAGGGGATCTTGCGTCAATAAAGAAGGGATCTCGTGTGGATGAGGATGGCATCTCGTGTCGATAAGGAGGGGATCTCGCGTCAATAAAGAAGGGATCTCGTGTCGATAAGAAGGGGATCTCGCGTCTATAATAAAGGGATCTCGAGTGGATGAGGAGGGGATCTCGTGTCGATAAAGAAGGGATTTCGTGTGGATGTGGATGGAATATCGTGCCAATAAAGAAGGGATCTCGTGTCGATAAGCAGGGGATCTCGTGTCGATAAGGAGGGGATCTGGTGTCGACGAGGCGGATATCTCGTGTCGATGAGGAGGGGATCTGGTGTCAATAAAGAAGGGATCTCGTGTCGATAAGGAGGGGATCTGGTGTCGACGAGGCGGATATCTCGTGTCGATGAGGAGGGGATCTGGTGTCAATAAAGAAGGGATCTCGTGTCGATGAGGAAGGGATCTGGTGTCGACGAGGCGGATATCTCGTGTCGATGAGGAGGGGATCTGGTGTCAATGAAGAAGGGATCTCGTGTCGATAAGGAGGGGATCTCGTGTCGATGAGGATGGGATCTTGTGTCGATAAGGAGGGGATCTCGTGTCGACGAGGCGGATATGTCGTGTCGATGAGGAGGGGATCTGGTGTCAATAAAGAAGGGATCTCGTGTCGATAAGGAGGGTATCTGGTGTCGACAAGGCGGATATCTCGTGTCGATGAGGAGGGGATCTCGTGTCGATGAGGATGGGATCTTGTGTCGATAAGGAGGGGATCTCGTGTCGATAAAGAGGGGATCTGGTGTCGACGAGGCGGATATCTCGTGTAAGGTGAGGAGGGGATCTGGTGTCAATAAAGAAGGGATCTCGTGTCGATGAGGAGGGGATCTGGTGTTGATAAAGAGGGGATCTCGTGTCGATAAGGAGGGGATCTGGTGTCGACGAGGTGGATATCTCGTGTCGATGAGGAGGGGATCTGGTGTCAATAAAGAAGGGATCTCGTGTCGATAAGAGGGGGATCTCGCGTCAATAATAAAGGGATCTCGATTGGATGAGGAGGGGATCTCGTGTCGATTAAGAAGAAGGGATTTCGTGTGGATGTGGATGGGATATCGTGCCAATAAAGAAGGGATCTCGTGTCGATAAGCAGGGGATCTCGTGTCGATGAGGAAGGGATCTTGTGTCGACAAGGAGGGGATCTCGTGTCGATGAGGAGGGGTTCTGGTGTCGACGAGGCGGATATCTCGTGTCGATGAGGAGGGGATCTGGTGTCAATAAAGAAGGGATCTCGTGTCGATGAGGATGGGATCTTGTGTCGATAAGGAGGGGATCTGGTGTCGATAAGGAGGGGATCTGGTGTCGACGAGGCGGATATCTCGTGTCGATGAGAAGGGGATCTGGTGTCAATAAAGAAGGGATCTCGTGTCGATAAGTAGGGGATCTGGTGTCGACGAGGCGGATATCTCGTGTCGATGAGGAGGGGATCTGGTGTCAATAAAGAAGGGATCCCGTGTCGATAAGAGGGGGATCTCGCGTCAATAATAAAGGGATCTCGATTGGATGAGGAGGGGATCTCGTGTCGATAAAGAAGGGATTTCATGTGGATGTGGATGGGATATCGTTCCAATAAAGAAGGGATCTCGTGTCGATAAGTAGGGGATCTCGTGTCGATGAGGAAGGGATCTCGTGTCGATAAGGATGGGATCTCGCGTCAATAAAGAAGGGATCTCGTGTGGATGAGGAGAGGATCTCGTGTCGATAAGCAGGGGATCTCGTGTCGATAAGGAGGGGATCCCGCGTCAATAAGAAGGGATCTCGCGTGGATGAAGAGGGGACCTCGTGTCGATAAAGAAGGCACCTTGCGTCGATGAGGAGGGGACCTCGTGTAGATAAGGAGGGGATCTTGCGTCAATAAAGAAAGGATCTCGTGTGGATGAGGATGGCATCTCGTGTCGATAAGGAGGGGATCTCGCGTCAATAAAGAAGGGATCTCGTGTCGATAAGAAGGGGATCTCGCGTCTATAATAAAGGGATCTCGAGTGGATGAGGAGGGGATCTCGTGTCGATAAAGAAGGGATTTCGTGTGGATGTGGATGGGATATCGTGTCAATAAAGAAGGGATCTTGTGTCGATAAGCAGGGGATCTCGTGTCGATAAGGAGGGGATCTGGTGTCGACGAGGCGGATATCTCGTGTCGATGAGGAGGGGATCTGGTGTCAATAAAGAAGGGATCTCGTGTCGATAAGGAGGGGATCTGGTGTCGACGAGGCGGATATCTCGTGTCGATGAGGAGGGGATCTGGTGTAAATAAAGGAGGGATCCCGTGTCGATAAGAGGGGGATCTCGCGTCAATAATAAAGGGATCTCGATTGGATGAGGAGGGGATCTCGTGTCGATAAAGAAGGGATTTCGTGTGGATGTGGATGGGATATCGTTCCAATAAAGAAGGGATCTCGTGTCGATAAGCAGGGGATCTCGTGTCGATGAGGAAGGGATCTCGTGTCGATAAGGATGGGATCTCGCGTCAATAAAGAAGGGATCTCGTGTGGATGAGGAGAGGATCTCGTGTCGATAAGCAGGGGATCTCGTGTCGATAAGGAGGGGATCCCGCGTCAATAAGAAGGGATCTCGCGTGGATGAAGAGGGGACCTCGTGTCGATAAGGAGGGCACCTTGCGTCGATGAGGAGGGGACCTCGTGTAGATAAGGAGGGGATCTTGCGTCAATAAAGAAGGGATCTCGTGTGGATGAGGATGGCATCTCGTGTCGATAAGGAGGGGATCTCGCGTCAATAAAGAAGGGATCTCGTGTCGATAAGAAGGGGATCTCGCGTCTATAATAAAGGGATCTCGAGTGGATGAGGAGGGGATCTCGTGTCGATAAAGAAGGGATTTCGTGTGGATGTGGATGGGATATCGTGCCAATAAAGAAGGGATCTCGTGTCGATAAGCAGAGGATCTCGTGTCGATGAGGAGGGGATCTCGTGTCGATGAGGATGGGATCTTGTGTCGATAAGGAGGGGATCTCGTGTCGATAAGGAGGGGATCTGGTGCCGACGAAGCGGATATCTCGTGTCGATGAGGAGGGAATCTGGTGTCAATAAAGAAGGGATCTCGTGTCGATAAGGAGGGGGTCTGGTGTCGACGAGGCGGATATCTCGTGTCGTTGAGGAGGGGATCTTGCGTCAATAAAGAAGGGATCTCGTGTGGATGAGGATGGCATCTCGTGTCGATAAGGAGGGGATCTCGCGTCAATAAAGAAGGGATCTCGTGTCGATAAGAAGGGGATCTCGCGTCTATAATAAAGGGATCTCGAGTGGATGAGGAGGGGATCTCGTGTCGATAAAGAAGGGATTTCGTGTGGATGTGGATGGAATATCGTGCCAATAAAGAAGGGATCTGGTGTCGATAAGCAGGGGATCTCGTGTCGATAAGGAGGGGATCTGGTGTCGACGAGGCGGATATCTCGTGTCGACGAGGAGGGGATCTGGTGTCAATAAAGAAGGGATCTCGTGTCGATAAGGAGGGGATCTGGTGTCGACGAGGCGGATATCTCGTGTCGATGAGGAGGGGATCTGGTGTCAATAAAGAAGGGATCCCGTGTCGATAAGAGGGGGATCTCGCGTCAATAATAAAGGGATCTCGATTGGATGAGGAGGGGATCTCGTGTCGATAAAGAAGGGATTTCGTGTGGATGTGGATGGGATATCGTTCCAATAAAGAAGGGATCTCGTGTCGATAAGCAGGGGATCTCGTGTCGATGAGGAAGGGATCTCGTGTCGATAAGGATGGCATCTCGCGTCAATAAAGAAGGGATCTCGTGTGGATGAGGAGAGGATCTCGTGTCGATAAGCAGGGGATCTCGTGTCGATAAGGAGGGAATCCCGCGTCAATAAGAAGGGATCTCGCGTGGATGAAGAGGGGACCTCGTGTCGATAAGGAGGGCACCTTGCGTCGATGAGGAGGGGACCTCGTGTAGATAAGGAGGGGATCTTGCGTCAATAAAGAAAGGATCTCGTGTGGATGAGGATGGCATCTCGTGTCGATAAGGAGGGGATCTCGCGTCAATAAAGAAGGGATCTCGTGTCGATAAGAAGGGGATCTCGCGTCTATAATAAAGGGATCTCGAGTGGATGAGGAGGGGATCTCGTGTCGATAAAGAAGGGATTTCGTGTGGATGTGGATGGGATATCGTGTCAATAAAGAAGGGATCTTGTGTCGATAAGCAGGGGATCTCGTGTCGATAAGGAGGGGATCTGGTGTGGACGAGGCGGATATCTCGTGTCGATGAGGAGGGGATCTGGTGTCAATAAAGAAGGGATCTCGTGTCGATAAGGAGGGGATCTGGTGTCGACGAGGCGGATATCTCGTGTCGATGAGGAGGGGATCTGGTGTAAATAAAGGAGGGATCCCGTGTCGATAAGAGGGGGATCTCGCGTCAATAATAAAGGGATCTCGATTGGATGAGGAGGGGATCTCGTGTCGATAAAGAAGGGATTTCGTGTGGATGTGGATGGGATATCGTTCCAATAAAGAAGGGATCTCGTGTCGATAAGCAGGGGATCTCGTGTCGATGAGGAAGGGATCTCGTGTCGATAAGGATGGGATCTCGCGTCAATAAAGAAGGGATCTCGTGTGGATGAGGAGAGGATCTCGTGTCGATAAGCAGGGGATCTCGTGTCGATAAGGAGGGGATCCCGCGTCAATAAGAAGGGATCTCGCGTGGATGAAGAGGGGACCTCGTGTCGATAAGGAGGGCACCTTGCGTCGATGAGGAGGGGACCTCGTGTAGATAAGGAGGGGATCTTGCGTCAATAAAGAAGGGATCTCGTGTGGATGAGGATGGCATCTCGTGTCGATAAGGAGGGGATCTCGCGTCAATAAAGAAGGGATCTCGTGTCGATAAGAAGGGGATCTCGCGTCTATAATAAAGGGATCTCGAGTGGATGAGGAGGGGATCTCGTGTCGATAAAGAAGGGATTTCGTGTGGATGTGGATGGGATATCGTGCCAATAAAGAAGGGAACTCGTGTCGATAAGCAGAGGATCTCGTGTCGATGAGGAGGGGATCTCGTGTCGATGAGGATGGGATCTTGTGTCGATAAGGAGGGGATCTCGTGTCGATAAGGAGGGGATCTGGTGCCGACGAAGCGGATATCTCGTGTCGATGAGGAGGGAATCTGGTGTCAATAAAGAAGGGATCTCGTGTCGATAAGGAGGGGGTCTGGTGTCGACGAGGCGGATATCTCGTGTCGTTGAGGAGGGGATCGGGTGTCAATAAAGAAGGGATCTCGTGTCGATAAGAGGGGGATCTCGTGTCGATAAGAGGGGGATCTCGCGTCAATAATAAAGGGATCTCGAGTGGATGAAGAGGGGATCTCGTGTCGATAAAGAAGGGATTTCGTGTGGATGTGGATGGGATATCGTGCCAATAAAGAAGGGATCTCGTATCGATAAGCAGGGGATCTCGTGTCGATAAGGAGGGGATCCCGCGTCAATAAGAAGGGATCTCGCGTGGATGAGGAGGGGACCTCGTGTCAGTAAGGAGGGGACCTCGTGTCGACGAGGAAGGGACCTCGTGTAGATAAGGAGGGGATCTTGCGTCAATAAAGAAGGGATCTCGTGTGGATGAGGATGGCATCTCGTGTCGATAAGGAGGGGATCTGGCCTCAATAAAGTAGGGGTCTCATGTGGATGAGGAGGGGATCTCGTGTCCATAAGGAGGGGAACTCGTCTCGATCAGGAGAGAGTGTCGTGTGGATAAGGAGGGGATCTCGTGTCGATAAAGAAGGGATCTCGTGTGGATCTGGATGGGATCCCGTGTCTATTAAGAAGACGTCTCGTGTGGATGAGGAGAGGATCTCGAGTCGATAAGCAGGAGATCACGTGTCGATGATAAGGGGGATATCGTGTCGATCAGGAGGGGATCTCGCGTCAATAAAGAAGGTATCTCGTGTGGATGAGGAAGGGATCTCGTGTCGATAAGGAGGGGATCTCTTGTCAATAAAGAAGGGATCTCGTGTTGATAAGGAGGGGATCTCGCGTCAATAAAGAAACGATCTCGTGTAGATAAGGAGGGGATCTTGCGTCAATAAAGAAGGGATCTCGTGTGGATGAGGATGGCATCTCGTGTCGATAAGGAGGGGTTCTCATGTCGATAAAGAAGGGATCTCATGTGGATGAGGAGGGGATCTCGTGTCCATAAGGAAGAGATCTCGTGTCGATAAGAAGGGGGATATCGTGTCGATCAGGAGGGGATCTCGCGTCAATAAGGAAGGGATCTCGAGTGGATGAGGAGGGGATCTCGTGTCGATAAAGAAGGGATTTCGTGTGGATGTGGATGGGATATCGTGCCAATAAAGAAGAGATCTCGTGTCGATAAGCAGGGGATCTCGTGTCGATGAGGAGGGGATCTCGTGTCGATAAGGAGGGGATCTCGCGTCAATAAAGAAGGGATCTCGTGTGGATGAGGAGAGGATCTCGTGTCGATAAGCAGGAGATCTCGTGTCGATAAGGAGGGGATCCCGCGTCAATAAGAAGGGATCTCGCGTGGATGAGGAGGGGACCTCGTGTCAGTTAGGAGGGGACCTCGTGTCGACGAGGAAGGGACCTCGTGTAGATAAGGAGGGGATCTTGCGTCAATAAAGAAGGGATCTCGTGTGGATGAGGATGGCATCTCGTGTCGAAAAGGAGGGGATCTGGCCTCAATAAAGTAGGGGTCTCATGTGGATGAGGAGGGGATCTCGTGTCCATAAGGAGGGGATCTCGTCTCGATCAGGAGAGAGTCTCGTGTCGATAAGGAGGGGATCTCGTGTCAATAAAGAAGCGATCTCTTGTCGATAAGGAGGGGATCTCGCGTCAATAAAGAAGGGATCTCGTGTGGATAAGGAGGGGATCTCGTGTCGATAAAGAAGGGATCTCGTGTGGATCTGGATGGGATCCCGTGTCTATAAAGAAGACGTCTCGTGTGGATAAGGAGAGGATCTCGAGTCGATAAGCAGGAGATCACGTGTCGATGATAAGGGGGATATCGTGTCGATCAGGAGGGGATCTCGCGTCAATAAAGAAGGGATCTCGTGTGGATGAGGAGGGGATCTCGTGTCGATAAGGAGGGGATCTCTTGTCAATAAAGAAGGGATCTCGTGTTGATAAGGAGGGGATCTTGCGTCAATAAAGAAGGGATCTCGTGTGGATGAGGATGGCATCTCGTGTCGATAAGGAGGGGTTCTCGTGTCGATAAAGAAGCTATCTCATGTGGATGAGGAGGGGATCTCGTGTCCATAAGGAAGAGATCTCGTCTCGATCAGGAGAGAGTCTCGTGTCGATAAGGAGGGGATCTCGTGTCAATAAAGAAGCGATCTCTTGTCGATAAGGAGGGGATCTCGCGTCAATAAAGAAGGGATCTCGTGTGGATAAGGAGATGATCTCGAGTCGATAAGCAGGAAATCACGTGTCGATGATAAGGGGGATATCGTGTCGATCAGGAGGGGATCTCGCGTCAATAAAGAAGGGATCTCGTGTGGATGAGGAGGGGATCTCGTGTCGATAAGGAGGGGATCTCTTGTCAATAAAGAAGGGATCGCGTGTTGATAAGGAGGGGATCTTGCGTCAATAAAGAAGGGATCTCGTGTGGATGAGGATGGCATCTCGTGTCGATAAGGAGGGGTTCTCGTGTCGATAAAGAAGGGATCTCATGTGGATGAGGAGGGGATCTCGTGTCGATAAGGAGGGGATCTCGTGTCAATAAAGAAGGGATCTCATGTGGATGAGGAGGGGATCTCGTGTCCATAAGGAAGAGATCTCGTCTCGATCAGGAGAGAGTCTCGTGTCGATAAGGAGGGGATCTCGTGTCAATAAAGAAGGTATCTCGTGTGGATGTGGATGGGATCTCGTGCCAATAAAGAAGGAATCTCCTGTGGATGAGGAGAGGATCTCGAGTCGATAAACAGGGGATATCGTGTCGATGAGGAGGGGATCTCGCGTGGACGAGGAGGGGACCTCGTATCGATAAGAAGGGGATCTCACGTCAATAAAGAAAGGTTCTCGTGTCGATAAGGATGGGATCTGGTCTCGATCAGGAGAGAATCTCGTGTCGATGAGGGAGGGGATCTCGTGTGGACGCGGAGGAGATCTCGTGTCAATAAATTTGACCAAATCCTTCCTCTCACACCACGCGGCCCCCTCCTTCCTCTCTCACCACGGCGGCCTCCTCCTTCCTCTCACACCATGGCGGCCCTCTCTCACACCACTGCGGCCCCCTCCTTCCTCTCACACCACGGCGGCCCCCTCCTTCCTCTCACACCACGGCGGCCTCCTCCTTCCTCTCACACCACGGCGGCTCCCTCCTTCCTCTCACACCACGCGGCTCCCTTCTTCCTCTCACACCACGGCGGCCCCCTCCTTCCTCTCACACCATGGCGGCCCTCTCTCACACCACGGCGACCCCCTCCTTCCTCTCACACGACGACGGCTCCCTGCTTCCTCTCACACCATGGCGGCCCCCTCCTTCCTCTCACACCACGGCGGCCCCCTCCTTCCTCTCACACCATGGCGGTCCTTTCTCACACCACGGCGACCCCCTCCTTCCTCTCACACGACGACGGCTCCCTGCTTCCTCTCACACCATGGCGGCCCCCTCCTTCCTCTCACACCACGGCGGCCCCCTCCTTCCTATCACACCACTGCGGCCACTTCCTTCCTCTCACAGCACGCGGCCCCCTCCTTCCTCTAACACCACGGCGGCCCCCTCCTTCCTCTCACACCACGGCGGCCCGCTCCTTCCTCTCACACCACGGCGACCCTCTCTCCCACCACGGCGGCTCCCTTCTTCCTCTCACATCACGCGGCCCCCTCCTTCGTCTCACACCAAAGAAATATTATCTCTCATTCGTTAATTTTCTCATTTGTAACCAGCGATAGAATTTAAGTAGGGGAACATGGGGCAAAATGACCCATCGGGGTCATATGACCCACCACAATATCGCGCAATTGCGATATTGCCACCTGTGTTGAAGAGTTATAGTATTAGAATTAGGTTAAATACGGTTTGGGCGTGGTCTAAAACATCTAAATCGACATCAAAATCATTAAAGTCGGACTACTCAGTCCACTTTAACGGCGAAAACGGTAAAAATAGCGGCCATCTTGAAAAATGACCGCCATTTTGGATTTTTAAGTGGCTAACGGACTTTTTTGGAAAACTAGTCGCAGGGGAACGTCTATGCCCAATTTGGTCTCACAATGTGAACGATTCCGCTGAAAAAAACACCCTTATCTGCTCCACTACAATGCAACGCAACGATCTGAAGATGCCAAGTCGGGATTTTAAATCAACCCGCCACGAATACGCAAATATGACTTCATATTATAATTTTTTTCCTTTGGCGGTCTCGGTCGCCTTCTGATTGGAAGCACTAAAACGACATAAACTTCGGGAAAATAAATTCATCCATAGCGGTGCTATACAAATTCGACGCGCCCTCTAGCGGTATATATAATTTGTACACTTTTTTTCCATATATATATTTTCTTCCGGTTTACTTGTGAGGTACCTCTTGATATTAGACCCTAGCACTTTGTGTCCTTAATCCAAACTGTTCATTACTGCCTGATGTGAACCTAATTGGCACATGACAGAAATATATTCTTCCCAAGCCGCAAAATATCACCGGAAAATCGAATTATAGCAATGTTTACTTGCGAGGTAGTACCTCACAGGAAAGGGTACGTCACAAGCATATAATATAGATATAGGGTACCTCGCAAGTCAGGAAATACGGCGATATATATATATATGCCTTTACTATTGCTCTCTCCCACTTTCAAGCCCCCCCCCCGCACTATCTGCACCGTTCCTTGTCTCCCCACGACCCATACATCAACCCCGCCCGCGGTCTGCCCCCCCTCCTTCTCCCTCTCACTCCCTCTCCCTCCTACCTCTTTTCGCATAACCCTCTCTCCCTAACTATGTCGGTATAAATCCACTCACTGCTATATCTCTTTGCCTCTCCACATCGCACCCCTATACCCCTCGTCTCTTCAAATCAGTTTCAGACGCTAACGAAACCTCTCAATATTTACACTATACAACACACGTCACTGGTGGAGTTCGTCGCACAGTGCACATGCCGTTACATGTATAATGGTTCTGGCAGTTCTCTCATCAGATCCCGGATGTTGAGGTTTGTCGGCACATTAACCTACACGTCCCACACCTGTGGAGGTGACGATAAACAAGTAGTATGTTTGCCAAATTTACCGGAATGCCTCTAGTTCTTTTTTATTTATTTTTTCGATTTCCCACAGGCTGGTTTCCGAGATTTCAGATGCCGCTTGGTATTTAGGGACATGGATAAGATAAGATAAGATAAAGTTTTATTTAACGTCGGTATGTAAAAGTCAACAATACACATTAGCACACGTGCTATTGACCGATAAGGATAAAATGACATGAGCGGATGAGATATATATATATGACAATGAAAATATAACAACCTTTGCATCTCATAAAACCTTACCCATTAGCTATGTTACATAATGTGCACGAATTACAGTGACACAAGAACACATTCGAGGTTGACAGCGATGTTTTAAATTCCTTGGCAGATTTGGCTAATTTCGTATCCTTGTTGAGTATGTTCCATAGCTTGCTACCTTGATACTTCAATGAATTATGGCCATCAGCTGTTGTCTTAACGCGTGGCATACATATATGTGGCCTATTTTTTAAAATGTAATTGTTTTCCTTCACGTTATACATGTCCTGAAGATAACTAGGCCCAATCTTGTTGATACTCTTGTAAACTTCTAATGATATGCAGCGCAATCGTTCAACATATAGCAATGGTCTACCTGCTCTCTTCCTCAACTCTGCGTATTCTGATCTAAAGTCATTAAACACATACCTCAATGCCCGCTCCTGTATCTTTTCAATCTTACGCATATTTTTCATATCACAAAAATGCCATACAACGGGACAATAATTAAAATGTGAAAGAATAAAAGCATGAAATAACGTAAGTTGGCTATCAACATCCATTAATTTAGAAACTCTAGCTAAAACATTGAGACTTTTTCCAGCCTTCTTGCATAAACTTGATATATGGTTGCCGAAAGTTAACCTAGCGTCCAGTTGAATACCTAGTAATGTTACTTCCTGTTGTGCTGCCAGTTCTGTTCCAGAAATCGAAAACGATCTGTGCTGACTTAATTCGTTTCTCTTTTCAAACACGATTGCCTGGTACTTACTTGGGTTAGCTTTCATGTAATTGTCGACGAACCAAGTTGTTATCTCCGATAACGCCTTCTCTAGAGTTACTTTAACCTTGTTAAACTCCTTACCTTGAGCCGCCACAGTATTACCATCAGCATAATTGTACTTATCGGTTCTCCGTGCGGTGGATACAAGCAGGTCATTCGTAAATACATTATACAGATGTTGACCCAAAACAGATCCCTGTGGTTCTCCTTTCTTGAGGGTAAGCCACTCGCTCCGATTATGTCCTAGTTTTACCCTCTGTTCGCGGTTCGTAAGATAGCTTGCAACTAGCGTACATGATTGTTTACTTATGCCATAAGCCTTCATCTTGGTAATCAATAATCTATGTGGAAGACAGTCGAATGCTTTTGAGAGATCCATTAGTATAGCTCCCATAACTTGATTATTATCTAATGCATTTTTGGAGTCTTCAACTAAGCGCATCAGTAGGCTTTGACAACTGTGTCTCTTTCTAAACCCAGATAGTCCGGGTGATAACCTGGGTTCCATAAAGGATATAAGCTGGTCACACAATATTGTTTCATATATCTTGTAGATACAGGGGAGAACACTTACTGGCCTGCAGTTTTCTATATTTAAGTTGTCCTTCTTCTTGAAAATTGGTGTGACTTCAGCGTATTTTAGTTTTTTTGGAAACGTATTACAATTAATCGTCATATTTAACACATACCTTAATGGCTCACACAGGATGGCAGCTCCCAGCTTGATAAGCTTCGGAGGTATCTTGTCGTAGCCACTAGCCTTCGACACGTCAATGCCTTTAAGTGCATTGTATATTTCGTGGCTACTTACTGCCCGAAAGTTAAAAGTTTCCGTTATACCTTGGTTACCTTCCTTTATAGCCATAACGGATTTATGGTCTTTGGGATAAAGAAGGGTTTCGTCTATTGGTTGATCATCTGGTATGTCATCTTGTTGGCCTATGTCTTTGGCAACGTCTATGAAATATTGATTAAATATGTCACTTACCTTTGATGGATCTGATATTATTTCGTCACGCTCTTTCAGTAACACGTTTCCGCTGCTTGCGTTTTTTCTTGATTTCAGTGGTTTTACAACTTTCCAGAATTCCTTCCCGTTAGTCGTAGCTTCGCTACATTTCCCCTTTATGCACTTTTGCATGCTTACTTTCCGAAGACGTCCTATGAGATTCCTTTGCTTTCTGTATTTTTCCAAATTCTCTTGGCTATTCAATTGCTCGTACTTCCGTCTCAGCATATTTTTTACATTTATGGCTTTGCGAAGATGGCTATTCATATATGGCACACAGTTATTCTTAACTACCCGTTGCTTAGCTGGTGCATGTCTTTCAACGACCTCTTTGATCAATGTGCTACAAAACCAATATGAATCATCAACATCTTCAAAGACTTCACCTACATGAAAAGGTACCGATGCTAGATCGTCTTTGTATTTAATCTCATCAAAATGTTTAAAGCTTCGATAATAGACGCGTTTCTGCTGCCTAATGGGAACTTTTATTTTCGTTGCTACGCAAACCATATGGTGAAAATTGCTGAGGCCCGTATCTATACATGATACATCTCGTAAGCGCTTCGACACATTTGTAATCACAACATCAATTAAGGTCGGTATTTTACCTTTGAAACAAGTTGGTGACTTAACGATATTTTTAGTACCATAGACCTCTAATACGTCATTCAGACAATGTTTATGATTTAACATGTTTGCATTTAAATCTCCCAACAGTACAAGGTTAACCTGTTCAGCAGCGATTGCATTCAGAAGGCTATCGATCTTTGTCACAAGTAATGCGTTTTTTACCTTCGGCTGCTTGTATACACTGAGAAAGAGCCACTTTTCAGCATTCAGCGTCACTTCTATTGCCAGGGATTCGATACGCCCCTTCTCGTCTTCATTAATTTATATATCCTTGCGCCGCCGGTGTGGTATATCGTCTCTTACCTGCACCATTATGCCTCCAGAGCTGTCTGTATTATCATTTCGGTGGACCTTGTACCCATTTAAGGTAAATTGGCCTGCCGGAAAGCTATCGTCTAACTTAGTCTCTTGAATGAACAAGACATCTACTGCGCCTTTTCCCAGTGCTTGGCTAAGCGGTCCAAACTTATGTCGTACGCTGTTTATGTTAGTGTGGGCTATCTTGAGATTTTTTACATTTCTCTGATGAAAAGGCGCGAGCCCAAATAACTCTTCATCTTCGTTGGCTTCGATCGCTGCCACTAAATTCTCCTGTCGTTCACTTACCTTTTCATGATTGCGGCAGTCCTGGACAGATGTGGGGTCGTACCTTACCTCATTATTCTTGGGTGTAGCTATTATGTCGGTAGGGGCATATGTATGATCCTCATTCATCATAAAAGGCTGATCAGGCCGGTATCTTACACTATCTGCAACACGGCTTAAAATATCTTTGGATTCTTTTACCTTGCATGGTATCGTTAAAACATCACGTGACATGTCATCTTCCATAAAACAAAGCTCATCATTACAATGTACAACATCTGTGTCGGTTAGATCGCTTAAAATATGGGCTTTACTGCTTAGTTGCCCAGTAAAATCACATTGACAGCTCCCCTCATTCATAAAATGTAAATCAGACTTGCTACATAATATTAAATCGTCAGTGGAGCCATCACTTAACATATCGGCCCTTCCTCCATTGCCGAATACCTATTTACAAAACTTGGCCTTGTGGCCCGAGCGACCACAAGTGTAACAAGTGACGTAGTGTCCATGTCGGCAGTTGTCGGTCACATGTCCTTCCTCCGCGCAGTAGTAACACCTAGGCTGGTCGTTCGTCTCCTCTGTCGCGCGGGATCTGTCTGTCACCTCTCGTCGGGCTCGGTGCCGTCGCTCTACATGTGTCCACAGGCCTCCGTCACGGTGCCGTCCCTCTACCTGCGTCCTCTCGCCTCCGTCACAGTGCCGTCGCTGAACCTGGGTCCAGTCGTCTCCGTCACGGTTCCGTTCTCCGCGGTCGGCGATGCGATACGCAGGTCTCCTGTCTACTGTCGCGTTATGTCGTCGTCCTGGTCCCGTCGCCGGTCCGTCCTGATCCGTCCGGCTGCGTCCACGTCCGTCGTGGTCCTTGGGGGTATTACGGGGTCGGGTACAGACGTCTTTGTCCAGATGTCAACAATTAAATTTGACAACCACTGAAGTTATATTTTTCTTACCTAAAAATTAATAGTTTGAAACAAGGATCCATTGACCATGTACGCCGACCTAAAATTATTTAAAGCAAGAATCTTAACCTTTCTCAATTATAAGCATTCCTCTTTGTTTCTCCAAGGCGAGCCTTTTGTAACACGATGCGATATGTGGCGCCGCCTAACGCGAGATTGAAAGCGCGCCATCTAGCGAGAGATTGAATGTGTTGTGATGTCATGTGATTGGTTGTTGGGATGCTGGATTAAGACGCCGGTAAAATAAATAAGATTGACAAATTAAAGCGTCTTATCTCTCTCGCGAACACAAAACAGACAGAGGGGTGTTGTAGAGGCAACGCTAGCAAAGCAGCAAAGTCATTAGTGTCGCTGTCATCAGAAAAGCAGTACAGTCATCATCAGATTGACGCTGTCAGTAGTAACACTCTCATCAGCTAAGCGTTGCTGTCAGCAGCAGAGTGTCGCTGTCATCAGTGTCGCTGTCAAGATGGTCGCTGTTATCAGTGTCGCTATCATCAGTGTCGCTGTTATCAGTGTCGATGTCACTAAGGATACGGCGGTATGGTTGGCGGAAACGCAGTTGTACCTTGTAATTGGGCTCTGTGGTATATTTAAAGCCCTTATAATCGATCCATCAATTAGTCTTGCGTTCTCCGGTCTAATTCCGCCCTCTACGCGATCTCGTATCGGTTCATCTTACACGAACCCTCAACACACAAAATGTTCAGCTAAAACTTAAAATTTAGTAATAATGTGACACTTTGCCTTGGCCACCACTTTTAAATTTGCTGATTTTCAGTGTGGACGTAGTGGAACGTTATGATTCTGTGTTGCAGAATCAAGAGGGTCATTTCTCATGGGTCCTCTATGTTTTTACGCCAAGCCGTGGCGAATAGCGAACGTAGTTTCTTTAAATAATATAATTAAGAGTACACAATTGAACTACCATATGCATCTCTGCATAAATGTGATGTAAAACCGCTCGTTATGCTCTGCCGAGACGTACATACTTTAAAAATCTGCGATCTATAACTGCCTCAGTGTCTTAGTGCTCCGTGATAGGAATGATATTTAAATTTTTCACCATTTGCGACCATATTGATGTTAAATCATAATGTACCCATGAACGACTTATTTTGTCGCTTAAAGCCATATACTTACATGCGCCATCTTAGAGTTTTTGCAATTAAGAATCAAGACTAAAATTATATCAGAATTATGATGCATGTATTATTTATCTCTTTGAGGCTATAAAACTACAATTTCAACGTAAAATTACGGCGCGGTTTATTTATATCACGCGCGGACGTGCTAGCGAGCCGCTGTCGACATCACATAGAATACCGAAATGACCTCGATTAGAAGCGTCCAGCCATGATTACGAATTGTGCCATATATTCATTTTTGAGCAGTACCGAAATAATTAAGCTACTTACTTGCTAAATATACAATTCACAGTTTGTACTGTATAACATGTCCAGCAAACACACTTATGTGTTGTGCTGGTCACAACGATGGTTTTATTATTATATGACACATCCAAGACAAAGCACATAATTGAAAACTTTACATTATTTTATTAATTGTATATACAGTCATATGTGATATAAGACAAGTATAGGCCCTTGCATATTATTTCATTCGCGTTTCTACAACAGTAAAATAAAAAAATTTAAATAAAAGGAAATAAAATAAAAACAGTTACGGAGGGATTTGGGACGCAAGTACCAGGCAGGATACTGTGACCGGGTCCTGGCGCTGTGTTCTATATCACTTGTGTCCAACCACGCTCCCAGCCCTGACCGCGGATCAATGTCCCCCACCCCTTCACCACTCAATAGGGGGTGGCGGACAACACGCCGTGTCTCCAAGTGAGTCGCCAAGACCCTCATGTAATGACCCACCTCTCCCCGTGCCACCCTCTCACTTCCTTCCGCCCCGTCAGGTCTTTACACAGGAGACACGCACTGTGACACCCCCAATGCCCCAGCCCCACCCAGTGCGCTTTGTGCGTGGCGGACACAACCAGCGCAACTCTGCTCCAGAAAACCCCATCCCAGGCCATCGTTCCCCTCCCCCCCTGCCTCCACTCCCCCTGCCTCCCCTCCCCCGACCGTCTCTCAGGCTGCCTCATACGACAGCGGGAAAACAGTGACTCCAGTACGCATTGAGATAGCCCCTTCGATCATCCCCCTGATACACTGCGGGGACCCTTCACCCCCACCCCCCAGGGCTACCATATTGTCCCTGGCCTCCCTCACCTCACTCTCATCCAGCGGGCGCCACTGGAGGTAGCGCCGCGCCAGGAGCTTGAGGCCCCGGATGAGGGTGACGGGGGGTGAGCCGGGGCCGCGGGCGACCAGCGCTTGTTTCTCCACGACACAGTTCGTCGGTAACCACCGTGACCCCGGCCATCCCCGCACCAGGTGAACGGGGTGAGAGGACCGCTCCAGCCCGGCCAGCACCTCCAGGCGGCAAATGACCTCCTCGGTGACGCCCGCCAGGTCGCCCCGGGGGACAGGGAGGGCGGGGGAAAGATCACAGGTCAGCCGGGTCTTACCCAGCCACATGAGAAACAGGGTGGCAGTTGTGTAGCTGATCTTCAGTCCGGTGTACCTGGGGGGGAGAGGGCCGCCGTAGGTCAGACCCTCGGGGAACGTGGCGGTGGGCAGCACGGCATCCAGCCCGTCCACCCAGCGCAGGAGGAAGGCCCCAGGGTCCACCTCACACTCCTTCACCCCCTTCACGATACGTGGCTTACCTCTTAGGGCTGTCCTTCTCACTCCATTCTGGCAGGAGGCCAGGGTCTTGCCTGTCACCCACACACTCCACTTCACCCCCTTCTCCCCCTTGCCTTTCTCACATTCCTCCCTCACCACCCTGATCCCCTCCCACGTCACACTAATTAAAATATCATACTCTATAGGATTCTCTCTGACATCTGTTCCGTCACCATGACTACCTATGAGGGTTTGCTGGGGTTTGGCGAACAATGGGTCGTACTTTCCCACAGCCTCAACCACGTCACGAACAAAGCTCCAGACGGCTTTTCTCCGGTTCAGCGTATCTGGGTGATCCCAATCGAACGTTGCCCCCTCCAGCCTGGCCGCCTCCTGTGTCAGGGTGCCGGGCAGTCGGCCCTCCACCCGAGACCGAGCGGTGTAGACACTGGCGGTCTGGGGTATGTAGCCTACTGGAAGATCCGCCTCCCAGTTGAGGCCTGCAGATGATGTTGACCTTAAAGAAATAAATTGTTTCGGACATTTGTCCATGAAGAGAATATAATAATGCAACACTTATATAATACAAAACTTAAAGGCAATCTTATAGAGACTTTTGTCTTTGTTCAATTCAATTCAATTCAATTCAATGTCATTTATTTGAGCAAGAACCACTACAAACATTAGATGGCAAAAAACATGGCAACGTAGAAAATTCTCGCTCTGGGGACTCCCATTAAGACCACGAGGGCCGCTGGCATAGGAGCCACCAAAGAAAAAAAACGAAAAAAAGAAAAAAAAAAAAAAAAAACAACAACAAAAAATCATTGCGTCGGTAAATAACAATGCCATGGAGCCAACCTACCGCTTACCATAGAAAGACTGAAACCGGGCACGTGGCAAACGCCAGCGGGAATTTGTTTTTAATTATATATATTTTCGGCTAATAATAAATCAATATTGTTTAAAGCTGTATTTTTCTCCATTTCTTTCTTTAAAACAAATAAAGCAAAGTGGGCTAATCTCGACCCCTTAAGAC
This sequence comes from Arenicola marina, assembly GCA_964019135.1. Classification (NCBI taxonomy): domain Eukaryota; kingdom Metazoa; phylum Annelida; class Polychaeta; family Arenicolidae; genus Arenicola; species Arenicola marina. The sequence goes on along the minus strand of OZ025253.1, from coordinate 35,489,765 downwards.
AAAGAAACGTCTATTTTCTTTAATAATGTGAAATGAACTTATTTGTTGTTCAACCAGTAAACCATGGTATTCAAATAATATGATTTTATTGAAAAAACGAAAACCTAGGCAGATTGTGGGGAGTGCTCATTTTCTGAAAGGCAGTGGGGGCCATGGTCGAACCTCGACCCCCGTGGTCTAACCCCGACCCCCTGGGATAGGTGGGTGATTTAATCTGCATATCGTGATTCTTAGTGTGCGAAAGCAACAATATTAATTCACACAACTGTGCCTCTTATGCCCAACGATATATAAAGCAATTCCTTAAAACTATATTTATTAGTCTTATTACACGGGTAGTCATAACGCAAAGTTAGAATACTTCATGGGCCATCATGCCAAGACTTTCTCGCGCGGATTGGGGGGAGGTGCTGGGGGTGGGTGGGGTGGGGGGCGATTTGCGTTTCACATCCACCCATTGGGAGCGTGGAGCAAGGATGCCATAATTGGCCTGATGATTGTTCAGCACCGCCCCCCGCCCCCCCCCCCCAAACTCCCCAACCATCAAATATTTCAGTCATGCAGGGTGTGCAACGGATCCGTTTCTCTTTGGTATTGGTGGGTAACGAGATCTGATTTTTCTAACATCATTCCTAACATCAAGAATTGAGTGAGGCAAACGGAGTGGGGTTGGGGCGCAATAGAACCAAGCACACATAAGCCTTCATCAAAAGAATCTTTCTCTGTTGCATAATTAAGCAGTGATAATAGATCACACGAGGGCCGGCTGAGGCACCATTCCCAGTTCACGGTGAAAAGAAAAGCCCCGCGCCACCCAATGCCCCCCCCCCTCCCCCCCCCCCCCCACCACCGAGAACATAACTTGATGTAATGATTTATAGTCCCAACCGCCACGACATCGAGCCGTGGATCGGCATGATTTAAGTCACAAATGCAGGCATACCGGAACGTCTTCTTAAACGTTATTCCGGGTTTACACGAAACGAAAGTTCCTTCAACAGTTGTAACTTTCCATAAGCATCGGTCGGTTAACAGTTCAGACGGTCAGACCCACGTGCCAGCCGACATGCAAATGGGTGGGTCATTCGCACACCAACCACATGCTCCGCGCGTTTTGTCAACAGGGTAGCGTCATCATCAGAGGAGTAATTAGGTTTAACAGCTGTGTTTAATGTACGGTTAATGTCACGAATAACCGGATATGTCCGTGTATGTTCCGGACTGTCGACTGACAGAAACCGGACAACAATTGTCACTACCGCCACCTATCGAACATGCCATTAGATCATAATACATAACATCATGCACACAAGAAAATCACACATGCATTCATAACTGTCATAATGCGAACAATATCAACGTGAGTCTGCACCCTGTGCTGCATCGACTTTAAAGTTCCACATATCACCACGGGATCATCTCAACGATGATTCGCTCAAATGCTCGACACTGATTGGTTCGACAATTCCGATATCGTAGAGTGGATCGAAACTTTAGAACATGCGCTAAGCTTACGAGGTGTGGCAAACCTGGCAAACCTGTGTGCACACATCGCTGAAAGGCTGATTGGTTGCAAATAAATGTGCAACTTATTGCATCGTGTGAACCGTACATTATAATAGCATCCACCTCAACAATAACACTTACGGTGCAAAAGGTCCAGCCATTGTAGCCAATCCTGCAAAAGAAGTAAAACGATAGTAAAGTGTGTGCGCTGTGCAATGCTATAATTGCGGATTGCATTGTTAACCCAGGTTCCCACGGTGCTCATACCAGCCGTCATACTACCCGTTATGCAAACAAGATGGGCGTCTCAAACTTCAAGTTAGCATTATATTAGTAGCAGAGTTGTTATGGAGACCAATTCCGACGTGTAATGAAAAGGGTTGCGTTTACGCTGTTCAAACCGTTACCTCTTTATGAAGTACTGATGTCAGATCTTGTGTGAAGAAGCAGAGTGTGCTGTCGTCGCCGGTGTCACTGTTTGTCGGTCGCCTCCTCTGTCGTCTTTTCTGGGTGCCAGGCATCCGTATGTGTAAATGATATTGCGATGTTTTCGCAATAATAGCATACACATTATTACTTTACTTCTTTCTTCACTTTCTATGTCGTCATGCCACGCAAGAGAACTAAAGTTATACAGCTGTTCCCAGTCAACCTCGCGTCCTGTTAGCCGCCGGTCTCTGAGATAGCATACAGCCGTTATCGGCGATATATATGGCCCCAGAGCTTATCATACGGCTTTAAAAAAAATTGATTGCTTGCTTTGACGCACACACCGCCTGCCCCACAATCAACCAAGTACCGATCTTCGCTAACAGTGCGAAGTGTCGTATGTTAACGAACCGGGGAACCGTCTTTTTGGAGATGTTTGACATGATAAGCTTTTTTCTAAGTGGTCGTGCGTTATAAATTACCCATCTCTGTCGCTGCTGCTCCTGACATGACACCTGGACTGATACCAACGACATTTTTATAGCAGGTTCCAACTTGTCTTTGGCGGGGGCGCGGGTTGCCAACGACTACGGCACATATGTAGCAGGTGAGACGGGCCGTTTAAACCCTCCCCCAGTCAACCAACCTCAGATAAGAGTCTTGTATGCCCACAATTTTTGTGTAAGTCGGGGAGGAGGGAAGGGGCTCTTGAGGGGTCTAAAACCCATCCTCTTTCAAGCGCTGATGCTCTTTTTTTCCTATGGTAATTGTACGCTTGGTAACATGTGGACATATTATTTTTCGATCGCCCTTGTTTTGATCTCCCCTGGTCGTAAAACCCCCTCCCCTGTCGTAAGTTTGGGGATGGGGTATGCCCTGGTGGCTCCGAACCCCCACTTTTTCTACTTCGGGTGTTGTTTTATCAATGGTAGCTGTACACCTCACGTGGAACATGGATGCTTACCCCGCCATATTATTTTGTGGACCGCCTGAATTGGTGGCCACTCCTCCCCCCCCCCTCCACCTTCCGGGTTTTAGCCCGAAATCCGCCTGCCCGTGAGAAGGATTTTGGCAGGGCAGTTTTTAGGCAGGCGGGCACTGAGCTGTTCTTTACCGGCACAAAAAGGCCGTTTTGTTACGATGTGTAGAAGGAAATCATAGCAATTTTATGACGACGAGAACTGCTGCTGTGTATTGAATTGTAAATTCGACACCCTTCGACACCCACACTCCCGCTGTCAAACAGGGGATGGGCTCTTGAGACTCTGGACCCCCTTCCGCTGCTATTTGTAACCCCGCGACTGGGTCTGCCGGCCAAGTGTAACTACTGAGTTTTGTTCAGTGTGTTTATTATCTGAAGTGTAGTTTATTGACTTTGGCGAAAACATTATGCTGATTTATATCTAAAGCTCAACAACGTGACTGACTACCGGAGCTCCCCACGTCCCCCTCCCCCACCTCCCTGTCCCCGCCCGCTAGCAGGGTGAGGCCCGGTCACACCCGGTCCCGCTGGCTGTTAGTTACCCACAAGGGGCTTATTGATCCGGCAAATGGGTAGGGGAAGAATGGTTGGGGGTTGGGGGGGGGGGGAAGATTTGGTGGTCAAGTCAATCTGATAAATCCGCGCAATTAAATCTACTAAATCAATTGAATTCAGTCTGGCATTTCAGTATCAAACCTGTTTCGCCAGAGCAAGCCATAATATATATGGGTATGTACAAATGTTTAGTACCTGATAATAATACTTGCATACAAATGCAGACAGAAATGATCACCCTTTAGGGCTATTGTTAATTAAATATTCGTATATTTTGTTGTTGTCTATGTCGGATATTAAACAAACGTCAAACCTGCTTCTTGTGCCTCTTTTTTATCTACACACCTATACCAAGGTTTGTGCGACATGGGATATTTATCGCGCGACCACACATACATGGCCACAGCGGAGTCACAGGTGGCTAGAGCATTCAAGTCGAGCGCTCTAACCCACTGGGCTACTGGGCCGTCCCCTATCGCCTCTTGGAATTGGGGCCTTCTGTAATACATACTAACCTAAATAAAACTAGCAAACCATTATCAGAATATGTGTATTGTTCTGTGTTCTTACAGTAGGCTTATCGGGATGATAAAATTGGTACCGATCTCAAATATCGATGTCGGGCCGACACTGATGGTCGAGGCGTTTCAGCGTATATAACCGAGTCAACCTTGCCATCTGGGGGGTTTTCGCTGCTTGAATTTATTTTGACGAGATGAGATATTCATATTGAATATGAAAATGATATCACCTGATAAATGGCTTTAGTAGCCACTAGGAAACATATATTTGAAAGCGGGTTTAGTAACACGCATCTTGCCCGGATGAAGATTAGAAACGATATATTGTATTAAACGTCGGTAAATAAAAGTTAACAATAAACATTAACACGTTGTATTGACCGACAATGATAAAATGACAAAACTGATGCCTGCATATATGTCTAAAGTGGCATTTAACTTGAAGAGATTTTGGTAGAAAAAAAGACCATGTGGTATCTCAGCACGTGCTCCTTGATTCCCGGAAGAAGCCACTTGGTGCCTCCTTGAGACCCGCGGTGATGGGATAACGCGTAACAAGGTTAGTTTGGTCTGCTCGACTACACAACCTAGCTACCCCCTTCCCACCATCCCCACCCGTACGCACACATACACCCCGGTAACGTCCGTGGGGTATGCCACTAAGCTGGGGCAGATTAATGCGACAAACGTGTTAAACGTTGGTGCTGATCTATTCACTAACTTCGATGTTTTAACTATCATTACATTATCAAACCTGTGGCGACATGTAACCCATAATATATATCGGGCTATAGTAATCACAGTATGCGGTGTAGGGACAGGGTAAGCCACCCTGTGTAAGTATATGGCAGCCTTTATAGCTCGTGTAGCGACTGGCCAACCCATACCGTATGTGGGTATATGACCGCCCATATAAATATGTAAAATCAACTACAATGGACACGAGAAATATCCTAATCAATATTTAAATAGTTTTTTTCATAACTCTTGATACTCTTGATCTGTAATATTAATACATGTACGCACATTAAGCCGAATGGCACAGTTAGAAGAACCAACAATATGTGAACAGTGAGAGTTATAAGCGTAAGCTATATGCACATTTGGCCAACACGAATTATCGTCAACACGGAACACACACTGCTCCGATACTCTAACATTTAGACAGATTTATCTTAAAAGCTTGAACCTACACTCTCCGATTCAGAACTACAGCACCAGAAATAAAAGTGCGGTCTGTTTAAATTCAATAAAGGTTAGATCAAAATATACAAGGCAATGCCTCTGTAATCAGTCACCTACTCTTCTAAGATCTACTCCGACACAGTGTTACCTAGCTTTCTTAGTTATGATCGTTTAACAAAATATAATTATGACATTAATCATAATATGATCTTGATATTAATGTGCAATAATAATGTCGGTGGGTCCCGTAAAAGCGACGCCACCGGGACACTCGACCAAGTGTAAATAATCAGTATCGTTCTCTGCTGAGCATTTCGTTGGCTTGGGCGAAAACACTATTCTAGAGTGCAATATCAATATCTTGAGCGACGTGTGGAACTACTGAAAAAAGTTTAAGTGTTCCCTGCTATCTAACTACGTACGTGCTCCATGGTTCCCGGCATAAGTCTCGTGGTTGCCTGTCCCCACTTACTAGCAGGGTGAGGCCCGATCACACCCGGTCACGGTGGCTATTAGTCACCAATACAGGGCGTATCGACCCGGCAATCTACTTCATCAATTGAATTCAATGTACTAAATCAATTTAATTCAATCTGGCATATCACCATCAAACCTATTGTACCCATAATGCATGTGCAAACGTAAACATCTTTATATCTTGTTTAGCGATTGTTAATGGTATGACGACCCCTATACCTGATACTTACACTTAAAGTACACAGGGTAAAAAGCAGACTGAAATGTGGTTACACATTATGGCTTTTGTTAATTTAATATTGGTCTATTTCGTTTTTATCTATAACGGATATTAAACAATAGTCGAACCTGCTACTTGTGCCTTTTTTTGTCTACACACTTATACCATGGTGTGTCTGGGTAGGAATTATCCAAGTCATCTACCCCTATTTAGCTTGCTCATTAGAGTATCAAAAATCCTTTATGCTTCCGTCTTTTAAGTGAAGGGGTTTTGCCTCTTTCTATATATCGTCTACGACAACTAAGAGCACCTGTAAATGTGATGTGGTTGACATGATGGTTAATATTTGTTGCCCATGAATAAGTTTAATAAAAAATCTCTGAAACAAATATTTTCCAATCGCCGGTATGTACATTGATTATATTTTGCAGTATAAAAATGAAATAAAACCAAGATGTATATCCGGGGGGAGGGGGTGGTTGTTATGGGGAAATTATTCCTAGGAGGGATGGAGGCCTCCAATATGAGGTGGGGGGGAGGGGGTGGCAAGCGATATGTCCGTTCCTCGGAAACTGGCTTGTACTTGTACCGTGAACTGGGAATGAGGGAAACAATTCTTCGTGAATTAAGAATTGGGTATTATCCGGCGATCGTGACCAAGGATTTTCATTAAGCGTCAACTTGGAATTTTAATAATGATTAAGTAAATAACCGTGAATCGGGCAATCGCCAATTTATATCAATATATATCATGTATGTCCCCCTCCCCCTTCCGTTGTATGCGTGCGGGTAGTTCTTTTAAAATTAAGAAATGTATTCTTCGTGATTTGGGACCCCCCCCCCCCCCCCACCACGCCCTCGTACATCGTACGGCCGGGCTCGAGCAGCCATGCATCCATCCAACCAGGCTGTTTCCGCATAATTCTACCGCGGACAACACTTGTTTTTTCACTCGCTTTACATATTTATCGTACTATCGACAAAGTGCGAGCTCACTTGAACCTGCTTACACCTGATTGTAGGATTCTTGTCAGAATGCCATCTTGCGATGTCTCGGCTATCTGGGTCAACTAGCTATAGGGATATAGGGATGTCAGATAATTGCCTAGTCCACACTTCCCCCGTACTGTATACAAGTTCAGTCAATCGTCGAACTTTCATTGTCGTTGTATGGTCTTTCCTGACTTGCACGCGCACTGCTATTGGCCTTACGTTTGTCTTTGGCTCAGGACGCCAACACAACCGTCAGCACACCCACATCACCGAAAACACCCATTAAAGCTGGCCATACAATCACACCCGCCAGCACACACATAAAACATTATCTCGTGTCGATAAGGAGGGCATCTCTTGTCGATAAGGAGGGGATTTCGTGTCGATAAGGAGGGGATCTGCAGATCAACGGGTCGTGGGTTCGAAACCTGCATCTTGGGCAAGTATCATCCCGCCCATTTCATCGCATCGGGATTTTTTTGGGCCCAATTTAATAGCCTTCATGGGCGCAAAATCAGCTTAAAGCGCCAAAATTTCACTCATCTGAGGTGGGTGGGGGGAAGAGGTGGTTTAAAAGGTCCGTCCTTGCCTCACCTGCTGCAACGGTGCCGTGGTCGTTGACAACTCGCGCCCTCGCCAACGAAAAGTTGTTACCTGATAGAAAAAAAATCCAACTGTGTTCCGTTATCGTACTCGATCAGCAACTCAAAGCACAACACACTTACACGTTGTTTTGCTATCTCTTCAGGTATCCAGTCAGGAGCACCAGCCTGGGAGGGGCACTTTATAACGCACTTAGAGAAAGCTTTATCATGTAAAATCTTTACAAAAATACAATTATCCTGTTCAATAAAATAACATTTGATGTGTTAAGATCGATACCTGGTTGGCTGTGGGGTAGGTGGTGGGTGCGTTGTGTGTCGATCGTCCCCCACACGTCTGGTCATTGTTTAATGTTAGGACAAACCACTGCTTCAGAACAGAAATAGTAATAGATTATTTTTGTATTGTCAATAGTCGGCTTTCTCATGGAAGACAGGGACGAAGCCAGACGTAATATATTTGACCCCTAGGATGCAGATTGACGCTTTCGATCCCGATATTGTTATACACGGCCATTCAAGTTTCTTTTGATGCATAACATGGTTTGGTTTGGTTATTCAGGACGCTTTAACCACTTTTGGTCATATCGCGTCAATGGGAGAAGAAATGGAGACTGGAGCCATGTCCCCGGGAGTAACCCCCTACTCTTTACGAAGAAAAACATGGTATCTTTATCCTGCTACTACACAGACATGGCGACAGCAGGGCTCGAACCACCGACCCACATGCCGTTAGGCTCTCAGGTGACCAGAGCACTCAATGCGAGCGCTCTAGCCCACTGCGCTGTCGCACCGGCCCCAATGCATAACATAAACCATAAGATAACACACCAAACGTAATCCTAGGGGCCGAATTCTAGATCCACTAAACTGTCATAACAAAGATCGTTATCTTCACCCTTCATTGGTTTGTTAACAACTCGAGTCTTGTTATCCTGATTGGGTCATCCTGACTTTGTCAGCTGTCAAGTCAATGAGCTATTCATAATAGTCTTTGATTATTGGTATGAGTAATGTTCCAATTGACAAGTCATTCGATCATGCAGTTACTCAGATAGTGGTTACTTGGAGCTCGTACTATATGACGAATTCTTCAGTCAATGATTAATGACATAGTTGACAGCTGAATCAGTTCTTTCACTTATATATCTTAATTATGCTTCATAGTTTAACACGGGATCAAAGAAAGGTTAATTCCATTGTTGATACAATAATTACAGCTTTAGTCACTCAAATGTCTTATTAAATCCCGTACTATAGCAGGTAAACAAAGAGTTGCATATTTACATACCCATTTAGGTTTATTGCCTATATACATACTAATTTATGCTAATTATACGCTGCAGTATGAGAACGAAGACATTTGACCAACAATTGCGATTTAATTAACTCGTGACCTGCGTTTTCAAACCGATATGTTAAAAAATTGAAAAGCCGGGGGAGGGGAAGGGGGGCGGTCTTTTCCGGTGTATCAAAAAGCTATCATCCTACTACCTCGATCAAACAAACCAGCGAAGAAACAAACAAATAGACAGCGATACAACGAAAATTGAACATTCTCGTCATAATAAAATAAATACCATATAACACACGCTCCATGCATTATCTAAGTATGGAGTGGATGGAGGGCGAGTGGGGCGGGAGGGGGGGCGGTGCAAATGTACTACACGGAAGGTGGCCCCCTGGCATAAGGATATCAATCTATATGACACCACTTAACATCGAGAGGGCTGTTGATATCTGGTGATTGAAGTACGGGTTGGTTCTTATGGTAGCCATCTTTTTTTACGGCGGAAAATCAAGGACAGTTTTAACACGCTCAACGCTGAAATCACCACCTGAATACCGGTGGGGTAGATATATACTAGATAGCTAGAAAATTCCATTTATTCCGCACGCAGGACAGTACGGTACGAGATTTTTTGCAAAAATATGGATATACAGCATACGTACATGATATATCAGTAGAATAGGAATATTTGTCTCAAAGCCTCATGTTACTACAAGGCACTAATGGTTTGCCTTGCAAAGTTCTAGGCAGACATATCAAAGTGAACTTCTACCGGCGCGAAAATTCCATGGCACCGACTGAAAAACCCGACCACAGCGGCAGGGACGATGCCCCATTGGGGGCCGTGGAATGCACGGAACCGCGGGACTGGGACTACTTCTTCGCGCAGAACACACTTGACGACCAGCAGGCCGACGACCACATCCGGGGTAAGATCTAGTGGTCGCACCATGCCCAAAACGTTTTATCATATTATTATCATGTGTTCACCCGCTCACAAATTATAACGCCCTAACGGCAATGAAGATGTAAATTCGATAGTTTGCTGGTTGCATAGCGAACATGACAATGCTGATGACTCCCATTCGTTTCAGAAATTCAAGATACTTTAAATTGGTGCCAAGTGATGTCTGGCGGGTTTAGTTGAGCATTGCAACTGAGTGTTATTAAAAAAAATCCCCATTGATGTCACAAGATTAACAGGTGGACGTTGATGCAGTGCGTAGGCACTGTCAGAATCTGCGCCTAGGATCTGTTGTCGAGGGCGTGTATTGTTCTCGTAGTTGAGGCAAATAGTGTATATAACAAGAGGGTGCACTTCCTGTACATTGCATTGTGACGCGCTCTGTGCTGCGCCATCTAGCGGCTGCCAAGTAAATGCGCAATCATTGGGTATGAAGAACAAGCGAATAAGTTCGAGCGCAGTGACAAACCAATGGGAAATATCGAACGGATGCAGGGTGAATGAGAAGAATCGACCAGAGACTTTAAAGTTTGCAGTGATAAATCAACATGTTAATCTCAGAACTGACAGTAAATCTGACAGCGCTTGATTACCCCACCGGTGAAGCCCCTCCCCATTTTGCCTGGAAGATCGGCTGGAAATGGGTATTTAAACCAGTTCCATGGACACATATTTTCGGAGACGCCCGCCTTCTCCACGCCCCGGGATTACTCATCGTCATCGTTTAGGCTTTATTTAGCATACCGGCAGCTAAATTTACAAATACCGTGGAGTCAGGTTTCGGCCCATATTTTCCTTGAAATTCACTGACACGTGTAAGCAAGACCGTGAAATTTTAATGATACCGAAATTCCGTCTCTACTGCAATGTTATTTTTTTACGATTCAGAAAACGCTCCGTTTGTAGGAGCGGTTGCATACCCTTCCAAGCCCAGCATTGCATTAAATACCGCCCTCCCCCCCCCCCCCCTCCCCGCCCAGGTTGGAAGCAGACGCGCTGTCGCAAATATGCTAATGCATGGACAATGAAATTATACTAGTTGCCTTGGCGCGCGTGGCCCAGTGTAAACATAGAGCAAATATATTGTTCTTCCACGGGCACGCCATGTCAACCACATCATTTTATAGCCTGTGTTTTAGTCCCTGTGGGTACTTAATACTTGGCTGCGTGTGGAGAGTTCCGCGGTAAAGCCCCTCCCTCCCTTTATCAAAAAAAAAATCTCGGAAGGGGTATTTTTGCGGCAACCCGCTCAATAAACGCATATTTTCATAACCCCCCCCCCCCTTTCCCCTATCGCAAGTTCTAATATTTCCGTTAGTAGGGTAACTATTTCTTCACAAATATCCGCTCTCTCAGGCATCAAAGCACCCTCGGAAACCCCCGCTAGACGCTAGAATTGTGTAACAGTGCCCCCCCCCCGCCCCCTCCCCACACACACCCACCGGGCTTTTAGTATGTTTGCAAGGGATCACCTGCTGTCAGTGGAGCGTTAGCGTAAAAAAATATTGCTTGTCTCATAAAAAAAAGATAAAATCACAGAACAAATTGGTGTCCTTAAAATTACCTGGCTTTGCTTCTTTTTTCTCTGTTTTTAATTTTTTAAATTCTACCTGATTGGGAATTGGACATTCACCACATCAAGGAGTTGGTTGAGAGTGGTCCTTGTTAATGATAGGGATATATATATTCACAAGGTTAAGTGGTTCTTTCAGAGTGGTACCTGATAATAATGAAGCGGAGGCGGGGGGGGGGGGCATCTACACATATGATTTACTTTCCTGTCGTTTCACAGGATATGCTCTTGTCGCTACACTTATAATGATGTATTGTCATATCGGTACACATATGGTGCACTGTTCTTGCTAGACTTTTATGATGTATACTGTCATATCCCTAACCCTATGGTGTACTGTCATATCGATACATCTATGCCGTACAGTCATATCGCTAACCATATGATGTATTGACATGTATCTACACCTACAATGTACTGTCCTGTCGCTACACATATGATGTATTGTCGTATCGTTGCACTGCTACATACTGCTTTGCGCCATCCTGAGACATATTAATGGAGCCCCAACAAAGCGCATTTTTGTGGGAATGTAAGGTTGCTTTAGCTATTGCAAATTTTTATTTTGGAATAACTATGTGTCTAAATGTACCCCAATACACTTCTCTTTGTTGAGCCCGGGTCCTTCAACTTTAATAAACTCTCCAATTTCATATAGTGCTATAGGTATTTCGTTCTCATTGTTTATTTAAAGCATACCATCATTGGCCTATTGAGTTAATTTCAGAATGCATCTGCGATCCTTCAAGTTAATCTTAAGACCCTGAATATACTGGTTTTATTTTAGTCTTGTAGAAACCATTTATACAACTATGCAACGGCAAAACAGATAAAATACATCCATACTACTAAATATCCAATCTATTTTAAAATAAATTCCGTCTGGTCTGAACTGATGATCCGTCCTGGCACATTGTGTGGTTGGTTGGACAGTACAGGCTAAAATTGTGTAATCTGTTTTTGTCGGGGTAATAATTGATGTTTCTCATTCAAAAAGAGAGATTTCATCTTCACATTGAGTCCTCATTTCAACGTTCAGCGCATTATATGTCTTCGTTTATTCCAATTATACCTTACTATCGTTATCATGAATACTCCAATATCCCTTTGCCCTGAGTCTATGCGTAAAATAGAAGTGCGCTATGACAGCGTTATGATCTGGCAGAAGCGATGGTAGTAACTATCAGCTGGTGACATATCGCGCCAGATTGTCAGAAGTAAGAACATAGTCGATGCGGCTTTCGACACCATTATGTATGCCGCACTTACATAAGTAAAATCTCTTAATTTGGAACTTTTATCTCGCAATGCATTTATACGTGATTGTTTTGACGTGTATTCTGTCTTTCCCGATATTTCTAGCTAATTCAACAGAATTCAGATCACAGTCAATGGCTTGTTTCCATTGTACGGCATGTTCCACGCCCAGGAAATGTTCTCCCAAGACATAAATTGCATTTAATGTCATTATACATCATATTTTACACATATTATTTAAATATCATGTTCAGTAACTTTAGCGTGGCTCCATCAGTTTGCATTGTATCCAGTAGTGGATGCACTTTTTCAAAATCTAGCAATTGGTTCATGATTGGCCGATAATTACAATTATATTGCACACGTTACCCGTTAGTTTTAAAGAGTTGAGACGGCATAATGGTGTCGGTGTTAAATTTTAATGTGTTATTAGTGTCTGACTACTTAACACGTAGTCAGAATAATAAATCGATGAAATACAACAAATGTTATTACCCACGTTTATTAACGTATCCATTGATAAGTTAGTAAGTGGAGACTGGTCACTTTTCGCACTTGCGGCAGACGTTTTATCGTCGAAATCATTGATGTTGTTATCGAACGGCTATCAAGTTGTATAATATGCAATATAATTGCATTTGATATTGCAAGGCATGCAAATCAACATCCAATTGTGCGCCTATCCGCGAACCACTGTAAAGTCATGCCGCTTAATTACACATGCCACAGAATTGTAGACGCTAGCAGTTGCCCAACATCACTCATTTTTAATCCATTCTCCATCCAGTGGCAATGCAGTCTTCATGTTTATCTTAAAGCAGCCTACTTGCCTGCGCCTCTTTCGTTTTTTTTACATTTTAGAATCAAGACTAAAAGTATCTCCATATTATGATGCAATTATGTTTTGTATCTCGGTAAGTCTGTAAAACAACAATTTAAACATAAAACCGCGCGGAATAATTTATCGCGCGCCGACATCATATCGAGCCGCGGTCGACATCACACAGAATTCAGAACAGCGAACAGGCGCGCAGGTATATAAAGCAGGCCACCAACTTCTGCTCCGGTGAAAAAAATTGCTTCACTTCGGATAGCCCATAGGTTTTCAGGGTTTAAATTCAGGACAAAATATACCTATTTGACATAGACATGAGATTGGTAATATAAACATTACAGATTTAGTTTTTGGCGTTACAGACATGAGAAAAGATTGTGGTAATACATTGAGTGACACATACGTGGCAACTAGGGCAGAAGAAATAAAAGTTCTACCATCAAGACATGAATATCTTTAACTGATTGACGCTGACACGTCTTTCTTTTCGCGACAACCTCTCTAGCCCGAATTATATATCGTACTGTTGGCGTAAACTATTTTGTGGGCATATAGTGAACAACATCTCTATGACAACGGGCAGCAGTCTTCGTCATTCCTCAGTCATTGCATTTGCAAAACATTTCCTTATAAGTGCAACACTTGATTCTTCAGTTTATCAGAAGATATTTCTAGAATTGCGGTCAGCTTTCAGAAGTTTAGATCTGGGCTCTTCAGCGTTGGCCCACTATATTTCTGCACATTTCTGTCTTTCCGAGCCACGTCACATCAGCAATTAATACACGTTCACCTGCAAACGGAATTGCCATAAGACTCGGTGAACAGTGAACGGAAACGACAGTTTCGTTCTTTATCTTAGCCGCATGCAATAATTTGCTTAAGATAGAAGTAAGCTAACTTTATTCATTTGCAACGATGATATTTACTCTTCAGTATAGCTAAGGCGCTACGTTGATACACATTTCTTTGTGGAACGATAAATTTGACTTGGCTATTCTTTTTGTCACCCGCCCTGTCTCACAAAGGGCGGATCGACACATTATAAACGCCACAACGGTAATGGCGGCGGTAAAACCTCTTCATCCCGGAAAGGGTTGTCCACTAAATCGTGTATCATACATACTTGGCCGTTTTTGATGGCAGTCTTTGGATGCTCATTTTGCTCTCCGTCGCTCAATTGTGGACTGTAGTCGTCCGGCAAACTGTGCGGGAAATAAAAAGCACAGTCGCATGAATACTTGTTGTCACAATTTTTTCATAGCGAAGCAAATGCAGAGACATGTCTATAAGTTGTGTTCATGATCATCAGCCAATTCGTATCTTGTTAACATAACAATTGTTGTCCATTGCTGGTTTACACTAATATAGCCTCATTCCGGAAAAGGCAATAAATGGTTGTTAATCAAAGTAAGTGAAACAACAACCATTTTATGGAATTTAACACACGGATGGCGATATCCATTTTTATAAAGCAAACGCAATCTCGGTAAACTACACGCATCAGCAACACTTAAGATATGTCAGGCAAAAGTCAATACCAAGGGAATCGATACCGTTTGGTGGATATATTTTGTCATTGTCCAGCTCTTGCGAACAGTCACGTATACTACTGACAAATATATCATACCTTAGCCTTCAGACACTTTCTGTCGCCAAGACTGCCTTAGGACACCTTGATTCACATGAAACACACAATGGCGGTACCACAACATGCACAACATGCACAACGTCAAATGCGAACCAAATTCATATTATTTGTCAGACTTCAACTATTCTTGGTATGGCTACCTGTCAGTGCCATGGCCCCAGCAGATATAGGTAATATTATATGCCTCAAATTTTACAGCGAATCCACAGATTTACATAATTTATTGCGGAATATAACATGATATCCCCAAAACGGCAGTATATGGTCAACGTTGTAGTAAGAATATATATGGGCCGTATTCATAAACCACACGTAGCTGACTCACAAAAAATATCCTTTCCGTCGCAGCGGAAGTGGTTGGATTCATAATCCAGAAATTGCATTTTTTTCTTATCCTAGATCAGATAAAATTACTGATTAACACTACTGACTGCCATTAATAAAATAACAGGACACGGCTCCCGCATATTGGAAGATTAGGACTTACATATATGACATTGAGTGCCTGGACGCGGATCCGCTTTAATACACTTGAGGTTGGCCAGCTGTTTCAAGTCTGCCTTGTTTAGTGGCCAACCTTGCAGGTCACCGTCCTCACGGTGCCACACGTCAAGGTCACGTGACCAGTACCACATCTTTACGTCACGACAGTAGTCAAGCATCACTTGGGGTTTCAGTGTTTCTACAGGAATAAAATCGATTTAGTGAGCATTCCATAGATACCATATGCACATATCACACTCATGTAGACATCTAAACATCGTTTAAAACCTGGACGGCAAGATATGCGCCCTTTTGTCGTGATATGTGTCTGGAATATGTGTACACACCGGTACAATGGCAACTCATATATAAACTCTATATTAACCCAGTTAACGGATTAGAATTTATCTACATTTCGCATAAACACATGGTAGCAAATTCGTATGTGTAGACCAACAATGGTGTTCAAGTCAAAATGAAATTTAATAGTTTTGTTTGTATATATGTTCAAATAATTGCACTTATGTCCAAATGATTTACACATGTGTTATTGAATTTTGACATATGTCGACATGAACTTAACATATGTTCAATTCAATTCAAGATACGTTCGAATACCTCTATTTGGACATATATGCAAAATTGAAGCACGCATATTTCCAAATCATTTGTACATATTTCCAGTTCATGTGCACATGTGTCCAAATAAATTGCACATATGTACACACATATGTAAAATGTAATGATACATATGTAAAATTGAATTACACATATGTAAAATTGAATTACACATATGTACAATTTAATTACCCATATGTACAATTTAATTACCCATATGTAAAATTGAATTACACATATGTAAAATTGAATTACATATATATAAAATGGAATTACACACATGTAACATTGAATTACACATATGCCCAACGCAATTGCACGTATGAATAATTCATTTGGACATATGTACAATGGAAATAGACATACGTTCAAATCATTTGGACAAATGCACAATTCCTAATTAATAATGCCATTAATTCGACCGTGAGTGAGACCCGGAAGCAATTCTCGTCAAAATGGAGGCTGCTGCACCACAAACACAAACAGGTAAATGATAGTGATATATATAACGATTAACTTATTGCGTATTACAGCTATTCTGCAAGCATATGGGAGAATTTAACTTTAACGCGTAACTAATCGAGATATCATGTTTTTGCGAATATAAATTGCAATGTGATCAACTTTCGTGTAGGTGCTAGGGCGTAAGTGCCTTACCACGTCTTTTAAGTACCAGTTAGAATAAGGGATGGAATAATTTCATGTTCCAGCATGCAAAGTACAAAGTACACGTCCTGAGAGAAGGAAGATTGCACAAAGATATGCACGAATATGCGCAGGCGTGGTTGGATGACTGTAAGTGGGTAGCGTTGTATCAGAACTAAGCATAATGTAAGTTGACTGGTATCGAAATATGCAGATGACTATAACGTTACTGTGTACTACGTCAGCAACAAAATGGGTCGCTTGGTTACCACGAAAAGACGTGAAATTTGTGCGTTACGGTATCAACGCAATGGTGAAACTTGATATTACCTTTTTGGCGTAAGTGACGAAAGCAATGTCCTTCTGTGCTACGTCATTTATGCAGGCTGGATTATAAGTTGGTTTACGTTATTAAAAGAACAAAAACGCATTGTTCTTATACACTAGGTCATCAATACAATTTTGAATGTAAATGTGCCAATGTTACTCAAACAAAACGAGCCTACATGTGCATACGTTTTAACATATGTACGTCGTCGCCCATGTAGCCTATCAATATAAACTGGCTTACCTCGCTCAAGGTGGAGACGTGTAGTGCTGATGACCTTGTCCGAAACCATGGTGACTTCTTTGCGCTTCTCCAGTCGCCACAGCCGATTCAAAGACTCATTGTTCCGAATTTTCAGGACAGGCATTATGCCGCCGGGATATATATCCCGCAGCCAATAGTCGCGGTTTAAAACCGTGATGTGGAACGGGTGACATTGATCTTCAGTGTGCTTGATATAGTTCAGCTCTGTCTCAGTCAAAGCTGTGGGGTGTTGCTCGCCATCATTGAACTCCGCTTCATCAGGATCTTGCATGTTGGGTGCCACATCACTGCCCTGCGCCGCCATTGTCGCGGGTCTCATCGCATCAGCATTGCCTTCAATGAAATAATATATTATGCACATCGTTCATTCGTTAAAATGTGTTAATACAATTTAATCTTGGTCTGGCATACGTATGTAAACCAATATGATCAACGAGGCTCCACGATAGAGCCCATTAAATGGATTGATGGTAGGCATGAGTGATACGTGAGCTAGGCTGATATAAAATTTCACAGTAACATGAATCAATTCAATGATAATGACGCGTTCATCGCACAATTTATCATTTACAATCTTTGCCAGCACCAAAAGTCACATGACGCGGATTTAGATCGTCGGATAAATACATCCTTTATTACATTTTGATTTCTGGGCTTTGTGTTTCCCTCTCAAAACAGTCTACTTACATTGCGTCATCTTAGATATTGTTTTTGTTTGATTCAGACTGAAACTTCCAAAAGCTATCATGCATAAATATGTTTTTTTATCTAGCTGGGACCGAAAAGCAACCGCTCACCATAAAACTGCAGGTACTATTCTCTTGTGCGCGGAGGTCCTAGCGAGTTGCGGTCGATATCACACAGAACACCGAAAAACACTTTATCACTTTTGTGCCACTAGAACACCGCCCGGCCACGTACAGTGATGCTAAATTTTATTCTGTTTCTATGCAACAATGATTATACATAACAACGGAAAGTATGACTTGCATTACACAACATATATACTTACATCATAATGGCCAGTAGGAAGGTCTATTTGTATGTACGGATTGATATTATATCAGTATCAGGTTATCATCATTATTTAATTATTGATCAGTTTCTAATCAATTGCAGTCCTGCTTAAGAGCCAATTACGCGTCAGATAACATGTGTGATAAGTTCACGCAAGTTCAAGAATTTCATAGGTGTCAGTACGATCACTTTTGCGGTCGGCAAAAAAAGATAGTGGAGAACAAAACTTGAAGAACACGTGTAAACAGTTCAGAAAAGATTCGTGTAGATCATAATTATATCGGAGACCATTATATATAACCAGATTTATTAAAATGTAAGCACAAGGCGTAAATTACTGATAATTGGTGTGAAATAAGCTGGTCCAGAAATATTTCTGAAATAACATTTTCAAGTTTCAGGACGTGTTTCTCGGGAACTTTGCACGGCTACCTATATTTTTCTTTATCTTTATTACGCGTACTTTGTTTTTAGAAGTTTTTAAACGTGGTTTGGTGTCAAGATTTTCATTTTCAATGAAATTATAGCCAATTTTGTGAAGGTGTTGATTTCGAATTTTGGCAAAAACGGTCATGTCTTTGCATAACTGCACTTTATTATTGCCATTCTGTTTTTAACGGGACGGTAAATATCCTAAAAATTCATCAGAAGGTGTGTAATTGGGTATACTTTCATAAAATAATCACAAATACAGAGTTCTTTTACCTTGCTATTATGGGTGGCTTACCTAAATAAAACATGTTGCAACAAGCATACACTAATTATGGTAAAATTGTTACTAGCTAATATTATAACATCATAGTTTACTTGCTTACACTTTACAGATATTTTTTGCCCCACGAATTAACGGCCATCTTCACAACATTTTATTGACATAAAAATGATGTCGATAGATGAACCTTAGTATCTTGTAATTACAATACCACATCATTGACAAGTACAAGGTAAATACTTATGTAACATGTTTGTACAGTGATAACCTTTTACTATTTAATATATGTTTTTACAAGTGATCATTTACACAAATATTTGCATATGCGAAATTAAAATCAATTGCTTTCCCGTTATGACGTTTTGGTATGCCGGTGCAAAGAAAAATTGCAAAGGGATCAAAAGTAAACAGTCCTATTGTGTGTGTTATATATGCAGGCCAAAGCTGTATAAGTTATGTCAAAGCAGTATCAATAACATGTCCCCTTGCCGTATCGCCCTGTCACAGATATCCACAGAGAGTGACTAATATTACATGGGTGTTGAGGGCTTGGGATCGGGGTAGTTTGATGAAATTCTGCTGGCTAGGCTGATTTGTCATATTTAATTTTTATTCAAATTAATTGTGTAAGGCATATGTTTAATCATGACAACTGTGCAATGCATCCTTGACTTAAAGTGTGGAAGTTAATCTTTCAAGTATCTAGAATTGCTGAACTGATTAGGATTCATAAACATTGTCGTGACAGTTTGATGGAATTCTGCTGGCTAAGCTGATTTGTAATATTTAATTTTCATTAAAGTTATTTGTGTATGGCATGTTATGCTTTTGATATTTACTTCGCGCAAGTGACAAAAGAAGTGTCCCTTTGTGCTATATAATTAATGCAGCCTCGATTACAAGTTGGTTTACATTGCCCGAAGGAAGGACCTGCATTTTGCTTATACACTACGGCACCAAAACAATGTAGAAGGCAAATGTGCCAATGTTACCCAAACAAAACGAGCATATATATATACATGCGCTTTAACATATGTGCGTCGTCACCTATGTAGTATATAAATATAAACTGGTTTACCGTGAACAGTTTTGTTCCCATTTGTCCACTGCCTAAATGTACTCTTATACATTTGTCTTCGTTGAGGCGCGGTCCTACAACTTTAATTAACTGTCCAATTTTATTTAGTGCTATATGTATTTGGTTCTTATTGCTCGTGCAAAGCCTACCATCAGAAACAACATTACCCATTGAGTTGATTTGAGAATGCATCAAGGAGAGATCCTTGAAGTTAATCTTATGACCCTGAATATCCTGGTTTTCCTCCAGTCTTGTAGAACACAATTTTTACAACTATACAACAGCATCGCAGATAATCTCCTTAATTTGCATCTCTGGTTACATTAAACGACCGGGATAAATAGACGTTGCTTTCTACACGAGCAAACGGACGAGAATAGATGGATTGTACCCAGCGTATAAAATCAGGCCCGAGGTTAAACTTTTAAAACATAACATAAGAGCCACTGAGACAAAGGGTTGTCGAACTCCAGAAATAAAGATATACGGTATGGTTTTTGCCTCGCATGATCGCTCGTCGGTTTATCAAATATTGTTACAGATAAATACATGTTTTTATAATAAAGCCCGTCTGGTCTGAACTGATGTGCTGGCACACTGTGTAATGGGTTGGAAAGTATAAAGGCTACAATTTTGTAAGCTGTATTTGTCGGGGTAATAATTGCTATTACATATTCAAAAAGAGAAGTTTCACCTTCATACTGAGTCGTCACTTCAATGTTTAGCGCATTATATATCTTCGTTTTCTCCAAATATGTCTGAATATCGTTACCATCGATACTCTTAGTGCTATACATAGAATCGAGTAGCCTCTTCTATGATGGTACCGTTATTATCATATTGTCACACCCGGGGGAGTAATTAAGCGCTGCCACATTTAATGTCAGTTCTGAGCGCCAATTGACGTTATCATACGGGATAACATGTCGCTTTATCACTGCAAACTTAAAAGTATCTGGCCGATTGTTCTCATTCACCCTGCATCTGTTAGATATTTCACATTGGTTTGTCACTGCGCGCGCGTATTTGCTTCGTCATCAAAGCAAATGATGGCGCATTTACTTCGCAGCCGCTAGATGGCGCAGCATAGAGTGCGTCACAATGCAATGACCTCACTTTTGCTACTTTGACGAACGTTTATAGTGATATCGTGGAACAGAAACTGTGAACCCTTATTAAAACATATTCATATTTGTTTATCTACTCTAAAAACTATTCGCTAACAAAAATCGTGGCACCAATTTCAAATATCTTCAATTTCTGACAGGAATGGGAGTCATAAGCATTGTTATGCTCGCTATGCAATCAGGAAGCTATCGAATCAACACATCTTCATTACCTTCAGGGTGTTGTAATTTGTAAGCGGGTGAACAAATGAGAATAAAATTATATAACTTCTTTGGCATGGCGCAACCACTGGATCTTACCATTGATGTGAACGTCGGCCTTCTGGTCGCCAAGTGTGTTCTGCACAAAGAAGTTGTCCCAGTCGGACGGTTCCGTACACTCCAAGCCACCTCAATGAAATGTCCCTGCCGCTGTCGTCGGGTTTATCGGTCGGTTCCATGAACTCTTCGCGCCGGTAGAAGTATGCTGTGATATATATATATCTAGAATGTGTCAAGGCAAACCACCAAATCAGCCACATCGGTATGCAGATGCTGGTTTCAGTGTGTGAAAACTGTACTAGATATTCCGCTGTGAAAGAGCTGGCTTTGGCAGCTATAATAAGAACCACCCCCGGTCCCTCTACAATCTTCACCCTTCAGATATCCACAACCCTCTCGATGTTAAGTGCACAACTTGGCGCGTGTGTTATGTGGTATTTATTTTGACGCAAATGCCCCCCCCCCCCCCCCCCACACACACACACTACGCTGTATGGCGATGTTGGCTTACGCACATATTAGGGCAAAAGAAAAAATCCGCCATGTATTACAGCCCCAACTTCGCTTGTGACACCCCCGCCCCTCGGAAACGGTCGGAAACGGCGCATGCGCATTGCCCGGCTGCACCCGGAACTAAAATTAGCATAACCCGCAAATCCAGACAGATGCTATTATTCCTGGTATTATTTTTCTTGTTCTTACGAATATGGATGTCATGGAATCCTATTGAGTTAAAGCAATATTGCGTGAAACTGCACTCCGCCGATCTGCAATTTGTCGATCTGCAATCTGCCGATCTGCAATCTGTCGCTCTGAAATCTGCCGATCTGCATCCTGCAACTCCTCCCTGCACAATGCCTCCTACCTCCCCTCCCCTTTCCGTTGACAACCGCCCGCGACAATACACCTTCGGTCAGCCCCATGCCCCCTCCCCCCTATGACAATACACCCTAGGCCAGCCTCATGCCCTCTTCCCCGCCATGACAATATCTTCTCGGTCAGCCCCATGCCCCCTTTCCAGCATGACAATACTCCCTCGGTCTGCCCCATGCCCCCCCCCCCCATGACAATACTCCCTCGGTCAGTCCCATGCCCCCTTCCCCCCACGGCGATACTCATTCGGTACGCCCATTGCACCCTCCCCCCAAGACAATACTCAATCGGTCAGCCCCATCCCCTCTTCCCCCCGTGGCAATATTCCCGCGTTCAGCCCCAAGCCCCTTGCCCCCCCCCCCCACCTCCAATGACAATATTCCCTTGGTCAGCCACATGCATCCTTCTGTCCATGACAATACTCTCTCCGTCAGCCCCAAGCCCCCCCCCCCATGACAATAATCCCTCGGTTAGCCCCATGCCCCTTTCCCCTCGGGACAATACTCATTAGGTCAGCCCATTGCACCCTCCCCCCAAGACATCGTGCACTACTCTTACATATCTATTCACACGCTTTGAACACTGCTATTTTGCTTATTTCAAAGTATATCAAAGTCTGATGCAGACAAAATTGAACACTTCCAGTTGAAGGATGGAAAGGTTTCTTATGGAAAAAGTTGCTGTGTTAAGCTGTTTAAACAATATACCTTACTGTCTTGTTCAGTACAGTACCATATTACATGATTATCAGCTGCATGATAAATACGTATGTAATATATTGGTATAGTGATAACCTTTTAATATTATATATATATTTTCGCAAAGGATCGGAATCAAAATTTATGTAAAGAATGTTTATAAGCATTGACATGAACGCTACGCATCCATGAAGCCATGAAATTCACACCACCTCGTTATCGTTATAATTTGTAAGCTTGTAACCGCATGTGAATAATGTGCTATAAGGTCTTTTGGCATGGCGAGACGATTAGATCTTACCACGGATGTGGACGTTGGCCTGCTGGCCGTCAAGTGTGTTCTGTGCCAAGCAGTGGGCCCAGTTAGACTGTTCCGCGCACTCCACCTCACCCAATGAGGCATCGTTCCTGCCGCTGTTGTCGGGGTTTTCAGTCGGTTCCATGGACTTTTCGCGCCAAGTTCCCTTTGATATATCTGCCTAGAATTTGGCCAGCCAAATCACCAGTGCCTTGTGGTAACATTAGAAAACTGTGAAAACTGTACTCGATTTCCGCTGTAAAAAAACTGGCTTTGGCTGCTACCATCAGAACCAACCCCCGACATCATCCGATAGCAACAAACCTCTCGATGTTGACAGTGATAATCTCATGCCTTCGGTGTATTACATTCGAGCCCCCCCCCCCCTCTCCCTCCATCCACTCCATGCGTAGATCATGTGTGGCGCGTGTGTCATGTGATATTTATTATGACGAAAATAAAATAAATCGTTATACCTCGGTCAATCAGATTTGTTTGTTTGTTCGCTGGTTTGTTTGCTCGAGTAACATAATGAGAGCTTGTTGACACACCAGGAAAGATACCCCCGGCTTTTTAATTTTTTGAAATATCGGTTTGAAAAAGCCGGTAACGAATTAATTAAGTCGTTATTTTTTGTCAAAAGTCTTTGTTTCCATGCTATAGTGTATAATTGGCATACATTAGTATACAAATAGGTAATTAACATGAATTAGTCTGTAAACAGACAACTAAGCTGTCAACAATGGCTTCAATCATTGTTTGAATTCTTTGTTCTCGTGTTATATTACGAGATTTAATCAAGACATTTGAGCGACTAAAGGGGTAATTAATATATCAACAATGTAATCAATCTTTGTTTGAAGTCTTTGTTCTCGTGTTATAGTATGGGGCATAATTAAGTCATGTAAGTGACTAAACAGGTGATTTGGCTGTCAACTATGTCAATCACCATTGATTGAAGAATTCGTCATACAGTACAAGCTCTAATTAACCACTATATGAGTAACTGCATGACCGAACGATTTGTCAAACTGAACATTACTCATAGCAAGAAGTATTTGTTCTCGTGATGTAGTACGAGATATAAGCAAGGACTATTATGTACTAGTTAAAGAACGAGCTGGAGTGCATTTCCCAAAATAAAGCACGAAACGCGACAGCGTCGACTGCCTTGGGGGCGGGGGGGGGGGGGCGGAGGGGGGGGGGGAATGCACGTGTCAGCTAGTTCTTTAACGTACTTATACAATTGTTGTAACAAGGCATTCGTTCTGCTCGTGATTTGCGTGGTTCATTTTCTAGGATTGCACACAAGAAATCGCCAGCGTTAAGAAGGCAGCGGTTTTCTCTAAAATAAAAGAACTACCGATTAACTAATGCACCAGTCAATGTGAAGCCCCATGGTGGAGGGTGAGAAGGCATGAGGGTGGTAGATATAATGTTGATTTTTTTTTCTAAATCCCTACAAGAGTCAAGTCGTCCTGTCTAACTTCCGTGAAGGCAACTCCCCCTGAAAAGCACTATTAGTGAATTGATGCATTTGCTATACAATGGATCATTCATTTATGCGGGACATATATAGTATATATATGCGTGGCACCTTTAGTAGGAATGGCATGACCAATGTCATACGGTCCCCCGTTCATAAGCGGCACCGCATATATATGGCATCGAGAACGGTCGAATTTACATATATTGTGTGCTTTCTGATCTAATGCATCCCCCGCCCCTTCCCCCATGGAGCTTAACGGTCACATTTCATTGTCTAGAAATTTGCAAGTTCTGACAAGATCAGACCAGCTAGATCGGCTCAGATCAGCTCGGCTCGGTTGATTACACCTTGACGCTTAGCGGAGTCAACATCAACAAAAAACTGTTCATTATCAAGATAATGCACAGTTTTTCCGTTCTTCATTCAAATAAAGAACACTCACATTAATACAACACGGCTAGGTCTCCTTTTCGGATCATTCTTCCAGATAATGAACGCTTAAGACAAGGGGGTGACGTCACACAATGTTTTAAGAATAGCTAGTTGACTTGAGTGCTGACAAAATCAGTATGAACCACATTGTCACAGGAAGGTCTTTGCAAATCTGCCAAGTAGTATAAAATGTCTCATGGGGCATTTAGCGGCAGTTAGATTATCTTCTAAAATGGTAAAAAAAACGCCGTTAGAATATGTATTACCCAGTGACGATTGTTGCGCATACGTGTAGCGTGGCTGCAAACACTTTTGATTCGATGTATTTCATCGTTACAAACCATCGTATCAAACTATCCAATATTAGTCTGGTCAGAACAGATATTACCTTTGACCTTTCTAATCGTTGATTTCCCTATAAATATCACGCATAGCATAGTGAATATACTAACATTCTTGAATAGGTATATCGCAAAGATGAGCATTGGTAACGAGTGTTCTAGTGTTTTATATTAATTATTATATTGCATATATATTCAGTTTCTTATACTGGTAATATTATCTTTACTTCATTTCTTTACGTATATAATTGATTTTCTTTCTGTTATTTTCTCATTACTTCATTTCTCCCCATATATAGTAATTATTCTACATGTGATGATATCATAACTTAAATTCGTTTTATAAACGATTCTGATCTTTTTTGCTCATAGTTAAAAATAATGGATCAGGCGGTGATTGTTGATTGTTGGGCAAAATTGCATGTCTTGATTGATACCTTGGATCGCCTGTCACTTTTTCGCTGCTTGAAACTGTAATTGTCTGCCAAATTTGATGACAGGTCTTGGCCACTGGTGATTATAGGAATAACAAAAAAGGATCTGACGGGTTGATTCGGGATGCTGGTCTTGAATCGGGATACGTGGGACAAATCGGGATCCGATGAGTCGAATCTGGTTTCGTGGGATCCCATCGGGATTCATGGGCACTCGATGTGTCGAATCAGGGCACCATGATTGATTGCAATGATAAAATGCTTCAATTAGGACCACAAGGCTCGAATAAGGATTTGAAGGGTCATATCAGGTTCAAATGGGTCAATCTGCATCCGACGTTTCTAATACGGAGTCTTAATCCGGATACTAGGTTCAAATCTGGATCTGAGGAATACACACTGTCACAATCCCTATTATGTCTGGATTCGCCACCGTCCTATATGAGAAAGCCGATTATTGACAATACAAAATCGATTATAAGTCATACGTGAGCTATTCGGAAACAGTGGTTTGTCCTAACATTGAAGAGCGACTAGACGAGTGGAGGGCAATCGACACACAGAGAACAGACGGCCTACCCCACAACCAACCAAGTATCGATCTTCACTAACATTTATGCTGTTCTAATGAACGGGAGAATAGTTTTTTGGCGACGTGTTACATGATAGGCCTTTCTCTAAGTGACCGCGCGTTATAAGGTGTCCCTCCTAGGGGTTGGTGGTCCTGACTTGACACCTGAACTGATAGAAAACCAACGTGTAAGAGTGTTGTGCTTTGGGCTGTTGATCGATTACCAAGACGGAAGACAGTTGGACATTTTTATACCAGGAACCAGCTTTACGTTGGCAAGGGTGCGGATTGCCAACGACCACGGCACTTATGTAGTAGGCGCGATAGAGATGACCCTTTTAAACCGCCCCTCCCCCCCCCCCCACCCGATAAGATTTTGTCAAAGCCTCTTACAGTCGTGCTTGCCAAAGATCTAGTACAAGTACTGAGTTCTGTTTAGTTTGTGTATTCTCTTGTGTAGCTCACTGACATGGACAAAACCATTATGCTGATTCATATCTAGAGAGTCACCCTCGTATGTAGAATGATGTCTGTAACTCATGTATAAATACGAAGCGTGCCCTGGTGTCTAACAACGTAAGTGCGCTAGTGTGCCAGGCAGAAAGCGCTTGGTTGCCTTGAGCAGGCGGTGACTGTGTTGATGAATTAACGCTCAAAAACATTACTGACTAGTGGAGCTTCCTACGTCCTACGACCCCCTCCCCCACCCTCCCTGTCCCCTCCCGCTAGCAGGGTGAGGCCCGGTCACACCCGCTGACTATGAGTCACCCACATGGAGCTTATTGATCCGGCAAAGAGGATGGGGAGGAAGGAGGCGGGCGGGAATGGGGGGGGATGGGGGGAGGTGGGGGCGGGGGTAAGCTTTGGTGGTCAACTCTGGTCAATTCAATCCGGCATATCAATTGGAGTCAATCTGGCATATCAATATCAAGCCTGTTGCGCCAGAGCAACCCATATGGTATATGGGGATATACACATGTTTAGTACCTGATAATATTTCTTAGTACGCAGAGCAACGAGCAGCCTGAAATGATCACACTTTAGGGCTTTTGTTAATTTATTATTTGTCTATTTGTTTTTGTCTCTGTCAAATATCAAACAATAGTCGAGCCTGCTTCTTGTTCCTCTTTTCTTTATCTATACCCGTATACACCATGGTGTGTCTGGGTAGAAATTATCCACGTCATCTGATCATTTAGCTTGCTCATTAGAGTATTGCTGTCTTCTCTACTTTTATCTTTTAAGTAAGTGTTTGAGCCTCTGTCTATGTGTCGTCAACAACAAATTATAATCACCTCTCAATGTGATGTTATTGCCATGATTCCTGTATTTATTGCCCAGGAAATATCCGTTCAATAAAGAAACTCTCCCCTTGGCCCTCGCGCGTTTGGAACATATGCTCTGGCATACTAACTTAAGCATAGCATCCCGCATGTTACGAGTAAAAACAATTGCTCTCCCATTGCTGGTATGTGCATTGATTATATTGTGTACTAAAGATGATGAAAAGAGAAGAGCCACCCGGCGACTGTGTACGGAATCTGATACAAGGTGGAAGGCGTCACCTTTCAATTTGCTGCTAAACAAAGAATTTAGGTTGAGAGAAAAATCCAGTAGACACGTGGCGCGGGACTGGACTGTTGGGACTGGACTGTTGGCTGTTCAACCTTGCACTTGTCGTTTCGTAGAATACGAGAATGAAGCCGAAAGGAATTATTCAAGTGTTCGGTAACGCTTTCATTATGGGAGGTAAGTCCTGATTGACTTGACTGGCTTCCGCTTAGTATATTAAAAGGGCACTTAGAACTCTCTTTTAGTATGAAAGCGCGTGGGTGTGTGATTTTACTGCAATCACAGTAGTGACATGGCCGATGATCAATACTGACCTTAATGACGGATGTTCTAACAATGAACCTCAGATGGTGGTTCTAACTGGGATATCAGCTAATTTAACCATTTTACCCTGCTTCCTTACTGTATACGAATTCACCTCCAAAATCCGCGCGGCGACACGATTAGGGAGCGGAGACACGGTTAGTGAGCGGCGACCCAATTAGTGAGCGGAGACACGGTTGGTGAGCGGCGACACGGCTAGTGAGCCGCAACAAGGTTAGTGCGCGGTGACACGGTTAGTGAGCGGCGCTGTGGTTAATGAGCGGCGACACGGTTAGAGAGCGGTGATACGTTAAGTGAGCGGCGACACGGTTAGTGAGCCGCAACACGGTTAGTGAGTGGAGACACGGTTAGTGAGCGATGACACGGTTAGCAAGCGGCGACACGGTTAGCGAGCGGTGATACGTTTAGGTAGCGGCGACACGGTTAGCGAGCGGCGACACGGTTAGTCAGCGGCCACACGGTTAGTGAGCGGCGACACAGTTATCAAGCGGCGACACGGTTAGCGAGCGGCGACACGGTTAGCGAGCGGCGACACGGTTAGCGAGCGGCGACACAGTTATCAAGCGGCGACACGGTTAGCGAGCGGCGACACGGTTAGCGAGCGGCGACACTATGTGAACAGTGTCCCGCTAAATAACAAAATAATGCATATTACACTAAAATCAAGGTGATAACTGAGTGATCAATAATAAAGAGTAAGAGGGTAAGTAAGTAATCAGAATAAATAATGATTTCAATAGTCAGCAATAAAATGCACCAATTTTAGAACCTGGGATGATTTTGGAGGGAAACAACTGTTCGAATAGCTTTAGATTGATGGCGGCGGCCAGCGACTTCCGCTGCTCATGTAACTGGATGCCGGCATACAACTGTGGGTCGCACCCCCCCCCCCCCACCCCTCCACCCTCACCACATTAAATGTTATTCACAACCGCCGTCGCGTTCGCCCGAGATGCATAAAAAAGTGGCGAATCTAATTAATTAAGCGGCATCCCGTGGTAAATTTGCTACCAAGCGGTGTGGCGGGGTGCTAGTGAGGGTATCCGGGATGAATAGTAAGTTTCTTCAGAGAAAGGGGGGTCCGTGCCCCCTGTGCCCCTCCTGGATCCGCCACTGTATCACTTGATAAATGTGTCATATTTCACTTGATCAATGTGTCGTAATGCTCCATGATAGGAATTATAGTAAATGGTTTTGTCATTCGCCACGCTGTTAAATCATAATGGACCCATCAAGGGACTCCTCATTTCAGTCGTTTCGTATCATAATGTTCCCATAATAAACGTCCTTAATATCTTAAATACGCTTTATCAATAGTTACGCGATTTGATATGTGGCGAATTTATTTCCACTTTCCAGGATAAATATGATGGACTTTACTTCAGGTATAACAGCTGCTTCAAACAAATATTTGTGTCGTATTAATTTTTGATCAGCATCAAAATATGTATTGAGTTACAAAATATACAATTCACGGTTTATACCGTACAATGTAACAGGCATAAAAAGGCAAGCAAAACTACTTATGTGGTGTGCTGGTGACAGCGATGATTTTATTATTAATACTATATATAATGAAACAATCAAAACAAAGTGCATACTTGACAACTATATATTATTAACATTATTAATATAATATATAATACTGTGATATAGGACCAGTATACGTGCATATTATTTCATTCGCATTTTATAATAGTAACCACTACATCAAATCACCGACTTTAGTTAGATTACATGCTACATTCTAATGTCTATTTTCGTCTGAATTTAAGCATACAACTGGCCTCGTCCCGTTCATAGTGACAACATTCTGACCAAAAAAACCTTCAGCATTTGAGCCACAACAATTCAAATCTGAATACTAATGATAATTAATATCTTTTAATGAACGCGGTTTGGAGAATCGATTAACTCATGTTGTGTAACCAACTAGAATATGAGTTGGTCATCTATAACTTTGACCAGTTGGGACAGGTGTCACAGACGCACACGGAAACACAAATTATCCTGTATAGTACTGAGATATAAGACCAGCATAGCCTGCATAATAATGAGTTGCCACCCCCCACGTCCTTTCCCCACCCTCCCCCAAACCCAACCATACTATTAACAGATTAATTAAGTCTCATCTGCATTACTACAAATAATAACTGCAAAAATCCCTATGAACCGTCCTCACGTAAAAAAAACATAACTCATCGTCATATCTCAGGCAAAGAAATGGAATAAAGTTCGAACTTAAAACGTTGAACAAGCCACCGCAATCTTACTTCACAACCCTCTACCTGCCCTATTACACAAAGGCCTACCCTTTACAACCTACTCGATAAAAATAGTAAAAACTAAGCAGACAAAAAAGTGAAACACGTTGATCTATAAAAGGTAAACATACACATCTACCCTCGACCCCCCACCCTCCTCCCCCTCAGGCACTGGATGTAAAGAAACTGGCGCCATCTTGCGACGTCACCTGTTGGGGCCACGTGATACGACACCCGTGACGTGGTTGGTGAGTCAGTGATCACGTGACCTGCGCGGCGTCACAGAGCTGACGGCAGACCGCCGTATGTCAGTTAGATAGGGCGGTAGCAAGCACCAGACAGGATACTGTGAACGCATCACGGACCTGTGCGTTCCGTGACTTGTATCCAGCCACTCTTCCCTCTCTGACCGCAGAGGGACGTCCTCCACCTCTTCACCACTCACCAGGGGATGGCGGACATCCCTCTCTCTCTCCAAGTGAGTCCCTCCAAGTGAGTCCCTCATGTACGGCCTTACCTCCTTCAGCGCCAACCCCTCACCGCTCCACTAGGGGGTCGGCGACAGCACTCCCTCACGGGTCAGGTCCTCACACAGGCCACACTCACCCGGACACCCCGCAGCGCCCCGCCTCGCACAGTGCTCTGTGTTGGTGGTGGATACCACCAGCGTCACCCTGTGCCAGTAAACCGCCACCCCAGTCTCAAGTCGCGCCTCCTCGTGCCTCATCCCGGCCATCTGTGACTCTCTGACACAGTCAGAGAGCCCCTCCACGTCCCCCAAGCCCCTAGTCCCATATGAGACAGTTGTTGCTACACACAACAGTCTCATGTCCTCATGTACAAAATGAGGGTGTAAGATTAGCTTTTGTGGGCGACTAAGTGTTGTTAACCGCACGATCCATCAAACCCTGGTAATTTTGTACTCTGATACCTAAACTTCAGAAAAAACTACAAAACCAACATGCATATGAACTCACAAAGTATCGCATTACTATCAAGCCGGTTGAAATGAGACTTTTCGTGTTTGGTCATTCTTCACCAGCGGCTTTCGCCAGGTGGCGTTTCGCTTCTTGCGTGTCAATGGCTGCGTGTATGAAGCGCCACCAAGCGAATGGTGCGGTTTTAACGACATGCAAGCATGCGCAGTTTCTCCACTGGGTGGGCAAGGCGGCGGACAAAACTGAGTTGTCCGCTGCTTCGAAAAATCAACAGACGATATCGTCGTAATCACGGAGACTTCAACCAAAATAACAAGATAAGTTGTAAGATGCATACTTTTAGAAACTATTGCCATACCCCAAAAAGTTCTCGCCATCAGCACCGCTTCTCGCCACGCGTGTTTTTAAAATGCCGTACAGGATTTGATAGACTGGACATGTGGCGTTGTTTCCCAACAACGTCACATGGGGCTACCAAGCCCCCAATGCACCCCCAGGACTCCCCACGTCTACCCACCAGGACCACCAGGCTATCCTCCACCTCTCTCACCTCCTTCTTCATCTGATTCAAGAGGCCCCACTGGAGGTAGCGCCGTCAAAAGCTTGAGGCCCCGGATGAGGGTGACGGTTGCTGAGCGAAGGCCGAGGGCGACCAACGCGTGTGTCTCCACGACACACGTCGTCGGTAACCAGTCAGCCCTGGTCCCCGGCATCAACAACGCAACTCCCTTAGGCAGCAGGTGTGCGGGGTGTGAGGACCGCTCCAGCCCCACCACCCTCTCCAGGCTGCATAGTGCGTTCTAACAAAGTTAGTTTTGGAACCTCGTTCTGGGGTCGAGAAATTTGAATATGACGTCGTCAGCATTGGCCCACTGTATTTCTGCACTTTTCTGCGTTTCCGGGGCTCGTCACATCAGCAATTAATACGCGTTCACCTGCAAACGGGATTGCCATACGACTGTATAGAAATGTATACTGGCTTACCTCGCTCAAGATAGAGACGTGTAGTGTTGATGTCCTTGTCCGAAACCCTGATGACGATTCGATCCACATCGGTTTGGTCAACAGCTGGGTTTTGCCGCAAAAAAATTACACATTTTTCGTTCAATTCTTTGCGCCTTTCCGGTCGCGACAGCTGGTCCAAAGACTCTTTGTTCCTAACCATCAGGACAAGAATCATGCAGCCGGTGTATATACCCCGAAGCCAATAGTCGTGGTTTAAAACCCTGATGTTGAATTGACGATATTGATCTTCAATGCGCTGTATATGGCTGAGTTGTGTCTCAGTGGAAACTGTGGAGTGTTGATCGCCATCGCTGGACTCCGGTTCATCAGTATCTTGCACTATGAGTGCCACATCATTGCCCTGTGCTGCCATTGTTGAGGGTCTCATTGCATCAGCATTGTCCTAAATGAATGAATATATTATGCTTATTGTTTAATCTTTAAAAGGTTTTAATGCATTTTTATCCTGTCTGGTATATATCTGCAAACCAGCATGACAAATGAACAAACAAGTTAATATTTCAAGCATAAATAATATTGAGTCAAGGTTTCTCAGCAACAGCCTACATTAGTGTCTTGTACAGTACAATACCACATCACATGATTATCAGCTACATTTCAAATACTTATGTAATATATTAGTATAATGATAACCTATTACTATTACCTTGAGTGTTCTGGTCACATGAGAGCCTAACGGCACGTGGGTCGGTGGGTCGCAGCGCAGCGCTGTGGCCATGGCTGTGTGGTCGCAGGATAGAGATGCCTTGTCTTCCTTCGCCAAGAGTAGGGATTCACCCGCGGGGACATTGTTCCACTCTCCCTTCCTTCTCCCATTGGCTCGATATGACCAACAGTGGTTAAAGCGTCCTGAATATGCAACCAACTGTTGGACCAGACAGCTGCCGATCACGCGGCGCCTAGCTGGTCGATATAATATATGAACGTATATTAAATAAAATACGTATTTATCGCCATCTATTGGTGGTTATATCTCTTCGAGGAAGGCGTACAACACAATATAATTAGTGGTTAATTTGACTCTAAACTAGATATTTATTTCAATTAATATATACATAGGCATAGTGAGCCGGGGGGGCGGGGGTATATTTCGTTTACCCCTGTCTCTCACCCCACACCACACCACACCTCCTCCGCCCTTGTATCGTTGATTCCATCAATTGATGTACCGATCATGAATACCCGCCTAATCCGATCGTTCGTGTGTTCACTGCAATATCCGAACTTGATTCGCGCCAGAGACCAACATGATGGCCCTGGGGCGTTCACCGCACAGTTTCAAAGTCAGAAAGTGCTTGCCAGTCATCGTTTAAGAGAAAACAGTATTTTTTTCGTTTCTGCAGAATCTGGCGTATCCGCCGGGATCGTTGTAATTATCCTCTCGTACCAGATCACGTGACCTGATCACGAGATTACACAGATTGCGCTCCTCCGCCCAGCGACAATCTTGCTGGCCTTTCTAGACTCATCGCTGCTGACTTCTGTAAATCGGCTGCTGATCTCCGTCATCTTTGATTCGCCGCCGGGTCCACCAATCAGAAAATAGGTGGTCATTTTCCCCTTGCCCTTTATCTTGATTTGACCTCTTTCCATGGTTACATAGCCATCCTCTTTTATAAGTCTGTCGGAGAAAATAATAATGAAAGAACAGGTAATACTTTTGAGGCGTATATCTGGGAATAACGATACCATAATTATTATGGTTTTACATATGGGATTGATTATTATTCGTATGCAACACACTAATGAGGCGAGAAAACATATTTGTCTTTCACGTGAAATATAAAACACCATTTGCGAGCGTGATCAGGATTGAGCGAACAAAGATGCGTGTATGAATAAACTACACTAAAGGGGCTATTGCAAAACATGGTAAACATGCCAACAGGTGGGGCCGTATGGATTCCAACTGGCAGCCGAATCACAGAATAGCATTGGGAATTTTTTTTCTCCAAAATTGGTCACCGTAAGGGGAATTATTTTTTATGTTACTCTACAAATTATGAGGCCATAACCGTCAAGAGTTTTCCCAATAGATCGAAGGCGTTTGCATCGCATTTTATTGCATACTCCTCCGAACTCACGAACAGCTTAAAAATAAATGACATATATATATATATATATATCGACAATATAGTATATGTTGGCTTATCACGTACTTTTGCCTGTGAACTTTGATATATACTGCAATTATCGTTATACAATTAACATGGAATTGAGCCATACATCAAAACAAATATTAAAAACAAATCTTTTAAAGAGGTGACCTATTGCTTCATGTCTCAGCATAGCCCACGTGTGACTCACACTGACTATTTACAACAACAGAAATAACCTATTATTTCGTGGGTGTTAACATGGAAGATGCACCCGATCTCCCGACCGTGGCTCACCGTTGTGTCTCGGCGCTGAGGTGGATTTTGCAGGGAAGACTATGGCTCTCCATCCTCGATGCCGTGTTAACGGTGTCACCGAACAGGCAGTAGCGAGGCATCTTGTCGCCCACCACCCCGGCCACCACGGAGCCCGAGTGAAGCCCAACCCGAATCTGACAACAGAGAAGGGTCATCAAGCATAAGCATATAACGGGGATATTTTTGCGATTTTCCTAAATAGAATTTCTTAAATTTCTGATAATCTGTGATGTAACATTGTCGCACATCTATAACACATGTACGTGTCTATATCACCAACTTCAAAATTCAAGTTCAAAAGCAGCGATTATATTGACGCTCACCTGGAGGGGTTCCCCGGTAGCGGGTGACGTGACAAATTTTGAAGCTACCATCAGATCTAGGGCAAGGTCCGCCACGCTTTGCGCATGCACTTTAGATACTTCCGGCGCACCGCCAACCACCATGTAGGCGTCTCCTATTGTCTCCACCTAGTCGGGCCAAACGAAAGGGAGGAAAGAAAGAAATCCAATTACCTGAGCACCAGATAACGTATGAAGCACAACCGAAAGCATTACACTTGTCGCTGGCGCTAGATGGAGCCTGTCACTTTCCTGTCACTTTCCTGTCAGTTGCAGAGAAGTGCAACTGACATTTATCCCATGTACCTAGCCTACAGTTGGAGGACATGACGTTTCGCCTCGAGCAGACGCTGGCGCTGGAGCGGGAAAAATCCAAGACCGACATACTCCTTCAGCAGATGTTGCCGCCCAAGGTAGCGGAGCAGCTAAAAGCTGCAAGCAGGTTGAGGTACATGGGATTGAATAATAAGCTATTATTGTCATTTTTATTCTCACGTTTAACGAAGAAGGACTCAGACATGGGCGGGACTCAGCGCGGGAGTAAGGATCCGTCTATTGAATCCAGCGGATTCTGGTTTTCATCTGAACTCAAACCACCCATTCCCAGGCAATCCCACTCACAAGCGCCCACCTCACCTGCCTTCCAGAGCCCTTAGGCGAAAAGTGCTTATAATGGACCGATCCGGGCTCCGACACTAAGCCCCGCCCACGTTTTTTCTTTAATCGTGAGTATGAAATTGACAATCATAGTTA
Source organism: Arenicola marina (assembly GCA_964019135.1). Classification (NCBI taxonomy): domain Eukaryota; kingdom Metazoa; phylum Annelida; class Polychaeta; family Arenicolidae; genus Arenicola; species Arenicola marina. The sequence goes on along the minus strand of OZ025253.1, from coordinate 35,453,426 downwards.
TTGATAGGTACAAGTGAGAAGTCCATAAGAGTATGAAATTAACAATCATAGTCAATGGTAGGTACAAGTGAGAAATACGTAAGTCCAGTATGAAATAGTCTCAACGTAGGTTGGAAGGTATCTTCAAGCTTTACATGTGAACTCAAGGTCGTATTTCACGATATAGGCTACGATATACGGGTTGTCCCGCGATTAGCTCACATGACCGGGAAGTTTTGATGCTTGCGCACCATTTAGAAAGTCCCTATGCTTCATCGTTTACTTAGAAAGTAGCCCAAAGTACTGATATATGTTTACCCTCATCGGGGAGTTAAACGTATCGTAATTATAAAAGAAGCGGTTGTTATGGAAACGAACATTACCTTGTATACGCCATGCTTGTTCGTCAGGGCATCGAAATGTGAGTATAGTTTGTTCAACATGTTGACAATCTCCATGGGTGGAACCTTAGACGCCATGTTGGTAAAAGTTACGATGTCGCTGAATAGAATTGTGACTTCACTAAATTTTTCTGAAATGAGACAAGGAATTAAAGAAAATAGTAAGTGTCTTGCGACGATGAGCGAAGATGGCAGAGGAATAGGACGACGGATGTACAGAAGCTTTCTCCGCATGTTACAGATAAAACAGGCAAGGAAGAATGGAGACGAAAGATGATCTGGAAGACGGATGTACGGAAGCTTATTAAGGACATTACAAAACAAAATGCCAGGATGAATGAAGAAGAATGGGGTGCGGCAGGGTCTTGGCCACATGGACCCTTACATCCTCGCAGTGTATCCTAGTGTTCTTCTAACTGAATAATGTGTCGATGCAAGCAGGTAATGCATCAGTCAGACAAGACGATTGGTCAATTACCCAGGACGATGTCAGAGGTAACACACGTTTTGAATACAGTAACACCCAAGTAAGACATGCGACCACATAGACATATGGTGGTAGGATATGAATATAGGAACATCGCTATGGCGATAACAGGTATTTGGCCAATTGTACTCTATTTAATTGCGATTCTATTTCTTTCGTGACAAACGGAAATTTTCTCTTTGCCATACGTTATTCTTCATAGCTCAGCTGGTAAGCAGGCTGAGCCATAGATCAACAGGAGGTGCATTGAAACCATGGTCCCTTCACCTGGGGCAAATTTCATCTGACCCTACACTTCATTTGTCCCGGGAGTGACATAGTGTAGCCTTCATGTGTACAAGAACCGTCTGAAATATCTTTGACTACAAGGGGCGAAGAAGAAATTTCACTTTTTCTAAAAACCTGCTACTGATGAACAAATCTACCTATAAAACACAACTTAATACATTTTGCTGATCAAAACAAAACTCAAGCCATCACAAGAACCCCCAACGACATTCTGACCACCCCGTGGCAAACAAAATCTGACGTCGTCGAACCCCACAATTTCCTGTCTGGCTGCAACCCAAAAAACAAATGGTCCGTCCCTTACTCAGGCCTGATTGGCTCACCTGCCTCAACCTGCTTGCCAGCTTTTAGCTGCTCCGCTACCTTGGGCGGCAACATCTGCTGAAGGAGTACGTCGGTCTTGGATTTTTCCCGCTCCAGCGCCAGGGCCGTCTGCTCGAGGCGAAACGTCATTTCCTCCAACTGTAGGCTGGGTACATGGGTGAGTGGGTCGACATAACAGTAGCAATAGGAGGGTTAAACAATGCCTAATGCCACGCAACACTTGCGCTATTACTATCATTACGAGTTAATTTACATTAACACGTTCATCTCACATACGTGCTAGGCCTTCTTTCGTTCAACTTTCGCATACAAAGTTAGAAGTTAAATGTTTAGCGCTTTCAGGCTTTCTCAAATCTCATGAAAAAGTCGCCTTCTTTACACGATGTTTCAGTATATATCGTGGCCAAGACACGTGGCACGTGCAGCTAGGTGGGGCGTTAAATCTATAAGCACAATTTGTTTGTGTGTGACTTCATATTTTATTTTTCTGCGCAATGTAACTAGGGCAACGATCGACTATTGAAGGGGCTGCGCAGCGGTTTGGACTACACGATTTTAGCGGCCTTCAAATTTAATGCTATTGTACTTGTTAACACGCGGGGCGGAGTGAGGGTGGGGGGGTGGGAAAGGGGGGGGGGTGGCAGCACCTCATACCTTATGTTAAGTTCCGCTTGTCTGAGTTGGTTGAGCAAGACAAATTCACGAGTGGCATCGTATATGGAGAGATCAGCCAACCAGACACCTTTCTGCGTCAACTCATCCAGCGTCCTTAACTTGGGCGAGCAGATAAATATCACGTGATCTCCGTCCATAGGTGCCATCTGACCTGGAATTGTGGAACTACAATGTGAAGCTAAATACTTAATGTGACGAACGCGATCGAAAACAGAACGCTAGACGACTGCGCGAAGGAAGTAGGATATAATTTTTCTCGTCAATAATATATTATTCATCGCTCTTACCTTTTTGATGCCAATGTCAATACCTTATAATTGATATATTGGGTCAAGGTGATGCCGATATGTAACAAAAACATTGATGTATATCTTCGGGAGAAAGGCATGAATGGATGAGGCCGTGGCTACATAATGCAATAGCGCCAGCTAGCGGATCGTTAGGCAGGTTTATTGGCCGGGAATAAAGCTGTAGCAACGCATTCTTTTCATTGTCAACGCGATACCGAGGCCGAGGGCGAACACTGATCATAGCGGCCTGCTACAGCTTGATGTCGGGCAAAACATTCTTTGGCCCGAAGTAACTCGTACTATTGTATTTTTTGTGCCTCAATATTGTACGAGTACAATGTTTCCGACTGATGGAACTGTGTGTAATCGGACCTCATAAGAAGAGTGTACAAGTTGAAAATACCTTTGAGCAACATGGCCGCGTTTTCGCTGAGCTCGTGAACCCGAAGGACAAAACAAGCGTTGAAGAACTCCAAGATGGCGTCGAAGGCGAGCGGCACTCTGGGATAGACGACGGAGAAGACATCTGCCATGGAGTTGCCGGCCGATATGGAATGACATAGCTTCGTTACGGTATCACCACAGTGCTGGATGATCAACTTCCTGTTGAAAACCACATGGTATGGAAACAGAAGGGAAAAGACCTTCAGAGACATAGAGGGGGGGAGCCCGGATGTGGAATTTCCGGACCGCTGGGGTGTTGGCATTACTTGCTGATTGTCACTGCGACCCGTTGGATGAGATGTATTGGGCAAGACTGGTGAGCTGCAGGGGCAGTCTGCGGGGTTAATCCGCCCCTCGCTTAATGCCCAATTGGGTGCCACATTTAAGCCAGAGTTATCACGGCCAGATTGGTGTGGACATGTCACGTGTAAATCCCGCAAAGACGCGCAATCATCCGTTGCCATGGTTTCCGTGACGGTGTCCTGGCTCGACGATATCGACGCTTCCTCATTAGACCCGCAGATGGCGCCACCGGTATCAAATCCAAGATCACCATTCATTACGACACCGTTCAGATTCGCCGCCGTTTGGTTCAGGTCGATTCCTTCTGGTTCTTCGCCCTGCCCTCGAGTCCCGCAAATCCGGGTCTCCGTGGGCGGTACTACCGAGGAAAATGGGCAACCGTCATTGAAATGGAACCCCAGGGTTTTTTCAATGGTGCCCTGGACTTGTTTGGCTACAGTATTAAGGCTCCGCAGTTCCTCGGGCAGATATACCTTGACTATGGCGTGGTACAAGGTCTCAGTCTCACTGACCACGTGCAGTGACGTCGACACTACTGACACGTCCACTTGGGTGTTGTATATAAGGTCCGCGGCACCCTCCACCAAACCTAAGCACAGAATATCATGATATATTGCTCGTTTATAAATAATTGTGGGCGATACCTTCACATATATACTTACTTACGTTTGCAGTTATACATGATTTTATTTGGTTATTAATTGTAATATTATTTGGTTATTAATTATAATATTATTTGGTTACTAATTATAATATTATTTGGTTATTAATTATAACATTATTTAGATCAATTGATTAAACGTTAAGATATATGAACAAGAATGTATATACAGGGGATACAATCTATAAGATACGTAGTATGTACTAAAATATACATGCAATGGTTAGACACAATGTTTTACATTTACATCTAAGAGGTAAAATGATTAACTTGAAACACTGAAGATGGACGGTTATATCATGTATGTAAACATAAGCAGAATAAATGTAATGATCCCAGCATCTTAGATGATCCCAGCATAATCTTAGGTTTTTAATAGGATTCAGCAGGATTCAGATACACGGAGTGTTCGACTCAATGTTGCCGCGCTAAATAGCACGAACAATTGATGCGAAATGTTAATATGACCTGAATGACGACTAATATTTACTGACAAAAAATATAAAGCAAAAGCATTGGCATCATGATGATATACTCTACATTATCAACACGATTGTTCATACGCACAAGCTGGATAACTGTCGAACTTGTATTCGACGTGTGTCGATATTTAAACATTGACATGTTGTTAAAATGTCTTACCAACAACGAGCATCTCCAGACCCTTTCTGATGGAGTAATAGTGAAGCAGAAGATTGCCATCCTCACAACACTCGGCCCTATATGAACATGGTAATAGGGTAGTTATTTGGTTGAATAACGTGTCATTTGGGGGCAGGTGCCCAACATTGATAGTGTCATATTTAAGTTCAGGGGTTCCCGCCAGAAATGAGCTTAGCATGAACATATTGTTGGTCAGCATATGTTACTTGGGAAATTACATGTTTGTCGCCATCAGCTACAAGGACCGGTTATCGGGGCAACTATTCACTTTAATTAGTTTTCGTTTCATGGAATCCCTTCAACCCTTCGTTACTGCTGTAACTCCGTAGACCTACTTAATACGCACACCCATCTGATCCGTAGACCTACCTGATATGTACGCTTATCTGATCCCTTACCACAGTCTGTTTCTCGGCGTGTACCCGTTATTATTCTTGAAATGCAACCGGCGTCTTAGTAGACAACAACATAAAGCTATACTCGTAATTTTGACAGAATATCATGTATGTATATAATTGTTTTTCGTTTTTAACTCAGTGGCAAACTTCTATAATGAAATAAACCCAATACACAAATTTCTCCCCTACATGGTCATTGCGCGTATGACATCCCTACGCTTACTTGATGTGGTGGCGCGTGCTTACTATACCTGAAGATGGGAGGTACGATGTTGTGGTATGAGACCGCCAGGAGGGTGTGCACTGTATCCAGATGCTCCAGAAAGCAGCGGATGTTGGGTCCCAGCGCCTTCAACATGTGGGCGTACTTCAAGTCCAGAGCATACTTGATGAAGTATTTGCCATAGGCCTCCAACGTGGCTCCCAACGTCAGCTCTGCATGTTACATATGGTCAATAAACATACAGCGAAGCGCATATTACTCACACTATTATATATATATGTTGATAGACCTACGTTTTGACGTAGACTATTGAAAAAGCTCGAAAAATAACTAAGTTAACCGTTTATTGTAGGTCAAGTTAATCCTGATTTAAAAGGGGCTGAGGGGGAGGTAAGAGGGGGAGACTTTGGCTAGATCGGCAAGTTCAGTCTTCTGACGTACCCAGAACTTCCGATGTTGCTCCAATCAAGGTCAAGGTTAATTCGTCTTCATAATGCCGTAATTTAATGAAGTGTTGATCGTCTTGGGCGTTCGCTCGTTCCCTGAAGACGAGCGAATAATTCTTTGTTACTTACAACTTCCAACCAGACAGACCAACTTTCAATCAGACACAAAATAGACTCACGTCCATAATCCACGATAAGACGATGCAAAATATGAAGAAAATCAGTTGACTGTTGAAAGTAATGCCATGATATGATATGGTACCGCCATAGCATACGTTATTCCTCAAAGTAAGTCTTGCCCCCCCCCCCCACCCTACCCTGGTGGTCATGATCCTCGGGAGTGAAGTGAAATATTTTGCGTTGTTTCTCTGGCACCTTTCTCTACACAATCCTGATCACTGCGAAAAAGCTTCTCGCCAGATTGCTCTAAACATCGAACGATCAATCACCCGGTCGCAAGGGTCGCAAAGTCCGGGTATGTACCTGCCATTCATTCCCCATTGTGAAAGGGTAAAACGGTACATACACGGACCTCGAAAGCTATATGTAAAAACAAATACAATGGCAACCGCCTTTCTAGTGAATCGCGCGTTGCCATGGCCACTTCTTCGAAGTAGGTAAATGGTAGGGCGAACAGACCGCGATGGCTTTTAATTTGCAAAACAAGACGGTTCTCATAATAGAACGATCCATACCCCGACACTAAGCCCCGCCCACCCTTGAGTCCTTTTTCTCTACTCATGAGAATGAAATTGACAACCATGGCTGATTGTAGGTACAAGTGAGAAGTACAATCATTCACTGACGTCATTGTTGCTTTTATCCAATTATGTGGAATCAGACCTGGTGTAAAAAGTTCTTGCCCGTGCGTTAGGTCGGACAAATAAGTCGGACAAACAAAGCAGCATGTCACTTTGTTGTCAGTTTGAGAGATGAATACTACTCACTCGTACCTACCCTCCGCTACGATTGTCAATTTCATACTCGCAAGTAAGGCAAACGAACTCAAGTGTCGACTGGGCTTAGTATCGGAGTTTGGATCGGTCTATTTTGAGGGACTGTACCCGCCAGCACAGCATAAAGTAGCTTCATCCTGATAAACAATTCCGATGTTTACTGATGAAATGCGCAGTCGTCCAGTGAGGTGACAGTATCGCAACGGTGCAATGAGAAGATACCGTCTGCTGCAGACAGCGCATGCAGGGGCGGATCCAGGAGGGGTTTGACTTTTAAGGCTGCAATTTATACCATTCAATACCATATGAAAACCGAAAGGCTAGGCCATAATGAGGTCTATCCCGCGCTGAAATGAAGTCGACGTACCCTGGGCTAACATTTAGTCGACTCCGGGCAGAAATATTCCGTGTGGGCCGCCTACCCCAACTGGAGAAAAAGTCCTACTGCGCGCATATGACCCAACGCGCCTGCGACCGTCATATCGAATGGGGCGACAGCTAACCAGCATTCCACCCATTGACTGCCGTGGCCCCCATTAACCCCGGCAACGATGCGAGTATCTTGCGACGTCAAAACCAATTAACCAGTTTCCTAAATGAAAAATATCAACACCGTTGACAACAATGTTGCTTATTGCATGAGCTGTTCTCTATCCACACGGGGCAGGCTACTAGCCCGAGTGTTTATGCCGGGATGGATATACACATGGATATACACATCAAGTTCTTAAGATCAAGTGGATAATTTAAGAGACCAGAATCAGAATCAGAGGCGGAGAGCAACCGAAATATTGAATTATATGTGACCAACAACGGTAAAGTTAATATCCTGTGGGGTAACCATTGGTTCTGGCCATGTCAGTGGCCTTTTATTTTTACTCAGTTTTAGATCGGACCAGTTTACTGCCCGCTAGTTCCAAAGGAAAAACTAATTGACACCGACACATGATGGAAGTATACGGTCACGGTATCTTCCGTGATGCTCAGCTGTATTCCACTATCCCTTCCGAAAACGTACCCACAGGTTCTTTTGTGTACATGTCACGGTTTATGCGGCACTTCGGGTAAAGCCTTAAAAAGAACATATCCCTATGAAAAGCAAAACAAACTGTGGCTCATGGCGCCGTTCCGCACACGCCATGTGGGCGGCATGTGATGGAAAATAACCCACCGTCGCCGCCGGCACACAATGTCCACAGATACACCTCAATTTTGCGCAGCCCCAATCAAGTCAAAGGCATATAAATAACTGTCGCATCGTGGAGCCACCATTCGACACGTTTCTTTGTTAGGCTAGAGTGTATCCTCGGAGGCACGGCTAGGTTTTGGGTTAGTGCTAAATCAATGGAGGTAACACTGCATATTCTGAGGTATGTTTGGCTTCTGGAGTTAGGGTTAATGTTCTATTTGCATTAGTGTTAGGGTCATTGGAGGTAAGACTGCATATTCAGAGGTATGTTTGCCTTCTTGGGTTAGGGTTAGCGTTGTATTTCGGATAGGGTTAGTGTTAAGGTCAGTGGAGGTAAGACTGCATATTCTGAGCTATGTGGAGCTTCTTTGGTTAGGTTAGTGTTGTATTTGGGTTAGGGTTAGTGTTTTGGACTTGATGCCGCTTCTCCCGGATCACGTACGTTATTTGACCTCGACATCAAATTGCATTTGTTTTTATTACCGTGTCAAACCTGACTGGCAACACATGCGGCAAAATATGTGACACCGACGTCGCACAGCCTCTTACACGCAAGCTGCGTTCATCAGTAAAATCCCCCACCCTTGAGAGGCTTGATATGTACGAGCGTCAAACTGTGCCCTATAGAGAGCCACTGCTTTCTACCCCGCTCCCCCCCCCCCCCCCCACCGCGCCAACAACAGCACCAACCACCAAGAAAAAACGACTTTGCTTCATAACTCCTTCATAAACGTTTGGAGAAATCGTAATTGTTTAGGACTTTGTTGAACTGAGCGTTTAGGATGCTATTTCCCGGGCAATTTGTGTCATTACGTTGTGCTTTCACAGGAAAATGAATGTAAAATGTACAGTGTCGATCTTGCCCGCATCAATACATAGTGTAACTGACTTGTAAACACGCATTAAGTTGATCGCATTTAATTATATATTTTTCAAACTTTTTATATTTATGTTTCTTATGTTTATTTGCTTCGTGATGTCAATGTCATCGTAGAACGTTGCCGCAATGTAACGTTACTTTGTATAATAGTATAATGTATAATGTATAATGGAGCCTGGGATACTTTTTGTTTTTCAAAATAGTGAGTTATTATTGGTGCTAAGGTTAACAGCTTGATCGATTTAATCATAGCATTCGACAAGGAGTGCTCCTGTGCCTCCTATTTTGCATTTTTGGTTTGATAATGTTTACATTCGGCCAACATGTTATGCTGCGGTGCACCGATTTTGGACGCATTGAGAGAAATGTCAAAGTAAGTGACTTCTATATACATGGGTGAGAGTGTAATTGAGGTAATTGAAGTACATTTCGTTTCGCCAGAACATGTCAGTACAGTTGACGTATACTGTGGCTATCAGAAGACGGCATCACGGGTAGGTGAACGCAACGTAAGTCAACATGTCAAAGAATGCAAGGATGAGCTAGATCTCGCCTCCTCGACTTGCCCTTCCACGATTCCTCGATTCCTCGCCCGCGCTTCATCGCTTCCTCGCCGGCGCGCCCTATTTTGTGCCAGGCGAGAATGCGGGATCGCGAGTGGCACATATATGGCTCCATACATATTACACCTGATGTTCATCGTAACTACTGGTTATTATGGCACCCATATGGCGCAAAACAGCCCATTACTATTGGTCAGAGACTCACCCCGTCCGATTTGGCACCTGAAGCCCAGATATGTTGTCACTATGGAAATCCGTATTGATATGATCCACTGACACTACGTTACGCGGAGTCATGTGGGCCATTCAACTAGCAGTAATGCATACCAGAGGCTAGTTTGCCATACGCTCGATACATCAAAGGAAACATCTGAAGGGAGGTAATTATATTGCTTTGCAGAAGGAATGAGGCCCGAATTGAAGACGACCGCCGGTCACGGCTGCGAACGCTCCTCGATCGATGAGAACCGAGTCTTCACGAACAGTGCAAACACATTCATCAATGATGAATTCAACGCGTCGAATTAAAAATACATGGGCAGGAAACCTAACATAAAAGTAACATTTCCGTTCTTGTTATTCTTAGCACTGACCGATGGCAGGTTGCGTTGTACAATCCGCAGATAGATCCCACGAATAATTCGTTCGATGTCATGACATGCGATTGATCATAGGTCTAGAAATGGTTTATATTTGCTTTAAATTTGGACAATTACGGCAAGCTCTCAATATGAAGCCTTGTCTAGGCTACTCTTGGGCTTGTACAATTTCCACCTTTGATTAAAAACCGGGAAGCCTTTTTAATATGGTGTTCAGTCTGTTTTCACGCATAACATTATTATGAAGCATTTCGAACTGGCAAGCCTCCTTGTCAGACGACTATATATCGCCCGTTTTGACGCCAATAAACATTAGACCTTCATACGGACCACTATCGCCACTTTAAACTATTTTATTTATTTTAACCCTGAGTCGAGTTTCATTACTATTCCACATAGATTATACCGGAAGTCGCTGGGCGATAAACAATAAGAAACATTCTAAAGGATGTTAGTGACCATTCACGATAAGATACGATAAACTTCAGACATGACAGCATGGATAAATATGATAGCATTTTGTAAACAATTAGTTCAATGTCTTGTAATATAACAATCCGGTGTGTATTACATATATATTACATATATATTACATATTTCATTTTTAGAACAAAGTATATGAGTATCACCAAAAGCTGTCCCACAGCACCCTTTGCACCTCTACACACATCACATATATACTACTGGGCGTTAGCACATCTTCATAGTTCTTTCGTTTATTTTTCGCATATAACGTGCAACGTTCAAAGTATAACATTTAGTGCTTTCAACCCTTCCCACATCTTGTGAGCCACTCATTTTCTTTACACCATATCAGTATATATCGTGGCCAAGAATCGTAACGCGCGCAGCTAGGTGAACCGTTTAATCCAATAACCAAAATTCGGTTGTGCATTATCTTTTAGTTTTCCCTTTAAATCAATAAACATGTCATTTCATGTTTCATTGTTCCACGCAATGTCGCTATAGCAACGATTGAATCAGCGGCATGGCAACTTGGGTCAGGTTACATGATTTTAGCCGCCTTCGGATCTAACGCTTCAGTAACTGTACGGATTAACGACCATCAACACGTAATAGTTAATGAGTTTAGTAATAGTAATTATTAGTTAGTCGTTAGTAGTAATTAGTACGTAATTGCGTTTGTATATATGTTTTCTACCATAGGGCTTAGGCTTTTTGTGCAATAACCTTCTCATTATTAAACCAATTAGTTCTCCTGTTTGTGTTAGCCTACACAGTAAGATATCCATTTTGTGACACAAATTGATGCAACAGCACACTGGATTTGTTCATTCATGTGAAGGATCGGTTTTGACAGTCTTTCCCCTGGACGGCTTTTCATATCATGTTTTTCTGCTGACAGGCAGAGGACTGGCAAAATGTCGTTACTAAGAGAAATGGCTGCCGACGACAGGTCTCAGATGGCGCCAAGCAGGTAATGTTATCCAACTCACTTAACGCGTAAGTGCAGCCACCAGGCGACCGACCTCCCAGATGTTTCCGACCTTCATCATGCCGCCATCTTATAACACGTGGCCCACAGAATGCCTGTCTCTTGGTTTAGGCGATAATATATGAATGTGGGTCGGGATAAGTTCATCATAAGAACACTAAGGGTATCGATTTATCTTATTCATATTTTTCCTTAATGGAAGAAGACCTTCCCATCCTGAAAGAGCTGAATCCATTGGGCCACTAATGTTATGTACTGAAATATTTTGACGAGGTTCAGATCTTCTTACGCTACAAGTCTCCAAACGTTACAGTTTTCATTCATTGTAAAAATCTAAATGAAAAATATCATCAAAAATATGTAGTTACATTAGCAGTAGCAGCGTAACATGCCATGAACACGTGTGTTTTCATTGCGCGCCCCTGTCACCGTCGGCTTGAATATCCAGCGCATATAACTGGCCGTGTATGCGTCTGCACGAGACAATCAGCTTTACATAGAGGTGTGTGGATGAGTTGGACAAGAAACAAATTGCTGGCCATACAAATATACGCATGGACCAAGGTTCCAGTGTCCAGTGTCGATTTTTCAACATTCTAAATGTCGAATGTTGATTTTTCACGACGTTGGTTAAGGTGAGTGTCGTTTATTTCAAAACTATCTGTCGGTGTCTGTATTTCAGATCTTCGGTATCGGCACTTGGCGATCAATGCCGACTGTCGATTTTTTTCGAATTTGCCGTTTCCAGACCCCTAAGCAGGAGCCTTAGTGAATACACTTTTAAATGTATGCTATGTCACGGCAACTTCGTTTTGAAATACACGGCGCACCTACGTCTGCCCGCCTCATAAACAAAAGGATTGATTGCCACGGCGAACGATAAGGACAACGACAAGTCTATTCTTCACTGGGGCGTCATACATCCTCTACATCAGCATCATTAAGGGATGATTGAGACAAGTCGGGATACAACATCTGAGCGCTAGAAAACTAACGCTGCAATCACATGCTACTCGCATTTGTAAAGCATCTTAATTACTCGTGCGTAAAGCGAATTATTAGTGGGCGAAACGTGGCTGGTTCAGTGTTGTCAGTATTAATAACGACCCCCACAATGGATACATTACCACACATGTCAACAATGATGGCACAAAAGCCAGCAACTGTGCATACATGAGCATGTGACGTCAGAAATATGCGTCCCGTCATGACAAAGGGACGCACGAGAGCGCCCTTCAGCACTGATCGACCGCAAGCGTCACAAACTCCTACGGAAGACACGATTTGCCAATATCGGATGAGTAGCTTGGCACCCGTCAAGTGCACCTTTTATAGTGGCGCAGCAAGCGTGTTCGTGTGGACACTCTGTGGGCGTTGTGGTAAAGTATAAGCCTGCAAGGATGATAAAAACGACTGTTACAGCTTCTGAATGGAGCTATCCTTATTGTATTGTAGGTTCCAACGCTATATGGCACCGCTGAAAAAATTGTAGACGATTCACTCAGTTCTATTATGGACCAGGCGCCAGATGGCGATGAATTATTCATTCATTCAACAATGGCGTTGGAAACGATTACGTCTCTCAGACGACTTACATTTTGGAATTTTTATTTGGGCGTTAGAAAAATAATCGTAAATTTGTCCACGGTCAACGTGTATTGAATGGAGATTTGTGCTCCAAGCAAAGTTTTCATTGCTTTTTGAAAATCCGTTTTCACTGGCTTCTGCATCGTTCATCCGAGGCTTAAGGCATTCAAGCCAATTGGATGAATGAAAACATCAGGTTTAAGGTTGTTTGCAAATGTGAAATGAAGACATCGATATTGATATCTGGGAGGATTTGGCAGCAGGGGCGAGTCCAGAAAGTTTAAAAAAATGGGTAGGGGTTCAAACCGACGAGGGAGGGGGTGGGGGGCGGTGAGGGGGGCTCTGACAAAGATGCCGACTGGGTGATCCACCATTCTTTTGACGACACGGAACTTCCTAATAACACACGGCATCAGGTGATGAAAAGAAACCTTACTCTCAAATATAACTTTTTAGACAAAAATTTCAATCGGTATTTTGCTGCATTAAATACGTAGCGCTCGTTAGTTTTTTTAAATCTCGAAAATCATAAGGTTGCAAGAAATTACAGCCAATTTGACCATTTTGAAATTTCCACCCGGCCGACAGCAGCGGTAAAAGTGGGGCTTGCGTTGCGCCACCTAGCAAATGGGAGATTGCCCTCCCCTTCAGGGACATACATTAACTTTGGATGTCGCCCGTCCTGTCGGGCACGCGGTGTTGAGATTGACCTGCCCGCCCGAAAATTTACCTGTCCTATCAAATTGTGAAACAACAACGTTAAAACAACTAATACACAATTTATTTACAAGGTCAACGATTTCGCAAGGTCATTTTCCGAAAAGTGAGCGCCTATGAGTGAGCGCTCAGTTTTCCGATGTTATATTGTCGCGAGGGTGCGGGGGGGGGGCGAAAGTTACCATGCAGTTATTGTTCACAATGATTAGTGCTTGCAGGTTGTTGGCTCAGTGTAACTGCTCAACATTGCTGAATAGCGAGAGATCGCAGTCTGAATCTTCACCTGTCCCGTCGGGCATGCAACCAGCATTCTGACCTGTCCGAACCTGTCATTCAACTGCCCCGGGGCAGTCGGACAGTCGGTCATGTCTCTCCCTGCCCTTTCAACCCCTGCACCCCTACAACGAAACTGGGTGTGTGATGTGAAGGCGTTATTATGGTCACAAAGCCGCCATTGATCCCACGTGGCCATAGGGGCAGCATTGCTCCCGGAAACTCTGGTGGTAGTACCATTACTTTCAGAACCGTGACCTAGCCTTGGATTTTCGCCCTTGGTTATTTCTCTTTGCCATTTGCTCTGATAATTTTGAATTCCTCAAGGGAGGGGATGAGGGCACTACATTAGTACCGTGGTGGGGGATGCCGATCAGGCCATAGAGGGCATGACACTGACAGTGGCGATGTATATTTGGAGGTTCATTATTTGAAAACTTCTGATCACCTTTGGACACCAACTGGAATATATGGTCAAGAGCTGCAATGTTGATAAAACTTCAGTCTCAGGTGGACACATCGAGAGAAATTGTAGGTTTGTATTCCGAATATTGAGAGGAAAAAGGCGAAAATGAGATCATTTGGGCGGCACATGTGCATATATGTAGTGCCCTACCAGGGGTTGCATCTGCCAGACCCATCAGCTGTATCTTAGTGCTGAGGCCCCATGGCATTTCATCCCTGGCTCACTTGTGATTACCGGACCATGACAATGATCAGTTTGCAATGTCAGTTAGCAGCATGGCTTGTGACAAAGAGACGGGGACATGATGCAGGGGGGCTCAGGCGGCATGACGTCCCCACGTCTAATGTACGTGGTAATTGATTGCCTGGCAACGACCAGCAATGACTGATATGACACATCGGCGCCTATCGGAGTCTAACTGGGTGGGTGGGTGCGGTGGGGGAAGTCACTTGGAGTGGAGGAATAGATGACTACACGGAGGAGGGGAACATCACCACAATTGCTTTTCGCAATCGCGGTATAATTCGACGAAAGCGTCGCGGAAAGAGAAATATGCGACCACAGTCCATTAATCTGGGTAACCCAAGTAACACAACCACAGTTCATGTCTCTGGGCAACCCAATTAACACAACCGCAGTCCATTTATCTGGAACACCAATTTAACACATCCACAGTTCACTTCTCTCAGTAACCCAATTGACACAACCACAGTCTATTTCTCTGGGTAACCCAATTAACAGAACCACAGTCCATTTATCTGGGTAACCCAAGTAACAGAACCACAGTCCATGGGTAAGCTAATTAACACAACCCAATTCATTTCTCTGGTTACCCAATTTATACAATCACAGCCCATTCCTCTGGGCACCCCAAGTAACAGTACTACAGTCCATATCTCTGGGTAACCCAAGTAACAGAACCATAGTCCATTCCTCTGGGTAACCATTGATATATATAGCATGCCATTACATAGAACCAAAAACCCATCACAAGCCCATTCGGTGGGGAGGGCAAATCCATTGCCTTTGGCACATCACGTGTTGACTAGAAGTAGAAGTTTAGTAACCCATTGAAACATGTCCTACGGCAATTTTCATTTCATGTTAAGTAGAAGAACCAAAGTCAATTATTAACTTCGTATGTTCTCGACAATTTCAGCATTTTGCAGTCAATAAGTCATTTTACATTGAAGCATGCAGAGTCTTGGCTTGGCGCAAGTGCCCCCAGGCAAGCCCGCTTCTCTAGGGGCACAACGGTAACAATGTTAAAATCCTTCGACGTTAGTAGGGAATCGACTGTAGCTTTTATTATAATGTGGGCGCGTACAATAATAGTGCTAACGTATTCTATATACCTTGTTCTATCTTCTGACATCAAGAAAGTGTGTCAACACTAGATTGTTGCAGTCATATTTTCGCGAACAAATGTTGGAGCATGCGACTTTTCCCTACCAACGGCCATGCGTATGCAGCGCCACCTGGCGAATCCCGCCACCATTTGAACCATTTGTAGCCTGGGTCCCAAACTGTGTAACAGTCAATGACACGTGAAAGAGGGCGCTGCTGTTGTCCTTAAGTTCAAAGTGAGCGACTGACAAGGCCTTCTAGCGGAGAGACATATGCTAACAGAGAGGAGGAACCAAGTCGCATTCACAGATACCGGCATCCGCCAAAAACAAATATGGTGGACGGCTGGTCGGGAACAGTTGTGTGCTCCAACATTTCTTCACGAAAATATAACCGAAACAACCTAGTGTCGACACACTTTATTGATGTCAGATTATAGAACAAGGTATATAGAACACGTAAACACTATGATTGTTCGAGCACACATTATAATAAAAGCTACTGTAACAGTCGATTCCCTACTAACGTCGAAGGATTTTAACATTGTTACCGTTGTGCCCCTAGAGAAGCGGGCTTGCATGGGGGCACTTGCGCCGAGGGCTTGGCTAAAGGACGCGCCTGGAACCCCACAGCAGGCCCCGACATAGAAAACCTCATCAGATCAAGCGGAGAAACGTCAGCGTCCAATGAAACAGGAACTTACAGGATCTTGTCCCAGATATTCCGGTCGAAGTTCTCGAGTATCATCCGACGAAGGCAGTCGTGTATTTGGCCGTGCTGCAAGCAGAAGACAAGATTATCACCTACGTTCGCTATAAAATAGTACCCGTGGGCCCATAAGTAAAAAACCGCCAGGGCGAAAAAGACGGCCCCGGACCCCCAAATTTTACCGATTTCGCCCTGATTCAGGGCACATTGAAGAGACGAGGCCCGTAAGTGTGAAACGGCCGGGGCCAAATATTTCGCCCTAGAATAGGTCATTAGCATTGAGTGGGGCAAAATATTTGTTTCATGGCCAAAACAAAGTGGAATTATGGCGTTTTTAAGGCCATTCATCTAAACTGACTATTTGGGGCGAAAAAGCCAAGCAGGGCGAAATCTCCCGCCTGTTAACAATCTACAGGCAATGACTCTTTGTGACAAGAATATATAACGTTTGCGCCGATCTTTCACAGCGTATGTTGCGTACTGATCACGTCCGTCCTGTGAGCGAGAATAACAGTCAAACAAAGGTAAAACAAAGTAAACAAAATCTGAGGGCAACAGTCCTTGAAGAAGGATAAATATAGAGGAAATCCGGATCTAGGTTTAAGTGGTTATTTTCATGTGGAACCAGCCACATTGACTATAGACAGTCACTTTTCAATCAGCCGCCATCTTCTCCCGAATGTTTTCCCGTGCTCTTTTGAATGGGGAACATAGGCATACCGAAAGAACGCGCGCCTCGAACCCGGGTGAAAGAAGTGTCGGGCGGTAATCCGACGCTTAATGTGCGTATTCGGTTCACCTTGGGGATACATCCTGGTTACTAAAGAAATGCGCCCTGTGCCTGTGCATTGAGGCAGTAGCCGCTAACAGACATATAACGGAGAGCAGTGTTCAGCGCCTGGTATGAACGGGTATACATAGCGGCTCCTTGTGAAACCCACCAGTTTTCAGCTGATGAAATTAACGTGAGGAATTACCGACACGCAAAAAAAGAACAATATGGCGACTTCCAAGTAGCCTGATCTGGAAGGTGTTCTTATGCGATGGATAAGAGGCTTCAGCTTCAAAGCGGAGGCACCACTGCTAGTTATTGTATCAATACGAAACGCTGGTAAAGGAAATGAAACGAGACTTCTCTTCGCACCTAATACTTGGACATGTCATTACAAACTGGTAGCATATAGCCTAACTTACATGCTCATTCATGTACCCATGTCGTGCGGCGGGTGATGCAAATAAAGCTTTCCAAAGCATCTCTAGCACGATTAACGCCCGTGCAAATTTAAGGTTCTTCCTATAGGTCATGACCCATAAGCGTGTCCTATCTAAGTAAAATAATTGGGTCGTCTGGACAGAGCTTAAGGCGACAAAACATGAATGTGTCGGCAGGGCGGCATATCCAGTTAAATAGCTTCCGGTTTGTTTGGTTAGAATATAGAGATTGTCTCGTGAAGTAATGTATTTAATCGTCAACTATAGTGTGTGTGTGTGGGGGGGGGGGGTAGGTGGGTGGGGGGGGGGGGTAACCATTGACTCGCGAATCCCCAAGAATTAGGGAGAGCAATATCGAATCTCCAAGATTAAGACATTTTAAAGTTGGGCGTGAAAAAGCCCTTAATGATAAAATCGCGAATATCGAGGAATTCACAGACTGTTATTACGGACCGCAGTAAATAGGCAAGGGTCTTTGCGTTGAGCCAGAAATTGTACGGATAACCATCCCCAAAACTTGGCAACAGTTAATCGCGAATTTCCAACATTTCTGGATGCCAATCGCGGAGATCGGAAAAGGTATTCCCTCTGCTCTATAGTCTTGACTACAGCGCAAAAATAATCCACGGTCTAAAGCGCACCATCCCTAGAGCCATTGTGTTGGCGCAGCCAGACTTTATTCTATGGGAGAAATCAAGATAGTATTGACGTTGCTTCTTCGATATAGACACGATGGGAGTTCAATGGGGAATTATTCTCAGTTGAAACTAAATACAGTGGCACACCGCTATTAGGACCATCTCCGGGACCGAGCAAACGTGGTCTCATTAGCGGGGTGATCTCATTAGCGAAACTTCCATAACACCACCACTGGTATTATGTTAAAAGTGGTCTTAATGGCGGGGTGGTCACATTAATGGGCTTGCATTAAAGCGTGATTCCACTGTAGCACCATCACATCGAAAATGTCATTTCACTCATATATGATGCGTAACTGTTTTTTATTGATGTTCTTCAGGGCGCAAGAAACATTTCGCGTTCGCCGTTACTCGACACACATGTTCTCTGAATGACTCGTGCGCCGAACTGCTTTTATTCAAGTAACGAACTTAATTGGATACAAAGATGACTGGTCGTACCTTTGTGAGCAATGGAAATCTGTGCAATTTATTCTCAGCCAATATTATTAAAATTTACAATTCTTTCTCGAACAAGAAAGTTATGTATTTTACGAGCAAACTTTTGAGCTGAAGGTGAAATAACCCCAGCTTCTGAATTGGAAGACATGCGATCTGACAGTGGATGATAACCTGCTATCTCACACGACGGTGGCAGGCGGATCTAGGCAGGACGCCAAAAAGCCAGGCAGTATGGTCGCTAGACTTGATTGAGTGTGTTACATGCCACATTACCTTCGGACATCAATATCCTGCCATATAATAGAGCCTGCCATTAGTTTCCCTGAACTTCAATTTCCGGTTCTTGGTCCCGTCTGCAGTGTAAGAACACTACCTTTCCTATTCCTTTCTGACTGAACCAGGATGTGATGTCAAAATCTCCGAGATCCCAAGATCTCAAGATCCAGATATCATCGTCATATCGTAGATGCACCCAATCTATTAACTTCATGCCCAGTGACGAAATTCAAGAAATCGCAGTTATCAGTGGTAATTAGACGAGAGTCGGCCCCGTGGCATAGATCAGTGGGGACGTTTATGGAATCATTTCAAATATAATGACGCAACAGCCGGAATTGTGTGCATTGTTTTTTTTTAAAGGCGAGTAACGATTTTGTATTCACTGATAGATTAAATGATGGCTGAAGGATGACCCCTTTATTACTTGTATTGCTACAATTCTATTTTGGAAACATTTTTTTTACATGTAAATATCGGTACCATCTAGCTTTTAAAATTGAGTTTCAAATGATAGATGACAATCGATATTTATGTTGGTGTCCACTAGAGTTGCGTGTTGACTATCTAAAAGTATCTCACGATTTGTATACATAAGGACATACACAAAAGAAGCACCGTTTAGCCTTTAATAGCCGACCGGATAAAGACATTCCAATATGTCTGTTATTGATCGTCTAATTAAAATCGTTAAGGAATCCCCTAGAACACGTGACACAAGACATAGATCACGTGACACACGACATCGATCATATGACACATGATATCGATCACGTGACTTTTGAGCCAGAAAATACTTGCACGCAGCTTATTGATTTAAAACGTCATCCACGTTCAATGGGCAAATAAAGCCCTGGGACCAGAGAACACTGTAGCTCTCACATAGGCATAATTAAGCTTCGTTTTAGGATGAAATACATCATAATAGGGTTGAACATTTCAAGCGCTCAATAAATCGAAGCACGTGAAGACACCAGGGAAGCCGTTTCAAAGCAGTTTCATCTAACCCGCCCCGTCCTCTTCCTCCCCATCTTTCCAATTATTCGCTTCCAAGCCCCACTATTATATCCAATGATACTGACGAACGTATGCGAGAGTAATTACGTCATCTGGCGACAATAACCATCGAGTACGTTATGCGATATACTTGCTCAGGTTTTTGCAATTCTTGCTCTCCAATCTCGCGTACGTTTAAGACCCATAGAATACCACTTTCGTATATAGGGTTTACATCCGTTGATAGACATTTCGTATCGCAGTATATTGAACTGAACTTACTGATATCGGTACTCACGGTCAACAGAATTGCAGCATTTACTCAGACATGTATTGGAAAAGGTGGGTAAAAACTATCGCCTTGGCAGCTGACAGTAATCTTGAAGCTAAGTGGACGACGACCTTAATTGCCCTTGCTTATTATCAAGGATAAATATCGAAGGATATTTCGTCTGATACACGTCGCCCTGGAAACCAATGAACGGAGGCGCACGAAATAAAGCTCACGCAAGCAGACGGCATTAACTCACCATTGTGACGTAATGTCCAGCGGCAGACGACCCCCAACTTTAATCATATATGTGTGCATATCATATGATTTCTTTCGTCTTCTTTCGTTAGCGCCTATTCCTTTAATGAATCGATTCCTTATCAGCGGTTCAATAGGTTCACCAATGGCTGTGTTGCATAGATGCGGCGTCGTGACGTATGTGGGTCGTTCTTCACATCACATCATCTCATCCAGCATTGGTAGTCAGCATAATTGCTGGTCCTGTGTTGACAATCATACATATTAAGCATACATTGCCGGCATAACATTGCCAAATCGATATGTTTTATAATAGTCTCCAATTTCTGCTTTTACGGTTGTCCTATTGGTCTTGAGTTATTATTTTTTTCTTAACCCTCCTTTAATCTGCAACCGGGTCGTGTCACACTCTCCGTGTATAGGAGTCGCTAGCGGCGCTTCTACGGCTAATATCCCTCGTAAAAAGTTCGCTATGGAGTTAGGCTATGTCGAGATACGATGACACTGGGACAAAAGACTCCGTGATTCCTCCGACCGTCCGCCTTGCTTGTCACATAGTCCGTAAGGATGCTGCGTGAGATGTCGCACGCGCCAAGCCGATGTCCCCGCTGGAAACCACTGAGCGAGACCTGGGAATAGGGAGGCGACCGGCACAAGGCCGGAGTCGTGGGCTAGAGGCTCTGGTCGGGGAGGGGTGGGGTGGGGCTGGGGTGGGGGGAGATGGTGGTGTAACGGGCACAGAGCCGCCGCTAGTGGCGCAGTATGGGTAATTAGCGAGACGCACGTTACACACACACCGAGGGGAAGGCGGACGTCTGAAAGAGGCCGCGGAGGTGGAAAGGCGGGCGAGGGTGCGAGGACCGTAAGGGGGGGGGGCGAGGGGGAGGGGGGCTAGGAGGGGTAGTGGCGTAGTCAGGTGGGTGCGCAGCAATGCATTGCCCGCATTCTCGCGTTGGCGGAGGCTTGTAGACTCATATCTTGGGGTAAAACAGAGAATATTTCAAGTATCGACTTTAACAGTGCATCTTGTGGTTCGTAACCCTTGATATATCGCCGGTGTTGTAGCCGGACAGGATTTGTTCGGGTTAAATTAAAATATAGTGACAAGTCAAACGGGATTTTGTACGATGTGGATTTTCCTTGACCCTTGTGTAAGTTAATTTATAAAATAAGACATCAAACAATGACTGCAATTACATCATATTTGAGATACATTAAGGCTTTTGTATCATTTATGTAACGAATGCGTCACTTGTTAGACGTGTTGTACGGAGGAGAACGGCTCGAGCATAGCACAAAACAGGAGTTTTTGGTCTAAGGCAACGTGTAGACAATCCCTCTCAGTCTTCAGCCGTTGACGACGAAATGGTCACTTCTTACCCTTTGCGGACACCACAACTGACCTTTCATCTATTTTTCAAATAATGTTGCAAAGACAGCACCGTTATAAAAATGTTAAAATTTATATTCTGGTCTCAAACAAGATATCGGGAAATCAATCAGTTGTGCTATATATCATGTCATCTAGCATGCCCCTAGCTCTGCGTTTCCATAGTAAATAGCAGCAAAAGATAAAACATGATCTTCTCTGACGTCAGCGTTCTTAACCACACTTTTTTGTCGTATAGTAGTGTCAATGCATGTATACCATTCCTTTTGTCTTTTTTCTTTTCTCTTTTATAAGATTTTTTCTTCGAACGTTAACCGGTACTCACATAATTCTCACCGCTGGTAGATACTTTGTTTTTGCCCTCTTGCCTTTTCATAGAGGGAGGGTGGGGGATACATTTTCCTTCGCGATTGACATCCAGGAATATTTGGAGATTCGCGATCAGCTGTTGGTAATTTTTGAGGATTGTTATCCGTACAATTCCTGGTTTAATACGAAGACCCGTTGCCTATTTACCGCGATCCGTTATTAGCAGTCTGTGCATTCCTCGCTATTCGCCATATCACCACTAAGGCGTTTTTCGCGCCCAGATTTGAAATGTCCTATTCTTGGAGATTCGATTATTTCTCTCCCTAATTCTTGGAGATTCGCGACTCAGAGCGCCCCCCCCCCATCTATATAACGACTATATGCGTAGCATGACCACGTGTTGTCGTTCCTTAACGTGCGAGGAGGAGTCGTACCCAGACACCAAATGGCTATTTTAGAGTTAGCTGGGTCTGGTTCAGGAACTTGACCCCACTTCCGGCACACGCACCATGTAAGGCGTAAGTGAACACGCTGTTTTGGGGGTTAGCCAATTAGCCAATTAGGCCGTTGCCAACGCAATGTAACAACGATGGCGTAAACAACACTGTGCTTGATTGAGTATTTTATAAAGCGTCGTTTGTGTTGCTTTCGCCAGATGTCGTCTTGGATCAAGAAATATCCGGGACCAATGACGGAGGGATTCGGGAACAAGCTACACTCCCACGACATGTTGATCTGTAACTCAGCCCAAAGGGCGGATTCTGGGGCAGGGGTGCAGAGGGTCCGGACCCCCTCCCACTTTTGAAGTAGTATGCCGTTTTTCAATGCCAAATTTGGGCCATCTGAGGCGCGGACCCCATTTTGTGAAGAAGACCGCAATATAATACGGTGTGGACCCCCCACCCCCGCCCCCGCCCCCGCCCCAGGTCGCAAGTTTGAAAGCGGATAACCCTCCCCGGTCGCAAGTTGTCAGTGAATAACCCTCCCCCCCTCCCCCCCGGGTCGTCAAGGATCAGATGGACCCGCCGTTCAAAATTTTGTTCCACCCCTCCCCCCTCCCCCCACCTACGGTCGCAAGATCCAATGAAACCCCCAACCCCGTTTCAAAGTCCTGGATCCGCACCTGTCAGCCTGTTCACCGATGACGCGCAGGAAGGGGGCTCATGCAACCAGACAAGCGGTTGCATGGATCTTAGATGCGTGTTCGTTTTTAACTCTTACCATCCACTAAACAATTGCCATGAGTTAATAAATTAATTATGGTGCCGCCAGTGGTTCGTCCAAAGAATATTTCGCTAAAGGTGGTTAGTCAATGGCGTCAGACCAAGTGGACAACCACAATTCACTCGCAATGATGCTTTAAACTGAGGTATGAAGGGAGTCTGTATCGGCTCGGATGCTTCGGGTGAGGTTTTGTTTATCTGTGGAATAGTTTTTACTCGAGATGCTACACGGATGTGGCGCCTACGGAAGCCCGTCGGTGTTAAGCGATGATATTAGGCGGGGGGGTGGGGAGTGGGGGGGGCGGCGGGAGCAAGGGGTATTTCCGTTCCTCCTGATTGGGCTTTTCATTTCTGCTCGTGAACTGGAAATAAGGAAAATAACTATTTGTGAACCGGAAATGAGATATTAGCCGATCACCGTGATCAAGGTTTTTCATATATATATATTCATCCACTCTCTGCCTTCGACTCACTCCGCTAGGGCTCCATGATATCTCTGTTGTCGCCTACGTTCTCAATGCATTTTCACACTCGCTCGCCAGGGCGGCGCTGCGCAAATCGATAGAAAAAATGTGTCGCGCATTTGTACAAATTAGTGCTGGGACCCAGCCTAAGCCTAATAACACATGAAATCAGGTGATGAAAAGAAAGAGTTCTGTCACAATTATAACTTTTTGAAAGGGTACAAGATGTTTTTTGCTATATTAAATACACAAAGTTCGTTATATTTATGCTTTATTCTTCAAAATTATAAGGTTGCAAGAAATTACAGCCAATTACAGGAAATCGCCAATTTATATCATATATGTGCCCCTTCCATTGTATGCTGTGAGTTTTTATTTCATCGTGACCTGGGAATAAAGAAATTCATTTTTCCTGATTTGGGAACATGACCATCCCTCCCCTCCCTCCCCCTCCCCCCTTAGTGGACGCCCCAACCACATAAACAAGAATTGTGCGTTTTCTCAGGAAAACATTCGTCAATTTATTTCGAGGAGATCCAGAAGGTATCGGGCGTTGAAGCCAGCTGGTGACCACGTGTCACAAAGTGCACAAATATAAGCGGAGCCATTTGGGATTAAATAATTGTCGTTCCTATCCTTTGTTTAAAACGGCCTGGCGTTAGTTCTCATGTATGCTTGGGGGTGTCCGTGTAGAAACAGTATGCACACTGCCATAGATTACATCGCAGGGATTTGCCACGCAAGCATATATCTAAAGCACATGTAAGCTTCAAAATACATAGAAATATTCTTTCCTCCTAATTGGATGATTGTATACAATGTCATGCAGATAGAGTAAAAACATTTTACTTGCAATGGAACGATAATGATGTTTGGCCTACGTGAGTAGCCATCTAGTATAGTGCGTTACAGATCTCGCGGGTTCTATTTCCGGTTTAGACCAACAAAAAACACGTGGTCTTAGAACGAGTTCGCAACTCACTGGTTCCTTGCTACAGTTGCGTGGCGCGCATTCATTGTAGTCCACGTTTGAGTATTGGGACCTGGTCGGCTGCGCCGTTTGTGGGTAAAGAATTGAGTGGCTGTGAAACTATTTTTTGTTTGCTTTGGTCCAGACATTCCTAACTATTAAATCATAATAAGGTTAAAGGTAAGACATTTATTTTTCCATAATGCATGTGGTTTGTTCGATGAAACTGTTGGAAGCGTTGTGTTTTAAAACAAATCCTCTATGTTTTCATTTCTGCGATAAACGGTCAGTCCATAAAAGGAGAGTTGTTACGTAACCATAGCTGCCGCGCGCAAGACATGAGAGTCATGATAATTATTACGTCATACTGCATGGAAAACCCCGCGCCGCACATTAGATCACCTGACACTGACAACCACTCATGAAATATTCGGCATTCTGGTTTATCAACTGTCTAACGGCTCATATATTATATAAATATACTCTGATGGTTGTAGTTCTGATACACATAGTGACTTCATTTGTTAGTTGTGCATCCAAGGACAACTTCAGCCGAGGTTGGGTGGGAAGCGAGGGCCGGCAAACAAGTGGAAGGGAGGCAGCACGTGCCGGCCGTTGATGCTAGCCATTGACATAGAACATAAGTATCCCTGTATCGTCAGTTCTCGATCAGATCCCGTTGTGACTGTACAGCCCTATTGCACTGCAAAAACGCTCTATTTTCCTAATTAGTCACAAAAGTTCTCTGTGATAAATAATAGATTGTGGTGGCATGGAAGCCCGGCATCTGAACGTTAAACGCAGAGAATGTGTGGTCAATTCGTCCCACGGGATCTGTTCCAACTATTTTTAAGGGAAGGACCAGACCATCGATAAGTGATTTTTCTAAGAACTTGTGTTGCCGCCAATCCTCCCAAAATGGCCTATGTACCTCAATATATATATATATATATATATATATATATATATATATATATATATATAGCAAGCAGTTGTAGCGTCATGGCCCAATTTGTGCATCATACGAGGAAGATAAATAAGTGGCGGGCCGCCAGATAATCTCTAAATAAAGGCAAAAGGCCTCTAGATGGCAATTGGCTCGGCCATTGGTTCACTTGGTTTATCGGCCATGCGCGCAGCTGTCACATGGTCAACGGGTGTCATTTAATAATAAGCCAAGAAATGAGCCGACCCTCTGCTCCTGGACGGCAGCTAACCGAACTGTACAATAAACTGCTACTACTATGGTCTTCAAATACGGATATGACCTCCAATTCTCTATTGGGATTTGCTGCGTTCGTCATTGTCGGTAGTCCGCCGCCTGATCATTTTGGAACTGTGGTTGGATTCCCCTCGAGTGGAGACGATCATAATTACCCCATCAGACGAGTGCATGGCTGGATAATTTGCTCGAAACTTGAACTCGGCAGCTGCGTTTGTTTACCGCCCCGTGATGACTAAATCTATTACAGTTGGCTGGGTGAATCTGCGTAGTACAAATAGTCAGCTTTGATTAGACGGTTGGATTGTCTGCTTCGGCGTAACAAACGACGTCAGAGACAGACCAAATATATATTACCATGTACCTATTCCATAATCCCATATTTTACCCTCCCAGCTGCGTACCCTCCCTATCATCCATACTTGAATTTTATATACGATGTTTACAACAAACAGAAATATCACCTTTTAATGCACCAGAACTTAATTTTAATTAAGCTGTATACAAAGTATTTTGTGAATAAATGCGATGTAATTTGCTCGTGAATAACGACAAGATAAATTTTTGATCGTAATTGCTTGCAGGGGCAAGGACATCGCAAGGCACACAACCCATTTAAATATCTTCTTGTTCTTGAAAATAAGAAATTTGAATTAAAAGTAGAGGTCAGAGGGTTTCGCTTACATAACTTCGCTGTTGTAATCATTGACATCACATCAATAACAAAGAGGTAAATTCGAACGATAACAGCAAATTAGATGCCATTCCGTTGTATCTGCCACAAATATATTACTGACAGCAAAACTGGCTCATGGTTCATATATACCATTAATACTAATACTGCTATACAACAAGGATACACATACTCTGCATGTTTACAGAGGAAACACCATGGTGCTCACGTCATTACCGCGCGTATGCCGTCCACATGGACAAAGGAAAACAACGACTGTTCCGATTGGTCGAATATATAGCAGAGAAACCCGGCTGTGATTGGATGAACTCGCACCGTTCTCGAACCGACCACGCCAGTCGGTAATTGTCCTATACGAACAGCCTACCTTGTGCCCTAGTGATATTAGGAAAGCAAACATTAATCAAATAATAATCAATAATCAAAGCTCCGACGACGATACTCAGAAAATATACGAATATCCACGGTATTCACGTCTTTCGGGAATCTATGTAACGTACAGATGGAAATATGATGAATGAGTATCGCTATATCGTTATTAGTGGTTTATAGATTGTATTATTGGCGACCTTTTGGGATTCTTAGTTTGTTTCGGCTTTTGCAGGGGCGGATACAGAAAAGCTGGAGAGGGGGGAGCGGTTTCAGGGTCGGATCCAGATATGCTGGATACGGTCGGGCCGGTTTCAATTTTCATATGGTAAACGTCTATAACTTTCGGCCCCCAAAGCAGGGGCCGGGACAGGGTCGCCCGCCACCCCCCCCCCCCCCCACCCAGGCCGGGTCGCCCCCTTCCCCTCTCGGGATCCGCCCATGCTTTGCCCGAATGTTTATCCCTTCAATGTCCATCGGTGACCTCGCGTGCCTGGTGAATTTAGAGAGTAATCATTTATCCTTTGTCATCATCGAGAACGTAACGCGACAGCACAGTTGACGGGCTGTGTTGGGCAACAATGTACCGTTACATTCTCCGACAAGCCCCGCCAACTATCAAGTCCTTTTTCGTTAATCGTCAGTTACTGTAGTAAATTGACCAGCATAGCTGATGATATTTACAGGCGAAAAATACTCATGTCTGAAGCTGATAAGACAGGCGCTACTTTGTTTGTCGGACTGGTTTGTCGGACACTTTATTAGATAAAAGTAGCAGTGACGTCAATGAATGATTGACTGCCTGGGTCGGTCATTGTGTAAGTTATGTCCGAGTAACACGACCGGCTGACAATGGAGTGCCCGGGTGAAGCCCGAGGACCCATTGTTATTCGGTAATGTCGTTTTCCGAGGTCATTAACTTATGTAAAATCCACGTCCTTATAACTCAGCATGTTACAACTGGTCATGTTACAGAAAATAATGTCGTGAGAGAACAATAGAGTGACGTCTTCAGTGGATTTTACTCCTACTACCTCACCTCTGCCAACCACATAGATTGGTTATATATTCAGGACGCTTTTATAACCATGTTTGGTAACCCTCAACTCTTTAAATAGAGGACATGGGATTTTTATCCTGCGGCCACACAGAGGGCTCGAACAACCGACCCATATGCCGTTAGGCTTTCAGGTGACCAGATCAATGGATGCCAGCGCTCTAACCCACTGAGCTACCGGGCCTTCCCTCCATAGGCAACCAGATATAGTGACTGTCTCCAGCTCGGTATGTCGTGAATTGGACTCCCAGACGGTCACTGAACCGGTTCCCGCCATCACAGTCATAACATAGTGCAAGTTACAGTCGGAGTCTAGGTCAACGCTTGCAAATACCGTTTCATCCATCAGTAAGAGCTTCCTATGCTTATTGGTATGATAATTTTACCCATGCAGCTTCATATATTAGGCCGTTGATGGTGCTAATTTATATTTGCCTGGGGTCAAATGGCAAGACCGAATGATTGACAGGGCGTAGTTAACTCGTTATATGCGATATGTGGCTTGCAGGTCAGGTCCATAATTACAGTGTCCGAGACCGACGATATCTTATTGTCTGGGAGATCACGCGAGAGCGGCGACCTAACGCGTGACGCGTGGAATATCTTGGAGGAACAGAAACAAAATGCGAAATGACTGAGCACGATACGATCATAGCTTTCCGGGCTCAGCACATGTTACAACTGCTGCAACAGTTATCAAGTAGAACAGGCCGTCCCTCATTTTCTGATTCTTCTATCAAGTTGTTAGTTGAAGGTGTATACATACCCAATTATATACATCATGTTTACATATCTATGTAAAAGTTACGGCATATTTCTGGCGGAATTGATATAATCCTTGAGACAGATCGACGGTTCTGTCTGAAGCTGCGACCAATGGACGTAGATTTGGAAAATCACGTGGTGATTCGAACTTGTGTTATATATGTTTAATCATTTAATGTTTGGTATGTAATTCTTAAAGTGATATAGTCTGTATTACCAACCTCTTCTCCATGTCAAATAAGTATATTCTGTCTTGAATTTAAATCCCCCGAAAGCCGGTGGGCTATCCGGAGAGAAGTTGGTGGCCGGCTTAATGTCCATGCGCGCCTGTTCGCTGTTCGGCATGAATTTGAGCTTTCTGATTTAACATCCCGCACCATGGGAGCTTAACACTGACCTATGCATTCTATTGTTTGTCTTAAAATTTGCAAGTTCTGATAACATCTGCTAGCTCGCCTCAGCTCAGGTCGCTCGACGCGGCTGATTGCACCGTGACACTTAGCGAAGTCAATATTAACAACAACTGTTCATTATCAAGATAATGCACAGTTTGTACGTTTATTATTAAAATAATGCACTGTTTTGCTGTTAAATAACGCATACTTACGTTAATAAAATACGGCTAGGTATGTTTTCCGATGCATTCTTCTAATACTTAAGAATTAAGATGAATACTTAATACAAAGATGTGACGTTACACATTTTTTTAATCTGTGTGATGTGGATCGGGACTTGCTAGGTCGTCCGCGCACGATATGAAAAAAACCACGCAGTTTTATGTTGAAATTGTTGCTTTACAGACTCAAACAGATATGAAACATATATGCATCATAATTTTCACATTATTCTAGTTTTAATTGTTTCCAAACTATAAAAAATCTAAGTTGGCACAGAAGACTGCTTTAAAGTGTATGAACCACTAAAATGTTGTTATTGACGACTGTCGATGAGGCTCCAAGACAATTTCTTTATATAGAAACATTGCCGATCGGATGGCTCGTTTTCGGTCGTTCTTCCATCTTAGAGAGACCTATAGAGTGTCCATATAGCGCATGCAGTTGATAGGTAATCAAAAAAAACTTCAGGCGACGTTATTTTTTATCGCAAGTGCGCAAGTTATATTTAATACAGGAACAGCTATTGACATTTTAGTTTGTATATACATGTACATAGTGAGGAGAAAATGAAAGTGATAAGGATAGGCAGAGAACAATAGTAAAGGCATTGTATAAAGGGGTTATCTATCTACCTTTCTATCTATCTATCTATCTATCTATCTATCTACATATATATATATATATATATATATATATATATATATATATATATATGTACACTATCTACACCGTGTAGATATGTACACTATCTACACCGTTCCTTGTCTCCCCACGACCCATGCATCAACCCCGCCCACGGTCTCTCCCTCTCCCCTTCTCCCTCTCTCTCCCTGTCCCTCATACCTCTTTTCGCCTACACCCCTCTCTCCCTATCTCTGTCCGTATAAATCCACTCACTGCTATATCTCTTTGCCTCTCCACATCGCACCCCTATACCCCTCGTCTCTTCAAATCAGCTTCAGACGCTAACGAAACCTCTCAATATTGACACTATACAACACAAGTCACTGGTGGAGTTCGTCGCACAGTGCACATGCAGTTACATGTATAAGGTTCTGGCAGTTCTCTCATCAGATCCCGGATGTTGAAGTTTGTGGGGACATTCACCTACACGTCCCACACCTGGGGAGTTGCGATAAACAAGTAGTGTGTTTGCAAAATTTACCGGAAGGCCTTTAGATTTTTGTAAAAAAAAAATCGATTTCCCACAGGCAGGTTTCCGAGATTTTAGATGCCGTTTGGTATTTAGGGACATGGATGTCAACAATTAAATTTGACAACCACTGAAGTTATATTTTTCAAAAATTAATAGTTTGAAACAAGGATCCATTGACCATGTACGCCGACCTACAATTATTTAAAGCAAGAATCTTAACCGTTCTCAAGTAGAAGCATTACTCTTTGTTTCTCCAAGGCCAGCCTTTTGTAACACGATGCGATATGTGGCGCCGCCTAACGCGAGATTGAAAACCCGGATGTGGCTCTGGCGTCAGACTTCCGAGACGCCATGCGAGCGTTTGAGTGCTCAAGGTCAAAGTCTGACCTAAGAAATGAGAGGGCTGTCTAGTGCGATCTAAGTCGCATCTATACCTCAGGGGCTGAGGTTCGGGGACGATTGCAAACTGGACCGAAGGGTGAGGGAGGAAGGCCAGCGGCCGGGGTGGGGGACGACGCGGGCGGGAATCTACATATTGGGCAAGTATCATCCCGCCTATTTCATTGTATCAATATTTGTCTTGGCCCAATTTAGGCTTCATGGGCACAAAATCCGCTTAAAGCACCAACATTTCATTGTATTTTACATAACAACATCGCTGCGGAGGATTCCCGGTACCCGCCATGATGTCGGGACCACCACTATCGCCAGCAATATCATCAAATTCCAACATCATTATCACAGCATTGTCGGTATTATATTTAATATCATTACCAATATCATCATCACCAATATCATCATCACCACGATCACTAAGCCATCGCCGCCTAGGCCTCTGCAACCACATTCAAAGAGAAGAAGCTGTAAACATGGTTCTAGCCGCGTGTGTCCCTCAGCCCCCGTCTCCGGTCAAAACAGACGAGAGATAGGTGCAGTCTTGACGGCCTCGTTCAAGCCGCGTGTGTCCCTGTGACCGCGTCTCCCTTCATAACAGACGAAAGATGGGCAGTCATGACGGCTTCGTTCAAGCCTTGTGTGTCCCCCAGCCCGCGTCTCCCGCCAGAACAGACGAGAGAGAGAGGGGCAGTCATGGCGCCGTCTTTCTAGCCGCGTGTGTCCCTATGTCCGCGCCTCACGTCAGAACAGACGAGAGAGACAGAGAGACAGTCGTGACGGCCTCGTT
This sequence comes from Arenicola marina, assembly GCA_964019135.1. Lineage (NCBI taxonomy): Eukaryota > Metazoa > Annelida > Polychaeta > Arenicolidae > Arenicola > Arenicola marina. The sequence continues at coordinate 35,421,532 of OZ025253.1, read as the reverse complement.
CAAGCCTAGCGTGTCTCTCTGTCCCCGTCTCCCATCAGAACAGACGAGAGGAAGGCAGTCATGACGACCTCATTCAAGCCGCGTGTGTCCCCATGTCCGCGTCTCCCGTCAGAACAAACGAGAGGCAGTCATGACGGCATCTTGCAAGCCGCTTGTGTCCCTCTGACCGCGTCTCCCGTAAGAAGAGACTAGAGAGAGAAAGAGGCAGTCATGACGGCCTCGTTCAAGCCGAGTGTGTCCCTCTGTCCCCGTCTCATATCAGAACAGACCAGAGAGGCTGTCGTGATGGCCTCGTTCAAGCCGCGTGTGTCCCTCTGTCCCCGTCTCATATCAGAACAGACGAGAGAGGCAGTCGTGATGGCCTCGTTCAAGCCGCGTGTGTCCCTCTGTCCCCGTCTCCCATCAGAACAGACCAGAGAGGCTGTCATGACGGCCTCGTTCAAGCCGTGTGTATCCCTCTGCCCCTCCCCCCCCCCCCTCAGTTGATGATAACTAAGGTCCATATGGTTCTTTTATTACAAATGTTGCATAGAATGGTTGCTCTACTTACAAGCAGACGCATTGAAACACGACGAATAAAGCTGAAGGCCGCGTAGCTCATTCCGCAGTCCGTAGAGGGTTTGCTTTCTGATAGGCGGGTCGTGGCTTCATTTCCCGAAAGGTAAAATTAATTTTCCTTCGCTCTACTTCGTGCAACAATGACATTCTCTGGTAAAATGTGTCCCTTCCCATGGTCGTCAATCTTTTATGTTTCGTTGTGTGCATTTAGGGGTAAGCGACCGATTAAATCATGCCACGGCAAAAGCGCAGTAAATCAATAGGCCCAAGTGCATGGGTGCGGCGGTTGGCTCCCTTCCTAAAATGAAAAAAACGCGGGATCGAACAATGCTAGTCTTGTCTATCATATGGGTGGTAGGCCTAATGGTAAATACACAAATAGCTAAAAATAGCTAACGTGGAAAGTGAGTTAAAAATGTAGGGGTGGGGGCTTCAATGTGAATTGACCCTTGTGGCAGCCACCTGAAAATACACCCTGCCCCCCCGCCCATCATTTTTTTCAAATGTACTCGCCATAAAAGACCCTCATTCACATGTACTTGCTCCAGAACACACATCCCTTTCTTCCGCCTGAAATCATTTATTATTTACGCAAAACGCGCGTGAGCTATTTTGCAGCGAACCTGCGTGTCCCCCATTATAGTTCACGCGTTGAACGAGTCACGCAGTTTGTGTTTGCAGCACAGCCTCGTTTTGGCGTCAATATGGCGATTCCATCAATAAGGCGAATTGATCGACGATCCATGGTGGATGCAGGTGTATCAGTAGAAATAATCGGCAGTTGCCGGAACTCCATCCAGCAAGTGAAACAAAAAGCTAAAAGTAGTTGTTGTAGTGATGGTACCCTCTACTCGAAATGCGCCAGGTGGAGGCTAGATTGTTCCCTCGTTAGTACCTCATCCAATGAAATTAGCCTCATGCTTGTACTCACAAATATTTTCCAAATTTGTATGAGACGTATTAATTATATAATTAAAACATATCCCACTTCGTTTCTTGATATATATGTGCCACGTGTTCTCTACAATATAGTAGCAACCGTTCAGATTCAGATTCAATATCATTTATATCGCCAAAGAAAACTGGTACATATATCAGGATACGATAATATTGTGGGGAAAAAAACTGCTTTGACGCAGGATGGTATACTGTAAGTGACAATGTTAGAGTTGATATTTCGCGTTTGAATGTTACCTTGTTTATGCTGGCTTTGCTCCGCGCGCTGTCCATCTGTCTTTATATGTTATATGTTTGTCATGTTAGCAGTGAGGGAAGATCAATCAGTTCAATTTGCAAAACATAGTTATCAATTGGATATGCTCCTATACATTATCCAACCGCCACGCAATAGGTATAGCCATATATTTTGATAATGCAGTAAAGTATACGTCATTTAAATTTATCTGACATAGCCGGTGGCTTGTTACCAGGAGAAAATCCCCGCTGGCCTCCAATTCTGACTGACGGTACTGGCCACCACATCACACATATAGTGCCGCCCTTTCGGCAGTTAACTGATGAATTGTTTTCACGTAACACTATTGTATGGCGTGCTTTTGTTGCATGGCTGTGCATTATCCGTGTTTAGTGCGCAGAGGCTTAATGTGACGTGCCCGACACACGATGGGCGACACGACGTCTTCTCAAACCACTACGCCGGATGTTCCTATCTATCGATATCTTGTGGTGAAATGCAAGATGTCACTACGAAAAAGCCATCTTGCGCTCATAAGTTTAAGGCTGGTGTAACAGACTAATTCCTTTGGGCTGTACAGTTCTCGCTCGTTCTATTTCTGGTTTAGGTATTTTGGGGACCAACAAAAAACACGTGTCCTTAGAACGAGTGCTCGCTATCACTTCCGCGCGATATAAATAAACCGCGCAGATTTATGTCGAAATTGATGTTTTACACTCTCAGACTCTCAGAGATATAACACATATATGCATCATAATTTTGAGGTACTTTCAGTCTTGATTCTAAAATGCAAAAAATGTAAGATGGCGCATGTAAGTATATTGCTTTATGGATCTGGCCAGATGAATCGATTGCTGGTCGAATACCCGCACGAGTCAGTACAATCAATGATGGTACTCCACAATACATTGTTGACAAACACAGTGAACTATTTAAAGGCATCTGCAAGATATGACATTAAAAGAGAAAAGGAAAACTACGCGACGTTTAGCATTAAGGTATGCTACCCATAATAACAAGGTAAAATAACTCTGTATTTGTGATTATTTTATGAAAGTATATCCAATTACACACCTTCCGGTGAATTTTTAGGATACTTTACCGTCCCTTTAAGAAATATTCTCCATTTTCCAAGTATACCCCCATTTCACAAGATGACCAAAACTTGACAGCAACAACGAATATGTAATTTTGCTACAATTCAGCTCAATATTAAGTCAGTATCATCAGTAATAGCTTTTTGCAAAGCTTAAGCCAAGTGCAATAAAGGAATGATATTCAAAAGTGTAAATAGTAGCCACAAAAAAATACAGAACGGTTATAATAAAGTGCAATTATGCAAAATCAGGACAGATTTTGCCAAAGTTCGAAATCACCACCTTCACAAAATCTACTATAATTTGACAAAAAATAAAAATCTTGCCACCGAATCACTTTTAAAAACTTCTAAAAACATCGTTCTTGTAATAAAAGTAAAGAAAAACATAAGTAGCCGTGCAAATTACCCGAGAAACACGTCCTGCAACTTATAAATGTTATTTCACAAATATTTTTTGGCGCAGCTTATGTCACACAAATTATCAGTAATTTGCGCCTTGTATTCTCATTTTAACAAATCCGGTTATATATAATGGTCTCCGATATAATTATGATCTACACGAATGTTTTCTGAACTACTTACAAGTTTTCTCTATGCCCTTTTCGTGAATTTTCCGAATTTATCACGAAGAGCCATTCTCAGGGAAATACCCTGTGAACGACGTCACGAATTGGGGATTCCCCTGTGAATGACGTGAGGAGTTAGGGATTCCCCTTTCACTGACACCCGCCGATGTTAGTCGATGTTTAGCGAGATTTTTCTAAATCGCCGAAGCTTATTATACGATGTTCTATTCATTTTACCTATGTCACCACTTTTTTGCTGTGTTTTATTCGTGCCTTGTTTCATTAAGGCTGCGTAAAATCTCAGAGCTACAGCCCGCCGATGTTTGCCGATGTTTACCGAGGTCTGCTCAAAACCGCCGAGGCTTATTATGGGTAGCTTATCTTAAACCAGCTGTTGTATCAGTAGAACAGGGATCAAGGCCGAGATACCCTAAAGGACACATAATGGTTTCCCGCGATGGAAGTATATTGGAAGAACCTATGCAAACTGATACCAGAGTATTATAGACTTTGGGGCATTATATCCGGATGCACACTAAAACTTTATCACAGTTGTCAAGCGGATGTTGATTGCTTATTAATTATGCGGAGTGAGAAGTCGGGATGTGACGGGTGGACGTTTCCTCGGTTTTAAAACATCACCAGGACAATTCATACAAATACACAATTGTCCATAGATGCACTTCAGAGCGTTGTCTAAACAGTTCAATAAATAACCAAACGCATACAGATTAATGCTAGCAGCATAGCCTCAATATTTCAGATTTATTCATTCGATACATTAAGGAACTGGAAACGTCGCATTGCGTGCCATTATGCTGCATATGTCGCAACTGTTATGAAGAGCTAGACACATGAACCACAGAGACCGGTAGTGACGACCGGACTTCCGATGTAGTCTACGGTATCAGCCACCGGGTCATAGTCGAAGCTCCAGTCGCACGTGTTAGAAGTCACCTCGTACGCGAGACCAGTGCGCTGCACTTTGATGTTGGTCCCGTCTGGGTCCGTGAAATCGTGCACAGGGATGGTCAGTGGGGTCTCAACATTACCCTAACGGTATAAATAGACAATGTATTAATAACGCGTTGTGTATTGCTGTATTGTTCAATGTTTCACATGTAACTGTACGTGTATCTCTACAATTAATCAACCGAATAATTGACAAAGATGTAGTCCACCCAAGAAGTCCTGCATAGCGATTTCATATGTGAGTTATACGCTAAGCGATAGAAGTTAACCCAAAACGTACCACTTTAAACTTTTCCTCGTCCGTCTTGAGAGTAAGTCTAGTGGCGTACTTGTCCGGGTTGGTGTGTAGACCAAAGCGGAATACTACACGTATAACCTCCACATGGCCACTTTCTAACGACACAATTGCTTGGAGACGGAAGCGACAGGCATCGCCGACGTCACTCCTCTCCACGAGAATCGCTTTCTGGTTACCAGAACCGGGAACAGGGTCGACAGTTGCACCGTTAAACGCCGTCACGGTTTCCAAAAGGTGGCATTGGCAGTCTGTAAAGAGACAATGAGGACATCAGCAATCAACGCACGCGCACCGTTATATATTTCCGATATTATGCGCGTTATCATGAACGGTTTCATTCTGGCTTTGATCACGTGTGTGTGACGTCGCTTGCAAGTTGAGGACAAAAGTATATACCAAAGTGATTTTACATAGAACAATAAAAAAGTAGTGCGTAATGTTGAAGCAAATTTCTCTCAGCCCTTCAGGCAACGGCACGGAGCCACTCATCCTTTATCAAATATGGTTTTTGCCAAATACGGCGCCAATTCAAAATGTACTCACCCGATCCCGGTGTGTCATATGTTACCCGAGTATGGGATGTCATGCTAACACGAGAACAGTGTTGCATACTTACTTGGACACTGTGTGATGTACTTACCCGTACAAGGTATGTCCGTCGGTGTGCTGTCAACTCGGAAGGCGAATAAACCGGGAACACCCACATTGGATGATATGTCCAAGTCCATGACGGATGCTGTGCCGCTGTAAGGTAGCTCTAGATGACTCGTTCCGTCACCACGATTGAATAAGGCCTGAAATTAAAAGGCCGTATCGTGCCAAATTAAAGAAGACGTGCACACCAGGTGCCAGTGACATGATTTACGATATGTGTTATTTCGATTAATCGATCAACTGATTGATCAATGCGAACACGTCACTTTGGGATTTGTCTGTCATTTCCCCTACTTATATGGTATTTTGAAAGTACTGAACTATATAATAATACCGCTGGTTATCAGGGCGATTGACACTTGTATTGGCCTGGCATCAATTATTGCTATCATCGCCTCTACTATCATTTCGAGTCGAATTAAAATTAAAGTTCTACTCACGTATTTGCTGAGCGTATATTATTATATACATATCTTTAGCTTTTTTTGTATTTGTCGAAAACTAACGTATATGTAGGAATACCGTAAGAATGGTACTTAACTACTGATCATTGTCACCGTCGGTCACGCAGCATTACATACCACGGCATATCCATTGTTATCATCAGCCCATTCAATGTGGTCGTAGCAAAGTAAAGCAAACGTCCTGGTCCCGTCCGTGGCAAGGGCTACTTGGTATGTATTTTCAGGCTGAAAGTAGTAATTTAATGATATATTGAAGTGAGAAGTTAAATAATTGCGATATAAAGTCGTATCGAGTGACAAATGCATGTTATGTCACCCCGGAATTCATGTAGAACTACTTTCTTATTACAATCTGTCTATGTCACGATGTCGAGGACAATATTATGTAATCTTCAATATTTTATATATACTCACCGCGTACGTGTAGGTCGAATAACAGTAGTATGTTGTGTATGTGGACGTCCACCAGCTGGTGGACGTGTATGTGTACGTCCAGTAGGTTGTATATGTGTAGTAAGTGGTGTGGCAGTAGCTGGTGTAGGTCGGATAAGAGGTGCAGTGGTAAGATCCGCTGTAAGAATAACAATAAGAGACCCAGTAAGTGTATGTGTAGCAGTAATAGGTTGAAGTAGTATATGTGTGTGGGACGTAATATGTGTAATACCACGTAGAGTGGTAAGGGTATGTGTGTGTGTAAGTATAGCAGTGGTAGTAAGAGTAATAGCCGTAGTGGTAGTCGTCGGGCCAGACGTATAGCCACGTGGCCACAAAGACGTCGGTCGGTGTGAAGCTCGGCTCACACGGGAAGTAAGTGGCCACGTCATTTGAAGCCTGGGTCAGTAGGGAGGCGGCCGAGGAGGTGTAGTAACTGACGTCATTGCCTAAAGCGCCATGGTCAACCCAGAAGAGAGCAAGCAGCTTGCCCGCACTGCCAGGACCTGTAGGGAATGGCAGCGAACTCGGGGCTGCTGTGTCAGAGTTGTCACCATCGAAGGTCAGTATCCCATGCTGGGAAACCTGGAATATCAATTAACACGATCGACAATTTAGGCACACCGACTTATGTCAGACAAATAAATAGTACCGTTGAAAATGAGGTAATGTGCCCTTTCCAAATATTGTGTGTTTTCCTTACCCAGATATTGCTCACAGTCTGTCCCCAGTATGGAAAGGCGGGCACAGGGATCGCTCCCGACGACGTATCAACTCCGAAGGGTAGGGATGTGGAGGGGGTGTATGGATACCATGCGGCTCTCCCGACAGCCAGCGTCGAAGCTGCCAAATCCCAGTGTTAACATTGTGGTTGAAAAACTAAATTGGCAATAGTGTATTGCATATATCTTAGGCTACATGATGAACATTTTTATGACATGCATGTAATACATATCATTAGTCTTACGCGCTGTGAACATGCAATCGAATTGCGTTGATATTTCTAACGGAAAATACCGGCTATCTGCAATGTGATATAAAGTAACACTCTGTTCCTGCTTCGCCATAGTGTAAGCATCCGGAAGCACCACCCGCGTTAACACTCCTAATTAGGTAATTAAACCGCTTCGATATTATATCTTCCGGTGGTAGTAGTCGTCTAAACCTACTGCTCTCTTCATCGCCGATGACGTCATCATCAGCGCACTGGGGCACTAAGGTTACCCATGGCAAGTTGGGGGTTCGTGTAAAACTTCTTAGACATTCACTGATGTATGATTAAACACAGTGTGTTTAATATTTAGTTAATTTCCTATAGTTTAATTGAAAATGTAAATGACATGCGCCAGGTATTTCCCTTCAAAGTGTGTTGACAGTGAACGAATTTGGCTCTGTATAACTTAATGTAACACACAAAAACCCGTCTGAAAACGAAGTTACTATAACAGATAACACAACAGATACCAATCTTGGCAAATATGTATCATTGACGGTACATGGTACCATACTATGTCACATATAGGCCATTGACTTATGTCTTTACTGTATATAGTGCACTTTACCTAAGCATAGTATGATCAACTTCCTCATGGTGACGTTTCTGAAATAGCAAATAATGAACACTGATTTTCACTGACACACAGCAGGATCAACTAAAACGGGTTCTGCTTTCCATTTCGAGAAAATTAATATATATCAGAGACAATAATAAGGTACACAAATGACTCTATCTATCATGAAAAACCTAGACTGCCATGCGGAATAGCATAGGACGAGATAAGGTATGATAAGTTTGCTAAATTATTTGTTAATCTACCACAAACAATTTTAGTCTCGAGCTAAACAGAAGTGAGGCACCAAAACTTTTACTGAAGCTGTTGTTTTAATGCGGGCCACATATATAGCTGGCCCATCCTTCAATACCTAACAGGTTTCCTGTAAGTTATAAAATACATGTGAGGCAGGTAGCTGGGCCTGATCTGGTTGATACTGGTGTAAACTCACCAAGTTTTCTGCGTGATGTCCCTTGTCTAGACTTCGGGGGTCGTGCTCTTGAAATTCCTGTGAAGAGTTCGAGACTTGGGATGCTTCTGCCGTCGCACGCATTCTCATTTATAGTCGTCGTCGAGACGACTGAACTTTAGCCTGCTGTAACTCCAGTTCCATTTAATTGATATATCGCCTGGTTGTTTACATCGGATTACTTAAAACGAACACACTTTACACAAGGTGTGACGGTATTAGGTATCCCCGGGTTCGACGTCGTTGTGTTCGGCCTTGATTCTATGTAGGATTATGAGGTTGATAAATGACTCTTCAGGTTGGATTACAATTCTTTGGAAAGTCACCGACACATCGCGAGCAACATATTTTCCTCAGAAAATTGAATTTCACAATCAGCATATTTTTGAGAAAAAACATGTGTTATTCTATTATGCTAGGGATTTGATTTACGCAATGTATCTGTAGGTTTCTCTGTAATGTAATTTTAAGTGAATTGAGAAAATATGAGTTTATTGTGTCTGCTGATTTCGTAGCTATTAGCTTGACATTGGTATTCGTGCAACACAATAAATCTTATATTGCATCCCCAGATAACATATCTAGTCGATGGAAAACGATTGCTATTAATGCATCGCTTGTTTTTGCAATTGAATGCAAATATTAATTATATACAAACGATAATCACACAGTCTCTAGTAAAACCCTCACTGCATTACGCGTAAGGCGCACATGCACAGCTGTTAGCAAGTTTTCAACATTTGAAACTTTAACGGTTGCGATCAGTCAGTAATCTAGATCTTCAAGTGCCTATTAGCTCCTTCGAACAATGACTTTAGGGGGTGATTAAACAGTATTGCCACGTCAGCCTGCGTTTAACGGCAACGAGAATTTCTCTTGAACCCTATTAAGATCGATCCTAACACGATATTCCTTTTGTTCACCATTACCGTTACCGTTTACCCTTACCTGATATATCAATCCGCTAAGCTGCACGACGCACCTTGCGAGGGGACGCACTGCTGAATGTGTATGTTGTCCGACAATGCCGGCCTGGCGTTGAACCTTGATAATTTGATGAAATATGTATTGCATGACAACAGACCCGACACCCGACCCGCGATAAGTAGCTCTCTCATCATGTCTTGGACATATGTAACGGCAGTGTGCGCAAACATGCGAACTGCTGGCTCAGTTGATTGATGTTGCCAGCCAACCAGGTGGCCACGACCTCCTGTTATCGTGTAACGCGATGCGTTTAGATGTTTTTTTTGTTGTAAAACACCCCTTTGGAGCGAACTTCGGCGATGTGCGATTTGCGATTTATCTGCGACATCTGGCCGGATACACTTAGTAACGTTATATATGAAACATTCGGAAAACGTTCTCCGAACGTTCCCATATGAAATTTTACCATGGCGCGTACGATAGTTTACTGTGGTATACCATGGTACTCCATGGCACATCACTAGATCATCGTTCTATACCATGGTACTGCAGTTATATGTACCATGTTAGACCGAAATCCGTAGTTTGAGCACCATGGTATTTCATAATATGCGTTAAGTACCTTGGTATACCACTATGCGATTTGGATGTACCATGGTACTATTGTATGTGCAAGTACCACAGTGCATAATAAGCATATGTTACTGCAAAGAAGTGCTTGCAATGCCGTGTGCCGGGCGCTTCTCCGTTGCGGTGTTATATGTTCAGGTCGCTTTACACAATTATGATCATATCGCGTCAAAGTTTAAAACGGAGAATGGAGCTATTGTGGGGGTTAATTTAGACCTAAAAACAAATAATATGTTGTCTTGCAACCATACCAACATGAATGGTCACAGCAGGGCTTAAACTTAAACTTAAATTAATTTTTTTTTAAATGAAAATTATGCTTTCGTATCGTTCATCGCACCATTTTTAACTTGGTCATTCTTCACCGGTGGCTTTCGCCAGGTGGCGTTTCGCTTATCGATTGTGAATGGTTGGGTTTACAGAGCGCCACCAAGCGAATTGTATTGTTTTCACGACTATGCGCATGCGCACAATTTCTCCTATCGATGAGCAACGGATCAGAGGTATCGGCTCGTTCGTCAAACAATAACGGATGTCGTCGTAATCACGAAGACTTAAACCAACACAAGAACGTAAGTTGTAAGATCCATTCTACCAGAAACTACTGCCACACTCAAAGAAGTTCTCGACATCCGCTTCTCACCACGCATGTTTGAGCGGTACATTACAGGGTCTAATGGCTTGGGCATGTGCCGTTGTAGCGCTGACATCAACACCACCATCTTGTCAGAGTTATAGTTGCGTTGTAATGCCGTCTTCTGAATCCCTCAGTTCAAGGGGACAGACTGAGCGATTTAGCACTAGGCTTAGTGGAACCAACAATGTGACGCAAGGCTAGTACCTCAATCCGATAAATCTACCATTACTAAGCTAACGCAGTACATGTACCATGGCAAAATGTACCCTAGAATACCATGGTACAACTGTCGAAAATACCATAGTAAATGTACCATGGTATATCATTTACCAATGTAAAATTTCATATGGGTTACTCACTAATGTTCCATAAGCCGCCAATTAAAAACATCTAGCGAATGTTGCGATATACATAGCTTAAATTGAGACGATTATTGCGGAGAAGTGGCTAGATACACGTTGTAATGTTATAACTGATCTATAAATGTGTTATTTATCAGTGACATATATCACCAGACATTGACACGTGGTGATGTCATGCATATCGCCACATTCGGCCAGACATTGACACGCTATGCTGTCATACATAACGCAACATCCGGCCAGATACTGACATGTGGTGCTGCCATACATAGCGCCGCAACCGGTCAGACGTTGACACGTGGAGCTGTTATAAATAGTGCCGCATCCGGCTAGACATTGACACGTTTTGCTGTCATACATAGTACAACATCCGGCCAGACATTGACACGTCGTGCTGCCATATATAGCGACGCGTCCGGCCAGACATTGCCAGGTGGTGCTGCCATACATAACGCCACATCAGGCTAGACATTGACACTAGGTGCTTTCATACATATCGCCGCATCAGAGCAGACATTGACACGAGGCGCTGGTTGTCGATTAGCGTGATCCAGGTCAATGTTAGAGTATGGGCAAAAAAACAGAACCGTGAAAAAGGGATTTTTATGACGGGAAGTTCACCTTGCAGGGGTGGCACCCACTACCGGGGTTCCGCTGTAGTTTGAACTAAAATTATCACACGGAAGAACTCTTGGCAGTCTTTATCTATCCGCTGGTTTGTCAGTATCGTTAAAATATCGTCCTATGGAGGACTAGCTCTTCTCTCCACGCTTATGGCCCATGACAATCGCTGTGAAATCGAATTTGACTTTTGACGTGGCTAATGTTTATACCTTAGTTGCTCGAATAAGCGCCTGTGCGGTTATTTTTTTCGAGTAAGAATTGAACGGGCGCTTATTCGAGCAACTACGGTAAGTTTGTAATAGGATTGCAAGCGTAGTTGCATTTTACCCAATGTTTGCAGACGTCATCAGATAATCAGAAAGACGACGAGTCGTTCTTATCAATTACTTCTTGCAACCAGCTGGCATATTGACGCTGTGAATATAGCAACAATTCCAGATAATGCAGTCATGCGATCCATTTCCATTACCATTAAACTGGTCAAAGCCATGTAACAAGACATCGTGGGAGACCTTGTAGCTATAATTGACAGGGTGTTGTATGTCAACATGGTGTCACCAGCTGTGAATAAGGACGGTATTTTGATCAACGCCGGTGGGGGGAGACTGGTGAAGGAAGGTATCCTGTGCTATGAGGACCAATGAGCAGTTATCGACGTGCATTAAGCAACGATGTTCGGACACACGCGTTTGATCTCAGTTATATCACGTTATGAGGAGGGATTGGACGAGTTGTTGCTCTACTTTGTTTCAAATCAGCCCCGAAGTTAAATTTTTCTATCCAGTTTGTATGCAAAGTTTGATTTGTTATCATAGTTTTCGAAATATTTGATATCGATCATCAGTTTCAAGCAATTCGCTGTTAGCAGTCGGCTGATACATCGATTAAATGAAGCTTCTATTGAGGGGCTGATGAAGTCTTAATGTTTTAATGTTAATGTAAAACGCTGTCTAGAAGAATTGGAAACGGTTTTCCCAGTAAAGAACAGAATAATGCCACTTACCAAAGCGCCTGTTTTTAGAATGAGACAATTGCAACTTTAAGTCGACACGTTGTTGTGATTCTGAAGTTTTTCCAACAGCACCATGGGAAGCTACGACGAACACGCTATTTTATTGCATAACTTACGCAATTATTGTGAAACCAATACAGGGAGTCTAATGCATTCGTGGTTGACACGTGACCTTTTATATTATACTGATCTTTGGTTACTCGTTTTTGACAACCCAACTGCGCCTTCATGATTGCGTTCGAACAAATACAATACAATACATATACAATACAATATATAGTCGTTTTTGTTAGAATGATTTGGTTACGAACAATTCAGTTATATGAAAGGCGACGTCACAAGTTCTGATGACACTTGCACGCGATTCAGTAGCACTGACGTATTCTGGAGTGAATAACCTCCAGGGACCCAAGAGTCTTTCTTTGCAATGCCAGGTATTATGCAATTAAGGGTATGCCGTGTAATTATAGCAATTATAACAAGACAAAAATTACCGATAGCCCCTTTGAACTGGCTTCTGAACAGCAACGACTTCGTATGGAGACGATTTGTTTATCGCTTGCTCGTCATTTTAATCGTTTGATTTGCATGTTGATTTGCATAGGTAGGACTGGGCGGGAAGTTAACTTCGGAAGAGCGATTGTGTCTACCAACGAAGTTGTTAATGTGTGTGTTTGTTCAGTTGGATTGCTTCCTAAGAAGGCAGCGACTCGCTCAGGTGAAGGAAACTATCTGTTGCCTGCTGGGTATCTAAGCTGCTGGGCGGGAGGGATGTGGTAGGGGGCGGGAAAGAGTGGAGCAGCTTTTCACGATTGCACACAGCTGCTGTAACATAAAAGATGTAATTATCGGGTATTGGCTAGAGTGACAGGGGTGTTGGCTGCGAAGGCCAATGGATCAAAACTTCCTCCTGTGAGTCTGGTTCAAAGGCAGGCGCGTGGGCAAACGTATGAAGACTGTGTCTGGTCTCGTGTGCGAGTAGTACGATACTAGACCGATGAATAAGACACTAACCCACACATGGCTGGACAAGGTATGGAGATCCTTGGCCTGCTCCCCCCGCCTCGCGAAACAAATTCTTTACTCGAACAAAATAACCACCAGGGCGCTTATTTGAGCCGCTACGGTAACTTCAATAAGCACCGCTCGTACCGATAAGGCTGTAGCAAACAAGATCATAATCTCGTAAAAGTCTATAATAATCGATTAACTCATATTATTCATAATTTATCTTAGAACGCACGCAAACACTACACGATTAATATCGCAAAATATATGTTTTGACGCTTTTGATTATTGAACTATGACCTGAATGAATAGCATAGCAATAACAGTTTGCGAATCCCCTTTTTGTCAATTCAGGAAATCACTTTTCTCAGCAGATTATAAACCAACACCTTCACTGTGACTGTGACTGTGATTTATTATCTCTTAAGTGCATCACACGCATACACTTTCACTCTGTCATGGGTCTATCCTTGCGGCACCATTTAATTTTAATTTAATCTTCAGCAGTAGGGCCTACCCTTAGATATCTACAAATTTGGGTGACAAGCCAGTCATCGAGAAATGTAAATCATAGTCTAAAGTTAGTATGTAGATACATTTTGAAGCATAACCAATGGAATCTAAGTACGGTAAGTAAGGTTACCTGGGCCATAGAAACATCAGATAATAGCATTGCTTAATCAGTAACTAGATTGCTATATCAGGCATTTATTATAATATGATAATTGAACTGTTGTGCAGTACGTAATACTGTGTCATTTATTACTGGTATTTGATTGTTGTATCTGGTGGCAGTGACATATAAGTAGGCATGTAATAAATCATTCGAACTGTCACTCTATTCTTGTTCGTACTAGTGTATTATTAGCTAATATGGGTGACTTACACAGTACACCCCCAAACAGAAAGGAACCATGTACATGTTGCATCACACAGGTCATTTGCTTTCGCACCAAACCGTTTATCACCATAATTTCCTTTAGGTGATTTGTACTGTAAAGCACAAATTTACGTACCTAATTATCCGAGCTTACAATGTACATATTGCAATGTCATTTTGCATATAAAATCCGTATTACGCCACAATCTAGCACTTAATCAGTTGAAATCCTACTTTTCCCCCCGTACATTCATGCATGCTGTTTGGTTTGTGCTTTGTTGTTTCCGAGTCAATCAAAACGTCAACAGGCCTTAAAAAGAGAAATGGCGGGCCCATAGCATTTACATTTCCAGTTAACCTATAGGCATTAACTAAACATTACAGACAGTTCTTAAAATCATACACTAGTGAAGTTCCAAGCACTTTTGCACAGCCACCCACCTTGTCATTTGCTCCCGCTTCAGGGCATTGATGATGAAGTGACCAGCGATGAAGCAACCAGTAGGTTTAGACGACACCAGGCCAGCAATGCATTATCGGCCCTACTTTGGTATAGAGATGGCCGATATGCCGTGCTTGTGCCAACGTCGAAACAATGTAACGCCAACTAGTGCACGCGCTTGGTATCGGACCGTTGGTGCGAACACATTGGATTAAAGGGCTGTACAGTCACCACGGGATCTTTTCGAGACCCCACGAAAAATGGATACTTATATGCACTACCACAATGCCCAGCATCAACTACCTGTACGTGCTGCCTACCTTCCGGTTGTTTGCCTTCACTGGCTTCACACACAAGATAGGCTAAATCTGTCCTTGGATGCACAACTAAACACTGAAGGTCTGTGCAGAGTTATAACCATCCGAATGGACTTATGTAATATATGAGACAGTTGATAAACCAGAATGCGGTGGCCCTTTAATCAATGGTTTGAATGTCTGTGCGCAGTATAGGTCTATAATGGTTCATGATTTCTACATACAGTCAGAACCCGTTAATCCGACACATTAGGTTACGCCCGACTTTCTGTCTTTAGGCTTCCCAGTTAACTCAAAAACGTTATTTTGACGTCGTAGAAACGATACAAATTGGTTTCGAAAACGTTTTCAAAAAACGTTATAATTGCGTTATTTTGTAGAGGTGTTTTAATGTTTTTAAAACGATTTTCGTAAAACGTTATTATTACCTTTTTTAACGTTTTAGGAATGTTTTTAAGCGATATAAAACGTTTATTGGACGTTATAAAACGTTTATTGGACGTTACAAAACGTTTATTGGACGTTATAAAAATGCGATTTTGCAGTGGTTTTTATGCATTTCATAACGTTAATGAAATGAATGTAATATTAATTCTATGTCACGCAGTTTTACGGTGACTTTCTTTCCGGTCATGCGCATCTCACCATTTCCGTCATCCGACATTTGTTTTGAATCAGCCAGGCAGGTCGAAGGTGTTGTTTTGGGTGGCAAGAATATAGACTAATTATATATATAGATATATCGTTTAATTAAAGATAACTTTATCAAGATATGAAGTTAAAAAGGCGAGACATTGTGAAACGAACGACCGCTTTGCCCCGAACTGCCGAACTTGGCATTTTCTAATGGTGCGTGTATGGTTGCATATACGACCCAGAGGGGTGTCTGCGGCTACGTTCACACATGCCGTAGGACTCTGCTCGCCTTTCCGCAATATTTTTGAAACTTCGCGCATGCGCCTTAATTGCGATCTCTGCTGCGCATCTCCGCTAGGGGGTGGCTGCCGCCTGGTGGCCGCAACTCAGTTCGCGGGCTGTGGCACGCTGCAAATCTCACTGGTGTTCTATTTGTAACGCTGCTGTCCCGGGGGAAGAAATATGTTGGGGGGGGGGGGGGGGGAGGGGGAGGTCCGCCGTAAAGCCACCCGTACTTCACCGCCAAAATACTTGGACCCGCTCGGTTTATTATTTTCCCCGACAAACCCGGTCTATGAACGCACATGTTCCCGCGACCCAGCGGAATTTGGCGGTGGAAAATCCGGGAGGGGGCTTTTCTGCACCCCCCCAAACCCAGGTTGCATGGGACCTTGGTAGAATGATATACCACCGCAATATCATGATATTACCATGGTGCCCGGATATTACCATGGTATAATAATATACCACAGTAATATCATGATGTTACCATGGTGCCAAGATATAATTACCATGGTATCATGATATTACCATAGTGCCAGGGTATTACCATGGTATCAATATATGCCAGTTATACCATGATATACCAGTTATACCATGATATACCAAAGTAATACCATGATATTACCATGATATATTATGGTACAGCATGGTAAACTGTGGTATGCCATGGTTAACCATAATATTTGATGGTAAACCATGATATACCATGGCATACCATACTGATACCATAGTATATCATGCTGTACCATGGTATAACATGCTGTACCATGGTATATCATAATTTACCATGGTATTACCATGGTATACCATACTAATATGTTTTTTCTGGCTGTACCATGGCATATCATGGTTTAACTGGCTGTACCATGGTATATCATGGTTTATCTGGCTGTACCATGGTATATCATGATTTACCTTGGTGATACCATCATTTACTATGGTATACCATGGTTTATCATGCTATACCATGCTAATATCATGGTTTGTGATGCTGTACCATGGTATATCTTGATTTACCATAGAATACCATGGTTTACTCTGGTGTACCATGGAATATTTTCATAAGGGTGGAATTGAATTGTTCGATGCAAGCGACCTATATATACAGCACATGATCATTAAGCATCTGTATAACGTCATTAAATCATTACGAAACTGTTATCATCTGTTGTCAATCTGTTTGACAAAACGTTTCTAAAATGTTAATATAACGTTTCTGATCCACCTGTGGGAATATGGATTATACAAAACGTTTTCAAAAAGGTATCTTAACGCTTTTGCAAAATGTAACGTAAATATAACCATTTTAAAACGTTACAAAAACGTTATGTGTTTGCTCGGTTAGGCTAGAAATGTGCGACCCATTTTCTTATCAATTCGTGCTCTCTCAGGCTTCAAGGCACCCGCGGACCCCCCCGCACCCCCCCTCCCCCCGCCGCCCACCAGCAGATTGTATGATAGCGCGACCGCCCCCCCCCCCTTCCCGCCCTCACCCGGGCCAGCAAGCAAATCACCAGCCGCAAGAAGCCTAAAACACTCAATGGTTCCCTAAACTCATAGCCATCCTCAATCCCGGAATATATTACAGCCACCGTCCCCATCCCCCTCATCCACACACACACACAAACAGCCCATCCCCGCACAGTTCCTGTGCAGCTCCCCACGAGTACTATTTCGTCCAGGCATGAGAGCAAAATGCAGGTCAGGAATGTCTACCCCTCTCCAACGCTGTAGCCCGCAGCGGGAGACCGCTCGCCCCACAACAACCGTCTCTCACTCCCTCAGCCCCGTTAGATCCAACACCGGCCCCCTCCCAACCCTACCCCACGCGGGCGCATGCTATTATTAACCTCTGGCGAAACTGGTGTAACCGTCAGTAACAGCCAGCAAGTACCTGGACATAGATCGACGACCCATGGCGGATGTAGGTGTTTCAGTAGAAATGGTCGGCGCTCGAATTCTAAGGGCGGCGGTTACGGGCACATCATCCAGCAAATGAACCGAAAGTGTCATATAACCGCGGCTTCATTAGGCATAAATATGTTGACCCCCATTGATTACCATATCTTCGTCGCATTTATCCACCTTGTAGCTAGCTAACGGTAGCTGTTGTAGTGACGGTACATTTACTGGATAAGCCTGGGTTTCACCGAATCAGCCCTTCTAAAAATCGTCACCCCCTTTTTCCCCTTGTTGGTGGGAAAATGTGGTATGTTGGGCCCGCGATTTATGGGGTAACACCCGTCGTAAAAACTCTCCAGTTAAGCAAACCAAGTTGCCGATGGGACCCTCGAATTAAGTGGCCCAAGGGGTCCGTGCGGCCCCTCGAGTTAAGTGGCCGAGGTGGTGGGTGGTTTTCTCAAGTTAATTGAGCCAACGGATCTACCAAGAGACCGGTCAACCAAGAGACCGGTAAGACTCGAGTCCAATGAACCAAGTGATCAATAAGATTCTGGAGACCCAAATGCTCTAGTTAAGCGGCCCGAGTGGCATGCGGGGCTCTCGAGTTAAGTGAAAGACATAGTCCGTTTGAACCCTCGCGCTAAGTGAACCAAGTGGTCCGTGTGGTCCTGGAGTTAAGTGAACCAAGTTGTCCTAGTGGCTCTCGAGTTAAGTGGTCCGTGTGGCCCTCGAGTTAAGTGAACCAAGTGGTCAGAGTGGCCCTCCAGTCAAGTTAACCAAGTGATCGAGTTAAGTGGCCCAAGTGGCATGCGGGGCCCTAGAGTTAAGTGAACCAAGTGGTCCGTGTGGCTATCGAGTTAAGTGAACCAAGTGGTCCGTGTAGCCCTCGAGTTAAGTGGTCCGAGTGGCCCTCGAGTTAAGTGAACCAAGTGGTCCGAGTGTCCCTCGAGCTAAGTGAACCAAGTGGTCCATGTGGCCCTCGAGTTAAGTGAACCAAGTGGTCCGAGTGGCCCTCGAGTTAAGTGAACCAAGTGGTCCATGTGGCCCTCGAGTTAAGTGAACCAAGTGGTCCGAGTGGCCCTCGAGTTAAGCGAACTAAGTGGTCCATGTGACCCTCGAGTTAAGTGAACCAAGTGGTCCGAGTGACCCTCGAGTTAAGTGAACCAAGTGGTCCGTGTGACCCTCGAGCTAAGTGAACCAAGTGGTCCATGTGGCCCTCGAGTTAAGTGAACCAAGTCGTCCGAGTGGCCCTCGAGTTAAGTGAACCAAGTGGTCCGAGTGGCCCTCGAGTTAAGTGAACAAAGTGATCCATGTGGCCCTCGAGTTAAGTGAACCAAGTGGTCCGTGGGGCCCTGGAGTTAAGTGAACCAAGTGGTCCGTGTGGCTCTCGAGTTAAGTGAACCAAGCGGTATGTGTGGCCCTTGAGTTAAGTGAACCAAGCGTTCTGTGTGGCCCTCGAGTTAAGTGAACAAAGTGATCCATGCGGCCCTCGAGTTAAGTGAACCAAGTGGTCCGTGGGGCCCTGGAGTTAAGTGAACCAAGTGGTCCGTGTGTCTCTCGAGTTAAGTGAACCAAGCGGTCTGTGTGGCCCTCGAGTTCAGTGAACCAAGTGGTCCGTGTGGCCCTCGAGTTCAGTGAACCAAGTGGTCCGTGTGGCCCTCGAGTTAAGTGGTCCGTGTGGCTCTCGAGTTAAGTGAACCAAGTCGTCCATCGGGCCTGCGAGATAAGTGACCCAAGTGTCTGCGGTGCTCATGAACTAAGTGGACCAATATGCAAGGTTAGACCAAATTTGAGCGGTATGACCAAGGTTACCTACACTGTGAACGCTCCAGCGTAGTACAGTTGTACTGAGGCTTTTCCGAAAGCAGGTCGGGATTTGGGAAATCACCGGTGGAGATATGGGATACGGGGTGGGTGGTGGTCTATCCTCCGGCTGTTTACCACCCGTATATCAAGGAAAGAAACGGTAGGGTTGGAGTGGTTGGGGCGAATGTGCGCAACTGGAGAGGGGAAGCGGCTATGATCAATCGCTGACACTCGAGGCAGACTGCGGGGTTCTGTATGGAGTCGGCAACGGCAGGGAGGAAAGAGCAGGATGCGAGGCCGAGAGAGCGGCCGCTCTAGGCAAAACGATAACACGCCGGCCCCGGATGTCGTTCCAGAAGCAGCTGTGCCGGATCGGTAGATAGAGAAGGAAGTCAGACACGCCAAGCAGAGGGCCAAGTCTTCTTTCACTTTAGGCAGAACCCCTGGATACTGATAGTCTCTCCCTTCAAATCAGATTCGGACCAGAGGCAGCATTTGCGGATCTGGCTGGTAAGTTATTAGTTATTTTTGTGCACGGGATTTGATTTTTCAATGTGGACGTTCCAGATATATGGGGATCAAATATGACGATGCTTTAGACCTTAAAAGCTAAACACTTAGTAAGACCGGCGCATCTACCTTACTAACGCCGCGGGTCTCATAGCCGATCAGCCCTCATCAACGCCGCGGGTCTCATACCTGATCAGCCCTTACCAACGCCGCGGGTCTCATACCCGATCAGCCCTCACCAACGCCGCGGGTCTCATACCTGATCAGCCCTCACCAACGCCGCGGGTCTCATACCCGATTAGCCCTCATCAACGCCGCGGGTTTCATACCCGACCAGCCCTTACCAACGCCGCGGGTCTCATACCCGATCAGCCCTCATAACGCCGTGGGTTTCAAACCCGCTCAGCCCTCATCAATGCCGCGGGTCTCATACCCGATTAGCCCTCACCAACGCCGCGGGTCTCAAACCCGGTCAACCCTCACCAACGCCGCGGGTCGCATACCCGATCAGCCCTCATCAACGCCGCGGGTCTCATACCCGACCAGCCCTCACCATCGCCGTGGGTCTCATACCCGATCAGCCCTCACCAACGCCGTGGGTCTCAAACCCGATCACCCTCACCAACGCCGCGGGTCTCAAACCCGATCAGCCCTCACCAACGCCGCGGGTCTCATACCCGATCAGCCCTCACCAACGCCGCGGGTCTCATACCCGATCAGCCCTCACCAACGCCGCGGTTCTTATAACAAAAGATCGTGTTTCATTAGAGATACTCCGAAGCATATGCTAATGCCCTGGATGTCAGGCTGGTTCCCAGGATTTACTTTATGTCGCCAAACTGGATCGTTCTAACCCTACCAGCAGACGGAATTCGTTCTTCACAGCACCTCCGGCCCACGCTGTCACCAATCTCACGGATGACCTCAACGTTGGTGAAGTCACAAATGGTTTCAGAAGAGTGTTTAAATTGAAATTTGTACTTTCGATTCGGAATTTGAAACTCATAGCAATACAGTTGACGTAAAAACAAAATGAAAGTTAAGCGAGAAAACATTTCAAAACATCGTTGAAGATCAAAATGCTTCCAGCCTTTGACCTCGATCAAACTCAAAAACATTCGAAAGTAGCATGGCTTTTAATTAATAAAAATCCAATGATTTCGTCCGGTGTGGTACCAGACTACCAGTAGCACAGTACATGATAAACGGCGGTGTATAACTCTGATACCGAATTGCGAATATAAGTTCCAATATATTAATTTGCAATTTTAGCGTATGGAAGATAATTCTGATTTTATAAAATACATGTGAGGCAGAGGCACTATAGCTTATAAAGGCACGCCATTTGTCGAGGGGTCGGGTCGTTCTGGCACAATATGTCGACATTTAATTGAGAAAATGCACTGAATATGTAATAACGTAGCTTAACTTTAATAGACTGTTGAAATTGAAATTTGAGCATGGAATGAAATTGGAATGGAAAGAAATGCGTTGCGTCTGAAACATTCGCGTTGCCGCCACACGTACGCCGACTAGCCGGCTGTGTGAAACTTTACCACTTGTACTAACGAGACGGTTGGTCCGCCTGGTTTGCCCAGATTCATCTGGCCCCAATGCATGGCAGCCGGCCAATCCCCCCGAGTGGGCTTTTACCCTCGGCAACCGCGAACCGCGGCTTTCGGCCTTGGCTTGTCGCTTGTCTGATTTAATGTCTGCTTCGTGGCTTAGCAAGTAGCACGTTCGGCTATCATCGAGCGAGCTTTGCAATCCCAGGCAAAGCGGCAGGTGCGTGATTCGCATCTCACCCGTGCAAATGTTTTCCCGTGTCTCCCTTCGCAGAGAGAGGAGACTGTGTGTATCTAGGCAGGTACTAACTAGTGAGGAGTTTATAGAGATGCTAGAACGTAAGGGGTTGGAGCAGAAGTAAGTACAGTTTATCTTTACGACAGGCCACTTCATCACTCACAGGCTCGCACTAAAGTGGCAGCAAATACCAGCTTTTTTGCCGCTGAAACTCTCCCGGGGTCATGAAAAATTGCAATTTCGCAATAACATCTTTGCTGTTTTAACATTTCTTTAAAACTAACATAACTACAAATCATTCAACTTTTCATCTGTAGCTTGCTTTTTCGCAAATAAATGTCTTCTGTGCGAATCGCTGGGCTTTATAACGAGAGCCCAACATCTACGCTGACCGCTTAGGCGCCATGATTTTTTTCAACGGTTGGTCAAAGTAACTTTTTTCGTGGGCCTGAAAGGAGGCATTGAAGACCGCACGTGCTACACGGATTGGGGCCACTAACATTTGCCACTTTGGACTTCAGAGCACAACGGCAATGGCGGCCGAAACCAGTCCTTGCGACAGGGTGCTCTGACAAAAATGAGCTCCGAGTCTTTTACAAGAGTCACTGGGACTATTGGACAGATATTTTTGAATTATAAAAGGTTTTCAGTTAGGCAGGTATTCATATATAGGTGACAAACACATGACATAATTGAGCTTTTTGTGATTTGTTTACCAACTCTCACGATCACAGCTTGGCAGCAAGCTGCCCCCTCTGGCCTTTAGGCCAGATGTGGTAAGTGTATCTTTCACTCAATCGTAGTTGCAAAGCTATCAAGAAATATGGAATAATTAAATACATCATAAGAATGAATGTATTTTGGCACCCCGACACCAACATGCAAACATCATGCCTAATTAGCTACACACACAATGGTCGCTGAACTAAGCACGTGACTAATTTTGGAATCAGAGCTAGTGATCGGGGATCGTTCTTAAAAAAGTGACAACTGTAGGGAGGGGCATCTTTTTCAGAGAATATCAAGTTTGCTGCTATCAAGAAATATTACGTCAGGAGAACGCACGACTCAATGTTTAAAAGTAGGACCATAGCAGGCTGTATATTATATGTAGTGTAATGTGTATTTGACCATGTGTTTCTGTATATTAAGTGGAGTGTAGTGTGCATGGTACCATGGGTGCCTATAGTAGATGAAGTGTAGTGTGTATGGAACCATGGGTGTCTGTGTATTAGGTGGAGTGTTTGTGAGCATGGGACTATATGAGTCTGCATATTAGGTGGAGTGTAGTATGTATGGGACCATGGGTGTCTCAATATACAGGTGGAGTGCAGTGTGTATGCGACCATGCGTGTCTGTATATTAGGTGAAGTGTAGTGTGTATGGGACCATGGGTGTCTGTGTATTATGTGCAGTGAAGTGTTCATGGGACCATGGGTGTCTGTACATTAGGTGGAGTGTAGTGTGTATGGAACCATGTGTGTCTGTATATTAGGTGGAGTGTAGTGTGTTTTGGACCATAGGTGTCTGTATATTAGATTGAGTGCAGTTTGCATGGGACCATGGGTGTCTGTATATTAGGTAGAGTGTAGTTTGTATGGGACAATGGGTGTCTGTATATTAGGTGAAGTGTAGTGTGTATGCGACCATGAGTGCCTCTATATTACGTAGCGTGTAGTGCTATGGGACCCTGGGTGGCTGTGTATTATGTGGCGTGTGGTCTGTATGGGACCATGAGTGTCCAGATTAATCATAGAGTGTAGTGTGTATGGGACCATGGCTGTCTGCATATTATATGGAGTGTAGTGTGTATGGGACCATGGGTTTTCTTAACACGTGGAGTGATGCTAGAGTATGAGGGCAGATATGTTTGTAGCAGGCGGAGTACAGTGAGTATTAGACAAGTAGTGTTTATAGCAAACGAATCATAATCACGTTATTATTGGTATTATTGGTTGTATGACCAATTTGGTTGTATGACCAATAATGAAGCGTCAATATAATCAAGCCCATATGACACCATGTATGGGACCATGGGTGTCTGTACATTAGGTGGAGTGTAGTGTATATTAGACCATGGGTATCTGTATATTAGGTAAAGGGTAGTGTGTATGGGACCCTGGGTGTCTGTATATTAGGTGAAGTGTAGTATGTATGCGACCATGAGTGCCTCTATATTAGGTAGCGTGTAGTGTGTATGGGACCCTGGGTGGCTGTGTATTATGTGGAGTGTGGTATGTATGGGACCATGTGTGTCGAGATTAGATAGAGTGTAGTGTATATGGGACCATGAATGTCCAGATTAGATAGAGTGTAGTGTGTATGAGACCATGAGTGTCTGCATATTAGGTAGAGTGTAGTGTGTATGGGTCCAGGGGTTTTCTTAACAAGTGGAGTGATGGTAGAGTATGAGGGCAGATATGTTTGTAGCCGGCTGAGTAGAGTGAGTATTAGACAAGTATATAGCAAACGAATAGTAATCACGTTATTATTGGTTGTATGACCAATAATGAAGCGTCAATATGCATATAATCAAGCCCATATGACATCATGGATAAGTTTAATTTGAATAGTGCGACAACTCGTAGTTATAGATCACACCGCATTATAACGAAGTATATCGCTTAGTGAGCGTTTCGGCGGCACATTAGGTTCGCGGCAGTGCAAAATATTTCGGAAATTGAGTATCACCATCCGCTAACCAAATATTTAACTACATGTTTTCTAAAAAAAAAGGAATAAGATAATAGGTGTTCAAACATCATGTTTGTTTGTGCAAGGAGAACTTGGTTATATTCTTCTACGAGACAACTTCTGCATCTACGGAATAACGGCGATGGCAGAGGACTCACCGATGGGAGAGATGGAGATGGCAGAGGACTCGGCGATGGGACAGACGGAGATGGCAGATACAGCCCCAGACGCGGCACCAACCACAGCAGCCGCACGGGAAGAGAGGTCACTTTCAGAATGTTAATGTCATCTATCCGCCTTATTTCTCTCTAACGGTTCAATGCCTGTCTGACGTTTCTGATGTACCCCGGCGGTCGACATTCCGGGGCCGGCATGCAACTACACACATCCGTATTTCTGTTTTCAATACTTGGACCCATGAATTTTCTTTGTTTTCTTATAATGACTTTCCTTTTGCATTTTTGTTTTACTTTTAAATATTTCAGTAAAAGGAAAAAGAAATATTATTTCCTCGTATGTAAGAGAATTCCTTTATCGTTGATGTTGAATAATACACTTCAATGCTTTGACTACCTTTGTGTATTGTTTAGATAAACACAAATTGTCTTTGAGGCCGAGTTATTATTTCTCGATTAGATAACAGTCTGACGATATGCAGATAGGAAAAAAATATGATGAAGCCAATAACACGCTTACATACATCCGGTTATGTAATTACTGCATCTCCACTAGATGACATGGACAACTGGGCAATGATTGTTTCCATACTGAGTGAATTTATGGCGGGCCACCCTAACATTTATTCCTTAATTATTGTAACCAAGAAATCATGTTGTTGATATCAAGAATTGAATTGTTGATATCAAGATTTCTTGATATTACGAAAAGGTAGCTAATTCTTGATGTCAAGATTTGAATCGCTAATATCAAAAATTGATTTTGTGATATCAAGAATTAGGGAATACATGTTAGGATGGCCCGCTATATGAATTATTCTGAACCATTCAGACATGCCATTTTTGTTACAGACGGGGGCATATAGCACCCCGATCTATAGCCCTGGGTGACGTCACTATTGAAAGCGCATGTGTAGATCTACCCGGAGAAAGAAGCGCCATCTGCCGTGCTGCCTGTATGGCGTTCCTCATCGCCGTGGACGCCGGGCAGCTTCACTGGTACCCGAAGCACCTGGATCGGCTCGTATTCCAGGGGATAGAGATCCAGAAAAGGCAACCGGAAGCGACCTCTAATGGTCGCCATCACGTGCAGATTAGGACGCATCTCACGCTGCACACCATCAGGTCAGCGGAACCACTTGTATTCAGTGCGCCACGGGCAGAAAATGCAAAGAAGTTACTGGATGCAAACAACTGCTGTTTGGTGGAATGGCGACAATGTTCAGCAGCTATATTCAAGCGCAAAGTTGGAGACACCTTCAATATCTTTCAGATTGCAGGACAACGTGCTCCGAAGTTGCTTCAAATTGAGGGAGTGAAAGGCCTACATTTGACTCTCTCCTCAATGTCGAATGGGAATGCAGTGTCAATCACGCCGTTGGCCATCACAAGGTAGCAGAACATCTTATGACATAGAGAGGCGTGATGTATTCTGTAAATATTAAGTGTCTATAAAGAAATGTAAGTTTTTATTAAATATACGGCGTTCAGTTTAATACACGAGGTCTCTATTGTGAAACTGTTGCGTGTCTCAGTGTGACATACGCTTAACTATATTTCAGACGATTTGGAGCTCGCCACTTTGATCCTAGCGGATACAAGCAGGACGAATATCAGTAAGTTTTACGTTCGTGAATTATAGTTCACCAAGATAGGGCGTTGAAGAGGAGGCTTTAGGATCATATATTAGTTGGTCGACGAAAAATATCATCATGGCGGCTGAAAACTTTCTATAGTAAAGTACAATATGCATGTTTTCGTCCCTCATATTTTGAGGCGTTTGGGTGATCCAGGATGGTATTTTTTCACGTACTGCATTTAGTTTACATTATTTATAAAATGTCATTGAAGCGCATTTGAACTCGACTTACCATACAAATAATATATCACTGCCGGTACGCGGGCTTTGCTGTGGCTGATGCTAAGACGTAACATGCCCTTATACTTTCAGGATACAGCCGGACGCTTTACCTGACTACCATAAGCTGAGCGAAAAGGCACGCGAACTATACGTAAAGTAAGAGGACATTTTGTAGCTGTCCAATCACGTAACAAATCAAAGTTGCATCTTAATCACCACACGCAGGAAGATTAATAAAAACAATTTAAGTTTAAACTGGTATATACCGGGACAACGAAAAACAATTGCGTTTGTGTATGTGTTTGTACCATAGGCTGGAGGTCTTTTGGTGCAATGAAGTTCTTTTTAAACTATATAATATATAACATGTATATTTCATATTAAAAAACCGCGGGCAATTACATTACATTACACCGAGCGCTGCCTCAGCAAGTTTATCGGTCAGGCATTCATTATCCTATTCGTGGCAGCAGGCCTTTTAGCTAGAAGAACCGTTTTTACAAACCTACTTTCAACTAACTATAAACTGGCTATAACTGGTTATAAAACCTAGTAATAGGCATAGGTATTCTTAACGATAAGGCGCAAATGAAACCTAGTGATCCATTTATATAGATAACTCGGAACCCTATCCAGCATTTATCATGAAAGACGAGTAATTGTTTCCTTGGCATATCCATGTTTGAGGCCGGGTTACATGGTTGCAGTATTATCTATGTTTGCAAGATATTTACTTTGATCATAAGATGCAGTGCATAGAAGCTCGATTTCGAACCTTGCTGCTGCTAAAACACCGTGTCGTTCCTTATTGACAATGACACATACAATCTCCCGTGTTTCAGCAAATTGGGCCTGGCCAGTATATTCTAGCTGCGAACGCTCCTCTGCTCTCCTGACCCCATCAGTCCTTATGTATCATCTCCTGTCCTATTCTACAGAAGGATAATATTGTATTGTAAAAGACGTTTCCTTAGCAAAGTCTATGTTCAATGTTTTTTTGATTCGCCGGATATACAATGGTT
This sequence comes from Arenicola marina, assembly GCA_964019135.1. NCBI lineage: Eukaryota > Metazoa > Annelida > Polychaeta > Arenicolidae > Arenicola > Arenicola marina. The sequence goes on along the minus strand of OZ025253.1, from coordinate 35,393,741 downwards.
GTTTCCTTTCTTTTACCAGACTACACAAGAGGGCAATACAACCCGATGGCGTGTATGATCAATCATCATTTGCATCGAAGAAGTAAGTATGCATTCTCTGCAATTCTGCAATAAAAAACTAGTATTTTTCTTGCATAATTCTAATCATGCTACTTATTCGTTTTGATCCTCATTACTTCCGTGGTTGCCTTAACTTACAGACGGAGATTAGGCGGCGCTGACCACACTGGTTCCACTTCCGGGTAAGTACCGGACGTTTTAGAGAGCTGGGAGAAATGCTACTAGCTTGGCGACATCTATGCGATCGTTTTCCATAATGAGTCTTTAAGTATGGCTCTCACGCTCTGTTCATATGCAACAAATCAACTTTTCGATCCACTGTGCAATTGGAGAGCCGGTTTTCGACGCATTGTAAGCACATGTTCAAAAGTTTCGATCAACTTAACGACTTGCTAATTGTCAACCAATCAGCGACAAGCATTTTAGCCAATCAGCCTTGAAGTCGTCACGTTGATATTGTTTTGCATTATGACAGGTATGAACTTACTTGTGGCTTGTATGTATGACGTTATGAATGATGCTCTAATGATATGTTCGCTAGATGGCGATAGTGATAATGGTTGATTCGGTTGGTACGCGGTTTGATCGTGTGAACTGTTGACCGACCGATGCTTCGACCGTGGTAGCGGCTGTTGAATGAATGATCGTACCGTGTAAACCCGGCATAACGCTTGAAATATCAATGCGACTGCCAAGTACAGCGGATGTTGGAGGGTCGTAAGCTAGATGTATGCAGCCATGCGAGAGTTACCCTTATCTCGCGTTTGCCAGGAGGGTGATCCACACCACATAGAGGTGCGCGTTTTATAACAAAAGGGCATCCACGCCCAATACTATGGGAGTGGGAGGGCCGTGAACTTATTGAACCCCACCTTGCATCCGCCAGTGCCGTGTGTTATGCCAGTGCATGTATGCGACTAATTCACCTCGTTTTTTTCCTTTTGTACTCATGTAGAGGTATTTACCCTACGCTTTCATCTTGTCGAATTAAGTTAAGTGTGTATTTTGACAAAATAGCCAACACCGACACATGCATTTCGCTTTTATTCACCTTTCGCAGTCCATTGCTGGCAAATCGATTCAATCACAAACAAATTGCTGCTGGAGTTCTTCCGAGAACTGTTTGTACACCCAGAAGCATTGCGATGCACCAATTTAAACGATTTGCTTGCAATCCCGATGTTATTGTTGGCATAATTGGAGATGCCGAGCCAACGACATTTTACGACGACGACGGTGCGTCAGATATGACGTAACGCACGGAAAATCCGACAGTTACCCAACGCATAGTGAACACACATAGAGTCAGTAGATGTCACAAAAAGCCTTTAGTCAACAGTGAGCCACAGAAACCATATAAACTTCATTTTTATTCCACAATGCATATTTCTTTTTTACACTATTATTACTTCAACATGATCGTTAACATAATCTTTGCCTTTATTTAGCTGCCATAACATGAACTATTCCCTCTAATAATGTTTTAACATAGTTTCTTTCTTTCATTTCAGGTCATCATCAGACGCAGATGGCACAACTGGCCCCACGCCGACCCTCCCACCAAGAGAGTGGCCCCCACAAGATGCCAAGATCCGCAGCGCCTGGTCGCTGGTGCAAAGCCGACCCCCCGTCACCCTGACGGAAGAGGTGGCTATCCTGGAGGGATACACGTTGGACTGGGGTCACCCGGAAACGGTGGCCATGAGCCAACAAGTCTGGGACTTTGTCTGTGAGCTGGTTAAAGCGGTAGGGAAAAGGGACCCCCTGTTTGCCGGAGTCCGGGTGACGCTCGTTGGCAGTCATGGCGACGGGACAGACGTCAGATCAAAAGCTATCGAGTTTGATAGTTTAGTCAGTGTGACATGCGTTGGGATCAAATTAGAGAAGGGAGATGGCATGAAGTGGAGTGTATGGGTAAGAGAAGATGCCCTGGAGGACGGTGGCATGAGGAGTGTCCTGAGAGGCCAGCCCCGTATCGTGAATGGGGTGAATGAGTGCGAAATAGACCCTATGGCCTTCCTCTTGCGCTGGATGGACGGGCTGACTACCGCGGGGTCCACTGTCACGCTCCCCGAGGGTCTGACCCACGGCGGCCCCCTTTCCCCTATGTACGCAGGGGTGAAGGTCGGCAGCACAACTGCCACCCTGTCTCTGGTGTGGCAGGGGGAGACCCGAATGACTTCCGATCTCACTCCTGCCATCCCTGTCCCACGGGAAGCCCTGGAGGATGTCACCCAGAAAGCGGTATGCTGCCTGGAGGGGGTGGCGGGGCTGGAGCGGTCCTCACACCCCGTCCATCTGGTGCCGGGTAGAGTGTGGAAGGATGATGAGGGCGTGGCTGATTGGATACCGACCACCTGTGTGGTGGAGACTCATGCCCTGGCTGCCCTCGGCCCCCGCTCAGCCCCCGTCTCCCTCATCCGCGGTCTCAAACTCTTGGCAAGGCGCTACCTCCAGTGGTGCCCCCTGAACGAGATGGAGAGTGAGGTGAGACAAGCTAAGGATACCCTGGTGGACTTGAGCGGTGGTAATGTGGGGTCACGAGGGATCATTGGGGGACTAGTAGGGGTGGAGGGCCTCGCTGAGTGCGTCAGAGCGTCCATACAGATAGGGAAGTTGATACTGCCGGAGAGGATGGAGGGAGAGAGGAGAGGAATGGCTGGGAGGGGTGCTTACTGGAGCCGGGTGGCGCTGGTGATAACCGCCACCCACAAAGCGCACTGGGCGGGACGGACAACGGGTGTGGATCACGTTGACTGCCGCGTGTGCAACGACCTGGCCCATGTGGCCCAGGAGCTACTGAACAATGCCCCCCTCCTCCACCCAGCCGTGGGCGAGGCTGTGGGGGTGCCGCCATCACCCCAGCTTGAAGTTCCATCCGCCTTCCTCAAATACCTCATCCTGAGTGACTTGGTGCGGGGCGAAGCGGGTGGGAGGGAGAGGGTGGCGCAAGAGGAGGTGGAATGGTACATGAAGGATCTGGCGGATCGCTTGGCGAAATGGGGGGGGGTTCCGCACCCCATATTGCAGGGCGAGGGTGTCCGCCACCCCCTGCTGAGTGGCGAGAGAGTGGAGGACATCCCTCCGCGGTCAGAGCGGGGAGTGGGGCTGGACACAAGTCACAAAGGGCGCTGTGACTTGACGCGGTCACAGGAACCTCTCTGGCGCTTGCTTCCCCGCCCCCTCCGCCAATGTCACGCGGAGATCTGCCGTCAGCTATATGACGCAGGTCACGTGTACACTGACACACCAGCCTCGTCACCGGTGACGACACAACATGACTCCGGTTCGTTTCCATACTATGCATGAGGGTGGAGGTAAGAGGCTATCTGTAGGGAGTACGTAACCTTGACAAGTATCTTACCAATGATACCCATATCAAATGGCGGCAGTTTGCCTACCTTGTTAAGTCACCTGGATTCAATTTGTCAGATTCCTTGCATCCTGCGAATATGTCAGCAAGGCTGAACTTTTCATGACGTAGTGCACAAAAGGCCACATTTCCCCGCATCATTTTAGCAACAACAATATCCCTGATAGTATGCCTTTCTAATCATTGCACGAAACACTGTGAGTACTTTGAATTTGCTAAGCGTTGTGGTTGGGTTTGGGGGTGGGGGCCGTGGCAACTCGTTAGCTTTGACTGACACTGACCGTCGCCTTGATTGCTAACTAATCCATTTAACATATCATCAGATGCAAACTGTTTGATACATGCATTGTTCGTACGGATATGACCACTGCCCAAACAGCCAAGCGACAAGTAGCCTCATCGTATTCTACAGTGTTCTACTGGGAAGTCGTTGATCTGGCAAAATCGTTCGACCCAGTGTATCACATTCAGCTCTTTGGTACATGATTGTAAGATTAAGAACGTTCATAGAATTATATTGACCAAATTGAAATCAATGTTTGCAAACTTGTAATTGCATGTCAAAACTACTTGACGTTAGTCCGAATAGGTTACCGGTATAATGGCCCTTCAGGCAAGGTTTCCATGATTAGCCCTACTTCATAAAGCTAAATAAGAAATTAGGTAAAATAATGCATGGTGCAGTGGTATTTACTTGCGTCAGGTGTTCCCTGGTGTGTTTATGCCCATGTGAGTGGGTTTGGTTTAAGCTAATGCTAAAATGATCAGACAAAGGAAACAGTGAAATGAACATAAAGTATATTGAAGTGTGTGCTCTATCTTGAATATTTTGTTATATACATATATGTAATAAATCATCGTCGTCACCAGCATAAGATATAAATAACCGCCTTGCTTTTTACGCCTGTTATACTATACAAAAGACGGCTAAAAGACTGCTATTGTATTGCGAGGGGTTTTCCTGTCGTCTGATATATTAAAGAATCACGAATCAAATGTCTGCGCGCGGTATCTATCACAATGTAATACACATCTTAAGATGAACTGAAGAGGCAGGTACAATGTTGCTCCGTTTGTCGTGGACCTATATTCATCGATTAGATGTATATATTTAGGACGATTTAACCGCTTTCAGTCATCGCGCCAATTTGATACTACTGAAAATGGAGCCATGTCCCCGGGGATAACTTACTCTTTACGTGGAAGGGCATGCGATCTCTATCCATCGACAACACAGGCATGGCCACAGCAGGGCGCGAACGGCATGTTATCATCGATGCTGCTTCTCAAAATGCAAATCTTACAACGGTCTGAACAAAACAACTGAATGCTTTATGGATGAATCAATGTATTGTCGTTATTTATGTTATGAGTTTATAATTAGGAATGCCTGGGCCAAAGCAACCAGAAAATGTTTTCCCGCTTCCACTCGATTCTTCGACCGGTTTTCGGCACTCAAACATTGTCGATTGAAGGCGCATTACGCAGCTTTTGCAAGGTACATTCTACGATCACAGGTTTTTACTGGTTCCGAAAGCATCTAAATCGCAAATATGCAACCCGAACTGTGCAGCCGCATCGTAGATTTTTTATATTTAAGCACATACTTAGGGACTGTAACGGGTCGAGGGGTGTGAGGGGACGAGGTGCAGTGCAATTATTTCAAAGTACCACGAGGTCAAAGTTCAAAGCGCTTCAGGCCTTTGACCTCGTTCGACCTCGAAAGTAATAGGACTTCTAATTAATAAAAAGTAATCAATTAGGTTCGGTACCAATCGCGCAATAAATGCTATACAGTGGTGTTTTTGATGCAAAACTGCGGTTAAATTTGTCGTGGGGCTGAGAGACAAGAGCCTAAGTGGAACGCCCTCTGCCGGGAGTTCGGATTTATCCAATCATGAATTAAAATGCGATACTACACATAATATCGACACTGTTTCTTCGGCAAATCATATTCGTTACGACCATCTTACATATACATATAACACAGACGTCACATCAGGGTGATCAGTATGCAGCGAAAGGATATTTGTTGTCGGCACCATGTTCATAGACATGTTCGTCACATACGTTATCCAGAGCTCAATGTGGTTTAACATAAGGGCCTAAAGCGCTAAATCAATTCGATTTAACCGCGCTGGGCTATTGTCTGGTTCATCGAAAAGATCGTCTTGCCCCAACTAATTAATGTTTCTGTTCAATATGATATGAAACTGAGAGCCGTTATTCTATTCCAGGTAAGATATATTAGAAAGGTTGATTCACTGATTCCTTCGTTTGTTTCCAATTTTTCATTAGCAGCTTATGGACTTATGGCTATATATGTTTCATATATAATTACGACGACGTACATTTTGATTTGATCAAAAGGTAACAGATCAATTTATATACACTGATGAAGAAACGTACTATATGATACCGTTATGTTGTACATGTCACTGGATTATAATTTTAATTATTACACACATCCGTATAGAAGATTACCTTGGCTGATGCTGAGCAGTCCATGCGGCATCTGAATATGTCATGATGCCATGTGGGATGTGGTGACATGTCGGACAGAAGCACAATTTCTCGTTGTTTATTGTCAATGACAACAACCGTTCAAGTCAAGTTAGGTATCAAAGTTCTGGTCCGAAGCTGCTGACTTCCGATCGATAAATCGTGATATTCATGCGAATGACCGTTTAGTGACTCTACTAATATACATATCTACCTTATAACGAAACGACTTAAATACCCTGAATACCCAAACATAAAATCACAATATATGCAAAGATAAGGCATTTATATCTCCATAATGAATTTGGTCCGTTCGATGAGCCCTGCTGGTAATTAAATCGCCTGCTTCTGAACTCGTTCCCGTCAAATATGTATGGCCTCGCAATTCCAATGTTCACTGTTGAAATATCTACTTAAAGGTCTAGTTCAGAGCCCATTTATGAAAACACATAGATTGTAATCATGATTACTTTCAATGTAATCGTAATCGATTACTTTCAATGTAATCGTAATCGATTACTTTCATATTTCCTGTAATCGTAATCGTAATCGTAATCATGGAATTTTCAAGTAATCGTAATCGATTACATTTCCAATGTAATCGATGAAGTTCACATTCAAGCGTTTACGTGTTCAAACATCTGCGACAAACGGGGCCCCATTGCCCTTTGCTGCTCAGTCCGTATAAAAAGCATCATAACGTAACCATAGATACCGCGTAGACATGCGAGTCACGATTATTATTATTATTACCTCACACGACGTGTTAAATGCCACACAGCACACGCGCTTGTCTGTCACTGACAGTCTGCTAGTTTATCAGCAGTCTAACCTATCATATATGACATAAACCTACTCCGATAGTTATAATTCTGATGTGCGCATTCAACTATGAGATTAGTTGTGCATCCAATGACAGCTTTCGCCTATTTTGTGTGTGAAGCTTAATGCCTTTAGTGTTTTAATAACCAGAGAAACATTTCGAGACATGGTAGGGATGCAGGAAAATGCACAGAGAATCAAACCATATATATTTGGGGATCAAGTTCCAAACCTTTTTATTTGTTTTATCTATTTATAGACAGCTTTCATATTGACATCGTATTCAAGTGGCGACCCGTTTATACCCCTCCTTAAAGTTTGAAATTTCAATGGAGCTATTGTACCAACTGTATTCACCAGATGTTCCTTTGACTTATCATAAAGTAGTTCACCGTTGATCGTAGCACCTAGACTAACTGGCCTCGAGTTTTCGGTAGATGATCATATTGATAGGGTGGAGCCGTCATGTCAGAGATAATCTACCTGGTCATATATGGGTCATACTACACTAAGGCGTAACCCAAAGCATGACATGACTGATCAAACAATGTGCAAATTATCCCTGTTATTATCTTAAATTGACAATATTGCAGTACAGAAGATAGTTAGATGTTTACTGAGAATTAATGGTTTCCTGGAGGTGTTGGTGCTTGGAGACGGACAAATTGCACGAACAGGTCTAGCTATTTTTTTACATTTTAATCTAATGTTGATGAAGGCGAAAGACGTGTCTTGGTGTAATAGGTTGTGAAAGATATATGAACAAATACAAAATAAGGCATACACGAAGAAAATAACCCAAAGATTCAAGATGAGCCGTGTCGTCTCACCCGATATGTCCGTCTCAATGTTGTGCCCAACACTCGTCTGTCCATCCATATAACAAATTATCACTCGTTTGTGGAACAAACGTAACATGACATTTTTGTAGCTCATTTATTATTGAAGATAAGGCTTTTTCACTGTCTCTGAAAGATAACCATCTCTGGTCTTGAATGGGCATTGCCGTCAGGGTATTCATCCGCCATGAAGTCATAGAACTCATCCACCTAAAAGCCAGAAGCAGATGCTTGACTTGTTCTACCGTGTCTGTGTATTGTCATCCAAATGGGTGATTTTTACTCAGATAGCCCATTACTCATCAATACTTTCGCTATTCAGTCAAATACCAATTGACTGACAATTATCTAAGCCATTGTAGTGTCTTGCAGTCAAGCTGGTGGAAAGAGTATTGTACAGTATTCTGCCGGCCCATGTTAAGTTGATCATCAGCGGTTACGGAGAACAGATAGAAAGAAACACTTACTTGTTTGTCGTTGAGATCTCTCCCAGTCAAGAAGCTCGCCAAGACAGGGTTCCTTGCTTTGAGACAGAGGGTCTGCCCAAAGGCTTGGTCTGAAATGTAAAGGATCTATCAGTTCGTCTGAATGCTACATTCGTACCACATCCGCTGTTGGGGCTGACATATTCGCATCAAAAAGATAGAACGGACGTCAGCGGGCCTTGATCCAAAGGCGTCATACCAGGAGATATCGTGGTATACTATTAACGTCACTAAGTAAATACCGAATTGATCAGAGTGGCGTAACGATAGTTAGCGGTGAACATACGGGTGGATGCCAACATTTAACATTTGGGATTTCCAATTAAGTCGTTCAGGCGTGACATACAGTGTACTAAAAAACGGTCCCCAAAACAAATATACATGTCGCTTGTAATACTGTAACAATGGAATCACACCTACCGGAAATAATGTCAAACATACCCATGAGACCGTCCTTTAAGACAGCCAGGTGGTCACAGCTTGCATCGCGGATAGAATCTACGGTGGACATAATGAACAGTGTATACGATGCGGGAAAAAATTGCACCTTGCGTTTCGCCTAGAAATATTTCCAAACTCCCATGCATAGACATGTAAAGCGCACCAGGTCGATATTTTGCGAAATTTGTTGGATATCCTCGCGATTAAACTACGCCAAAGGACTTCACTACCGAATACAACATATAACATAATAGCATTAGCAGTATCTTCTAGTACACTACCGGCAGTTGTTTCATCCGCTCCTTGCCCACCGAGAGCGGATATGGACGGCCAAATACGGCAAATTTGTCCATCTCTACCTTATATAATCTCTGACACCAAACCAAGATTCCTCTGATAGAAAAGTCAAGGCCCGCGGCCTGTGCTCAAATGTGTGCCAATACAATGCTGACTTTCGGGAGTGCTGGCCCGTTAGACTTCTAATTATGCGCCATAGCCTTCTAAACGCGTGGTTCCCGCATCCCCGACCCTAGATGCAACACCGCATCGTATTGAAATTCACGGGTACGCCGTGGTAACTCACATAGGCGAAAAGATTCAGCATAAGTGATCTTGCTACTACAATTGTAGTCGTCTAGGTCGTCTGGTTCACTAGGTTCGATATCTTTCTTAACAACAACATTTTCCATTGCACAGGATCGTTACGTTACCTTGGTTCTGGGCATCCCGGAAGATCCCATTCCCGGGTATACGGGTCGTATAAGCAACGACGATACGCCCTCCAGGTTTCGTCCAATAACCAAGCTTCACACACAGACAACGGATATCGGCCCCGCTCAGATAGTACAGACAGTGCTGAGCTAGTATCAAGTCAACTGGTTCGCTTGGCCCGATATCATTCTGGACGGTATTCCTAGTAATATCAGTCTGAAATAAAATATCGAGGAATCATATGTACATCGTTGTGTTCATTCTTGTGTCATACGAGCTTGGATCGGTGCCATTATTTGCATCTGGTTCGATTTATTTTAAATAGTTAACACAATTTAAGGCTGTCCATACTTTTATCTATCAATTCCAGTTCTTTAGATTTCTTCTTCTACATAGTTCGCCGATAGCCACATATAACTAGTCTACATAACCACATATCAATTCGCGTATTTTAATTTGAAATTGCAGAATATGGTGCCTGATGACATTCTGACTTGAGACCTGTATCTGACCTGTATATGTGGGACTTCCTCAGCCAAGGCAGTCTCCAGAATGGCGGCCGCTTTGACATCCGGCTCCACGCCGTAGTATCGCTGACACTTAGGCATGGACTTTAGTATAGGAATGTCCACATCGCCACTCGCTAAAAGTACAATTTAAATATTTAAGTATTAGATAAGGAATGAGTTGTAGGTCCTTATTGGGATCGAAGAACTTCGAGGCGTAGCCGAGAAGTTGTGAGATCCCAATAATGACCTACAACTCATTCCTTATCTGGCTTAATGCCTACTTCTATTGTTTCCTCCGAGGAGGCGGCGATGGCATAGAGTATGTGAGCGAGGGGTCATTATTGTGACGGAACTATAATCACCCGCTCTGGTACAATAATGACCTCCTGCTCACGGTCCGCAGGTCCTTACCGGCAAAACACGACTCCGAGGAAACAATAGAAGTATGCATTAATTTACACTATTTCGTGTAATTAATTACACTGAAGGCTATTCATGACTGATATGCGAAACGCACGACCTACCCAAGAGCGTCCCATTCGAGGATCTATTCATCAATTCAGTGACGCGATATGGATTACAGACCCACGAGACTGTCGATTAACCCAGATCAGAAGAAAATCAGAATGAAATAAAATCGGTATCTATCGATTTCGTTTTCAGTTGGATTAATAAGCGAGCTTCGATACATGGATTGAACATCACAACACTGAGGAACAAATTTTTGCGCCCTTGAACTTGGCCAGACTGAACAACCTGTGTAATGGGGCCTATATGCGTTCAATTGATTTCTGAAGCTTACGAACTAAGCATTCTTAAAACCTTACCTGGTCCTATGGAGAGGCAGGATGCGACGTTGTTCATGTCCAGACAAAGTCGCTTTCTGTTAAAGTACTCATTACTGCGAGCGCATCTGTCGCTCCAGTCCATGCAGCATCTGAATCCTTCATGTTCCCACGTGTTTAGCCAGTCGCGGGTTGGACGAGACGACATTTCCCTTCAGTAATTATTAATGCAAGCAACGGTCCAAGTCAAGGGGGATGTCAACGTCTTTGCTCCGAATTGGTTGCCTTCCGATTACTCTCTTTACTCTATGAAGCCGCCACGTCCGGTATTGCTGTGAATTTCTCTTTGGCACAGTGGCAGCTTTCTCCGAGACATGTCCACCCTTTCCCAAGCGTGAAACGCCTGTCGCTCGCCTCTCGTCACTCACCCACATCTTCTCGGCCTTTTAAACAGCGCTGGCCCATTCATGCGAAAGGGTGATGACGCATTGTGAAGACATAATATAATTCTGTCAAACCGGGTTCAGGGGAGAGAGGTGGAGAGGTGGGGGGAGACGGAGTGCAGGCTACCCCGCAAAGATACCGTCACCGTCTGTGTATCCATTCTCCGAAAAGGTTAGTTACACCACCTTTCCGGCTCGTTCAACCCACTCAACAGATCTTTGTTTTCCTTTTCTTGATGCATTACAGACACGAGAAAAGATTGTGGTAATACATTGACACATACACGGCAATTGGGATATAAGAAATACAAGTTTCTCCCATCAAGACATGAATAACTTTAACTGATTTATTTTACAAAGGTTATACTGCTCGTTTGTTATATAATATTTTAGCTTAGATATATAAGAATTTAGCCTCATAAGCTCAGATTTACACTTACACACGTGAATATAATATTTGGCTAAAAGGAACGCACTATTTATGGAGTAGACCGGTTTATCGTAAGATTCTAATATAATTGTCTTAGTAGAAGCAGCTACACTATCAGATGTGGCTGAGTGCCACCACTCTGCATTCCAGAATGTACTTACTACCCAACAAACATGACGGTAATGGGCCAGTACTGGCAGCGCTCCGGCTTATTACGGAGATGCTGGCATCATGGCCGGTCAGTAACGGCCCATAGCTGGGCCAGTTAAGGCTAATTTAATACCGCTTTGCCGCTATACCACCGTTGTACACCGGTATCGGCAAGCCGCTATTGGCCCGATTGGCAAATGCCAGTGCAGGCCCGATATCGGAGGAATAGCGGCAGAACTTGTACTTAGATTGAGGGTGTGTCTCTTACCGCCACCTAGCGAATATGATTTGTTTATTATGGGATGCACGACTGTTTGAACGGTGGCGGTTTATCTCTGACTTTAGATTCGTGGGTTTATTTTGAAAGTATAGCTAAACAATCGGTGATGCTGCATTTGCTGGTCTTATGCCTATTATCGTTCAAGGTTTTCATGATAGGGATATAACCAAGGAATATCTTTGATATAGTCCTGTGTGGGTGATAATAGGGATGAGGTGATTGTCATGCTTAGGCGTCTTTGCCGTGAATCTCTGTCGGCTGCTGTATATGGTTGAAATGTTCCTTTTTTGCATTTATATTACCGCAGTAAGACGATGCAGAATAGCCCTAATCCGAGTTACGTGCATATACTGCTTGCAAGCCGCAATCGGGCCAGCGTTGGTTGCTTGCCGGCTCAGTACCGGCCCATTATCGGCCCGTTATGGACCGCTACCGGCGTGCCAGCATCGGCCCATTACTGCGCCGCTGTTCCCCCGCCGACACCAGCAGGATCAGACGGCCTGAATCGGGCCAGTACTGGTCCGATTTCGTCATGTTTGTTGGGTACGATACAGTCGCTTAATCGGTGAAAGAGTGTATCTACCTCTCAGCATGAATCACACAAGCCACTCTCCGCCAGCCCATTTGTGTTTAGATATTTGTTGTGGGGAGCAAACCTGTAAATGATTGAATACTGCAAGGATTGTAGTTCGATTTCAAAGTTACATTTAAAAGGCAGGGAACTTATTTTGCTCCAATCTGATTCGTGGAACGAAAAAAATCAGGTCCCTTGTTCATCTGTGCACAACTTGATGGACAAGAGGACAGTATATTTACACGAAATAGATGAAAGGTCCAAATTGTGCAAGGACTGGAGACAATTGCTACTTTGCAGTCGTATTCTCTAGCCAAGAGGAATAACTTGTCTAGTACTATAATACTCAAGAAAGAAACTCAACAGATCTTTTACCAAAGTTAATCAACACACATAGACATGAATGAACCATGCGTAAACATGTGCACATATAATAATATGTAACAATATAATAAAACATATATATCGTAGGGTGCGATAATAAGACGATAATTGCCAGGATTACTTAAGAACAAAATTCCCAATGATTTCGGACGGCGATTTTTGTTTTGTCAAAAGCGAAGCCAGTCAATCCTCAAGTTTCGTCGCAAAACGAGGTCATGTTTAACCAGGAGTTTTTTTTTTAAACCGGGCGTTGAATCCAACCTATGCTCACATTGGATAAACCGCGTAAAGCATGCCTCGAGACAGATGAGGCTCGCACCTACAACCTATTTGCATGCTGTCGATAACGGTACGACAAGGCAGGCTTGGAAAAAAACGGTCACCCTAATATAGCACCATAGTTACGCCCTTTGTGTTGAAGCCACTCAAACATGTCATTTTACCGGGTCAGCGCCGGGCCTAACGTCACAGGAGAGACACAAAGTATCGCAACGCTGGGCGTTGACGCTGGGCGTTGAACCTGCAGATTGTGAAGGATCTTTAATTGTGCTTAATTCTAAAGTGTTTACCAAGGCGACCAAAGTACAGGGCCCAAGAGTGGGTGGGTGCGTTGGTTGCGGTCATCCCTCACCCCCCTTAGTCGGCTAGCTAGTGGTTGTTGATGTCTCTGTACTGCACCGTTTATCATAAGGAACAGACCATTTGATAGGGAGTCTTTTTTTCAAACAAAAAAATGTTGTCATTTACAGTTACGGTCATAGATGCCGCCACAATGTGACACTAACTTGGGTACTAATTTATAAGCGGACAAAAGCATCTCCAATCACCGTATGGTGACATCGGTAGATAGAACAACATAAGATACACGACTAAGCTGTTAATGACACTTTGTTGCTTATAACCGAAAACTACCGATATAATTAACTTGTGGATCTGGCTTGATCTGATCTTGATAAAATCTGGCCTAATTTCATCCACATAGGTCTAGACTCTCGTTATTTTAATATATGACGAATGAAGTATTTTCGGCACATACATTGCAAAAGTCCGTTTTGCACTTTTTACATTTGAAAAGGTAACTCCCACATGCTATAATTCTATGACTTGTAGAACAGAGTAAAGCCAATATCCTGATTAGCTACTTCCTCGCGCCACCTACATTCTGTTGACTAAAAAGTTTATGTGTTATAAAATGCAAATAAATAGTGTGGTCCACAAAGCATTGAGGTCCAGAAGAGGTCCATGTCGCATGTCGATGTTAAAAAGAAGTCCATGTCGCATGTCGATTTTAAGAAGAGGTTCATGTCGCCGATCGCCAAATCTTATGTCGCATGTCGACTTTAAGGCAACTCCAACGTCGCGTTGTCGATGTAAAAGTTCGCCGTGCCGCCGTGTCGAAAAAGGCTCTCTGGGGCCGTTATATGGAAAGAAGTTTTTGGAATCTTCCGCACGTTTTAGCAAATGGTAATAGAATGGACACTTCTTTTGGGGACAAACGCAAATTAGTTTTTTCCGTGAATGTGATATTTAAAGTCTTTTTTGTACAATGTGCCACTAAGACAAGGCATCCAGCTCGGTATTTTTCTCGGAAAATTTTAAGGCTTGAATTTTCTCTTAATTCCGGTTGCTATGTTTAAGTGGTCGGGTTGGGATAGTTTTTGTGCAATAATGCTTCCTAGATTGTAAATCATGTTTCCAAAGTAAACATATGCAGCGAATGTTAAAGGAACAATGAATGATCAATAAATTTGAATTATGGCTCTAAAATTCTTGTCGGCCGTCCAAACTCCACCAAAACATTCGATGGCATTTTGTCACAACAATAATATAAAAATAGCTCGAGTTAGCGGGGCCTTAGGCAATTTTATTGGCCCGACATCAAGCTGTAGCAGCCCGAAAATTGTCAATGAGGGCGGATAATGAAAATGAAGGGCTGCTACACCTAATGAAGGTCTAACAAAATGCCTAACGCCTTGCACTCGCGCTATACTATTATTACGAGTTGAATTTAAGTTCTAGTTTACCTCACATATGTGCTGGGCGTTGCTGCTTTGGTTTAATTCTCATACAACGTACGAAGTAAAATGTTTAGCGATTACAAGCCTTCCCAGCTTGTAAGCCAGTCACCTTTTTTACACAATATAAGTGAATATCAGTATATCGTGACCAAGACACGGGACGCGTAGCTAGCTAACTTGGCGTCTAGGCGGGCCATTTAAGTAAATAACCACAATTATTTTTGTGTGTGACGTCATGTTTCACTGTTCTACGCCATGTAACTATGGCAACGATTGTCCATTAAACAGGCCGAAAGGCGGTTTGGGTCCGATTCCAAGATGTTAGCGGCCATCAGATTTAATGCTATTGTACTAGTTCACACGGCCATCAACTTGTAATAATATTGGAATACTATCTACACAGTTGAATGTGTCAAACCCAGTTGTGCTTAGATATGACGTTAAAATGATATTTACTAGTTACTTGGTGGAAATTGGTTGGAAAACATGTTTTGACTCATTTGGAAGAACTATTGGGTAGGTTAACGAGATAATACAGAACATAGAGTGTGTGGTACAAAAATCAGCCTGAGACAATTAACTTTATACTATCTCTTTAACTCCATCAAACTGACCCTGACCTAGTTATCTAACACTTAATTGTCTTTCGAGCATGACTATAATTTCTTTGAAACTAATAACTAAGGCAAATAATGACAATAAGCGAATGTACATATAAAATATTACCCGCCCCCTCGTAGTTTTCTAATGGATAATATAAAAGAACAAAAATGTCTGGACTGAAGTTGTTTCACCCTGGCTCCAATGATCTTATTTAACATACTTTGCTTCCTTTATGTGTAATGTAAGTTAAGGGATCTCTTGTAATCCAGCCTTGTTTAAGAAATATATATATAACACTTCTGAATTTTTTTTATTTCAATAACTTTAATTCTCTTTGAGGTGTAACGATGCATCATCAAGTGCATGTGGATCAATACATGGGATATGGTCACATTTAATGACTGCCTAAGCATTAGCTGGTGTAGGAAAGGTGCTTACCTGCTTCGCTCAAGCCCTTTCTTCTGTCTTTGTGTGTCACTTGACATCCCTGATATTAAGTGCAGGATGAATTCGAGTTCTTATCTAAATGGCTAATAGGGTTGACGTCTCACGATTGCTCGATTTTTATCAATTCTAATCCAAAACTACAATTGATCCGGTTAATGCCCGGTCGTTAGAGATATGCGACCCTTCTCTGGTCGATGGGCGCACGTCCCTTGCCATCTTTATCCTAGTTTATCCTAATATCGTCAAAATTGTGTCAGGATTTTACGGGGTTAGTGCAAAACGAGATAAAAAAATATGTTGCCTTGAAGAGCAAATAAATTATGTTTGTTTCCAGTAGCCTATGAACCGTTCGCGCGCCAACTCTATCGTTGCTATTAAATGATGTATCCCAAATAACATTTGTTTGCGCAGCCTCGTTGCGTCACGCGTTGATGATCATGGGATGCCATTTATAGTCCGCTTCGTATGCTTGCACGACAAATCAAACCATCCCGGCGCCAAAGATAACACATTAAATTTAAATAGGGAAACAAACAGGGCATTTCTTTATCTGTTGCCTACCGTACAGTGAATGCTTTAAGAAGTCGACATTCAAATGTCTAAGGACTAATCTCGTATGCATGATTAAACGACCAGACGTCTTTGCCATTCATCCCATGCCGTAATTAAAAATAATATTTCAATGTCGTTGTATTGAAGCACAGTGACAAACGTGGCACTTCGGTATCGGTTTGCTACAGATGCACGAATGCACTCGTACGAATACCTGTCAAAGGACACATTGGCTTCGTATCTTGCACATTTCATGCGCCTGTTGCGTGTGAGTTTGATATAGAAGTACGAATCCATTAAAGATATAGTTTGCCTTGCTGTGACTGGCACGCCTTCTTTGATTGATAAGGAACGACTAGTTATCCACTGGCTACTCCCTTTTTTACCTGGCTCGTTCAGAGTTCATCCAATTGCATTTAATAATATACATATCTGTTAAACTGTATCAACATATATGACATGATTAATTCTTTACGTAGTTAAGACATGAGGTTACATATCTGACATTTTAAACTTATATGATCTACGCATATTATTGATTCATTTTATTTTCCTGACGTTTTGGATTTACCCACGGCCGTGGCAATGGTTGTAGCTTGCGTAACGCCACCGAGTGACGGGGAACATCAACGTATGTCTACCACCTGATTCCACGTGTATCCATTGAGCCCTCAAATGGAACACTTTCCCTCTTATGCCAAAACCCACAAATATAAATTTGTCTACCACGATTGAACAACCACTTTTCCCCTCTAATGCTACCATTTTAAACCCGATGTAAAAGGGCTCCGGAATAAACCACAGATGGAAAAAGACGGGCAGTAAAGCCTCTCTTTTACGGCCGACGATCAACAAGATAGCACAGTCGGCAATTGGTGATACCAATGAGGCAGCTACCACCACTACTAACACATTAAAGCGATTGTGCATTACAAACATGTGTTAAAGCAGAAAGCGGCTGGCTCTGGCGTATATACGTGCCATTTGCCTGACGCTTGCATGGCATCTGAACGTTTATGTAAATAATGTCTTCGAGGTATGAAAATACGTCTACGAAATATGCCGACACTCGGCTGAATCCGCACCCTCATGTCGTTTGTTCTGGCACGATATTCCCGAAATAGAGCTATAATTTACATTTAATGCATGCATTGTAAATATGTTATTTGAATAAAGCAATCTCTGTAAAGTTTGGATAATATGATCCGCAAAGATTAATGGCAGTCATGGTGGCATCGTTCAAGTTGTGTGTGTCCCTCTGTCCCTGTTTCCCGCCAGAACAGACGAGAAAAAGGCAGTCACGATGGCCTCGTTCAAGCCGCGTGTGTCCCTCTGTTCCCAACTCCTGTCAGAACAGATCACAGTGAGGCAGTCCAGGCTGCCTTATTCACACAAGCAATCTGCTTACCATACCACCCCCCATCCCACATGACCCTTTTCCAGCCCCGCACCCTATGCCCCCTCCCGTATCACATCAATCTATCCAACACCGTGGACCATATTACACGCACACCCCACATCTCTCGTTTCCAACCCCTCACAATGCCCACTCCGACCCACATCACTATGTCCAATCCCGTTCGATTTTAGTCCAATGATGGGAAAACAACGTATATTAACTGCAGCCTAATGATTTGAGTTGTAAGCGTGTTGCTTGCATGTGGACGACACGACCGCATGTCACCCTAAACTATTTTTGATCCATGGCAGTCTGGTGATCACCGTTTGCCACATCAAGCTCTGGCTGGACTAGACAGACAGGTTTTTGATACAATTGTCGAGCCATCGTACTTGGAGCTTTTCATATATTGATATAACAACTCAGACGGCATTTTTATGATGTTCTACATTTTGATTTTATTATATCAATACTCAATATACGCATGATGTTTTGTATAATCACTGTCAGCAGTGTATGGTACGTTCTGTTCAACTGTGTGTTGCTACATGACAGGCAAAATGCTTACTTCTCAACATTTTACTCACTAACGATTATCACTCTTACATCACTAGAGGGTGATTTGCCACTGGATGTCTTTTTTTTTATATATATTTTCGTTCCAAATAACAACCGATACATAACGACATATAACAATTGTAAAGAGGGGTACATCGAAATGGCAGTACAGGGGGTAATATATGGTATTATATCAGGTTAAAGTTGAACTGAAATGCATAATGGTAGATCGTATATCTGAAAGAAAGTTCATATACTGGGGGAGTACATGCTATATCATTTCTTTATAAATCGGAGGACTGTTGGGGGTTGGGTTGGAGGAAGGGGGAATTAATTGAGTTTGGAGGATTGGGGGTAGGGGGGAGGGGTATTCTCTAGGTACATATCTGGTTTTTCACGGTCTCAGGGCCTATGGCTAATATGCTTTGTACACTTATTAGTGTTTCGGAGGACTGTTGGGGGCTGGAATGGAGGACCGGGGGTGAATTGATTCTGGTGGGCATGGGGGTGGGGAGGGAGGGCGCTACTTTTGGACGGTGTGGTCTCACGGGGATCAATTCTTTCGTCGTATGTGGGGAGGGGGTGTTTCCCCTTCATGGGGGTTCATAGGTTGTTACTGAGGCTAGTTGGACGATTTTAAATTGTTCATCTACCTCGCATAGAAAGTTGTTCCGGCCCCATTTATCCTTAAATAGTGTCCTAGCGTACATTGTATTACTAGTACAAAAATGATCGTCCTTTATCTTCCTATGTAGGATATTATTCAATATAACCCATGTTGGGGACTCCCGACCTTCCGTTTCTAATTTGCGCGAGAGCCATTCTGAATGTTTATATAAGTTTAAAAGGTATGTAACCACATTATGGGGTGCTAATGCATGTTCTGTGTTTGTAAAACCAAAACACAGCGTAAAAGAGTTCAGGGGCTTTCGACTTTAAAAAATATTTACACTTGGTAAAGCAGTGATAAATCGATTCTACTGAATCCTGGCAGAAAGGGCAATCGGGAGTATTTTTATTGCTACATTGCGTCAGATATTTATATGTCTTTAGCAACGCTACGGTTTACTGTTTCTGGAAGATAATCATCCTCTCTCCTGGCCGGGCATAGCCGTCAGGGTATTCACCAGCCATGAAGTCATAGAACTCATCAACCTACAAAGACGGAAGCAGAATGCACGACATGATATCGTTATATCGTATTTGTGTACTGTACCCAAATGGGTGATCTATTACTGAGAGAAAACACTACTCATAGCCACTTTCGTTAATCACTCAAATGCCATGGCAATCGTCTTAACAAGTGTAGAGACAGGGGCAACTTTTACACGCTATCTGGGTTGCCATACACACAGTGTAGAGGGTCGCCCGGCCCTAGACTTGTTGATCAACAGGGAACAGCTTAAAGGAACACTTACTTGTTTTTTGTCGAGAAGTCGCCCTGCCAGGAAACTCGCCAAGAGCGGGTTCCTTGCTTTGAGACTGGTGGACTGCACAACCATTTCATCTGTAAAGTTACTCTTAATAAATCTTATAACAGGAGGTGATTTTGAAACAACCCTTGATCCCAAGTTCGATATGAAATGGTGCAATCGAAATAAGTTCCCAAATATCGCACGGATCTCTTAGAATTTATTGATGGCAGATTCGGTGAAGTATCATAACTTAAGATGGAGAGGAAAGTACGGAGGGAAATCATAGAAAAACATATGTAATTTAAAACGAAATCGTTGAGTCGCGATATCAATTGTGTAAAAATGAAATCTCCAGAACGAGACAGTAACAAATACATAGACATGTCGCTTGTAATTGAATGGAATTCACGCCTACCGGATATAATGTCAAATGTGCCCAGGAGACCTTCTTTCAAGACAGCCAGGTGGTCACAGCTCTCATCGCGAATATAATCTGCGGTGAGAATATCAAATATGCTATACCATGGAAAAATAATTTGCATAATTGATCATTTAAAGTTGCATATCGAGCTCTTTCCCGCAATTGCTGAAGCGGTCAAAAACCAAATAAAAATCAGTAATTGAATCATCCAAAATGTCTTTTGTCTATATTTCACGCGTGCCAGACTGCCAAATGGAATCTCCCAACCTTGTCCATGATATCAGTTTACCACATGTTTTCAATGTAGTGGCAAACGTCATCAGTTGTTGTGCTTCGCGATGCTTTGTTATAAGTATCAGTGCCGCGACAGAATTCTGTAGTGTCCCGGGGTAGACACGTTTGCCATATCACAGAAGAAACGGCCATGTTTATTAGGTTTCTGGATTTATAGAATCAAACAATTGTGTGTTCTGCAAATTGTGATATATATGCCGCATGAGCTTAGCTTTGGAGGGAAAAGCTCGCCAACCAGCTTTAACATAGACGGTTAAGTTGTGTGTAACGTTACTGGACTAATAATATGTATGACTTAAGCATCTCTAGTTACGCGCTCAGTCACCTGCAGATCCCCATGTTTAAGATTGAAAAGCACTTCCCATTTAAAAAGCTCCAGCTAAGCAGGTATTTGCTCACATGTACTCAAAATCACGGATAATGAACAGGAATGAAAACTCAATAGCAATAACCATCCCCCATGGCACATGACCGTTACGGTACCTTGGAGCTGTGCGTCTTGGAAAATTGATTTCCCAGGCCTACGGGTCGAGTGAGCAACGGCGATATGACCCCCGGGCTTCGTCCAGTAACCAAGCTTCACACACAGACAGCGGGTATCTTCCTCGCTCAGATAGTACAGACAATGCTGAACTAGTATCAGGTCAACTGGTTCACTTGGTCCGACATCATTCTGAACAAGATTCCGAGCAATATTAGCCTGAAAGCAAATGTCGACCATATAGATAATCATATCTACATCGTCCTATTCCTTTCTGGGCTCATAATGGAATGGAATAATTCCTCTTTGACATTATGACCTTGAAGTGCGAGATGCAACACAGTGCTCAGGGATCGGTTGCGAAGAGAGTGAGCATGTGGTATTCCATTTTTGCGAGTTAACGTCAGTGTTGCTGTCCCAAGATGCACCGCGGGTTTAGTCAGACGAATATATATTAAAATCATTATTATGGCAAAAACTGTGATATTGTATTATTGAGGTAGTTGCACGATTTATTTTTAAATGTTTAACATACTAGGCTGTCCATATTTTTAATATAAATTCTTTGTCAACAGCGTTTTAAGCTGGTTCTTCTGCATTGTTCGTTACGCTCCCATCTGTCTCTAGGGCCACAGGTATATAGTGTCACATAATTCCGCCATCCATCTGTTCCGACTGCCGGCTATAACTCTTTTGTATACGAGATACGTGTGTTTTAAACAGTGCCTCAAATCAACTCACAATATGGCAGTCGTTCTTGTTAAACTATAATTATTGTGATTCAATCATGTGTGTCACACACGTGGGTCAAACTGGAAATTTCACATATGCCTTGTGACATTCTGATTGGTGACTTGTATCTCACCTGTATCTGTGGGACTTGCTCAGCCAAGGCAGTCTCCAAAATATCAGCAGCTTTGACATCCGGCTCCACGCCGTAGTATCTCTGACACTTAGGCATGAGCTTCAGCACATGAATGTCAACATCGCCACATGCTAAAAGTACATATTTACCACTTTATTGTACACTATTACCTGGCCCAAATTACATTGAAGGTAGCTTTTTGCAGATATACGAAATAAACGACTTACCAAAGCGGGTCACATTTCATGATACGTTCATCAATATAGTGATGCGATATGGATTATATGTGTCGTTGATTCCAGATCGAAGGCGATCAAATCAAATCGGTATCCATCGATTTCGTTTCCTGTTGGATTAATAAGCCAGCTTCGATATGTGAATTGAACATCACAAGGCTGGAGAGCAAGTTTTGCGTCATTGAGTCTCGCTTGCTTGAGCAACTTGTGTAATAGGGAATATTTACAGCCGCTCAATTTATTTCTGAAGCTTACGAACTAAGCCTTCATTACACCTTACCTGGTCCGACGGACTGACAGGATATGACGTTGTCCAAGTCCAGGAGATGTCGCATTTTGTTGAAGTACTCTTTGCTTCGAGCGCATCTGTCGCTGGAGTCCATGCAACATCTGAATCCGTCATGATGCCAGGTGCTCAGACAGTCTCGAGTCTTATTTGATGCCATTATTTATGACAGCTACGGTTTAAGGCAAGCGGGGCAATGTCAAAGTTCTGCTCCGAAGTTGTGGGCTTCTGAATCATATATCGTAGCATTCACGCGAGTGACCCTGTAGTGCATAGGGAATATATATTGATCAGACAAGTAACAACTAATACATTCTTACTTTTTCCACGTTATTGAAAAATTTAGAATAACAGGTGTCTGGATAAGAGGTCATGTCATCATCCATTGTCCCGCTTTCAAAGTGTCAAGAGAGCCTGTTGTGGATAAACGCAAGGTTTGAATCATTACATTATTGTTATGAGGCGAAGTTGTGAATACTGGAATCGCTCATCAATTGCATATAATAATTATGAATTGTGTATTTCAACATCATACCTTGCGGTTCTCTTGAAATATGAGAAAACACACCAAGTTATTCATAGCAAGCAACTTCGCTAATACCTGTCAACGATAACGGTAAGCCCGAAAAAATCGGACAGGGCACGTCTGCGCATGCCACATGAAGCGTATCACCTCGGAACGGTCTTGATTGTCTCTCTGTCAAACAAACTAAGCACAACTCACCGTATGTTAAACACTCAGTACCTCCATAGCACGGCGACCGCTTGCAACAGACGTGATGCTTCCAGACGTGTTCACTTTTTCTCACGCAACAACAGGTCGTGCCAGGTGAGTATGCAAGAACGCGAGTGGCACATACATGCCACCATACTATGCTGAAGCGTGAAGGTCACGTATTGCATATCATAACTGTACGTCATGAAACATTACGCAGGGTGAGAATAGGGGATCGGGGGATGGACAGACTATCATTCAATG
This sequence comes from Arenicola marina, assembly GCA_964019135.1. NCBI lineage: Eukaryota > Metazoa > Annelida > Polychaeta > Arenicolidae > Arenicola > Arenicola marina. Next base: position 35,370,399 of record OZ025253.1, on the reverse strand, counting down.
CCAACCACACCGATTTTTGTGTATCTATTCTGAGACATGGTTAGATACTCCGGCATTTCTGCTCAACTCACTCCACAGATATTTTACCAAAGACTGCCTATATGTCAATATATATATATATATATATATATATATATATATATATATGCGTATGTGTATATGGCACGACGGGTAACACATATATATATGTAGACCAAGTTCTCTCTCACGCTATTTGTGTTAAAGCATCGCCCTCAGATCTAACGTCACGGGCGAGGGCACAGGCCAAGTATTCGCGGTAACCGCAAACATGTAACACGACGTGAGGGATGCACAGCATAGCCATGGGTTCAATGATATAACGTCGAAATTGTTAATAATAATATTAAGAGCACTGCGAATGAAATTACGTGTTAAATGGTTTATGGTTAAATGAAGTGATTGTTCACCGAGTGTTGGATCCCCCTCTGTGTAAATCCATTTTAATCCGACACTATATTTTGTCCCGTTAGTGCGAGATTTATATGATTCGTACCCATCTCTGGCAAATTTGCTAACGTCCCCCCGCCATCGTCACCCCAGTTTCTCATAAAGTCGTCAAAAGTCGTGTCAGGATTTAAAATGGTTAGATTTTAAATGCATGCTACCAAGTCTATCGTTGATATTAAATGATACCTCCCGAATAACCTTGACGTCAGTGCGACGGCGACGCTTCAGGCATGCACCACCGTAGCATGCCCTGTTTACTTCTCTCCGCATGCCTGAACGCATAGTCGGCTCGGAGTTGCCTAAGTCGTCAACAGATTCCAGCGCTTAAAAAAATCTCGTTTGATTGAAGTTGGGTAAAAAAGAGGTCACCTTTTCTCGGTTGCCTACCGGGACGTGAATGCTGTCTTAAGGGGACCAACTGTCCAAGGACACATTAGGCATGCGCCTGTGAACGAGGCTCGTGTAGATGTGTTGAACACTGGGCATCTAGCAGGATCGTAGGAAATAGGATCGCAGGTTGCGACCCCCCCCCCCCTCCGCCCCCGCTTCCTGGTCGATCCCGTACGAAAATATCATATAGAAATTCTATAAAAACAATTTTAAAGGTTTCTATTGATTTTTCTTTGAAAATTCTAGACGTTTTTCCATAGAGTTTCCATAGCATTTCCATAGAATTCTATAGAGGTTCCATAGAGTTCCATAGAATTTCCATAGAATTATCATAGAGTTTCCATATAGTTCCATAGAGTTTCCATAGAATTTCAATAAAATTTCCATAGTTTCGATAGAATAGAGTTCAAGGTCGCCCTGGATAAGTCCAACATCAGCACCGTCCCGGCTGAACGGGCCCGGCCGTATATAGAAATTCTATAAAAACAATTTTAAAGGTTTCTATCGATTTTTCTTTGACAATTTTAGACGTTTTTCCATAGATTTTCCATAGCATTTTCCATAGAATTTCCGTAGAGTTTCCATAGAGTTTCATAGAGTTTCATAGAGTATCCATAGGATTTCCATAGAGTTCCATAGAATTTCCATAGAATTTCCATACAGTTCTCATAGAATTTCCATAGAATTTCCATGGAGTTTGCATAGTTTCGATAGAATAGAGTTCAAGGTCGCCCTGGGTGAGTCCATCATCAGCTCCGTCACGGCTGAACGGGCCCGGGCGTTGGGCAGACCTTCACATCTCATTCTGCTAGTGTTATTGTCCAAACGATTGGCTCTTCCGCTACTCTCACTTCGCAGCAGGCAACCGGTGCGAAAGTCAATATGCCGGCAAGGCTTCCAAAGTTCCTTAAATGCAAAGCTCTCTCAGGCCGCAAGCGGCTCCCGCTACATCCTCTACAAGATCTGTGTAATAGTGCCCGCCCTCCCCCGCCCCCGCACCCCTGCGAATCTCCTGGTTTGGGCCGCAGCGGCAGTCAAGCAGTTAGCAACTGCCAAGGTTACGCCAGCCCGCGCCATCCACTCTCACCCCACCCCCCAACATCTCCCCCCTATCCCCAACTCCACACCCCACCCTGTCCCCGTCCTGCTTGGTTCCCTGTGTTTTCGTGCGCAAGTCGCCACATTCAAATGAGAAATAGGAAATGGATGTTTTTGTCCATTTTTCTTTTCCGTTTTGCAAGGGGAAATGGGTGAAGAGAAGATGGTCCGTGTATATACCTGCCATTTATTTTCCATTGCAAATGGGAAATAGAAAAAGCTAAATGATGGCCCATTTGCCTTTACCTATGAAATCTTACTTATGACCGATCCTACTCCAATCCCCCGCTTTCTTTCTCTTTCGGGGGAAGAGAGGAGGGGGGGGGGTGGCATAAGGGCACCTTGGGTCAATAGGCTACGGTACCCAGTTGTCCTGTACCTCAAAACCTTGAATATATTAATACTAGGGTTAGAGGGATTGCATAGGCTGCCAGGTAACCAGAATATGAGGAGGAAGGGGGGGGGGGCTAACATTTGAGACGGATCACATATTTATGTGTCACATGAATGCCCGAATTCCATTATTCCTTAAACCCCCCCCCCCACCATCAACCGCCGCACCCACCCGCTCACAGGTCTCACTCTCACACACCCCATGTATTGTTCGATGGGAGCTCAGGGATCTCACTTGTTTGGCACCCAAATCTACTGTATTACTAATCAATTATCTAACCGGTAAGGAATATTTTACTGGCAGATTATTTTTGGTAATTTCCTCCCCCCCCCGCAACTGTACCCCATTCTTGCATGTTTTGCATCGTGGCCAGATATTCATTACCAAACCTGTCTCTAAGATCCCTGAATGCCGGTCTTACGGCACACATGCTGCTTAGAGACAGGCCTGGTAAAGCCAGACACTGGCAACACGAGAACCAATCCCGCCTTCCAAGGCGACTGTCAGGTGTCGTGCTTTCACTTTACCCAGCCAATGTACCTTCTGGATCAAAGGCTTCTTAAGATGCAGGCTGATTTCGTTCCGAGTCTAATAACATCGATTCATAGGCATACGAGGCAATATTCCGGGACACCGCCATCCCTTCCCAGCATGTTTATATCGTGTTTACAACTCCCGCGCTGCGGCACAAGCCCCGATTGCGTGACGCTCTCCCACTGGCTGAGAGCGCAGAATCTAGGTCAACACCATGTTGGCTCAGCCGAGCCAGAGAGGCTGCTATTTGGTGAGCGTTATGTTGCATAGTAAGTGGCAGAAGTTTCACGTGCGCTTTAGTAATATCGCAAACGGGTGGTCACAACGTTGTTTATGGAATAAACTATGTAAATGCCGTCGTATTTTCCGGACCGAAGGCATCCTTTAAGTGTGAAGGCGTCAAAAGGCGTCCGTGCGTGGGAAAGAGTTAAGTGTCTAATTGTTGCTGTATTGTTAATATTAAGTGCGCGAAGAATGCAATCTCCTATTAAATGGTTTATAGTTAAATGGCTTGATTGTACACTGAGTTCTGGTTCCCTCGCTATGCAGATCCCTTTTAACCTGACACTACATTTCATCCCGTTAATTCCCGGCCGTCAGTGATTCCCACCCTTCTCTGGCCAATTGGTTCCCTAACATTTGCACCCACATTTCTCATAAAATCGTCGAAGTCGTGTCCGGCTTTAAAACGGTTCGTGCCCGTTACCCTAACAAGGCCATCGTTAATATTTCGTGATGTCTCCCAAATGTCCTTGAATTGGTTTTCTACGCATGCCTGAACATCTGGGTGTCGTCTGGGTCGCCAGGGACGTCAATTCATCGAGGTGCGGAAAAAAAACCCTCATTCAATTGAAGTTCGGTAGTAAGCAGGTCTTCCACGGTTGCCAATCTCGGCGTGAAGGCCCTCTTACGAGAATTTTAAACTGTCAAAGGACACATTAGTAAATGATGAACCGTGCGTATATATGTGTATATATACTTATATGCAGTGCGGAATATCGTTTTACCGGGTAAATTCCAGAATGGGTGTCTCGCCGGCGGGCCTAGCGTCACAGGTGAGGCAACAAATACAACAAATAAATGTTGCTTTGACACGTTAATTTTGACAAAAAGGACCCAAAGTGCAGGGTCTTAAGGACAGCGGGTTCGTTGGATGCGACCGCCTTCCTACAGCTAAAATCTCAAAACTATATCACTTTGGGAAGTTTTAGCGGGAAAACTATTTGGGCGATTTGCATAAATGAAAGACCATATAGAAAGTACTAATGGGCTCAATACGAGAAATAATTTGCAGCGTGATTAAATGGAAACTGCGAACGTTATAGCGATTTGTCCGTTTTTTGGTCCTATCTTTCAATGGTTAAGAGAAGTTTGAAAAACTCTTGTGACCTTGACCTTTGACCTACATTGTCCATCTACAAATTTAGCCTGACGGTGGACCGTGGCATTGTCTGTGCAGAAGGCGGAGTCGATATCTCAAACTTTATAAAAAATTAAAAAAATCGAAAATTTTCAATTTTCAAGAGGCTGTGGCGCGAAAACTTTTTATCCTACGTCAAATCTGATGTGAGTAAGGCGAACGATTTTGAGGAGCTGAGTATTTTGACACTAATTGCGGCTCTCTTCAGCTGCAATATTAAGAGAGCTAGAGCGGAAAATGTGTTTTGGACGTATGACGTCATCGTGACCTTGACCTTTTAGTTATATTGCCCATTCACGAACTTGACCTGTCGATTGGCTGTCGGAATGTTTTTGTAAAAGAAGAGAACGATTTCTTAAGGCATTCGACAGATAATGCGTCTACAGACAGACAGACAGACACACAGACAGACAGACAGACAGACACACCGAACACACCGACATGAGACGAAAATCGTAGATGTTCGTCTTAAAAATTATCTCTTGTAAACTCAATTTTGATGAGTTATAAATCCTTGTTCTTGTTTTGACAGAGACATACGTCAGTGCTCTGTTAAAGGCCAAGAAGGCGGAAGAAACTTCGAACGTGGACACAGAGGACGAGCCAGCTACGCGCAAGAAGCGCAATCCACCTCGTTTTGACAGCGACTGCGCTGATGGTAAAATGAATGTTACTTGAAATTACCAGTTATAAGAGATTTTAGTAAAAAGCTACTCTCGGTTTCTTGCCGCATGGTTACTGTGCAAACTCGCCAGAGGTGGAGGACCAAGGCGTGCGTATATACAGAATCGTTATCAGATGATGAAACACTGTAAGCATGAACTGAATATTGACGACTGTTATATTTTCTATGTGAGTCTTGTTGGGTTTCACGGATGAACAAGATATGGATGTTCAGACTCCGATTAGGAAAACTAGCGGACATTCTAGCCCATCTCTGCCAAGAGCTCCGAACTGTAAGTAATATATTTTAGAGCATGATATTTTGCTTAACTCTATGTCAATCATTGATTGAATAACACTTCTAAATAGAACGTTGATGAATGAACAGTATAACCCAAAACGTGCAACATTACTTGTACGTCATATTGCTTTGGTATTTAATTGAGGAGTATGGAAAGTGCGGCCCAAGTGCTATGACGCTGCCCAGGCGCTCCCCAAGGAAAGCCCTCAAGCAGCAGGAAGACACTGTCAACCGCAACTCGGCACTTACACCAAAACGAGGCGGCGACTGGCAATCTGAACTTGGTATGTCACCCGTATAAAAGTTTTAGTAACCTTTTTGTTTCTAATAGTTACATGAAGGCAGGTGTTAGATTAGTATTGTCCTTTCCATCACATGCGTGATAGTTGATTGCTTGAAGATTTGAAGGAGTCACAGACGTCAATTACTTTTGTAAGATAAACCTTCTCATTCCCTACAGGGTCACAAGGATCAAATCGCGGGAACCCACCAACACCTACAAATGACCGAAAGTGAAGCATTTTCGGTATCAACTGGAGGGTTACTAGTTTCCGACATGTTTTGACAATGTGCGGATGGAATGCTACAATTACTGACCGGTAAAGGAAAATTTGAATTGTCTTGATGATCAGTCGCGTATCATATACAGATGTTACACCGTTGACGTGCTATGTTTGTCTTGCGGTGACTGATGATCTGACCGGATTGTTAGTGTCAAACTTTATTAAAAGATGCCATTTATTTTGTCAGATGTGCTCAGGACGTGACGGACGTCCTCAGCCTTCAGCGGCGCACTACGACCAATACGGGAAGCATGGATTTTGATGATGTCCTTGATCATCCGTGCCGCTCAGTGGCGGAACTAGAAGGCCTGAGCCGGCGTTTGGAGGGAGAGCCTGATTTCAGAAAAAACTATGGTACGTGAATGTCGCAGATTGCGTCAGAAATATGCTCTCCTTGTAATGGAAGCAGTAACACAAAAACAGAACTAATGTTGCTCGCTTTATGATAACCCCTTAATTTACGGAAATTAAAATTACCCCGATAAACCAATGATGTTTAGACAAAACAAAACTAAGAGGCGAAATTTAATGTCTTGTAATTGATGTATCTAGGTCCTCTACCTGAGCTTACTGGGCGGCGGGAAGCTCGCTGACAGCGTCCGCCGCATAATGCGGAAGATCGGCGACAATGAAGTTTGGGCGCATTACACTTTCACGGGCAGGGGTCCAAAAGCGAAACTCAGCCTACAGGATCTGATGATCCCCAAGGTCATCTTCCGTACGTATTCCTTGGTTTCGTTTAGTACGTATTAATGGTTTTCCTTCACCGTGCGTACGTATTACGTGCTTTTCAGCAACTTCCGTACGTATTTCTTTCTTACCATCAGCTTCAGTAACGTATTAATTGCTTGGGTACGTAGTTTTACCTGCAACTCACATGGTACCTTCATTCTTATTTTGTTACAATACTACAGCACGATGTCGAATCGACAAGCAGACTGACATGCGTCGTGTCAATGAGCTGATTGCCGAGTCGCCGCGATCTCCCTTCCCCAAACTTGGGTGTCTCCTCTCCCTAGCTTGGTGTCTCTCCCCTCCCCTAACATTGGTGCCTCCCCTCCCCTGATTTGGGTGTCTCCCCTGCCTAACTTTGGGTGTCTCCCCTGCCTAACTTGGGGTTTCTCCCCTCCCCTAACTTGGGGTGTCTCTCCTCTTCTGACTTGGGGTGTCTCCCTTCTCTAAACTTGGGGGTCTCCTCACCCTAATTTGGGGTGTCTCCCCTCCCCTAACTTGTGTTCCTCGCCTCTCCTAACTTGGGTGTCTCCCCTGCCTAACTTGAGTCTCTCCCCTCCCCTAAATTGGGGTTTTTCTTCTCCTTTGACTTGGGGTGTCTCTCTTCTCTAAACTTGGGTGTCTCCGCTCCCTAATTTAGGCAGTCTCCCCTCCCCTAACTTAGGGTGTTCACTTCTGACTTGACTATATTACTATAGGGTGTCTCCCCCGCCCCCCTAACGTGGGTGTTTTCCCTCCCCTAACCTGGGTGCCTGCCCTCCCTACCTTGGGGTCTCTCCCTTCCTGAATTGGGGTATTTCTCCTCTTCTGACTTGGGTGTCTTCCTTCCTCAAAACTTGGGTTTCTCCCCTCCCTAACTTGGAGTGTCTCCCCTTCCCTAACTTGGGTGCCTCCCCTCAACTAACTTCGGTGTCTCCCCTGCCTAACTTGGGGTATCTCCCTTCCCCAAACTTGGGTGTCTCCTCTCCCTAGCTTGGTGTCTCTCCCCTCCCCTAACTTTGGTGCCTCTCCTCCCCTGACTTGGGTGTCTCCCCTGCCTAACTTTGGGTGTCTCCCCTGCCTAACTTGGGGTCTCTCCCCTCCCCTAACTTGGGGTGTCTCCCTTCTCTAAACTTGGGGGTCTCCTCACCCTAATTAGGGGTGTCTCCCCTCCCCTAACTTGGGTTCCTCGCCTCTCCTAACTTGGGTGTCTCCCCTGCCTAACTTGAGTCTCTCCCCTCCCCTAACTTGGGGTTTGTCTTCTCTTTTGACTTAGGGTGTCTCCCTTCTCTAAACTTAGGTGTCCCCTCTCCCTAATTTGGGGTGTCTCCCTTCCCCTAACTTGGGTGCCTCGCCTCTCCTAACTTGGGTGTCTCCCCTGCCTAACTTGAGTCTCTCCCCTCCCCTAATTTAGGGTGTTCACTTCTGACTTGGGGTGTCTCCCTTCTCTAAACTTGGGTGTCTCCTCACCCTAATTTTGGGTGTCTGCCCTCCCCTAACTTGGGTGCCTCGCCTCTCCTAACTTGGGTGTCTCCCCTGCCTAACTTGAGTCTCTCCCCTCCCTTAACTTGGGGGTTTTCTCCTCCCCTGACTTGGGGTGTCTCCCTTCTCTAAACTTAGGTGTCTCCTCTACCTAATTTGGGGTGTCTCCCCTCCCCTAAATTGGGTGCCTCGCCTCTCCTAACTTGAGTCGCTCCCCGGCCTAACTTGAGTCTCTCCAGTCACCTAACTTGGGGTGTTTCTCCTCTTTTGACCTGGGGTGTCTCCCCTCCCCTAACTTGGGGTGTCCCTCTTCTGACACGGGGTGTCTTCCTTCCCTAAACATGGGTGTCTCCTCTCCCTAATTTGGGGTGTCTCCCCTCCCCTAACTTGGGTGTCTCCCCTCCCCTAACTTGGGTGTCTCCCCTGCCTAACTTGAGTCTCTCCCCTCCCCTGACTTGGGGTGTTTCTCCTCTTTTGACTTGGGTTGTCTCCCTTCCCTAAACGTGGGTGTCTCCTCTCCCTAATTTGGGGTGTCTCCCCTCCCCTAACTTGAGTGTCCCCCCTCCCTTAACTTGGGGTGTCTCCCTTCCCACAACTTGGGTGTCTCCTCTCCCTAATTTGAGGTGTCTTCCCTCCACTAACTTGGGTGTCCCCCCTCCCCTAACTTGGGGTTTCTCCCTTCCCTAAGCTTGGGTGTCTCTTCTCCCTAACTTGGGGTGTCCCCCCTCCCCACCCCTAACCTGGGGGGGTGTCGCCTCCTTAAGTTGGGGTCTTTCCCCTCCCCTAACTAATTGCGTGCTCTAGTCACCTGAAAGCCTAACGGCACGTGGGTCGGTGGTTCGAGCCCTGCTGTGGCCAGGTCTGTGTGGTCGCAGGATAAAGATCCCATGTCTTTCTTCGTAAAGAGTAGGGGGTTACCCCCGGGGACATGGCTTTACTCCCCCTTCCTTTTCCCATTGACGCGATGTGACCAAAAGTGGTTGAAGCGTCCTGAATAACCAACCAACCAACCCTCCCCTAACTTGGGGTGTTTCTCCTCTTCTGACTTGGGGTGTCTCCCACCCCCAACTTGTGTGCCTCCCCTCCCCTAACTTGGGTGCCTCTCCACCCCTAACTTGGGTGTCTCCCCTCTCCTAACTTGGGTGTGTCCCCTCCCCTAACTTGGGTGTCTCCACTGCCTAATTTGGCATCTCTCCCCTCCCCTAGCTTGGGTGTCTCCCCTCTCCTAACTTGGGTGTGTCCCCTCCCCTAACTTGGGTGTCTCCCCTGCATAATTTGGCATCTTTCCCCTCCCCTAACTTGGGATGTGTCTCCTCTTCTGACTTGGAAGTTTCTCCCCTCCCCTAACTTGGGTGTCTCCCCTCCCCTTGTAGTGTCTCTCCTCTTCTGACTTGGGGTGTCTCTCTTCCCCTAATTAGGGTGCCTCGCTTCCCCTAGCCTGGGTGTCTGCCCTCGCTACCTTGAGGTCTCTCCCCTCCTGAATTGGGGTAGCTCTCCTCGTCTGACTTGGGTGTCTCCCTTCCTCAAACTTGGGTGTTTCCTCTGCCTAATTTAAAGTGTCTTCCCTCCACTTACTTGGGTGTCCCTCCTCCCCTAACTTGGGGTGTCTCCCTTCCCTAAGCTTGGGTGTCTCCTCTCCCTAATTTGGGGTGTCTCCCCTCCCCTCCCCTAACTTGGGGGGTGTCTTCTCTATAAGTTGGGATCTCTCCCCTCCCCTAACTCATTGAATGCTCTGGTCACCTGAAAGCCTAACGGCACGTGGGTGGGTGGTTCGAGCCCTGCTTTGGCCATGTCTGTGTGGTCGCTGGATAAAGATCCCATGTCTTTCTTCGTAAAGAGTAGGGGGTTACCCCCGGGGACATGGCTCCACTCTCCCTTTCTTCTCCCATTGACGCGATGTGACCAAAAGTGGTTAAAGCGTCCCGAATAACCAACCAACCAACCCTCCACTAACTTGGGGTGTTTCTCCTCTTCTGACTTGGGGTGTCTCCCTTCCCCCAACTTGGATGTCTCCTCTCCCTAACTTGGGTCATCCCCCCCCCTAACTTAGGTGCCCGCTCCCCTAACTTGTGTGCCTCCCCTCCCCTAACTTGGGGTGCCTCCCTTCCATAACCTTGGGTGTCTCCTCTACCTAATTTGGGGTGTCTCCCCTCCCCTACCCTAACTTGGGTATCCCCCTTCACCTAACTTGTGTGCCTCCCCTCCCCTAATTTGGGGTGTCTACCTTCCCTAAACTTGGGTGTCTCCTCTCCCTAATTTGGGGTGTCTCCCCTCCCATCTTCTAACTCTGGTGCTTCCCCTCCCCTGACTTGGATGCCTCGCCTCTCTTAACTTGGGTGCCTCCGCTCCCCTAACTTGTGTGCCTCTCCTCCCCTAACTTGGGGTGCCTCCCTTCCATTAACTTGGGTGTCTCCTCTAACTAATTTGGGGTGTCTACCCTCCCCTCCCCTAGGTTGGGTGTCCCCCCTCCCCTAACTAGGGTGCTTCCCCTAACTTAGGGTGTCTCCCTTCCCTAAACTTGGGTGTCTTCTCTCCCTTTTTTGGGGTGTCTCCCCTCCCATCTTCTAACTCTGGTGCTTCCCCTCCCCTGACTTGGGTGCCTCGCCTCTCTTAACTTGGGTGCCTCCGCTCCCCTAACTTGGGTGCCTCCCCGCCCCTAACTTGGGGTGCCTCCCCGCCCCTAACTTGGGGTGCCTCCCCTCCCCTAACTTGGATGTCTCCCCTCTCCTAACTTGGGTGTGTCCCCTACCCTAACTTGGGTGTCTCCCGTGCCTAATTTGGCATCTCTCCCCTCCCCTAACTTGGGTGTGTCCCTTCCCCTAACTAGGTTCTCTCCATTGCCTAATTTGGCATATCTCCCCTCCCCTAACTTGGGATGTGTCTCCTCTTCTGACTTGGAAGTTTCTCCCTTCCCCTAACTTGGGTGTCTCCCCTCCCCTAACTTGGGTGTCTCCCCTCCCCTTGTAGTGTCTCTTCTCTTCTGACTTGGGATGTCTCCCTTCCCCTAATTAGGGTGCCTCGCTTCCCCTAACCTGGGTGCCTGCCCTCGCTACCGTGGGGTCTCTCCCCTCCTGAATTCTGGTAGCTCTCCTCTTCTGACTTGGGTGTCTCCCTTCCTCAAATTTGGGCGTCTCCCCTCCCTAACTTGGAGTGTCTCCCCTTCCCTAACTTGGGTGCCTCCCCTCCACTAACTTCGGTGTCTCCCCTGCCTAATTTGGGGTATCTCCCTTCCCCAAACTTGGGTGTCTCATCTCCCTAGCTTGGTGTCTATCTCCTCCCCTAATTTTGGTGCCTCTCCTCCCCTGACTTGGGTGTCTCCCCTGCCTAACTTTGGGTGTCTCCCCTGCCTAACTTGGGTTCTCTCCCCTCCCCTAACTTGGGGTGTCTCCCTTCTCTAAACTTGGGGGTCTCCTCACCCTAATTTGGGGTGTCTCCCCTCCCCTAACTTGAGTGCCTCGCCTCTCTTAACTTAGGTGTCTCCCCTGCCTAACTTGAGTCTCTCCCCTCCCCTAACTTGGGGCTTTTCTCCTCTTTTGACTTGGGGTGTCTCCCTTCTCTAAACTTAGGTGTCTCCTCTCCCTAATTTGGGGTGTCTCCCCTCCCCTGACTTGGGTGCCTCGCCTCTCCTAACTTGGGTGACTCCCCAGCCTAACTTGAGTCTCTCTCCTCCCCTAACTTATCGTGTTCCCTTCTGACTTGGGGTGTCTCCCTTCTCTAAACTTGGGTGTCTCCTCACCCTAATTTTGGGTGTCTGTCCCCTCCTAACTTGGGTACCTCGCCTCTCCTAACTTGGGTGTCTCCCCTGCCTAACTTGAGTCTCTCCCCTCCCCTGACTTGAGGTGTTTCTCCTCTTTTGACCTGGGGTGTCTCCCCTCCCCTAACTTGGGGTGCCCCTCTTCTGACATGGGGTGTCTTCCTTCCCTAAACTTGGGTGTCTCATCTCCCTAATTTAGGGTGTCTCCCCTCCCCTAACTTGGGTGTCTCCCCTCCCCTAACTTGGGTGTCTCCTCTGCCTAACTTGAGTCTCTCCCCTCCCCTGACTTGGGGTGTTTCTCATCTTTTGACTTGGGTTGTCTCCCTTCCCTAAACGTGGGTGTCTCCTCTCCCTAATTTGGGGTGTCTCCCCTCCCCTAACTTGGGTGTCTCCGCTCCCCTAACTTGGGTGTTTCCCGTGCCTAAATTGAGTCTCTCCCCTCCCCTGACTTGGGGTGTTTCTCCTCTTTTGACTTGGGTTGTCTCCCTTCCCTAAACGTGGGTGTCTCCTCTCCCTAATTTGGGGTGTCTCCCCTCCTCTAACTTTAGTGTTCCCCCTCCCCTAACTTGGGGTGTCTCCCTTCCCTAAACTTGGGTGTCTCCTCTCCCTAATTTGAGGTGTCTTCCCTCCACTAACTTGGGTGTCCCCCCTCCCCTAACTTGGGTGTCTCCCTTCTCTAAACTTGGGGGTCTCCTCACCCTAATTAGGGGTGTCTCCCCTCCCCTAACTTGGGTTCCTCGCCTCTCCTAACTTGGGTGTCTCCCCTGCCTAACTTGAGTCTCTCCCCTCCCCTAACTTGGGGTTTGTCTTCTCTTTTGACTTAGGGTGTCTCCCTTCTCTAAACTTAGGTGTCCCCTCTCCCTAATTTGGGGTGTCTCCCCTCCCCTAACTTGGGTGCCTCGCCTCTCCTAACTTGGGTGTCTCCCCTGCCTAACTTGAGTCTCTCCCCTCCCCTAATTTAGGGTGTTCACTTCTGACTTGGGGTGTCTCCCTTCTCTAAACTTGGGTGTCTCCTCACCCTAATTTTGGGTGTCTGCCCTCCCCTAACTTGGGTGCCTCGCCTCTCCTAACTTGGGTGTCTCCCCTGCCTAACTTGAGTCTCTCCCCTCCCCTAACTTGGGGGTTTTCTCCTCTTTTGACTTGGGGTGTCTCCCTTCTCTAAACTTAGGTGTCTCCTCTACCTAATTTGGGGTGTCTCCCCTCCCCTAAATTGGGTGCCTCGCCTCTCCTAACTTGAGTCGCTCCCCGGCCTAACTTGAGTTTCTCCAGTCACCTAACTTGGGGTGTTTCTCCTCTTTTGACCTGGGGTGTCTCCCCTCCCCTAACTTGGGGTGTCCCTCTTCTGACACGGGGTGTCTTCCTTCCCTAAACATGGGTGTCTCCTCTCCCTAATTTGGGGTGTCTCCCCTCCCCTAACTTGGGTGTCTCCCCTCCCCTAACTTGGGTGTCTCCCCTGCCTAACTTGAGTCTCTCCCCTCCCCTGACTTGGGGTGTTTCTCCTCTTTTGACTTGGGTTGTCTCCCTTCCCTAAACGTGGGTGTCTCCTCTCCCTAATTTGGGGTGTCTCCCCTCCCCTAACTTGAGTGTCCCCCCTCCCTTAACTTGGGGTGTCTCCCCTCCCACAACTTGGGTGTCTCCTCTCCCTAATTTGAGGTGTCTTCCCTCCACTAACTTGGGTGTCCCCCCTCCCCTAACTTGGGGTTTCTCCCTTCCCTAAGCTTGGGTGTCTCTTCTCCCTAACTTGGGGTGTCCCCCCTCCCCACCCCTAACCTGGGGGGGTGTCGCCTCCTTAAGTTGGGGTCTTTCCCCTCCCCTAACTCATTGCGTGCTCTGGTCACCTGAAAGCCTAACGGCACGTGGGTCGGTGGTTCGAGCCCTGCTGTTGCCAGGTCTGTGTGGTCGCAGGATAAAGATCCCATGTCTTTCTTCGTAAAGAATAGGGGGTTACCCCCGGGGACATGGCTTTACTCCCCCTTCCTTTTCCCATTGACGCGATGTGACCAAAAGTGGTTGAAGCGTCCTGAATAACCAACCAACCAACCCTCCCCTAACTTGGGGTGTTTCTCCTCTTCTGACTTGGGGTGTCTCCCACCCCCAACTTGTGTGCCTCCCCTCCCCTAACTTGGGTGCCTCTCCTCCCCTAACTTGGGTGTCTCCCCTCTCCTAACTTGGGTGTGTCCCCTCCCCTAACTTGGGTGTCTCCACTGCCTAATTTGGCATCTCTCCCCTCCCCTAACTTGGGTGTCTCCCCTCTCCTAACTTGGGTGTGTCCCCTCCCCTAACTTGGGTGTCTCCCCTGCATAATTTGGCATCTTTCCCCTCCCCTAACTTGGGATGTGTCTCCTCTTCTGATATGGAAGTTTCTCCCCTCCCCTAACTTGGGTGTCTCCCCTCCCCTTGTAGTGTCTCTCCTCTTCTGACTTGGGGTGTCTCTCTTCCCCTAATTAGGGTGCCTCGCTTCCCCTAGCCTGGGTGTCTGCCCTCGCTACCTTGGGGTCTTTCCCCTCCTGAATTGGGGTAGCTCTCCTCGTCTGACTTGGGTGTCTCCCTTCCTCAAACTTGGGTGTTTCCTCTGCCTAATTTAAAGTGTCTTCCCTCCACTTACTTGGGTGTCCCTCCTCCCCTAACTTGGGGTGTCTCCCTTCCCTAAGCTTGGGTGTCTCCTCTCCCTAATTTGGGGTGTCTCCCCTCCCCTCCCCTAACTTGGGGGGTGTCTTCTCTATAAGTTGGGATCTCTCCCCTCCCCTAACTCATTGAATGCTCTGGTCACCTGAAAGCCTAACGGCACGTGGGTGGGTGGTTCGAGCCCTGCTTTGGCCATGTCTGTGTGGTCGCTGGATAAAGATCCCATGTCTTTCTTCGTAAAGAGTAGGGGGTTACCCCCGGGGACATGGCTCCACTCTCCCTTTCTTCTCCCATTGACGCGATGTGACCAAAAGTGGTTAAAGCGTCCCGAATAACCAACCAACCAACCCTCCACTAACTTGGGGTGTTTCTCCTCTTCTGACTTGGGGTGTCTCCCTTCCCCCAACTTGGATGTCTCCTCTCCCTAACTTGGGTCCTCCCCCCACCTAACTTAGGTGCCCGCTCCCCTAACTTGTGTGCCTCCCCTCCCCTAACTTGGGGTGCCTCCCTTCCATAAACTTGGGTGTCTCCTCTACCTAATTCGGGGTGTCTCCCCTCCCCTACCCTAACTTGGGTATCCCCCTTCACCTAACTTGTGTGCCTCCCCTCCCCTAATTTGGGGTGTCTACCTTCCCTAAACTTGGGTGTCTCCTCTCCCTAATTTGGGGTGTCTCCCCTCCCATCTTCTAACTCTGGTGCTTCCCCTCCCCTGACTTGGGTGCCACGCCTCTCTTAACTTGGGTGCCTCCGCTCCCCTAACTTGTGTGCCTCTCCTCCCCTAACTTGGGGTGCCTCCCTTCCATTAACTTGGGTGTCTCCTCTAACTAATTTGGGGTGTCTACCCTCCCCTCCCCTAGGTTGGGTGTCCCCCCTCCCCTAACTAGGGTGCTTCCCCTAACTTAGGGTGTCTCCCTTCCCTAAACTTGGGTGTCTTCTCTCCCTTTTTTGGGGTGTCTCCCCTCCCATCTTCTAACTCTGGTGCTTCCCCTCCCCTGACTTGGGTGCCTCGCCTCTCTTAACTTGGGTGCCTCCGCTCCCCTAACTTGGGTGCCTCCCCGCCCCTAACTTGGGGTGCCTCCCCGCCCCTAACTTGGGGTGCCTCCCCTCCCCTAACTTGGATGTCTCCCCTCTCCTAACTTGGGTGTGTCCCCTACCCTAACTTGGGTGTCTCCCGTGCCTAATTTGGCATTTCTCCCCTCCCCTAACTTGGGTGTGTCCCTTCCCCTAACTAGGTTCTCTCCATTGCCTAATTTGGCATATCTCCCCTCCCCTAACTTGGGATGTGTCTCCTCTTCTGACTTGGAAGTTTCTCCCTTCCCCTAACTTGGGTGTCTCCCCTCCCCTAACTTGGGTGTCTCCCCTCCCCTTGTAGTGTCTCTTCTCTTCTGACTTGGGGTGTCTCCCTTCCCCTAATTTGGGTGCCTCGCTTCCCCTAACCTGGGTGCCTGCCCTCGCTACCGTGGGGTCTCTCCCCTCCTGAATTCTGGTAGCTCTCCTCTTCTGACTTGGGTGTCTCCCTTCCTCAAATTTGGGCGTCTCCCCTCCCTAACTTGGAGTGTCTCCCCTTCCCTAACTTGGGTGCCTCCCCTCCACTAACTTCGGTGTCTCCCCTGCCTAATTTGGGGTATCTCCCTTCCCCAAACTTGGGTGTCTCATCTCCCTAGCTTGGTGTCTATCCCCTCCCCTAATTTTGGTGCCTCTCCTCCCCTGACTTGGGTGTCTCCCCTGCCTAACTTTGGGTGTCTCCCCTGCCTAACTTGGGTTCTCTCCCCTCCCCTAACTTGGGGTGTCTCCCTTCTCTAAACTTGGGGGTCTCCTCACCCTAATTTGGGGTGTCTCCCCTCCCCTAACTTGAGTGCCTCGCCTCTCCTAACTTAGGTGTCTCCCCTGCCTAACTTGAGTCTCTCCCCTCCCCTAACTTGGGGCTTTTCTCCTCTTTTGACTTGGGGTGTCTCCCTTCTCTAAACTTAGGTGTCTCCTCTCCCTAATTTGGGGTGTCTCCCCTCCCCTGACTTGGGTGCCTCGCCTCTCCTAACTTGGGTGACTCCCCAGCCTAACTTGAGTCTCTCTCCTCCCCTAACTTATCGTGTTCCCTTCTGACTTGGGGTGTCTCCCTTCTCTAAACTTGGGTGTCTCCTCACCCTAATTTTGGGTGTCTGTCCCCTCCTAACTTGGGTACCTCGCCTCTCCTAACTTGGGTGTCTCCCCTGCCTAACTTGAGTCTCTCCCCTCCCCTGACTTGAGGTGTTTCTCCTCTTTTGACCTGGGGTGTCTCCCCTCCCCTAACTTGGGGTGCCCCTCTTCTGACATGGGGTGTCTTCCTTCCCTAAACTTGGGTGTCTCATCTCCCTAATTTAGGGTGTCTCCCCTCCCCTAACTTGGGTGTCTCCCCTCCCCTAACCTGGGTGTCTCCTCTGCCTAACTTGAGTCTCTCCCCTCCCCTGACTTGGGGTGTTTCTCATCTTTTGACTGGGGTTGTCTCCCTTCTCTAAACGTGGGTGTCTCCTCTCCCTAATTTGGGGTGTCTCCCCTCCCCTAACTTGGGTGTCTCCGCTCCCCTAACTTGGGTGTTTCCCGTGCCTAAATTGAGTCTCTCCCCTCCCCTGACTTGGGGTGTTTCTCCTCTTTTGATTTGGGTTGTCTCCCTTCCCTAAACGTGGGTGTCTCCTCTCCCTAATTTGGGGTGTCTCCCCTCCTCTAACTTTAGTGTTCCCCCTCCCCTAACTTGGGGTGTCTCCCTTCCCTAAACTTGGGTGTCTCCTCTCCCTAATTTGAGGTGTCTTCCCTCCACTAACTTGGGTGTCCCCCCTCCCCTAACTTGGGGTGTCTCCCTTCCCTGAGCTTGGGTGTCTCCTCTCCCTAATTTGGGGTGTCTCCCCTCCCCTCCCCTAACTTGGGGGGTGTCTCCTCCTTAAGTTGGGGTCTCTCCCCTCCCGTAACTCATTGAGTGCTCTGGTCACCTGAAAGCCTAACGGCACGTGGGTCGGTGGTTCGAGCCCTGCTGTGGCCATGTCTGCGTGGTCGCAGGATAAAGATCCCATGTCTTTCTTTGTAAAGAGTAGGGGGTTACCCCCGGGGACATGGTTCCACTCTCCCTTCCTTCTCCCATTGACGCGATGTGACCAAAAGTGGTTAAAGCGTCCTGAATAACCAACCAACCCTCACCTAACTTGGTGTGTTTCTC
Source organism: Arenicola marina (assembly GCA_964019135.1). NCBI lineage: Eukaryota > Metazoa > Annelida > Polychaeta > Arenicolidae > Arenicola > Arenicola marina. The sequence goes on along the minus strand of OZ025253.1, from coordinate 35,352,812 downwards.
CTCTTCTGACTTGTGGTGTCTCCCGTCCCCCAACTTGGGTGTCTCATCTCCCTAATTTGGGTCCCCCCCCCGTAGCTTGGGTGTCCCCCTCCCCTAACTTGTGTGCCTCCCCTCCCCTAACTTGGGGTGTCTACCTTCCTTAAACGTGGGTGTCTCCTCGCCCTAATTTGGGGTGTCTCCCCTCCCCTCCCCTAAGTTGGGTGCTTCCCCTAACTTAGGGTGTCTCCCTGCCTTAAACTTGGGTGTCTTCTCTCCCTTTTTGGGGTGTCTCCCCTCCCATCTAACTCTGGTGCCTCCCCTCCCCTGACTTGGGTGCTTCGCCTCTCTTAACTTGGGTGCCTCCGCTCCCCTAACTTGGGTGCCTCAACTCCCCTAACTTGGGTGCCTCCCCTCCCCAAACTTGGGTGTCTCCCCTCTCCTAACTTGGGTGTGTCCCCTCCCCTAACTTGGGTGTCTCCCCTGCCTAATTTGGCATCTCTCCCCTCCCCTAACTTGGGATGTGTCTCCTCTTCTGACTTGGAAGTTTCTCTCCTCCCCTAACTTGGGTGTCTCCCCTCCCCTTGTAGTGTCTCTCCTCTTCTGACTTGGGGTGTCTCCCTTCGCCTAATTAGGGTGCCTCGCTTCCCCTAACCTGGGTGCCTGCCCTCGCTAACTTGGGGTCTCTTCCCTCCTGAATTGGGGTAGCTCTCCTCTTCTGACTTGGGTGTCTCCCTTCCTCAAACTTGGGTGTCTCCTCTCCCTAATTTGGGGTGTCTCCCCTCCCCTCCCCTAATATGGGGGGTGTCTCCTCCTTATCCTCCTTAAGTTGGCGTCTCTCTCCTCCCCTAACTCATTGAGTGCTCTGGTCACCTGAACGCCTAACGGCCCGTGGGTCGGTGGTTCGAGCCCTGCTGTGGCCATGTCTGTGTGGTCGCAGGATAAAGATCCCATGTCTTTCTTCGTAAAGAATAGGGGGTTACCCCCTGGAACATGGCTCCACTCTCCCTTCCTTCTCCCATTGAGGCGATGTGACCAAATGTGGCTGAAGCGTCCTGAATAACCAACCAACCAACCCTCCCCTAACTTGGGGTGTTTCTCCTCTTCTGACTTGGGGTGTCTCCCTTCCCCCAACTTGGGTGTCTCCTCTCCCTAATTTGGGTCCTCCCCCCCCCACCTAACTTGGGTGTCCCCCTCCCCTAACCTGTGTGCTTCCCCTCCCCTAACTTGGGGTGTCTACCTTCCCGAAACTTGGGTGTCTCCTCTCCCTAATTTGGGGTGTCTCCCCTCCCCTCCCCTAGGTTGGGTGCCCTAACTCCCCTAACTAGGGTGCTTCCCCTAACTTAGTGTGTCACCCTTCCCTAAACTTGGGCGTCTTCTCTCCCTTTTTTGGGTGTTTCCCCTCCCATCTTCTAACTCTGGTGCCTTCTCTCCCCTGACTTGGGTGCCTCGCCTCTCTTAACTTGGGTGCCTCCGCTCCCCTAACTTGGGGTGCCTCCCTTCCGTAAACTTGGGTGTCTCCTCTACATAAATTGGGGTGTCTCCCCTCCCCTCCCCTAACTTGGGTGTCCCCCTTCACCTAACTTGTGTGCCTCCCCTCCCCTAACTTGGGGTGTCTACCTTCCCTAAACCTGGGTGTCTCCTCTCCCTAATTTGGGGTGTCTCCCCTCCCCTCCCCTAAGTTGGGTGCTTCCCCTAATTTAGGGTGTCTCCCTTCCCTAAACTTGGGTGTCTTCTCTCCCTTTTTGGGGTGTCTCCCCTCCCATCTTCTAACTCTGGTGGCTCCCCTCCCCTGACTTGGGTGCCTCGCCTCTCTTAACTTGGGTGCCTCCGCTCCCCTAACTTGGGTGCCTTCCCTCCCCTAACTTGGGTGCCTCCCCTCCCTTAACTTGTGTGTCGCCCCTCTCCTAACCTGGGTGTGTCCCCTCCCCTAACTTGGGTGTCTCCCCTGTCTAATTTGACATTTCTTCCCTCCCCTAACTTGGGTGTCTCCCCTCTCCTAACTTGGGTGTGTCCCCTCCCCTAACTTGGGTGTCTCCCCTGCCTAATTTGGCATCTCCCCCCTCCCCTAACTTGGGATGTGTCTCCTCTTCTGACTTGGAAGTTTCTCCCCTCCCCTAACTTGGGTGTCTCCCCTCCCCTTGAAGTGTCTCTCCTCTTCTGACTTGGCGTGTCTCCCTTCCCCTAATTAGGGTACCTCGCTTCCCCTAACCTGGGTGCCTGCCCTCGCTACCTTGGGGTCTCTCCCCTCCTGAATTGGGGTAGCTCTCCACTTCTGACTTGGGTGTCTCCCTTCCTCAAACTTGGTGTCTCCTCTCCCTAATTTGAGGTGTCTTCCCTCCACTAACTTGGGTGTCCCCCCTCCCCTAACTTGTGGTGTCTCCCTTCCCTAAGATTGGGTGTCTCCTCTACCTAATTTGGGGTGTCTCCCCTCCCCTCCCCTAACTTGGGTGGTGTCTCCTCCTTAAGTTGGGGTCTCTCTCCTCCCCTAACTCATTGAGTGCTCTGGTCACCTGAAAGCCTAATGGCACGTGGGTCGGTGGTTCGAGCCCTGCTGTGGCCATGTCTGTGTGGTCGCAGGATAAAGATCCCATGTCTTTCTTCGTAAAGAGTAGGGGGTTACCCCCGGGGACATGGCTCCACTCTCCCTTCCCTCTCCCATTGACGCCATGTGACCAAAAGTGGTTAAAGCGTCCTGAATAACCAACCAACCAACCCTCCCCTAACTTGGGGTGTTTCTCCTCTCCTGACTTGGGGTGTCTCCCTTCCCCCAACTTGGGTGTCTCCTCTCCCTAATTTGGGTACTCCCCCCCCCTAACTTGGGTGTCCCCCTCCCCTAACTTGTGTGCCTCCCCTCCCCTAACTTGGGGTGCCTCCCTTCCATAAACTTGGGTGTCTCCTCTACCTAATTTGGGGTATCTCCCCTCCCCTCCCCTAACTTGGGTATCCCTCTTCACCTAACTTGTGTGCCTCCCCTCCCCTAACTTGGGGTGTCTACCTTCCCTAAACTTGGGTGTCTTCTCTCCCTAATTTGGGGTGTCTCCCCTCTCCTCCACTAAGTTGGGTGTCCCCCCTCCCCTAACTAGGGAGGTTTCCCTAACTTAGGGTGTCTCCCTTCCCTAAACTTGGGTGTCTTCTCTCTCTTTTTGGGGTGTCTCCCCTCCCATCTTCTAACTCTGGTGCCTCCCCTCCCCTGACTTGGGTGCCTCGTCTCTCTTAACTTGGGTGCCTCCGCTCCCCTAACTTGGATGCCTCCCCTCTCCTAACTTGGGTGTGTCCCCTCCCCTAACTTGGGTGTCTCTACTGCCTAATTTGACACATCTCCCCTCCTCTAACTTGGGTGTCTTCCCTCTCCTAACTTGGGTGTGTACCCTCCCTTAACTTGGGTGCCTCCGCTCCCCTAACTTGGGTGCCTCCCCGCCCCTATCTTGGGGTGCATCCCCGCCCCTAACTTGGGGTGCCTCCCCTCCCCTAACTTGGATGTCTCCCCTCCCCTAACTTGGGTGTGTAACCTCCCCTAACTTGGGTGTCTCCCCTGCCTAATTTGGCATCACTCCCCTCCCCTAACTTGGGATGTGTCTCCTCTTCTGACTTGGAGGTTTCTCCCCTCCCCTAACTTGAGTGTCTCCCCTCCCCTGGTAATGTCTCTCCTCTTCTGACTTCCCCTAATTAGGGTGCCTCGCTTCCCCTAACCTGGGTGCCTGCCCTCCCTACCTTGGGGTCTCTCCCCTCCTGAATCGGGGTAGCTCTTCGCTTCTGACTTGGGTGTCTCCCTTCCTCAATTTTGGGTGTCTCCCCTCCCTAACTTGGTGTCTATCCCCTCCCCTAACTTTGGTGCCTCCTCTCCCCTGACTTGGGTGTCTCCCCTGCCTAACTTTGGGTGTCTCCCCTGCCTAACTTGGGTTCTTTCCCCTCCCCTAACTTGGGGTGCCTCCCTTCTCTAAACTTGGGGGTCTCCTCACCCTAATTTGGGGTGTCTCCCCTCCCCAAACTTGAGTGCCTCGCCTCTCATAACTTGGGTGTCTCCCCTGCCTACCTTGAGTCTCTCCCCTCCCCTAACTTGGGGTTTTTCTCCTCTTTTGACTTGGGGTGTCTCCCTTCTCTAAACTTAGGTGTCTCCTCTCCCTAATTTGGTGTGTTTCCCCTCCCCTAACTTGGGTGCCTCGCCTCTCCTAACTTGGGTGTCTCCCCTGCCTAACTTGAGTCTCTCTCCTCCCCTAACTTAGGGTGTTCCCTTCTGACTTGGGGTATCTCCCTTCTCTATACTTGGGTGTCTCCTCACCCTAATTTTGGGCGTCTGTCCTCTCCTAACTTGGGTACCTCGCCTCTCCTAACTTGGGTGTCTCCCCTGCCTAACTTGAGTCTCTCCCCTCCCCTAACTTGAGGTGTTTCTCCTCTTTTGACCTGGGGTGTCTCCCCTCCCCTAACTTGGGGTGTCCCTCTTCTGACATGGGGTGTCTTCCTTCCCTAAACTTGGGTGTCTCATCTCCCTAATTTAGGGTGTCGCCCCTCCCCTAACTTGGGTGTCTCCATTCCCCTAACTTGGGTGTCTCCCATGCCTAACTTGAGTCTCTCCTCTCCCCTGACTTGGGGTGTTTCTCCTCTTTTGACTTGGGTTGTTTCCCTTCCCTAAACGTCGGTGTCTTCTCTCCTTAATTTGGGGTGTCTCCCCTCCCCTAACTTGGGTGTCTCCCTTCCCCTAACTTGAGTGTCTCCCCTGCCTAACTTGAGTCTCTCCCCACCCCTGACTTGGGGTGTTTCCCCTCTTTTGACTTGGGTTGTCTCCCTTCCCTAAACGTGGGTGTCTCCTCTCCTTAATTTGGGGTGTCTCCCCTCCTCTAACTTTAGTGTTCCCCCTCCCCTAACTTGGGGTGTCTCCCTTCCCTAAACTTGGGTGTCTCCTCTCCCTAATTCGAGGTGTCTTCCCTCCACTAATTTGGGTGTCCCCCCTTCCCTAACATGGGGTGTCTCCCTTCCCTAAGCTTGGGTGTCTCCTCTCCCTAATTTGGGGTGTCTCCCCTCTCCTCCCCTAACTTGGGGGGTGTCTCCTCCTAAAGTTGGGGTCTCTCCCCTCCCCTAACTCATTGAGTGCTCTGGTCACCTGAAAGCCTAACGGCACGTGGGTGGGTGGTTCGAGCCCTGCTGTGGCCATGTCTGCGTGGTCGCAGGATAAAGACCCAATGTCTTTCTTTGTGAAGAGTAGGGGGTTACCCCCGGCTACATGGCTCCACTTTTCCTTCCTTCTCCCATTGACGCGACATGACCAAAAGTGGTTAAAGCGTCCTGAATAACCAACCAACCAACCCTCCCCTAACTTGGTGTGTTTCTCCTCTTCTGACTTGGGGTATCTCCCTTCCCCCAACTTGGGTATCTCCTCTCCCTAATTTGGGTCCTCCGCCCCCCCCCCTCTAACTTGGGTGCCTCGCCTCTCCTAACTTGGGTGTCTCCCCTGCCTAACTTGAGTCTCTCCCCTCCCCTAACTTGGGGTGTTCCCTTCTGACTTGGGGTGTCCCCCTTCTCTAAACTTGGGTGTCTCCTCACCCTAATTTTGTGTGTCTGCCCTCCTCTAACATGGGTACGTCGCCTCTACTAACTTGGGTGTCTCCCCTGCCTAACCTGAGTCTCTCCCCTCCCCTAACTTGGGGTTTTTCTCCTCTTTTGACTTGGGGTGTCTCCCTTCCCTAAACTTAGGTGTCTCCTCTCCCTAATTTGGGTTGTCTCCCCTCCCCTAACTTGGGTGCCTCGCCTCTCCTAACTTGAGTCTCTCCCCTGCCTAACTTGAGTCTCTCCCCTCACCTAACTTGAAGTGTTTCTCCTCTGTTGACCTGGGGTGTCTCCCCTCCCCTAACTTGGGGTGTCCATCTTCTGACATGGGGTGTCTTCCTTCCCTAAACTTGGGTGTCTCATCTCCCTAATTTTGGGTGTCTCCCCTCCCCTAACTTGGGTGTCTCCCCTCCCCTAAATTGGGTGTCTCCCCTGCCTAAATTGAGTCTCTCCCCTCCCCTGACTTGGGGTGTTTCTCCTCTTTTGACTTGGGTTGTCTCCCTTCCCTAAACTTGGGTGTCTCATCGCCCTAGCTTGGTGTCTCTGCCCTCCCCTAACTCTGGTGCCTCCCCTCCCCTGACTTGGTGTCTCCCCTGCCTAACTTTGGGTGTTTCCCCAGCCTAACTTGGGTTCTCTCCCCTCCCCTAACTTGGGGTGTCTCCCTTCTCTAAACTTGGGGGTCTCCTCACCCTAATTTGGGGTGTCTCCCCTCCCCTAACCTGGGTGCCTCGCCTCTCCTAACTTGGGTGTCTCCCCTGCCTAACTTGAGTCTCTCCCCTCCCCTAACTTGGGGTTTTTCTCCTCGTTTGACTTAGGGTGTCTCCCTTCTCTAAACTTAGGTGTCTCTTCTCCCTAATTTGGGGTGTCTCCCCTCCCCTAACTTGGGTGCCTCGCCTCTCCTAACTTGGGTGTCTCCCCTGCCTAACTTGAGTCTCTCCCATCCCCTAACTTGGCGTGTTCCCTTCTGACTTAGGGTGTCCCCCTTCTCTAAACTTGGGTGTCTCCTCACCCTAATTTTGTGTGTCTGCCCTCCCCTAACATGGGTACGTCGCCTCTCCTAACTTGGGTGTCTCCCCTGCCTAACTTGAGTCTCTCCCCTCCCCTAACTTGGGGTTTTTCTCCTCTTTTGACTTGGGGTGTCTCCCTTCCCTAAACTTAGGTGTCTCCTCTCCCTAATTTGGGTTGTCTCCCCTCCCCTAACTTGGGTGCCTCGCCTCTCCTAACTTGAGTCTCTCCCCTGCCTAACTTGAGTCTCTCCCCTCACCTAACTTGAGGTGTTTCTCCTCTTTTGACCTGGGGTGTCTCCCCTCCCCTAACTTGGGGTGTCCATCTTCTGACATGGGGTGTCTTCCTTCCCTAAACTTGGGTGTCTCATCTCCCTAATTTAGGGCGTCTCCCCTCCCCTAACTTGGGTGTCTCCCCTCCCCTAACTTAGGTGTCTCCCCTGCCTAACTTGAGGTCTCCCCTCCCCTGACTTGGGGTGTTTCTCCTCTTTTGACTTGGGTTGTGTCCCTTCCCTAAACGTGGGTGTCGCCTCTCCCTAATTTTGGGTGTCTCCCCTGCCCTAACTTGGGTGTCTCCCCTCCCCTAACTTGGGTGTCTCCCCTGCCTAAATTGAGTCTCTCCCCTCCCCTGACTTGGGGTGTTTCTCCTCTTTTGACTTGGGTTGTCTCCCTTCCCTAAACGTGGGTGTCTCCTCTCCCTAATTTGGGGTGTCTCCCCTCCCCTAACTTGGGTGTCCCCCCTCCCCTAACTTGGGGTGTCTCCTGTCCCTAAATTTGGGTGTCTCCTCTCCCTAATTTGAGGTGTCTTCCCTCCCCTAATTTAGGTGTCCCCCTCCCCTAGCTTGGGGTGTCTCCCTTCCCTAAACTTGGGTGTCTCCTCTCCCAAATTTGGGGTGTCTCCCCTCCCCTCCCCTAACTTGGGGGGTGTCTCCTCCTTAGGTTGGGGTCTCTCCCCTCCCCTAACTCTTTGAGTGCTCTGGTCACCTGAAAGCCTAACGGCACGTGGGTCGGTGGTGTGGCCATGTCTGTGTGGTCGAAAGATAAAGATCCCATGTCTTTCTTGGCTCCCCATGGCTCCACTCTCCCTCCCAAAAGTGGTTAAAGCGTCCTGAATAACCAACCAACCAACCCTCCCCTAACTTGGGGTGTTTCTCCTCTTCTTACTTGGGGTGTCACCCTTCCCCCAACTTGGGTGTCTCCTCTCCCTAATTTGGGTCCTCCCCACCCCCCCTATCTTGGGTGTCCCCCTCCCCTAACTTTTGTGCCTCCCCTCCCCTAACTTGTGGTGCCTCCCTTCCCTAAACTTGGGTGTCACCTCTCCCTAATTTGGGGTGTCTCCCCTCCCCTCCCCAAAGTTGGGTGTCCCCCCTCCCCTAAATAGGGTGCTTCCCCTAACTTAGGGTGTCTCCCTTCCCTAAACTTGGGTGTCTTCTCTCTCTTTTTAGGGGTGTCTCCCCTCCCATCTTCTAACTCTGGTGCCTCCCCTCCCCTGACTTGGGTTCCTCGCCTCTCTTAACTTGGATGCCTCCCCTCTCCTAACTTGGGTGCCACCCCTCCCCTAACTTGGGTGCCTCCCCTCTCCTATGTTGGGTGTGTCTCCTCCCCTAACTTGGGTGTCTCCCCTGCCTAATTTGGCATCTCTCCCCTCCCCTAACTTGGGTGTCTCCTCTCTCCTAACTTGGGTGTGTCCCCTCCCCTAAATTGGGTGTCTCCCCTGCCTAATTTGGCATCTCTCCCCTCCCCTAACTTGGGATGTGTCTCCTCTTCTGACTTGGGAGTTTCTCCCCTCCCCTAACTTGGGTGTCTCCCCTCCCCTTGTAGTGTATCTCCTCTTCTTACTTGGGGTGTCTCCCTTCCCCTAATGAGGGTGCCTCTCTTCCCCTAACTTGGGTGCCTGCCCTCCGTAACTCGGGTGTCTCCACTCCCTAAGTTGGGGTATCTCCTTTCCCCAAATTTGGCTCTCCCCTCTCTTAGCCACCTAAACTGTCGTTCAAATTGAAAAAGTTCTTTGTAGTAGCGCAGTCATGTCAGCTGCAATGTATTGGTTCAATGGCCGGTCAACCACGCAGTAATCTAATTATGAAGACTGCGTTAAACTTGTTATACAGTTTGTATCGGCGCAATGTCCTGTCAACCACGCATTAACGTCAGTGTAAAGACTAGTTGCATTTGTTATGCAGTTTGTATTGGTGCAATGGTCTGTCAACCGCGCGGTAATGTAATTATAATGACCGCGTTAAGCTTGTTATAGAGTTTGTTTTGGCGTAGTGGCCTATCAAGGAGGCGGTAATATGGCAATAAAGACGTTAACAATGTTAAGCACTTGTCTGCTTAATCGCTTCTGTGAGTGCACCATCATGTTCGTTTAATGTTCTTTCGAGGTTGGCTCCTAATATTAAAAAGACATTCTCCTTATTACATTATCAAAACATATTCCGTGAATGTTTTTCAGGAAAGTTTTCCTAATATTCAGGGAATGTTTTTCGGTAATATTCCCGTAACATTGGCCGAATATTCCGCCAATGTTACGGGAATATTATCAAAAAACATTCCCTGAATATTAAAAAAACTTTCCTGAAAAACATTCACGGAATATTTTTGGGTAATATTCCCGTAACTTTGGCGGAATATTCGGAGAATATTCGGAGAATATTATTTTGTTACCTGGGTTGTGTGTCCGTTTGTTTTAATGTCCTCCTATCGGAAATGAAGGCATGCACATATGTGCGTGTGTCTTTGTTCATATATCTATATTCACCGCTTCGGCTCATTTGCACCCCAATAACAACTTCTACTCTACTCCTACCATGTATTGTCACATGATATTTATATATTTCATTCCCTGGCCCAGTTGACTGCAATATATTTTGGGACCTTGTCCAAAATGACTGACATTAACAATCCATTTGCAGCCAAGGCGGAGAAGAATAACTAAATCGTGCATCATGGTCTCATTAGTGGGTTCACAACTGTCATCAGCAAGGAACATAGACCTATATGGACCAGGCGCGTTGGCTATCCCAGGCGGCCCTCGTAAGTCACAAACGCTTCTAGCAGCAGGTTTGAAGTCAACGCGATGCGTCACGGCGTCGAATAGGGTCCCTCGGCAGATTAGATGGGACATGTCTCGGTATGGTTATGGCTAGATTGCAACTAGCTCTATGCATGAAGACAACAGGGCAAGTAAAAAAAAAAAAATGGAAACAGTGACGCCAACATGACGTAAGGTGACGTATCTTCCGGTTGTTTATTTTATATTCAAAATGTTACGCATTTAGAAGCCAATAACTATTCCCTGGACTCAATATTATTGATTCTCTGCTTTTGTTCCTTTTACATGACATGACGTCATCATCCAGTCGCAGGACTTTTTATATGGGAATGCTCTTTGCGGCCAAAGCAATTTCGTATTAAATGTTTTATGGTTAAATGGTGTGATTGTTCACCGATTGTTAGATCGCTCTCTCTGCAGATCCTTTTTAGTCAGACGCTTATTTGGTCCTGTTAATTCCCGGCCGTCAGAGTTATGTGATTCGCACCCTTCTCTGGGCAATTGGTTCCCTGGCATTTTCACCTCCTTTTTATCAAAACTCGTCACAGTCGTGACAGGATTTAAAATGGTTACCCTACCAAGTCTATCGTTGGTATTAAATGATGTCTCCCAAACGACCTTGAAATCTGTGAAGCGGCGATGTGTCATGAATACTACCATCACAACGTGCCCGTTTTAGTTCTCTACGCATGCATGAACGTCTAGTCGTCTCGGTCGTCAATTCTTCGCGGGCCTGAAAAAAAAATCTGTCAAATAAAGTTGGGCAACAAGCAGGCCACGTCTTACTCGGTTACTCTCTTACGGTGACCTTCAACTGTCAAATGATGCACTGCGCTTGTAAACGATGAGCCTGCACACTGTTTACCGCGGCAACACATGTCGCATCTCGACGGGCGTCTTGCCAATTGTGTCCACCGTCTTGTACTCATTCTCCGACGGCGGGCCTTGTGTCACAGCTGAATCAACAAATACAACAAATAATGTTGCTTTGGCGGCGGGTGCGTTGGGTGCGACCGCCTGCTCCCCACCCACCCCCTCCCCTTACGTTGAATGTTATAGTAGCCAACTTACACGCGCCATCTTAGATTTTTATTTTATTTTATCAAGTATGCCAACCGGCCAAAACCAAAATTGCTTTATACACAATACCCGCAAACCGTCCGTGACCGAAGTCCATACGAGAAAAATAAGCGGTTAAAATAATACACTAGCATTGTGCGCCTAACAAACTCTACGTGTATCTCCTACCCCTCTACTCCACGAGAGATAGATGTAAATGCCTTTTGCCATCCAACAAGTATTGGTACGGTCTAATTAATCTTTCCAGGTTACCACGATCTGCAACAGAAGTCTTCTTCTCAGGCAGGATGTGAGTGTCACTAGAGCATAAGGAGGACTAAAATCCTTAAAAAGTATCATCCATATGTTTTATATATCGTTGAGCATGTCAAACAACGAGATAAAACAGCCCGGACTATTGTCTCGGGTGCGGACGTCCTTTTAATTCACATTTTGAATATTGTTACATTAAAGAGAAAAATGGTTGTTACAAGTGTGGTTTACATACTTAACTACATTAAAGGAAAACAAGTTCTACATTTGCGGTTGACGTTTTATTGGATTTGAGGGAAATATGTTGTTGCATTAATAGGCGATTTTACATTTGCTTGCAAAAAGTTACTATATTTGAGGGTTTGTTACTTTAGAGGGAAAACAGTTATTACATAGGCGGGATTTTAAATTAGACAGAAACTGCTACATTTGAAGCCTCAGCATTGGTGAAAGGCTATGGCGTCCGTTGACACATCAAGGTCCCCGTAAAAACTCATCCATGCATCGGTAGCCAACCGAGAATGAAGTGTCTGGCCTGTTAGCCAGCTTCAATTAAGCGACATTGTAACGCTTACTTATTTGTTTAGCGTTTGGATGCGGTGAGGACAAAAACGTCGTTTAACCAGGTCATGTCAACTACGAACGTTATATATACACGTATTACGAAGTTAACGATCAACTGCCATATAGAGATGAAAGTAGTTCACTCAGTTACATATAAAATTACCACGAAATTACCATAACACAACAATGTTTGCACCTTTACGGGCGCCTGCTTAATGCGCGCTTTTACAGCGGAAGGTTTGCGTAAGATAGAATTCAACCACTGGTATGCAACCGAGAATGAACTGCCCTGTTTGTTACCCAATTTCAACTTACTGGGGGCCTTTTCCTAGCCATCGGAATGCGTTAACGACTTCTCTCGTGCGAAGAGAATTACAAACGGCGTGATGACATGACGCGTCGCTGCTTCACTGCAAGGTTATTTGAGATGTATCATTTAATAACAACGGAGGGGGGGGGGGGGGGTGGGGGTCGGTTCTTATAGGACCATGAATTCAGTTGTCCCTCAAGGTTTGCAATGGTTTCGCATTAATCATGATATATTCCTACCATTTTAAATCCTAAACGAATTTATTCTTACCATATCTAATCCTAAACGAATTTGCCGATTTTATGACAAACTGCAAGTACAATGTTGGTGGACTATAAGGTGTTTCTGTTATTTTCCAAACAGCTTAACCATGGCACTTCCTTTCGCATGTAAATGACGGATCGTTCAGAAGAACATAAAACTTGGCAAAGATATAAATAGTCATTGTTCCCCTTCCGTTCTTTGTAACTTCTTGTTTTTTAACAAATACTTAATTACCCCTCACGACTTGATGGCTGCGACGAATATAGACTTACTCATAAGCATGTGTGCACCAGAATCGGACCGTTCCTCGCTGCACCATAGCATCTCTAAGCAGTGATCCGTGCCCGCATCTCACTAACAAGGGGCACTCACCGATAGCCCCCTCCCCCACCCTCACAACCCCGATTGCAACCAATTACTTCCTTTACTCACATTCATCTAGTTTTTTAGCATGCTATTTATCCAGGGAGGGCTTGGTCCGCATGTTATCACAGTTACAAAATGAAAACCACATGAACTCATTAACTACCAGTTTTCAATTTCCTGAACGAAGGAGCCTACATTCGGCGTAACGTGGATGTAAATTTGGTGGCGTATAATGCAAATATCAAAGTATGCCAGCGGGCCAAAACCAAAATGGCTTTATACACAATGCCCGCAAACCGTCCGTGACCGAACTCCATACGAGAAAAATAAGCGGTTAAAATAATGCACTAGCATTGTGCGCCTAACAAACTCTACGTGTATCTCCCATCCCTCTACTCCACGAGAGATAAAGGTAAATGCCTTTTGCCATCCAACAAGTATTGGTACGGTCTAATTAATCTTTCCAGGTTACCACGATCTGCAACAGAAGTCTTCTTCTCAGGCAGGATGTGAGTGTCACTAGAGCATAAGGAGGGAGGACATTGCCATGGAAGCCTAAGGGAGCAACGGGGCCGCCAGGGAAGGATGAGCTGGGGATGCTATGGCCAGGAGAGGGTAATGAGTAAATGGGAGTGCCAAGAGAGGTTATGAAGGTAGAGCTTGAGAACGCCAGCAGAGGGTGGGGCAAAGAAGGAGAGTGCCAGGCTATATAAGATATGACGAGAAGTTTGCGCCAGGGGATGTTAAGATGGGAATGTGAAGCGAGGGTACGTGTTACACCTGGTGTTACAGGAGTGTTACACCTGGTGTTACACGGCTCAGCGAGGCCATGCGGGGCCTGGTCCGCCCGCAGGGGCGGACACCCATGGTGGCCGACTAGCAGCCTAAGCAGCCAATCACCAGCTCGGTGACCTCGGGCAGACTGACCAATGAGGGGTTTCGCCACGCCCACACTGGTCAGTCTGAACGGGTACAAAAAGGGCAAAGGCCAGGAACTCGGGGTTCCACGTACCGACGACCTGAAGACGACACGACTCTCCCTCCCCCGACGACTCCAGGACCCACGACAGACTGTAAGGTATAGCCCATAAGTTCTTGTATCATTAATCCACATAGTTTTTATCTCACGAAATATATTATATTTAAACTTAACGCTGTGTTGATTTTGTATATACGTTGGCAGTTTACCAGGCTAGCTGTACCCGACCGCTTTACCCCCAGCAGCTAATTCCCCAGGCTACGTAATTTCCCCTAGTGGCTAATTCCCCAGGCTACGGAACTTCCCCTAGTGGCTAATTCCCCAGGTTGCGTAACTTCCCCTAGTGGCTAATTCCCCAGGCCGCTAAACATCCCCTAGCTTAATCCCCGATCCCCGAATAGCGAAGTTAACATACGCAGCGACTGAGAAAGCCATTTGATGCAACAAAGGCAATGAGAGGGTCAATGCAGGGTAAAGAGAGAATGCGAATGTTAGCTGAGGGACTGATATGGGAGTGTCAGTATAGAGTTAGGAGAGAGTGAGGAGGCCAGTGGCGGTAAGGGACAAATACAAATTTCAGGATAGTATAATGGTGGTGTCAAGTGATGGTCAGGAAGGAGTGGTAGTGTAGGGAGAGGGTTAGGAAGGAATGGAGGGGCCAGGAGAGGGTATTGAGATAGTGGGCATGTCACGAGAGGATACAGAGGGAATGAGAGTGCCATTAGAAGGGTTGTGGGTGCCAGTATGGCTTAAGGGGGCAATGGGAATGCCAGAATAGGGATAATAGGGAAGCAACTAGAAGGCAAGAAGACAATGGGAGTGTCAGGAGAGGGTGGGGAAGAATGGAAGTACCGGAGCATAGTCAGGGGGGGATAGTGGTACCATTAGATGGTTAGCAGACAATGGGTGTACCAGAGGATAAAGAGAAAACGAGAAAGCCAGTAGGTAATATGAATTAGGCCATAATAGTGCCCGAATTGGGCTACGAGCGAGTAAATGTTACCGAACAGGGTGAGGTTGTAATGGGAGTGTCATAAGATGGTAAGAGCAGAGAGAAAGGACCACGAATGGGTAAGAAAGGAATGACTGTCTTCAGATGATTAGGAGGACATGATAGAGTCCGATGATAAGGAGATTTTGGAGAAACGTTGGGGGGATGGGAGCGCCATAAAATTATCTAGAGGAATGGAAGTACATAAAGAGGGTTAGAATAGAACAATCAATCTAGTAGCGTTTAAGAAGGTAAGGGGAAGCCAGACAAGAACGTATAATGGAGCAAATGCTAAAGCTAGTAGAGGGTAAGAGAATAACACACGTGCCAGGATAGAGCAAAAGCAGAGCATAGGAGTGCCGAAGGGCATAAGGAGAGAATAGACATAACAATAGAACATCAGAAGATAACGAAAGTGCCCCGAACGATAAGAAGAGAATGAACAAGACGGAGTAGAGAATTAATGATGAATGGGGGTGCTAGACGAGATTAAGTAGAGAATGATGATGCCATCAGAGGGTACGCGGAGTGAATGAGAGTGCCATGAAAGGGTAAGAAGGAAAAGACTTAAGTGTTAGGACCGCAAATAGTGTCAATGAAGAGAGCAAGAAGGCAACCGGAGGTCCCGTAGAGGGCAAGGAGAAAAGGAGTGGGCGTCAAGAGGGTAAAAAGAGTAGATTACGAGGTAAGGGTAAGACGGGAATGACTGCCATGAAAGGATAAGGAAGTGCATAGGCGTGCCAAACGAGGATACGGAATGAACAGAAGAGCCTGAAGATGCAGGGAGGAAATGAACATGGCCGCAGATGATAAGAAGAGAATGAGAATATCGTGAGAAGAAGGGATTGGCGAGCCATGATAGCTTAGGGAGGCAATGGGAATGGAAATGAAGGATAAGCAGGAATGCAAGTGCCAGGATATCATTAGGAGAAAATGACAGTGCCAGACAACACGTGAATGCCAGGAGACGGTAAGGACAAAGAGAGTTGAGCGCAATAGGGCAATTGGGGGGCCAGAAGAGGGTGAGAAGAGAATGTGTGCTAGTGAAAGCTACAGAGGGAATGCGAGTGCTAGACGGGCAGAGGGATAAAACGACCAAAACAATAGAGGGCATAGGAAGACACTGAGGATGTTGTACCAGCAGGCACAAAAAAACTGTTAAAAAATTCGTGTGTGCAGATTGAAACACAAATGTGGGGATATTATTCCCAGTGTTGTGTTGGTATTGTAAATGTAAATTGTATGAGGACATTGTTAAACTACTAAATAGTAAATCTGTAAGTATTATGTTTTATATATATTTGACTGAGCAAAAGGGAAATAAGACTTCGTAAGACATTTATGAGACATATCACGCATACCGTTAACATGTTTACAACACTCAGTGATAAGACTGGATGCATTATATCACTTGTTTGACATAGTACTGCATTGATGAGCCATTCTGACGAATAAAAATAATATTAAAGACAACGAGACTGTCAGGAGAGAGTAAAGAGCGAATGGATATGACAGAATAGGGTGCGAGCGAAACGAAAATGCCAGGAGAGAGTAATGAGCAAACACGAAAGCCAAAATATTGCACGAAGACAACGATAGTGTGAGGGGAGAGGAAGGGGGACATGGGAGGCATGAGGAGAGTCAGACGGGAATGGTAGTGTTAGAAGAGGTTTAGGTGCCAATGGAAATGCCGGCATATAATAAAGAGAGGATCAGGAAGCCAGTACAAGAAGAAAACGCAATAACAATCACCAGTTGCATTTTCATCGTCACCGATACCGGTTTGATTCATATCAATCTGCAACGTATCACTTCTAATACGTTCCTATACCAATAAGGAATGTCCCCTGTGGGTGTCTCTTTTCTCCAAACTTGGGATATCACCCCCCCCCCCCACCCCGAGACACCATCTTGAGGTGTCGTCGCTCCCCAAATGTTGAGTGTCTCCCATCAGCTTACATGGGGTCTCTCCCCTTCCCAAACTAAGGGTCCGACCCATATTTGCCGCCCCCCCCCCCAACTTGGGGTGCTGCCCTAACTTGGAGTCTCTTCCCTCACCAATTATGGATACCTACCGTAAGGTTGGATATCTCTTCTCCCTAGATTTGGGATAACGCCCTAATTTGGAGTATCTCCCTTCTCCTTGTGGGCATGTGCACCACCCTTCCCGAGCGTGTCAGTCTACTCCCCTGACCGATCTCCCTACATTAGTAGGGGGTATCTAGGAATGTGCGCCTCCCCTAATTTGGGGTGTCTTCCCTCCCCTAAATCGGGATACGACCCCAACTGTGGCTGTCTTCCCTCCCAATACATTGAGGCGCCATTCAAACTTCTTCAGTATTGGGCTGGGTTACCACTCTGACTTGGGGTGCTCCCCCTTCCCCTACCTCATCGTGTCTCCCTTCTCCAAGCTTGGTTGAATTGCCCCAACTGGGCTTGCGGACCCCCCACCCCGAACGTGTCGGCATGCGATTGACACCGCGCCAGATCGTACTGCAGTAGTTCGGGTGGATCTAGGAATTTGAACAGGTGGAAGGTCACTTTGATGAAGATCAAATAATCCACAAATGATGGTGGTAAACATCACTGTTTGATATATTAACCCCCACAATCCTTGCCCCCTTCCGCTCCCACGTACATATTTCATTCATATGACCAGGGTAAAAAGCGTCAACAATCGTTTGAATTGTAGCCTTCGTCAGACCATGTACGGAGAAGTAAATTAAGTAATTACGTCACTGTCCTTGTTACCACAGTTTAACGGCCTTGCAACCAGCTTGACGCATCGAGACGTGTACGTTAAGGTTTAGTTGTGTGTACGGCAAGCCACATCTCATGGTAAGTAACATGATGGCGCCAGATAGCGAACAAATGCAGTTTATGGCCGTAAGAGCTATGGCACCACATTGTGCATCGAATTTTTGTGGCAGATGGATATTGTGGTCATGTGTCGATTAATTACGATATTAGTAAAATGGTTTTACTTTGGTGTAGTGTGTAAGATATGTCAAACTAAATCTAAATACGAGATGACAAAGGTTAAAATGTGTATTTCATTTACAACAAAGGACGAAATAGATAGGAAAATAAACATGAATGTAATCACGTTTTCGACATCATCATTCGAATCAGGAATATTCGCAGACACCTTCATGTCCAACTGTGGGGGAGACATATGTGTAATTTTGTTTCACATATGTTCAAATCAATTTAACATATGTTGAATTCAAATATCACTATTTGGACATATGTGCCAATGAATTGTACATATGTGCAAATGAATTGTGCATCTGTGCTAATGAATTGTACATATATACAATTAAATTGTACATATAGACAATTAAATTAGACATATGTGCAATTGATTTAAGTATATGTGAAAATGAATTAAACACGTGCATAATTGAAATAAACATATGTACAATTAAATTAAACATACGTATAATTGAATTAAGCATATGTATAATTGCGAATCGGAAATATTTGTACATGTGTCTCATTGAACTTCTACTCATGAAACTCACTGATACATTCGCGGGTACACTGCTGCCGTCATCCATCTTGATGCATGTGCAAATGTCAATATATGCATTTAATAACATAATACTGTGTTCATTGTCTTGCAGAGGAAGTTGTACCAAATTCAGTTTCAACCGAGGCAATGACTCCCGAACTGTCCAAATGCTTTGCTGGCAGCGCTATTGACGACACTCAGGTAATAATTATTCGTGTACTTCTGCTCTGTCTTCGCTGACGGTCTCAATCAAACCAATGCGCTCATCTGCAGTTGTACATTCCAACTCAGTCATAATGCTAGATCTGTCGGAATAAAAGCAAAATTTTCTTCCGAAGCGTAGTGTGAACATCTCTCTCTCTCTCTTCATGTGTGTACATCGACGAGCTGCATGACTTCTTGGCTGAAGAATATCCCGAAGGTTGTTTCCAGTCAACACTGGCAATGGTGATCTTTCAGAAACAAAGCGCAAACTAAATGTGTGCCACTCGTTGTTTCCGCCTTCCATTGTCAGCTGTGAATCTAGTATCTCCAGACTGGTCCCATTCTGTGTTTGATTTGTGAAATTATTGGCTTACATTTAGTTGGGCTGTTAGTGTGAAGTCGTCCTCAAAGCTGCATAATAAATGAAAAACATACTCGTGATATTCATCGTAGTTATAATTGTACCTAGCCAAATCAATGGTAGCAGCAACTTGATATTTCATGATCCAACATGTGGACTTGATTCCCATCGGAACTATAATTCGCGCATATAAACATTATCAGACTGAATAAATATGAAATGGTATTGTCACTTGTTGGCGTTAAACTTTTGTGGTATTCCATGATGCCACCCAATGACATTAAATTTGTTAGTATATCCTCGTTGCGGGAAAAACATAATGGAACTCACACGACCATACATCGTTTTAACTGAATTAACCGATGAAGATATATAAAAGAAAACCCAGCGCATCAGTAAAACGCGAAGAAAAGGCAATTCGAATTAAAGATGTATCTAATTCGAATTAATATTATATTTAATTCAGTTGAAGATGTAAACGAGTTACATTTATTTCTAAATCATATTTAGATATGTTCAAATAAATGATATATATGTATAATGACGTTGAATTACAGATATCTCTAAACAAATTAAAGATAACTGTAATTCATTTAAATATATTTCAAAATCAATTACTGTTATATTCAAATATTTAGACAAACTATGCTCACCGACTTGTATCCGTTCTCAGACATGGTTAGTTACACCGCCTGTCGACCCACGCAACATATATTTTGACCAACCATGCGACCTAGGCATGCGACATACGTATGTATCCATAGACGCGATGGTTAACACATTTATAGCGAGCGCAAGCGAGTTCCTAAGGCAACATACATGCATAATCAAAGTCTATTTCAAGCATAGGCTTAGGACTTTCATTTCGCGTAACAGCCCCCATGATACGTTTCTGAGTAAGGAGCAAATTGCAGCGGCACCAAAAAATTACCCCCAAAACACTGGTCGAAATGTGTTATGTCAAGTCTTAAATAATTAAATTATCCACCCTAAAAAGATAACTGATAAATGATTGAAAAGCTTACACTTCATTTACGGTTTAAATTACAGTACATTTAACGATCCGCGCTAAATATTCCTTGCCACTCACCCGGCAGAGGGCGCTCAGGCTGTGTTCTACTAGTCAGACTGGTGCCCGAACTGCAACTGACTGTTTCCGCTTTCACTGACTGGTTCGCGTCCACATGCACAGTCGCTTCCGTAAACGGCACGCCACCTACCGGCATCGTAAACTATGAGTGTCTCAGTTTCACAAAATGGCTGGTCGTCTGCTAGCTTTGCTCACCTGCTAACTTAAACTGCTTGAAATCCCCGCTTCACAAAGAAAATTAACAGACCAGAAACTGATAATACGACGAAACAACGATCACAGATAAGTGTCACTTAATTCATTGTGCAAAACTGCGTGTAAGCTTAATTCTACGCCATTAGACAGTTAGTTTACATGCTTTCGCACTCTGTCAGACTGTCTCCGACTCAGTGACAGTGTCTGTCCGTCTGACAGTTGAGCTGTTGAACTGGATGCACATGTGCACTGCCCCCGTGTCGGTGTGGCCATGCAGTGTGATTCATTTTTACTCTCTCGGGCTGTCACTGTGTCACTGTCACACACACTGTCACTGTATCAGACAAACACTCTGTCACTGCGTCAGTGTCATTGAATGTTGACCCTGGAAATTCACTGTCACCTAATTTTAGGCTAGCCTAGCTGCCTGATTACAATTTTCAGGCCTCGATCCTGGGATATGGGGGGGGGGGGAGGAAATAATCCACTTCACTTCAACTGTTATGCCGGGGCAACAATTTAACCGTAAAAAGGTGCACACAAAAATTGGCCGGTTTACCATGTTCATATCTAAGAATAAGATGCCCAATTTGCAAATGAAAAAGGACAAAATAATGGAACGGGGAGCTGGAGGCAGACATACCCCACCACCCAAGGACTCTTCGTTCTCTCTGGACCAGCCACTACTTACCATGCACAGACGGAAAAAAATTATTTAATTTGCATACCAAAATCCAAGGCTTAAAGGGATAAAAACAATTACGTTTTTCTTTTTTAATTTATTCAGCGCCGATGAAGATAAAGGAATAACATTGGGAAAATTAATATGCATAGTCTAAGAGTGAAACAGAAATAATGCTATTGGCAATTGATATGCCAAAAACCATTTCCATAACCAATTGTCAATTATGAATAGACTGATTACATAATCAGTAATAGGCCGGTAAAAAGACCAAGCTTAAGTAGTTTGTTTAGAATCTTGCCAAAAAAAGTTATCCATTTATACAACCTTTTGGTACAGGTTTTCTCCAATTTGTATGAATAAAGTCAGTGCAAATTTAATTGAGGTCCCGATCATTGGTACCTGCACAATCACAAACATAAACAAAAGTTAAATAAAAGATATTTTACAAGAAAACTAAAATTATCACAAAATATTTTGTTCTCAATTACTTTTTACTGAAAATCAACAATTACTGAAAGTTAGAGTGGGTTTATTTTATTATATATATTTACAATATTCATTACGCTTATTATAAGCCATGCATAGGTATTACAAAATGATATGTGTTACCAGTATATATTAAGCATGTACATGTATATGTATCAAATCCATAGTTATACTTAACAACTACATGCCATTTATTAACGTGTTGTCTGTTAAGTTAGCCTAGTTTATAAGAGAAATTAAAATTGTTTGCCCAAAATAAATTGACAGAGTAAAATTGCTCAAGTGTTACTTTTGGCTTGAAGTTGTTTATTTTGTGCCTGTTCTTGTTAATTTCCCATCCCATGTGGAAATACCAATGAACATTGCCTTAATATAAATATATGTAATGGCAGTTAATGGATATGGACTACTTATAGTAATATGATTTTCACAGATGGTTATAGTAGCTGTCACATCCAGCTCAGTCAATTACCATGGTTTTATTTCTTATTACTCAATCTGATTGGCTTCCAGCCTATCCTGCAAGCCGCAAGGTTTTTAAATCTTTTGGTCTGAGATTTGGTCGAACTAATGATAACCACATCTATCTTAAAAGTGATTTTGATTTATCCAGCAATGTAGAAATATGGTTATATTGTCAATCGCTTTATAAACTAGCACACCAGAATGAAATTGTCTTACCAGCTTAATTTCCCAAATAAAGTTATTTCTTCAAAACCGTACATTGCATAATGTGACGATCCTTTTATAATTTCAATGTTTCATATATATATATATATTTGATTTGACTTTTTATCAAGATTGACAATCATTGTCTATGTAATATTCAAATTGGTTAATTACCAATTGTTTGACACAAAACACAAAAATAAATTTTGTCAAAGTGACTATTCTAGCCTGACTCAAATGTGACACATATATCTGGTAATCCGGGTCACATACCTATGTAGTTAAGTGGTGCTCACATTCAGGTCTTGTCATACTGTTTATCTATGTGACTCAGTTTTCTTTGTTTGCAAATGTTATACAATAAATATCAAGGGGATGGGTCAAGTGCAAAGTGAAGTCATGCCCCCAACTCATCGGGTTACTTCTACCATGTGAACGATTTGTCATATCATACAAAGATGTGAGATATGATTCTATTCTCCATGAAAATACAGACATTACAATTTTCATTTACTTTCAAGTTTTCATCGTTTTAGATCTAACTTAGTCTAATGTAGTTCAAGTTCAATATTATCTGGATGGTTCAATTATGGGGCAATATGACATAATGTAACCATTTAGCTAAAATATAGTTATGAATTCCATATTTTTAACATTTGAAGTATATCACACAGTCTGCTATTGACCATTTGTAGTTTTTGCATGCCAGTTTCGTGTTAATAATGGTTATAGGAGCATACTCAGTATTTCATCATTTAACTATCACTTCAATTTGTGTTGTTATATGAATTAAACATACAGACCTACATTTTCATTTGTTTTCACATGCAGTTTATGTATATGCACCTCAATTACAGATTTAAACACCCATAGTTTTCATCACCTTTCACAGTATCAAGTCATACATAATGAATCCACTTATATTAGCGATTATTATAGATGAAATGCACTAGAAATCTGAAGCACTTCCCATGTTCTTTCTAGATATATCCAAGTAATTCAGACTATCAGCACTTTAGTCTAGAAATAGTCTAAAGTTATTTAGGGAACACCCCCCCCCCCTTGCCCCCCTCCCCCTCCCCCCACTTTAACGTAGACACGCTTCTGCTATCAGAGGACACTTTCTCATAGGACACGGACCATTTGAGATTTGGAGCCGGGGGGGTGGGGGGCAGCTTTGGTTAGGGGCCACCAGCGTCTTTTCGGGTTCGACGAAGATTAAAAAGATTAAAAGGGGAACATGACTATTCCAATAACCAGCTTGTCAAGGGTGGCCATTTTTCATTTGTTATGCTTTAAACGTCCGGTTTAGTGCGCTAGACTGCACTAGTTAATACCCATAATATATAATTATCCGGATGGTAGGCTACTAATTGGTGAAATCAACACTCAAAATACTGCCTTTAAATTTATAAATATCTACGCGCCAAATAGTGAATGAGAGCAAATTACCGTCTGTTGTGAACTGAGTAAAGCTATGGATCAATACTATATTAGTCTAGAGGATAAGGTCATAATGGGAGGGGACTTTATTACTATATTGAATGGTGAATTAGATCGTAAAGGGGGCACTTCAAAGGTGTCAAAAAGCCAAGACTAAATTGAGCGCATCTTGTATAAAGTAGAACTAGAAATAGGGAAGATAACAAATCCGGATGGTAGAGGATTTACAGGTAGAAAAATCCATCGATCTTAAGTAGATTAGATCTTTGGTTGATAGCTAGTAATGTTCGCTTACTAAGGTTGATAGCCTGTGGCCATATTAATAATCGTCGCTTAGGCCACGCCACTACACTTAGCGCTAAGTGAACGATTCGTCGAGCGATTTTTGGGTTCAAAATACATAAGTAGTCACACAAGAGGAGGATTTTCTGTATGAAGAAAGTGCTAAAATTATATTAAAGAAGATTTCCCAATCACGAGCACCTCCACAACGAGCTGATGAAGCTAGACGAAAATGCACTTTTCGAGCGTAATATACGAGGGGATTATGAATACGGCCCCTGGGGCCTGATCAGCATCTCGACGCTGTACTGTAGCAAGGGCAATACACACAAATTAGTGCCGTAGTAGACTCCAACTTACCTTAAGCTTTCAAGCCGAATTCTTTGTTTGACAATATTGCCCATGTAACTAAAGTAAATATTGCGGTTCTGCTAAATGTTAATAATAATTCTGATGAATCAGATTTTACTTGATGGCTTCGCGGAGAATTATTGGAGTACTAAATTATGGGACTATATGGCGGTAGCACCCCACCAGAGGTTTTTTTTTTCATTTTACTTGATATAACGCCATCATCATGTCGCATGACTTCCGACATGAGAATCCCCTTTGGAAACTGTTTCATTCTCTAGCGGGAAAAGCAAGAACTATAGTATCTAGGGGGACGCCCGTGGCGTTCAAATTGTCTCTGGATTCCTAATATTAAGTGAGCGATGAATGCCATTTCGTATTAAATGGTTTACGGTTAAATGGCGTGATTGTTCTCCGAGATTTACACATATCCTTTTTAATCCGACGCTAGATTTGGTTCCGTTAATGCTCGGTTGTCATGAAGTCAGTTATGAGATTCGTACTCTATTTTGGCCAATTGACTAACGTCCCTTGCCATCTTCATCCCAGTGTTCGCATAAAATCATCAGTCGTGTCAAGATTTAAAATGGTGTAGGGTTGGTTACCATTGTTAGTATAAAATGATGGCTCTCAAATGACCTTGAAATCAGTGAAGCTGGGACGCGCCATGCATACTATCATCATATGGCCTTTTTAGTTATCTACGCATGCTTGAACATCTAGTCGTCGTGGTGGCGTCTGGGTGTCGGTTGGGTCGTCAATCAGGCGCTGAAAAAAACCGCATTGCATTGAAGTTGGGTCACAAGCATAGCACGTCGTCCTCGGTTGCCTACCGGGGTGTGACGACTCTCTTACGAAGACCTTCAACTGTCAAAGGACACATTAGACATGCGCCTGTAAACCTAGGCAACAAATTTCGAAACGCCCGCCTCTGGCATCCTGAAGGTCATCTTGCCGATAGTGGTCACCGACTTTGTATTAATTCCTGGACATGGTTAATCACACCGCCATTCCGGCGAGATCAACCCATTCGAGAGATTTTTGGCAAAACTTCGTGACCATGTGTATGCATGAAGCGCACGTATATATATCTGTGGATATAGTTATATATATGTATAGGTTTGGACACTATGATTAATATATATATATATGCAATAAATATAAAAAAATATATATATATATGCATATATAGGCATCATCACGCCTACGTATGTCGAAGCATCACTCTCGAACGGACTTGATGTCATTTTGACAAAGGTTTTGTCAGGTCAATAATGGGTGTCTGTCCGGTGGGCCCAACGTCACATGTGAGGCAACAAATACAACAAATAAATGTTGTTTTGGCGCGTTAATTTAGATCCCTTTTTTACCGAAAAACGCACGAAATCAATGGTCGTAGGAACGGCGGCTGCGTTGGGTGCGACAGCCCTCCTAGTGAGCAGTTCCGCTCTTCTAAAGCAAAAAGAACCCAAGAGTTGCTTTTGTTTGCATGTCTAAGTATTTACCAAGCACACCAGGTAGGATAATATAACGCACATTACTTCCAAAATGCCACTCGTACATTCCAGACCAACATTATTGCAGTCAATGAAGCCTCGACGGGTCAGGCATACTTATCTTTTTTTTTCAACCGCGTTAATTGTCCGCGCATGCCTGGCCAGCAGGTCGTCATCGCATCAGGGTGTCAAAACAAACATTATTTAATTCAACGTTTAACAAACAGTACATTTGTTTGTCGGTTGCTCACCGAGGCGCGAATGCGCTCTTGCCCTCAACTTATCCCAGCCTTGGCTTCTGAACAGTACAAGGTCGATTAATTGATGCTGGCTAACAGGCATGACACTTCTTTCTCGGTTGGCTACCGATGCATGCCGGCGCTCTAAGGGGAGACCTTGAGCTGTCAAAGGACGAACTAGTCATAAACCCATGCTGAGCAATTATGTTAGCGCGTTTGCTAGTGACGCGTTCATGCGTGTGTCAGGCTTTTTTTCGGTCGATATACAGGTATAAATCCATTCAAGAGATATAGTATATGTCTTCTTGGGGCAATGAACAAGGACCAGCCATTCATCGGACACTTCGCTTCAGGCCTGGTTACCCGCACCCTCATGTAAATATACCGTACAATGGAATGGTAATATACCATCACAGGGGCGTGTGCATGAATCATTGAAAGCAGGGGCGCAATAAAAAAAACGAAGAGGAGGGGGGGGGGGGGCGGAGGATGGGGGCACACTGAAATCTTGCGACCGGAGCAGGGTTGAACAAAATTGCGCCCAGGGGGTTCATTATTTTTTTGACGAACGGCGGGGGAAGGGGGGGTGCAGAATTTGAAGGGGGGGGGGGGCACAGATATACTTTACTGTCTGAAGGGGTGGCACGCGCTCTCTGTGCCCCTGTCCCCGCGGACACGCGCATGCATGATACTTTATTACGGTACACCATGGTAATTTACCATGGCACCGAGATAATTTACTATGTACTATATTGTTTGGCGAATGGTAACGTACCATGGTATTTACCATGATAAAATCCAGATCTGAGGGTCGAATGTGGATCTCAGGGTCAATTGGGATTTGAGGCGACAATCGGGATCTGAGAGGTCAAATCGGGATCTGCGGGGCAATCTGGGATTTGAGGGGTCAATCGGAATCAAATCGGGATCTGAGGCATTCAATCTGGACCTGAGTGCTCAATCTGGTTCCGATAGGTCAAATCTGGATCTGAGAGATCAAATATAGGGTCGAATCTGGATCTGAGGGTACAATCTGGATCTGCGGGGACAATCTGGATCTCAAATGACAAATCTGGATACGAGGATTCAATCTTGATCTCAAATGACAAATCTGGATCGCAGGGGTCAATGTGGATCTCAAATGACAAATCTGGATCTCGGAGGTCAAATTTTGATATCAGAGGTCAAATCTGGATCTCAGAGGTCAAATTTGGAGCTGAGGTGTCTATCTGGAGCTAAGGAGTCAAATTGGGATCAGAGAGTGAGTCTGGATCTTAAGGGTCAAATCTGGATCTGAGGGGTTAAATTCGGATCTGAGGCGTCAATGCGGATCTCAGAGGTCAGATCTGGATCTGGGGGGTCAAATTGGGATCTGAGAGGTCAATCTGGATCTCGGAGGTAAAATCTGGATCTGAGAGGTCAATCTGGATATGCGAGGTCAACATGGATCCGAGGGGTCAATCAGTGTCTTCAGTTGACAATTTGGGCAAAATTGAGCTTTTAATGGACAATTTGGTTCAATATAGCTTTCTTTGGGGCAAATAGTGCCTTTAGAGGGCAATTCAGCTTTGAAGAGCAATTTATGCTAAATATAGCTTTTAATGGGCTAAATAGAGCTTTCTAGTGGGAAAAATATAGGTTTTACTGGCCAATTTGAGCCAAATAGCACCTTGCATTTGCACTTTGGGCAAATAATGTGAAGCAGAACTTCCTGGGATCTAAGTAGAGCTTTTTGTGGTCAAAATAGAGCTTAATGTTTCTGCAAAATAGGGTTTTCGGAACCTAAGTACAGCTAAATAGCGAGCATAACAGAAAATTTGACGTAAACAACGCATTTAAGTATCAATTTGGGTTCAACAGCGCGCATAACGTTCATTTTGGGCAAAGTAGGGCATGTGACGGGTAATGTGGACTAAATAGCGCATATAACGGGCCATCAGGCCTAAATAGCGCATTCGTCGGGCAATGTGCGCACCGCTGGCTCTATTTTGAGCAATGTGCGCACTGTGTATATTAATAGCGGAATTACAGATAAAACCGTGATTTGTGCGGGTGACGTCACGATGACGTCATGTGACGCATCTTTCCGCCCGCCAATGTAATGCCATATTAAGAGTTTAATTGAACATGTATTTTGGAAGTCAAGGGCGATTGCTGGACTCAATATTAATGGCGCTACAAACTCAACCTTTGTTTTAATAAGACGTCATTGTGACATCACATGACGTTATTTGTCGTTCGCGAAAATGCTCAAGATGGCTTCTATTTCCTTAATATAACTACTTATGAACTCGGGTTATGATCGCCATTGCCAAAGTGGCTGAAAATGAAGCAAACCCAACATTTCGTAGGAGCACGTTAGATATGACGTAATTGTTGATGCATACTTATCCCCTGCACCAAAAAATTACACACAACACTAACTGTCCCTGAACACGACCTGTAACTTCAAGCAAACCGAAAGTCGCCATACTTTATAATAGCTAAGCAAGTGGTAATACGCCAAAGTTTACTGCCATAACTCATTTGATTAAAGAGCTAGTCGATAGAAAGGATAGTTCTTCAGCTGTGGCTTGCCGAAATGGACAAAAGTTGCATTAGTTCATCATTGGGGAGGCACGGAGACTTTTTCTTATAACCCGCTTTGTGATGATAGTACCTCACTGTGTGGAGAAAAGCAGGTCATATTCACTCAAGTTTCCTTTCCCCCATATGATCCAATCTTAAGCGATTTCGACTATATACCGAAAAGTGTTATGTCTATGGCACCATGTTGACAGATTATGACTCAGCTTAGTATTATCCATCCACAGCTGCAAGCATTGAGTGATGGCTTGAATAGGACGCCCGTGGCAGCCTCTGCTAGCAACAAAAAGCCGAATCTTTCACAATTGGCAAAATTTCAAAAATATCCTGTGACGTCACTTTTTGCTCCAATCGGATACGCTAAGCACTGAGGCTACCATGTATCATGTTTAATTAAGGAAAAATCTCATCTTTAGGGTGAAAACACGACAAAACATTTTTCCTAGCCTGAGAGATCTAGGACTTTAACATTGGGAGTCCCATAGAGAAATGCCGTCGGCCCTGGAACCGGAAGTAATTAAGGAATGTATCGTTTTTAGTTTGCAGCTATACGAGGATCTATTTTTCCAACAACATGACGCCAGATTACGTGACGCATCAGCAAATTCTAAGATTCAACATAAGTCATCTCAATTTATATTTCTATGACACATGTATGCATTCGTTAGGCCACAAGGAAACTTCCCGTTTTGGCATACATACATACATACATACATACTTAAAAGACAACTCGTTAGCAACAAAGACAAGAAGTGTCCCAAGTAAAGAAAAGGTTCCAGTGGGCCTTTATTGTATTTGACCTATGTTGATATAACAATGTATGAAGAAACACTCATCAACAACAGACTCACAAACATCTAGTGCGTGGGCATCTATTTAAAGAGGCGAAATATATTAAATATAATTAATGTTAAGCCATACACGACTTCGCGCAAACTCTTCTGGGAAATATTTGGCTTTTATCTTGATTTTTGCTACGGAGATATATACCATCTTTGCAGGTTTTTGGCAAGGCATGTATAAAATTAATGAGCATGTGTAACTTACGTCCAGATTTCGTAACTTTTCCGTTACATGGATGACAATATTGCGTGTTTAAGTGTCTACAAAATGCCTTGTCATGCGATGACGCCATTTTGACATCTTGCAAAGACCAAAATAATACCCAGAACGCATTGTACATGCAGTGGCGCTTCACAGGGGAATAATCTGAACTATGATTTGCGAGTCGTATATGGGACAAACCGTCAGCAGCAACGACAAAATCAATATTCGTCATTTACAACCAAATTTACAAACCAGACATAACATCACTCGATGAAACATTAATACGACCAGAATTAAGACGATATGGTGTTCATGTAGATAAGCGTCTAAGTGCAAAAAATGTGACTGATTTAATAATGACTGCTAAAATAACGTATGTACAGCAATTGTTACATGAAACCTGAACATATGCGAACACCAATAATATTCCTTAATTGGGCATGGCATAAATATGCACACATATGCACGTCCAAATCAGAAAGACAACATTGATTTAATAATGTAATTCAACAGACTAGGCGATGTAATACCATGTTAAATTGAATGTGCCAATGCAAGTGACAATTCAGCTTAATTCTACAAACGGAAAGAAGCCTTTCATGTGTACCCGATATTACCGTATATATGCATGCGATACGTGCAAAACTACAGGTTAATTACCCTACACTCCCTCATTATCAATTGGGTCTGCCGTTTCCGGAAAATTCTGGTGGTGTAAGAGTGTCTATACTAAAGTATACCACATCTTCACTGTATCAGGCATATATTTTTTCGCCCGTTTTGTTCCCTTTATATAATGAGCAAAAATATACCTTTTCAAATCCCTGCGATTCACATCCTAAAATTCTCTGAGATTCGCGATGAGCAAATTTGGGGGATGGCTATTTGAACGTCATTAATCGCGAACAACCGTTCCTTACGAATTATTGTGACCTCTCCATACATTACTAAGACACAAATCTACGATTTCCGTCTGATGTCGGGGTTTTTGGGTAGTATGTCTGTGTCTCTGTCTGTCTTGTCACGTATTATCTGTCGAATACCTTAAAGTCCATGGTGCGGATTGGGGGGTCACTTTAGCTATTTGTGAAGCATTTTGGTAACTATACAATATATTAAAATTTTTATATTTGTCTTACCATCATGAAAGGCGAAAAAATGTAAGTACTTCGCCGCTTTTACCTCAAAACGAGTTCCGGGGATTCCCGCGTGACACGGGTCGAGGCACTCGTCTGGGGAAGCCCTATTAAGAGGCCATGTAAACATGGTTGCGGCAAGGATCAGTTCCGACGATTCAGATTCATGCGAAACGAATAGCGCCAGTGAGTCTCATTCAGACGATGATTTAATGAAAGCGACGGTATCAGGGGTGTTACCGTTCATGTTTGAGCCCCCTCGCCAACACAAGACGGCGACTGGGAATGAAGATGTCGGCCCAAACACGCTGGCACCAACTGCCGCAGATTCCCCTGGCCCAGAACGTGTTGAGGACATCGCATGGTTGATTAAATCTACACGTGTTTTGCACATAATATATGTGCATTAATGTCGTTTGGCCGCAAATGTTGTAATTGGGTAACATCATGGATTAATTTCTATTGCATGTACAGGTCAAATTATGTGATAGAACATGAACATTGTTTGGAAACTACCCACTGTACAAATGACCATAAAAACGTAACGACTCGCGGAATGATAAGTGGCGCTTTCGTAAAGCGTTCGCCTTTTACCGGAGTGACCGGGGTTCGATCCTTGATGAGGTCGGTTCCAATTTTTGCATTTCCACAGGGGCCCGGAACATAAATATCACACGTTTATCCACCCAGCGCCCCTGTCGATATCTTCAATATTCTGAACAGAATATTACAACAATGTGCACTGAAATTGTAGATCTATTAACTTGCACGATAATCAGCGGCATTCCGGCCAGCACGGCTGCTATAGCTATAGGCCTAGATTCTAAGACTTATAAAATAAACTTGGTCTACAGACAGTTACGGATTAGTCGGATAGTGTGCTTAAATTTTGAGAGCTAGAGCTCAGATAGGAAGTTATTGTTGCTTTCTCGGACGGTTGTTTCGCCACTTTGACAGTTCTGCTCCCGGGGTTTCGTTCCCTCCTGAAAATGGGAGTGTCAAACTTTCCCTTCCCTTTTGAATGGGGGTGGGGGTCCGCTTGAATGTGTCACAGGCACAGTAAATCAGTGGTAGGGGGCGGGGCTCAGCGAAAACCAAAGTGTTTTGCGGAAATTAATTATCACCTTCAAATTCCCATCTTTTCTACGTCGCATTTCCATGCAGGCCAGGTTGGTTTATTCTTTTTTTCTCGGCCGACCCGCCATAGAGATGGGTGGGCGGGCGGGGCGCCGGGGGGGGGGGGGGGGGGGGAGGTTCGTTTTCTCGGATCACGAAGAATAAATGTCTTTATTCCCAAGTCACGAAGAATTCATAAGAGAACTCCCGGCATACAAAGGAAGGGCGGCGGTCGGTCAATACCCCATTCCCAGTTCACGAAGAATTATTTTCCTCATTTCCAATTCACGTGGAAAAAGAAAAGCCCGTTCCCCAGGAACGGAAATACCCCTTGCGCCCCCATTCCCCACCCCCCCTCCCCTCATAGAGACACTGTTGCGTGCCCCCAGGATGACACCGGAACTTTCCCTTCGTCCTCAAATATAGTGTTGGTTTACATGTAAAATATCAGCTTAGTGGGGCAAGCCTAACTCGTTAAATATTTTAGTTCTAAAGGGTCATCTTAATATTTTTTATAAAAAATATCATCTCTGCAGGGATATCTTTTTCACATTGGGCATCCTGGAACCCCCTCTCCCCGGAACCGCCCCTCCCACACCAGAGGGATAAGCCCCCCCACCCCCCCAAACCCACTGGCCCGGCAGACTGACTCGTGTTGGTATGATTCAGGGGGGAAATGTGCTTCACACATGACAGCTTGTAAAGGGTGAATGGTCTGAGTCTCAACATGGACCTTTTCCCCCAAGATATAAATTAGGGTTGGTCATTAGCCTCATGGGATTTACCGTGCCTCATGTCGGCTAACAGGGTATGATCCAGATATGTTGCATGGGTTTGATGCGGGGGAAGTTTCGAGAGATGGCTTAGCTTTTGTTTTTCATGTTAAATGGTATAAATTTCGGCTCTAAAAGGGCGCCCCCCCCCCCCGCCCCCTCCTCCCTCCTGCCCAGGGCTCCGCCCTTATCTAAGGCGAGGGTAATTCTAATGTCAGAGCAAGGACCTTATCATGGCTCAAAGCTAGGGCGGGAGTAGCCCGTTCTAGGCTGTCGTACCGTGCAAGTGGCAAACTCGGACAGGGCCCGCCTATCTTACAGCCATAGAACCAGGGCTAGGACTAATGCAGATGTGATTTTCTGTTATTAGTCCGAACAGGGAACAAATGAACCGTGTGTCCAGTTAAATAAGAGCCCCCATTGACCAATATTTAAACCACCATACCAAGCGAGGACAACCAGCGAACCGTTCAGAATAATGCGTTTGCACTACCGACGCGATGTACGAGCAGCGTGCGGGCTGGGTGCCTCGAGCACGTCACAAGGACTGAAATCCGCAATGTAAGCAAAAGCACGTGTTTTCATCGCACAGCGGGACAAGGCACGAAACAGCAATTGTGAATGGAAAAAAATAATACTTCCCCGCTTTGGTAATTTTTGTTGATGGACATATATGGGGAGATTAGGCGTTAATCTATCAATGTCCACCGATGAATTAAGTTTTTAAATAGTAGAATTTTGCGGATACTATAAGATTTTCGAGTAAGCGGCCAATCAATGATTCGCGTCTACATCATGTCAAGTGGCCTTTGGGATTTGTAAGGTCATAACTCGGTTAACATTTGAGTTAGGGAGCCCCGGTTTGACATGAAGCTGAAAAAAAATGTTTGGCCACTAGATCGCTGACAAGAGGTGCACCCCTCCCTGCTGACACTCGCTTTATGAGTATAGGGCGTTATCGACCGACACCCTTTTAGGTTGTGATGGCCGCCCGTTCGCTTAATAGCGACGCTAGAGAGTCGGAACTGGTTGCAAAAAACGGGCAAACGTCAATTTAGGTATCAAATCCGCATTTGTCTTTAGTGTAGCAAGCTTAGTTTCACCGCTAGAGGGCTCCGTAATTTAGCAACGATGAATATGAGAGCAGGGATCAGGGCGTGACCAAGCACACGTAGAAAGTCAGGATTTTAACGTATTCACTGGCAACAACGCACTCTATCTGAGTGAACAGCTTCAGTAGAACAACAGCCGTTAGATTGTGCTTATTCAGCATCCGGATACTAGAGGTCCAATTGGGGCTAAATGCGCTTTCAGCATTCTTTAGAGAGAGACAGAAACGCGTTATTTATTTAGATTTTGCCTCACATTTATAGTTTTTTAGTTATTGGCTGGTCAACTTTTGACATTGCCAAAAGCGGAAACAATCAATGTGACTACATAAATGCAAGTAGATAACCCATATGTGGTGGAGTATATACCTATGTTAATGACATCACGCCTGTCAAATGGCATCGAAATCGAATTAGCAGTTTTGACGCTAGAAAATAATCACACCTTAACATGGCCAATCTCATTATAAAGCCTCGATACGCCAAATGACTGACGGCGTGGTGACTTTTCGGTCCTGACGCACTATATGTTTTTATCCGATAAATGCCCTTGCCTTCTGAAGGGTAGCATTGCTCTATAGGCGATTTTTGGCGACACGCTGAAGATGTCCTTGAACCCATGACATATTCCCACGTGCCGTTGATGCTGTGCATCCACTACGTTGTTAAGACGAAAATCTACGATTCGGTCTTTCGAAGTAGTCCAAATAGCCTCGTTCGCAATGTCGACGTAGCCGTTGATTTACTGATTATTTACCTTGTTGCCTCACCTGTGATTTAAGGCCCGCCAATGAGACACGCATTGTCGACTTGAACCGGTAATATAAACTCAGCGCTTTAAAACCTAACCTGCCGCCACACTCTCCCCTCTTCCCTTTTTACATGATATCCCTCCCCCCCCCCCGCCCCCCGTGCCTATCCCCTCTACCCCGTCTTGCATAACGATTCATGACTACCACTTATGACTTAAGATACGTGACCTCCCCCCTTCCCTCCAGAGTGGGGCAAGACGTGCGGCGAGAGGTGAGAGGCGGTCGTTTCGACATTCGCTGCGTGGGAAAAGGTTCACACGTCTTAGAGCATCGAGTCGGTCGCAAGGGTCACGGTGCTAAAGGGGAATATCCAGGGAGTTTGAATACAAGGTGAGTGTTGTTAGTTTGTTTTACAGGGCAACCAAACTCGTCCTGATGTTAGACGCTTCATGTGTTCCGCGCTGGTCGACTTTTGTCGTTCTGCAGCCACAGAACTTAGTAGTTGGTTGGTTGGCATCCGTCCGTTTGCGAAAGACGATGGATTTGCAGCTTTGTTTTGGTTATGCGATTTGTAATGTGGCATTTGCGCTTATGACTGAATACGCATATCTGTGACCGACAGGGCTTACCGCAGTCTTCGCATCGGTGACCTGTCGGTAGGTCTGGAGTTGTGCACGAGCTGGTGGGCGCCTCGATTGGCGTTTCAAGTCTAGTTTGTCAGACCAGAGAGTGGTGGATTATTCCTTCACGCACGACACGTGCCCAACTCTTGTGGGATGCTGGATCCTCCCAAGAATCTGAATCGATGCCAAAAGCCGTCATGTGAATGCAAACATCCTTAAACCTAAGTTTTGGCAACAAAACACCTGATGCATCATCATGGTTCTGCAACTGGTTCAGATAAATATGTTTTGAACAAAAAAACATACCTTAGTATTTATACCGTGCAGTGCGCGGATGTACCTTGCTATGACGCTAATTTGGACTGCTGGCAAATGCTGGCAAATGCCAACCACTCCAGTTTCTTTGGCAATAGTACTTTTAACACATGGAATAACCTCATCTCTAGATAATCTAGATCTCACATATAGAATATTTTTAGAATTTTGAAAAGGTAATCGCCAAATTGTGTTATTAAAACTCGGGCGGTATGGAATTCGAGGTGCAGTGCTACAATGTCTCGACAGTTATCTGAAATGTTAGGAACCAGTATGTGTACAACAACCACAACAACTCATTCAGGTCCAAAGGCCCTCTATTTTGCAAATGTAATATAACCCGTA
This sequence comes from Arenicola marina, assembly GCA_964019135.1. Classification (NCBI taxonomy): domain Eukaryota; kingdom Metazoa; phylum Annelida; class Polychaeta; family Arenicolidae; genus Arenicola; species Arenicola marina. The sequence goes on along the minus strand of OZ025253.1, from coordinate 35,317,613 downwards.
AAGATCTAAGTGTCACACAACGGTACTAAGAATTTACAAATTGTCTGCGCGTGGAGTAAATGTTATTACCATGTTCCTATATATGGGTCTGAAATAAGTGAGGAAATAACATCGTTCAATCAAAACATAAAGATTAACCATAGAGTTATTTGTTATGGTAGCTGGATTGACGCTGGTTTAATCTATGTGCGAGATTTATGTGACAAAACGGGCACGTTTTATCCTATGACATGATCAAACGGAAATAAGTTCCTAAAATTTAAGAAATTACATCACCATGGAATTATGCAGAGTATCTCTAGTAGATGAAACGAAATGTTGACAACAGCACGACAAATAATTGAAACTTATTTAGAGACGAAGTAATGTAGTATATCAGTTTATGATCAGCTCATTCAGAATGTAGCAACGAAATTGCTTGCTCCGTATAAAAATGGAAAGTAGACATCGGTAACGATTGAACAGAGATGGAATGTTTATCTCTTTTCAACATTAATATAAACAACAAAAGGCGTAAGATTGCGGAACATTCAGTTCAGATTTTGGTTTCGTATTACATGTAGCAACGCAAATCTGTATAAATGGGGCTATAAGAACACTGACCTAGGTTTTTTTTGTGAAGAAAACAATATGGCAAGAAGTCTATACTTGGTTAGAATAAATTGAAAACAAAAATGCCCACCTAAGAACTTTTATTTGGTAAAAACCATCTAGTGATTTCATCAGGTAGATACTATGTATATTACTTAAAGTTTGTCTTAATATTAATATTATTTGTGTAAGAACGGCTGCCCATAGTTTGAGTAATGCCATATCACGTGAGCGTGCTTACACACACAGAGATGTTAATGTTATGAGTGAAAGCCGGTAGAGAGAGAGAGAGAGAGAGAGACCGAGAGACGGAGAGAGGGCTGATGAAATACTTGAATTTATGTTTGTACGGGAGAAGAAGTTTATAGAAGAGGTTTGAAGAGTTTATACAGAAGTTGGAAGACACTGATGAAGAATTTTGCTGATACGAAGTTTTATTATTTGAAAACCAAGTCAGGAAGTCCCCGACGGTCTGGAGGCGAACTGTGGCAGAACGGAAGAAAAGCCAAGCGTTATTTTTTTTACTTGATAACATGAACACCACCACCGTATTATGAATTTCATACCCTGTGTCATTCGCGTATAGTTTATATATATATGAATAAAGGTTTAATAGTTTATCTCTGATTTACTTTTTTTGATCGGCTGACCCAACCCTCGGCAATCCTGTGACAAAGTTTATGTGTGTTTCCTAAGATCCCCGTATTCTTAGTAAGGTGTCGGCGCCATATATGCATAGAACAACAAATCGCCGTAAAGAATAATATAACTTTGGCTTTTAGAAAGAAGTGGTTAAATGTTATGTGAATGTCTTTCTTCTATATCAGTATATTAGTTATAATTAGCGTATACGGTGTATATGGTACACATTTATATTTAAGCCAATAAATCATTGTTTTTAAAAGAAAAAGAAAAGAAAAGATTACCGACGATACATCGATCTACTGGACCTTTATTTCTATTTGATACCCATGACATCAACCAGGTAAGGGGGACTTATTCAGTATTGTATTTGCTGGTGACTTTTTAACGTTGAAAAAGAAAGTATTCATTATTATTGGTATACTAACCATATACATATTCTTCCTATGCAATACAGGGTCACACGCATGAAATCCACCAGATATTATTCTGAAGAAAACAACTTTGGCGTAGAACTTTGACGCCATCTTGGACTTGGACGGTGGTTATCCTTACTGAGGAGAAACTGTGCGGCAGTCCGACATGTCATCACATCCCACCCGCTCATGTCTAAGCACGTGGCATCATGCAGGATTCAGATGTTGCATGGACAGCACTCAGACTAAAGAGTACTTTAACAGAAAGCGACATCTTCTCGACTTTGACAACGTCGTATCCTGTCAGTCCATCGGACCCTGTACGTTTTTAAGAATGATTAGTTCGTAATCTTTAGAAATAAATTGGACGGCCACATGAATAATGAATAATGAAATGAATAATTTTGCAGTCAACTGAAGGAAAAACGCACCAAATGTGCGGCAATTAAATTATATCCGCAGATGTATTTGGAAGATAAGAGTGATAATCCATAAATCTGTGTTACCATCACCTACTCTCGGACGGTAGGCCATGATTGGAAATCCGCGGCCCTCGTTTTGGCCCCGCGTCCGTTGGGCCATGTAGCAGGGATAATTCGGCATGCGGGTTAAATACTTGTTGGTAAATAACTGGGGATGTCAATAATATGACACCAGAAATCAACGATGTAACTATGATTCATCGATATTTCGTTTCAGGCTAATATTACTAGGAATGTCGTTCAGAATGATATCGGACGAAATGAACCAGTTGACTTGATACTAGTTCAACACTGTCTGTACTATCTGAGCGAGGCCGATATCCGCAGCCTGTGTGTGAAGCTTGGTTACTGGACGAAGCCTGGCGGTCATGTCGCCATTGCTCACTCTATGGTCGGTATACCTGGGAACTCAATTTTCCAAGGTACCGTAGGGACCCTGTGTCTCAGAGGGCATTCACTCTTTGTCGGTTTTCTCTGTTCAACAATTAAGATATACAGTGAGGCTTCAAAGTTATTCGATCACGCAAGCCTGAGCAATTAGCACGAAACGTGACTTTTAATGATAATCGTAGGTATCTGCGAATGAGCAAGCGCGTAAATTAAGATTTTAAAGTCATATGCATATTATTGCAATCCAGTACATGCAACTTAACAATCTATGTTATATGCCCGTCACAACGCTGCACATTATTTCCGCGTCGTATACCAGATTTTTTTTTTCAAATTTAATACCGCAGGTTCTATCCGCGATGCAAGCTGTGACCACCTGACCGTCTTGAGTGAAGGTCTTGCGGACACGTTTAACATTATTTCCGGTAGGTTTGATCCCATTCTATTGCAAGCGACATGTATATTTGTTGTGGGAACATTTTGTTGGACACCGGGCGTCATTTACGCTACTTTGATGAATTCGGCCTGTAGTTAGCAGGGGCGGATCCAGAATGTAGGGGGTGCGGGGGCAGTGCATAGGCGGCGGAAGCGTGAGGTGACGGTGGGGGGGGGGGGGTACGGGCCCTTCTTCTGTATGCTTCTGCTGCAGCATGCAGGTTGCTGCTCCTGGACAGGGTCGGGGGCTAAACCTGTCGGTTCGGGGGCTTCTACCGCTGGACCAGGAAGTGGCAAGGCTAAAGCCGCAGTAAGCCCCCCGCTGGATCTGCCACTGTTTAGTGGCGTTAATAGTGACCTCGAAATTTTGCGACAGGACACCTTTAAATCACGGATTTATCTCAGTAATGGGTATGGTATGAATGAAGCAATTTGAACAATTTGTAGCTGCTTTACATTACAGATGAAGTTCTTGTGCAATCCCTTTGCCTCAAAGCAAGGAAGCTTGTCATGGCGAGCTTCTTGGCAGGGAGAGCTCTCGACGACAAAGAAGTAAGTTTTCCTTTCTAGATGTTCCGCGAGTTTTCTCCAATACCTCAGATAGCGCTTAAACATCATGCAATTCTCATGCGTTTAACTTTGATTCTTTCGTGACAATGGCTGAAAACAAATCTCGAGTAAATAATGAATGTAGCTATGAGTAGTGTTATGAGATAACTCATTTAGGTGGCAATAAGCACATCTAATTCAATGATTTGATATCAAGGATTCTGCTTCCGTCCGTGCAGGTTGACAAGTTCTATGACTTTGTGGCTGACGAATACCCGGACGGCTATGCCAGACTCAGAATGGCGATGATCATTTCCAGAAATTACCTTCGTTCCAAATAATCAATGAACAAGCACACTATACTGTAGCAGTTGTGGTAATGGTTAGTGTCACGTAGCAATGGGATATATCAGCACACGCACAACGATAACCTTACGACTGGGGTACGCATGATAACAGATTGGCTGAGACATTGGCGCAAGTGCCCCCAGGCAAGCCCGCTTCTCTAGGGGCACAACGGTGACAATGTTAACCCATTATTACCTGAATTATTGATACGGATGATGAAGCTGTTTTTTCTGGATTTTTGGCTTTGTTATGAACCTACTAGAACTCAATCACCAAACTGGAACTGATATGAGCTTTTAACCCTATTTTATTAACCGTCCCATTTTTGGGACGCTGGACGCAACAGGGCAAAACGCATTAAGAAGACCGTCAGCGTGAACAACGTGGATGATTCAATGCAAGCAGGTGTTTATTGACCACGAATATAATTAGTTTGTCTTTCCGCAGAGCAATAGTGTAGTGTACCAGAGATAAAACATCAGGGTGTCTTTCACACTGTAAAGAATAGCAAATTGACTCGTCTTATGATTATCTGTGGAAGCGCTCGAAACACTTATCGTGCAGTCCAACATCACATTTGGCACATTTTCGGGTGGTCTTCAATTTGCATAAGGCGCAGAGACGCTGGGTTGGATTGATCACGATAATGTGACCCCGCTGATCCTGACGCACCTCCCGGGGCACCCTCCTCTCCATGGCTGCCAAGGCTCCCACTGGCCTGCCGACGGCGATAGTGTTTGGATTCTGATGCTTGGAGTACCGCAGGAAATACACCTTCCAAATCTCTCTGCGGAACTCCAGGAAGTCCAAGGATCTCTCTGCTGCTGCCGGACTCAGAGGTGCCATGCATTCTGGACCGCAGCCTCAGGCAAGAAGGCAAAGAGTGGCCGCCACCATTTTTTGGTCCTGACTGACATTCTATATTTGTTGATGTTTTGGTCCATCCGATCCACCCCACCCATATTGGCATTGTAGGCCGCAATCATCTGTGGCTGTGGGGTCTCCACTCTCCTTCCCTCAGCCCTTGACCACATTCGTGCGGTTTGCTCCGGGGCCATCCCAACGCAAATGGAGGCCAATGTGACGACGCTGTTGTCGTTCCAGGTGACTACCATCACGCCATTCTCACGGTCGTACATGCTGTCGTGGGATCCCCGCGGTCTCTTCGTCAGGTCTTTGGCCTTTGACATTGGGCACTTCTCTATCCTGTTTGGGCGAATAGTTCCCACCAAACCAAATCCGCTGTTTGACGCCGCATCAACCAATTTCAGAGATGTAAAAAAATTGTCCGTGTGTATAATATACGGGCGCTGAGGCAGTTCACTTGTCAGGTCTACGACGACATCCCCGCCTAGCCCCAGAGAGCTATGGCCTCCGCCGACTCCCTGGTAGGGTTCGCGCTGGATGAGGTAGCCTAAGCGTGTGCATAAGGACCACAACTTGAAGCCAAAGCGGATGGGCTTGCCGCGGATGAATTGCTTGGCGCCATGTCTTCCGTAGTACGGTATCATCGTTTCGTCTACAGCCAGATTCTGTTCCTGTGGAAAGTAGTACTTCTCATTCAGCAAAGTATAGAGAGGTCTGACCTTCGCAAACTTATCCCCGGGATTCAAATGGTCATTATCACAGATGTGAAGAAATCCAAGTATCTCTTCGAATCTGTTCCGGATCATGGCTCGTGAAACGGCTTCATTGTGAACATCAGGACTGTTTTCCCAAAACATTCTTCGTCTGGGTAGTGGAACGTGACCGGACGTGAACAATGTCGCCAGGAATACTGTGAATTCCTCTCGGGATAATTGGAAGGTGTGATTACCTTTCTGCCGGGCATATGTCTCTGAGAAGCGAGTAATGCTACGAATCACTTCCTCGTCAAAGAAATGTTCGAACGCGGTGGTGGGTGTCAGTCCACCAAAGGCAAGGCGCATGATCCCACACAAATGACACCAACCTGCCCTGGTCGATGTCGGACCGTACCCAGTGTCTTGGACGGCCAGCTGCTGCTTGTTGGGCTGGTGGCTCACCCTCTGCAACCTCCATCTTCTGGTCCGACTCGCTTTCTTCGACGTTCCCCTCGTCGGCATTGCCGTCATCCCCAGCAATCTGCTGTCGCTCATTACCCCTGCGCAACACGGCGGTAGCCTCACCCCGTAGTTGGTTGCCAGACAGGTTGCTGACGTTACCTCCAGTATCTTCGTCCCCGCTGTCTTCATCGCTCAGTGCAGCGTTTTCGGGCGGACACATAAATATATCAGTCCTGGCAAACTCAGCGTTCTCGTCTTCTATCATGGCGACCACTTCATCCAATGTATAACGTCTACAAACAAACGTAACAAGCATGGTTGTTACATTTCCTTGTATTTGCCATAGGTTTATCAATGTGCCCACTCGTGTCCAGTGTCCCATTTATGGGACGCCAGGTTGGAAGCAATTTTTTGTAAGGAAATATTTTGAAGCAGATATTGTTAATAAGGCATATCTATAGTCCTACTCATAGGTTATAAAATGCGCACAATAAAACTTCGGTGTGATTATCGGTGTACCGTGCGGATACCTTACTTTTTTGCCGATGCCATCTCTTCAACTTGACTGCTAAATGCCACCGCGTGCTTGACCTTCATTCCATATGACGCAACAGTAAAACGCATCGCGAGGTCAGAGCACGTGCATAGTGCATGACACAACCCAGTGACGCCATCTGGTGGTGAATCTAACGATGTAAGGGGCTTTTATACGAACTGAAAGACGCGTCCCAAAAATGGGACGCCGGGCTGTAATGGGTTAAAATCATTCGACGTTAGTAGGGAATCGACTGTAGCTTTTATTATAATGTGGGCGCGTACAATAATAGTGCTTCCGTATTCTATATACCCTGTTCTATCTTCTGACGTCAAGAAAGTGTGTCAACACTAGATTGTTGCAGTCATATTTTCGCGAACAAATGTTGGAGCATCCGACTTTTCCCTATCAACCGCCATGCGTATGCAGCGCCACCTGGCGAATCCCGCCACCATTTGAACCATTTGTAGCCTGGGTCCCAAAATTTGTAACAGTCAATGACCTTTGAAAGAGGGCGCTGCTGTTGTCCTTAAGTTCAAAGTGACTGACAAGGCCATCTAGCGGAGAGTCATATGCTAATGGAGAGGAGGAACCAAGTCACATTCACAGGTACCGGCATCCGCCCAAAACAAATATGGCGGACGGCTGGTCGGAAACAGTTGTGTGCTCCAACATTTCTTCGCGAAAATATTACCGAAACAACCTAGTGTCGACACACTTTATTGATGTCAGATGATAGAACGAGGTATATAGAATACGTAAACGCTATGATTGTTCGAGCACAGGTGGTAATAAAAGCTACAGTCGATTCCCTACTAACGTCGAAGGATTTTAACATTGTTATCGTTGTGCCCCTAGAGAAGCGGGCTTGCCTGCGGGCACTTGTGCTAAGCTGAGACATAGAACGAGGGTATCAGCTTAGGTAATCACGTACGAGGAAGTGTTAGCATAACATGAGTGAGCTAATCCAATTACTGGTAGGAATGCATATTCAATATAACGATATCAGAAGAACTCGGAGATTACTATCCGCCTTAAATAAGAATCACCATGTTAATCTAGCTGCATTCGTCTACCACGCCTTAATGCTGCTCGACAGCTTCAGCGAGTAATATGTTTATGGATAGTATATGTCACTACAGGTACTTTTGTTATTTTTTTGCTTATTATATGTACCTTCGGCCGATGGCCTTTTAGTATAATAAAGTTCCACATAGAACGTTTCTGCAGCAGTGTATATCGATTGATCGTTTCCCTATTGGAGTAAACTAAAATGTGCTGTGCCATAATTACCCACGAGCAAGAACACAATTTGCAAATAACAGAGCAATTAACAATATACGAAGGCATCAGTGAATTAACATTTCAAGCATGTATGTCATTCAGTTTGTGACTCGCTATTCTCTACAATAGAACAACGGCTTTAAATGTGATATTACATTGAACACAAATATTACGTAGTTCGTAATAGTTGCAGACAGAAAATGTCGTCCAGAGCGGTCACCACGGTCCGTGTATACACCGTACAATCGTTTTTCGTTTTCAAAATGATCATGAGGAGCACGGAAAAAACAACAACAATAGCTTTTCGTTTGCCGAAACATCATTCAAAAAACAAAAATTGGTCACTAACACCGTGATCCGTCTTCCCCAGTCAAAACAACCAAAAGCAAATCAAAATATATTACCATATACCGTTTCAAGTGTCACTGAACGAAATACCGAATAAAGTACACGGTCACGTAATGACATATCGTTTTTCGTTAACCGTTTTGAAAAAACGAAATGCGAAAGTTGTGCCGACTGGGCGGTCGTTCGTAACTAAGCATTACTGAGAATTTAACAAGTCAGGCAGTGTTTCTGCATTGCATTTCACTCCTGATATTCAATGCAAAACTTCTCGGGTATTACACTTGGCGGATTCAGCATAGGGCGTACGGCGTAGCCATTCGTAGCGTTGCTGAAAATGGCCAATCCTGAATAATTCCGGGCACAGCGGAGATGTGTCCTGTGTAAAATTAGTCAGATCGGGAAGTTAGAAAATAGCCGAATATCTTGAAGGAGCGGTATTATACATGTGGATTGGTTAGAGAAATATAAGATCCGCGCCTTGACCAAAACGTACAAGCTATATGCAACTTGCCTTGCGTCAACGAAACCGGCTGGCGAGAAAAAGAAAGTCGCTTGCTGGAAATATATATATCGTAACGTTACCTCACATGCAGGCCTAACTGTCGACCGAAGCTGCCTCACAACGTTTAGCCAACGGAGAACGCGCTCTTTCGGTTCTACACGAGCTGAATGATTTGGCTAAATCCCAAACACTTAGCAAAGCACATCAGCAGAATCTAACAGAGACCAGTATTCTCAAACCAGAGCTCACCCTGGCAGAACATGGTAGGGAAAACAGTGCCCATCACAGGGACTTTGACCCCCCCCCCCCCCCCCAGGTATGTTGATGTCTGGGTCCGCCACTGCCACCCCCATCCTGGAGCCGCCACCGGTTTAATAAACTGCTTGTTGCGGGGTTGGCAAGAATCGTTCATATTTCATGGTGATTTTACATCCGTGTGGCGTTTTGCTTGGGATTGGATCCATGATAATAACGTTAGGCCTATACCGTCCGTTTAGTTAGGCGTAGACCTATCTGTTTGGTTAATTACGGTACAGAAATCTGAATAAACAGACAGAGACAAGTCACAAATTCAAAAAGTCACTAAATATCATGTGGACATGTAAATATAATACATATTATAACCCATTACAGGTCTCCTAGCAGCGCGTTTATTATGGCGCGCCATGGCGCGCGCAACAAATGGGTGCATTTCTTTGGGCCAGGACGGGTATGCCGTCCGGTATACTCAACCTATTCCGGGCCTGGCGATAGGGCTTCGCCGTATGCCAATGAAATGTTCAAAACCGTAAGTCCGGTTCATTTTGGGACAACGGAACGAGCTCAGTTCATTACTTTTCAGTTAGAGAACAATGGAGCCCTAGCGGAGTGAGTCAAAGGCAGATAGTGTCTAATGCCCAGTGGACTTTAGAACGGCTTCCAATCGGCATGCGCGCATCCGACCTGGGTCAAAGAACTGTCGGGAGGTATACCTATAATTCGTGCACTAATGCACCCAGTTTTTCCCCCTTTACCCTGAACTTAGGGCCTTGAGTGGGGTTGCCACCTGGCGAATACCGTACGCAACGCGAATGGTCCATTGCGCCTAAACAGCGACAAGCAAAATTTACCCTGAACTTAGGGCCTTGAGTGGGGTTGCCACCTGGCGAATACCTTACGCAATGCGAATGGTCCATTGCGCCTAAACAGCGACAAGTAAAAACGGTTGCGTTATGCATAACTGTTTTTCGTTTCTCGTTTGGAAAATGAAAAAAGGCTTCTGCTGCCAATTTTTATGTATGTCGCCAAACGTGAAATGAACAATATATACATGGACCCACAACGACGTGATTAGGCACAATAGTCCGAATCTTCAACGGTACACCATCATTCCGCTGACCGTCGGCTGGGCTGTGAACACCGTAGAAGAACCTGTCCATGAACAGGATGCCAAAGATAAAGATTCCCTCCTTATGTCATGTTTGTCCGAGTTATATGTATCTTCATACATCAACGACACCAGATATTGGGTGTGTCATAGCTCTAGAAATCAATAGGGTTGCTCTTTGAATTAGCATATCCCAACATACATTATGGGTTGCTCTGTCGCCGCAAAAAATTCCAAATATCCAAGGCCGTCAAACATGGCTTGAAATGGATGGCGAAAATCGGGAGGTGCAATTTGTACCTTTTAAGACTAATTGCGACTATTTACGTGCAGTATCGACCAAGTTGCATATCGAAACGTCACCTCACGCAGAGCTCGATTTTGACCCTTCTGAACCATATTTGAGCACTCAGATCCCCAGTGGACCCCTAAGATCCGGATTGGACCCTTAGGATCCACATTTGACCCCAATAATCTAAAGTGAACTATCAGATCCAGATTAGAATCCTATAATCCGGATCCGACCCCTAGCAGCTTGATGTGACCTGTAAGATCCGGATTGATCCCTTACGTGCCCATTGGAATCTTCAGATTCCAACGTGAGCCCTATTTCGATTTCATCGATCCCGATTTCACCCCTAGTATCCAGATTGACCCATCAGATCCCGATTTTACTGCATAATATTTGTGCATTCATGTCCCGATTGGATTTCGAGAATCTGGATCCGATCAATAGTATCCAGATTAAGCCGTCATGTTCGGATTTTATCATTTAGATCCGGATTTAAGCCTTCAGATCCAGAGTGTACTAAATACATGTAGGTCTAATACGTTACTGTGACCAAATAAAAACTGCAAACTTGTTTGTGAATTTCCCGATTTCGGTCCCGATCTATAAATGCTTAAGTAGATTCAAAAAAAAAATTGAGTGATGGGTTTCTCCCTTTAACACTCGCCAGTATTAATTTAGATTGTACAATTTGGGTCCAGATCGCGATTAGAGTAGGTTTTAAACACGCTTTAAGTTAAACACTCGATGTATCCATGTGTTGAAAAGTAGTCACGTGTTGGGCTTCTATTAAAGATTCACCACACTAACATGTAACCTGATAGCAATACGGTATGATGAATGCGCGGTTAAACTATTTAAACTTTATGATAATACATTCGCAGCTGATATGAATACATGAGAAATAGTGTATGAGTATTGATAAACACGTATGCAGCCCAGCAGAGGCAAGGTAACAAGTACATATAGTGCTGGGGCCGCCGGTAGAAACCATGTCTATGCCGATAACAGACTAATCCCATTTATGCCTTGTGATTCAGTATGGGAACGGTGCGTAACAAGGCACGGAAAAAGCGTTAGCAATATTTTACAACCTTGGCCTCTTTTCTCCTTATGAGACTTGTCACACCCTCCGGCCATGGGTCTACCCATCCAAACAATAGTTATTGTGAGATTAGGAAGGTATGAAACAAATCTGGGGTCATATTTATTCTTTGATGATGGTGTTGTGCTTGGACAAAAATCGGCGTCTAACCGTGCATTATCTCACACACGTTGTCGACTTGAACCGGTTATATGATGTCTGCTCTCCAAAGAATAACCTGCCCCCGTCCCTCTCCCCTCTTCCCGTTGTTCATGATGTAGCCCTCCCCCCCCCCCCCCCCCTCCCGTCTCTCTGCCCTCGTCGCCGTTCTGCACAATGTTTCATGAATACCACCCATAATTTAAGATACGTGACCTCCAACATTCCCGCCAAGGTGCGCCAGCGGCTTAGAACTGCCGGCACGACGTGCGGCGAGAGGCGAGAGTTGGAGAAAAGGAGAAAGTAAACGCGCCTGTTCAGCTTCGAGTCGGTCGTAAGGGTCACGTTGCTAATGAGGAGAGAGTGTTGGTTATTTTTTATTATAGAGAAGCAATCAAACCCGTTCCGAGGTGATACGCTTCAGGTGTCCGGCCCTGTACTCGGACCCAGCCCGACTTTTGCCATCCTATAGCCACAGAACACCTTCCTCCTCATCATGGGAGTGCCACTTTTTCCGACAAAAAGAACATATTTCATCTTTGACGTATTTTTCAAGTGAGCTGATGTACATTGCTATGACGCAAAATGGGACTGCTGGCAACAGCTAACCACTCCATTTTCCTTGTCAATAGTTTTTACACATGGAATAACCTTATCTCTAGGAAGTGAGAGTTCACATCAGGAGTATTCTTGGAAGTTTCCAAAGCACTTGACATGGTTAATCACAAAATCGTGTTATTGAATGGGATTCGATGTGTAACGCTACAATGGCCGGACAGTTTCCGCATGTCAGGCACCAGTATGTGTTTTACAACGCCATCACGTTTAGTTTGCTGGTGACTTAAAAAAAAATCATTGTTATGTGCCCACTATCAGCATATACATATATTCCCTAGGCACTACAGGGTCACACGCATGTCATCATATCCCACGCCCAACTGTCTAAGCACGTGGCATCATGAATGATTCAGTTTGCATGGACTCCATCGACAGATGCGCTCGAAATATTGAGTACTTCGACAGAACGCGTCATCTCCTTGACTTTGACAACGTTGTGTCATATCTCTCCATCGGACCCTGTACGTTTTCAAGAATGTTTAGTTCGTAAGCTTTCGAAATTTATTGGACAACGGAATATTTTCTCTATTACTTAGGTTTCACACTCAGTCGAAAATAAAAAGCGCCAAAACTTGCTCTTCAGCCACGTGATGTTTAATTCACTAATCGAAGCTTGCTTATTCTTGCTCAAGATTGTTAGATGTAATTTATGTCACGAAATAGTACATATTTATTTTATTATACTTTTAGCGTGTGGAGATGTCGACATTCCTGTACTGAAGCTCATGCCTACATGTCGGAGATATTATGGCCGTGTGTCAAAGCGGCCGGCATTATGGAAACTGTATGAGCTGAGGAACTTCCACATATATAGGTGAGATCAAGTCAAAATATCGCAAGGCATCTTATTCAGAAATTGTGAGTTATGTTTCCAGTATGACCCATGCGTGACGCATGATATATTAGTATGAGTATTATGCGTTTACTAAATGAGTCAGCAGTTGGTTAAAGTGAAAGATTATTTGTCGTTATGATTTGATTTAATAAAGGAATTGAACAAAAAGCGCACCAAATGTTCAGCAATTAAATTATATTCGTAGATGCATTTTTAAGAGAAGAGTGATTATTCAGAATCCATAAATCTGTGTTACCATCACCTACTCTCGGACGATAAGCCATGATCTCAAATCCATGGTCCTCTTTTCGGCCCTGCGGCCGGCGGGCCATGTAGCGGGGATAATTCGGTTACAAGAGTTGTCGGAAGGCTGGTCAAATACATTTTATAAAATAACTGGGGATGTCAACACTATGACATCAGAAATAAACGATGTAAATATGATTCGTCGATATTTGGTTTTAGGCTAATATTACTAGGAATATCGTTTAGAATGATATCGGACCAAGTGAATCAGTTGGCTTGATACTAGTTCAGCACTGACTGTATTATCTGAGCAAGGCCGATATCCGCAGTTTGTGTGTGAAGCTTGGTCACTGGACGAAGCCTGGAGGTCATGTCGCTATTGCTCACTTTATGGCCGGTATACCTGGGAACTCAATTTTCCAAGGTACCCTAAGGATCCTGTGTCTTAGAGGGCATTTATTTTTTATCGGTTTTCATTGTTAAAGAATACAATATAAAGTGAGGTTTCAAAGGTATTCGATCACGCAAGCCTGTGCAATTAGCACGAAACGTGATTTTTCAACCTTAAACGTAGGTATCTGCGAATGAGCACGCGCGTAACTCGAGGTGTTTATATCATATGCATACTATTGCAATCCAGTACATGCAACTTAGCTGTCTATGGTATATGCCCAGCACAACGGTGCACATTATTTTCTCATTGTATGCCAGATAGAATTTTCGCACATTTAATACCGCAGATTCTATCTGCGATGCAAGCTGTAACCACCTGACCGTCTTGAGAGAAGGTCCCTGGACACGTTTAGCATTATTTCCGGTAGGTTTGATTCAATTCCATTGCAAGCGACATGTATATTTGTTGTGGGAACATTTTGTTGGACACTGGGCTTTATTTATGCTACTTTGATGAATCCGGTCTGGAGTTAGCAGGGCCCGATCTAGAATTTAGGGGTGTTAGGCGAGGTTCTTGGCAGGGAGAGCTCTCGACAACAAAGATGTAACTTTTCCTTTCTAGATGTTCTGCGCCCAATGACGATCAACTAGTCATGGGCCGGGCGATCCTCTATGAAGTGAGTTTTCTCCGTGGTGACTAAAATGCCTCAGATAGCGTGTAAACATCATGCAATTCTCATGCGTTTACCTTTGATCCTGTCGCTACAATGGCTAAAGATAGCTCTTAGAAGTAGGTTAAATAATGAATCTGGCTAAGACAAGTATTCGCTTCCAGTAATAGATCACCCATTAGGGTGACAATACGCACATATTATCATTTGTCAAACGAGTTTATATCAAGCATTCTGCTTCCGTCTTTGCAGATTTGACAAGTTCTATGACTGTGTGGCTGATGAATACCCGGACGGCTATGCCAGACTCAGAATGGCGATGGTCATTTTCCAGAAATATTGAAAATCCCAATAGTCAATGAATAAGCACACTATAATGTAGCCATTGTGGTAATGGTTAGTGTCACGTAGTCATGCGATATATCAGCACAGCACAACGATAACCTTACGACTGTGGTACGCATGATAACAGACTGGCTTAGACATAGAACGAGGGTACAAACTTAGGTTATCGCGTATGAGGAAGTGTTAGCATAAAATCTGTGAACTAATCCAATGACTGGTAGGAATGCAAGTGCAGCAAACCGGTATCATATAGAACGTTTCTGCAGCAGTGTATATCGAGACAACCAGACTGGCAGCCAACGATGGCGGTCGCTAATGCAATACCGAGTGGCTAGTGGACTTATCAAACACATCCATTATAGCAATCTCAAACGAAACTAAACGGATATATGGATAAGTGGTTGACCAAGGTGTCTAAGAAGCGTTCTCGCCACTTAAGCACAGATAAAGAGTGCAAAAAGTTGCATTTTGAAACAGAAAACACCACCCGCTTTTCAAAACATGGGCGATAATACCGGAACAGAAGCAGACAAAGGAATACCCGTGTCATTGGCAACGCAGACCAACGCAGTCAAAAATGCTCTGGATACATCAGGAAACAGTCCCTCTGAAGACATAAACAGCAATGATGAACTGAATGCTATGGAAGATAGTCTCCTGTCTACGATTGAAGTTGTTGGTGAGAACTCAAGTTGCATCGCCACTATAAAAACGGAATGAAGACTTAAAAATCGAGTTGGCGCTTCTAAAAGGCATCGTCATCAATCAAAACGAACAGATAAAGCACTTGGCAGAACAAATCCAGGACCTAACATTTAGATCAATAAAAAATAACGCCATTTTTCATGATATATTTGAACCTACTTTACCAGATCGGTTTGAAAATTGTGAAAGCAAGGTGAGGGATTTTCTGTCGGCTAATGGATTTAAGCCACACTTTCCTGACATTGACCGTGCCCACCGCATTGGCGCCCCACCAGCTCCACACACAAGAAGACGGCCAAGGCCTATCGTTGTCCGATTTGCAACACAAAGGTCGGCGGATATCATCTTGGCCTTTGGCAAGACCCTACCTAAGGGCCGAACCAATGGAAGGATTACCCCTTCAATACCCCATTGCAATTTTGGAGAAAAGACGGCAGCATGGAGAAATGCTCAGTGAGTTAAAGAAATCAGGACAGTCCTTGACGAAAGTTAAAATGGTCAAAGACAAACTTGGGATTAACGATGAACTACAAAAGGATCCCCTACCGAAGCCATGTCCAAGAGACATCCTCCATATGCCACACTCTCAAAAAGACTCCATCGGCAAGGACAAACCTTCGTTCAAGCAGGGTCGTACGGTCTCCTCCACGGGTGCTTCCATCACTGCCGCACAGGTGGCAGCTAAGAGCATCGGGGACGTCCGGAAGGCCTACACATCTCTGCTGCTGGATCCCGCACGACAAGAGGCGTCATATGTGATCGCTGTATTCCGGTTCAGCGATCAACACGCACCAGACAAATGGATTGAAGGCTGGCAGGGCGATGGCGCGCACGGAGCTGGGCGACACGTTCGTTACTTGATGAGACGTCAAAACCTGGACAACACGGCTATACTCCTGACGGTGTCCGGCCGTAAAGCTCAGCTGGGACAAGACGGCGACCGGGTCATCGAGTCAGCAATAGAGACGCAGGTGTGAGGCATGTATTCCTATATATCTATACATGCATTGTGAACGGTTATACTGTTATGTAATAATCCCAAGTTGTAATTATGCAAACGTTTAGTGTGAACGTACAAATGCGCGATGGCGAATGGTATGCAAAATTCAAAGAAGCATGGTTCCCCCCCCCCCCGCCCCCTACCTCCACCCTTAACATAAAGCTACGCTGGCTCGCCCCTCTGCTCCAACCCTCGCCTCCATGCCCTTTCAATGCACTCCGATCCTCTATTTTTCATGAAGAATTGAAACATGTGGCTTGTTGTGATGTGCACGGAACTGAGAGTTCGTTTGTCTTCTTGTTTTGGTACTGCTAGTGTTTGGAGACATTATTTATTTATTTAATTATTATACAATACATTTGTTTCCTTTCTAATCGTCAATACCGTATACTGTACGACGGTTTCCCCGTAAGATCACCAATCTAGGCCCCGATTCACTTGCCAGATAGTTAATAATGTGGCCGAATGTTTTTTCTGTCCTGAGTCAATAAGTCGACCAGTTTTGGCTGACCTTGTGCGTGATGTATTTCTGTGAATGCGTAATGAACAAGCCACTAATTCTTGTGACACAAGTGTCCAAACGCAACATTGCTAGTGGTATTGAATCACCTTGCATGAAACCCTTGAGTTATACGTTAAATGTAGGCCAAGTACGGTAAACCGGTCTCACGAGTGTTTTAATTGCAGCGAAGTGTTCGTTTTACCTAAATTGTGAACTAACTGTGTATTTCTCTCAATCTCGGCCATGTCCCACCACGGGAGGCTTGCTCTGATTAATTCAGTATTGTGTTGCCTGAATAGTTTGCTGCGCACCTCACAAATTGAGCGTGTGAGCTGTTTACTGGTGTTCTCCGTAGCTTGTGAATACTAAGTCACCAAATTAAATTACGGAGTAGTTAGCCTTAGCCCTCGTGGTCTTGACCGCGGCTAATGGCGAAGGTGTGAAATAATTGCGTTGAGGTAACCAGCAGTCATGAGTCGTTCACGTGTCACGTTTTCCAATGAGACTTTAACTCATGTTTTGTGACGGTGACGCAGGTGCGCGTTTAGTACTGAAATCGTAGTTCTGCTCGGTGTAACTTTGTACTTGGTAGCGCTTTGATTTGATTTTGTTTAATACTTCAAACCGTCCTTGCCACGTTTTTGGATCTTCGCGTTAAATTGCCCAGAGACCTGGACACTAACACGCGAGGTACTGTGTATAAGTTATGTTTTGTTTTTAGCCTTTGCTTTACCTTGTGTTATTGTTTGTTAGGTATCACTGTATCTATTCTATTGTACACCACGAGAACAACAACAGCCTCATGGCTCATATTAATGTTATCAACAAGAAGTCATGTCAGGCGTAAGCTATAACAATATAGAAGAAGACCCTCTAAGATTATATGGGGGTTCTTGCAGAAATTCATTAACAGAATTTTTAAATATTACGCAATATGGCGACACAGTGGACAGTGAAATTGGAGAACCAGAATTTATCCAGCCGTATCCTTATTTTGACAATGAAGAATCGGCAAAGCAAATGGCTGGTACCGATACTTTTGTTGTTATTAGTTTGAATTGTGGGTCGCTGTCGGCCAAATTTGACGAACTCAAAATATTTGTGGAAGAATTGTGTCATACAAGTGTTGAAATAAGCGCAATATGTATTCAGGAAAGTTGTTTTGTCTCTGCAGACTCCGATCTATCTCAATTTCAGTTAAGCGGGTTTCGCACATTGTCACAAGGTAAAATCTGTAGTGAACATGGTGGTCTATTAATTTATCTGCGAGATGACTATATCTATAAATATTTATTCCCTCATGATACAAAATCTGCATGGGAATGTCAGTTTATTGAGGTATCTTGTGATATTATGAAAAAGAGCGTTATAATTGGTAATATATATAGACCCCCTTGTGAATTGGTAGCAAATTATCACACGTTTACTGAAGAATTTAAAGGAGTTCTCTGTCATCTGGATAATCTCAATGGGGAAGTGATAATTGCTGGTGATTTTAACATCGACCTTCTCAGGATTAATGAGCAAACAGTGATCAGCGACTTCCTTGACACTGTAATGACGCGCAGCTTTATTCCCAAAATCACTTTCCCCACAAGACTATCGAGATATAGAGCTACGTTGATTGACAGCTTTTTCTGCAAGCTTTCTCCAAAGATGTTGCACTCGAAGGCTGGTATCATTGTCACGGCACTCTCAGACCATATGCCATATTTTATGTCTTTTAAGTTTAATCAGGTGAAAGTTACCCAGCCAAAATTGGTAGCTAACAGAACACTTGATGATGATTCAAAAGCACGCTTTAAAGAGGAATTGCAATCTGTCGATGTGTGTAATCATATGGACATGGGCCCACTTGCCAACCCAAATGGTAACTATGATGTTCTGGAAACATGGCTCTTAAAAGCTAAAAATAAATGTCTCCCATTAACATTGATTAGATTTCGTAAGCACGAGGATAAAAAGTCCATGTGGATTACAAACGGTATATTGAAATCTATTTCCAATCGGGACAAACTCTACAGGCAACTCACTGACTCATTTGAATATGACAGGAACAAAATTAATTTACGCACTTATAACAGAATAATTAGGCGAAGCATTAACCTCGCCAAGAAACAGTACTTCCAATTGCGCTTTGTTCAATGCAAAGGTGATATGAAACAAACCTGGAATGTTGTTAAAGATATTTTAGTAAATGCAAAAGTAAAAAACAATTTCCTGACAAATTCACTATCAACGGCCAGCTGGTTGAAAATCGACTATTACTAGGAAATAAGTTTAACTCCTATTTCTCCGATATCGGTCCAAGTACTGAAAAAGGGTTAAGCAAGAATTCCGATATGTCATTTAAAAAAGACTTAAAAGATCTTTAATATTAACAAGTATTAATATTAACAAGTTTCACTTCAACACTATTAACTGTGACTGTACCGAAGAAATAATTGACGCTCTGACACCTAAATCAAGCTCTGGTCACGACAACCTTAGTGTAAGATTATTGAAAGAAATAAAATATAAGGTGAGCGAAGCCCTTACCACAATCATAAATCAGTGTCTGTCAACCGGTTTTTTTCCAGAGAAGTTAAAAATCGCAAAGGTAGTACCAGTTTATAAAAAGGGGAATGAAGGTTTGATTGAGAATTATCGTTCTATATCTATTCTTCCAGCTCTTTCTAAGGTACTAGAGAAAGTTATCGCCGACCAGTTTTATGATTATTTCGTACGAAGCAAACTATTAAATAACAGTCAATATGGGTTTCGCCAACACCAATCAACAGATCTAGCTGTGATGGAACTCGTGGACCGAATATTATAGTATATTTTTAGATCTGTCCAAGGCGTTTGACACCATAAATCACAATGTCCTTATATCTACATTATCTCATTATGGTGTATCCGGTAGTTCTCTTGAATTACTAAAAAATTGCGTGACGAATCGTAAGCAGTATGTTCAAATCGAAAAGGTTCAATATGATATGTCTGATATAGCAACAGGGATTCCTTAAGGGTCTTTTCTTGGTCCCCTACTTTTTATTATGTTCATAAATGATATATCCTCAGCTGGCGATATTTTCAAATTTATTATATATGCGGATGATATCACGCTGTTAAGTAATATGACTACTGTCTCAAATGAGTCAAGCCTTGTAATAAATTGCGAATTGGTTAAAATTAGTCAGTGGCTTTATGAAAACAAACTTGCCCGGAACGTAGCAAAATCCAAGTTCATGATCTTTCATCCACAACAAAAATCTGTTAATGTGCCATCTTTCTTTATAAACAATACGCAAATAGAGTGCGTTGACAGTTTTGACATGCTTGGTATCGTCCTTGACAAACATATGAAATGGGATAAACATGTTGATAAGATCGCCAATAAGATCTCTAAAGTTGCTGGGATTCTAAATAAATTGAAATGGACCTTTCCTCGGCGCATTTTACGCACAATTTATAACACTCTGATATCACCCCATCTAAATTATGGCATCCTTATATGGGGGTATAAGGCTGAACGTATCTCCAGACTGCAAAAAAGGGCTGTCCGAAATATTAATCTAAGTCGATTTAACGCCCACACAGAACCGATATTTAAAGAACTGAAATTGTTAAAATTTGATGATATGCGCATATTGCAAACCCTAAAGTTGTATTACAAGCTCAAGCATGATGCATTACCATTTTATTTCTTACAGTTACCGATTGTTCATAGCCATCAAATTCATCAGCACAATACGAGATTCAATTCCCGATTGTCTACCACTATTTAACTATGATTTCGAGTGTCACATCGAACATTGTTATATTTGCCGTCAGTTAATTGTCTGAATAACTTAAGTACATATATTGAAGCTGTTTATGTGAGGTGTGTTTTGATTTGAATTGAATACCTCAAATATTAGTGTATATATATTACGGTTATCTTTTCGTTGTTTATGTGTA
Source organism: Arenicola marina (assembly GCA_964019135.1). Taxonomy (NCBI): domain Eukaryota; kingdom Metazoa; phylum Annelida; class Polychaeta; family Arenicolidae; genus Arenicola; species Arenicola marina. The sequence goes on along the minus strand of OZ025253.1, from coordinate 35,296,912 downwards.
ACTGTATAACTTTAAACATCACAATGTTGGGTGGCTCTAGCGCCAGCGACCTTTAGGGTCTTAGTTGGAGTCTCCCGGCCAAGTCGACACTATTTGTTTCACTTCTCGTTTGTATTTACGTCATACTTGGTCAAATAAACGAATCTTGAATTTTGAATCTCGATTGATCGTTTTCCTATTGGAGCAAACTAAAATGTACTGTGCCATTATTGCCGACCAGCAAGAGCACAATTTGCAAAAAACAGAGCAATTAACAACATGCGAAGGCAATCGACATTTCAAACATGTATGCCATTCAGTTTGTGACTCGCTATTAACTACAGTAGCACAACGGCTTTAAATGTTATATTACATTGAACAAAAAACAAACTTGCAGACTGAAAATGTAGTCCAGCTCTAAATGTAATAAAAAAATTTCAACGTTACTCCGCCATTCCGCTGACCGTCGACTGGGCTGTGGACACCGTAAGAGAAGAACCTGTCCATGAACATGATGCCCAACAGAAAGATTCTCTCCTTATGTGATGCTTGTCGGAGTTATATGTATCTTCATACATCAACGGCACCAGATATTGGGTGTGTCATATCTCTGGAATCCATAGGGTTGCCTTTTGAATTAGCCTATCCAAACATACATTACGGGTTGCTCTGTCCCTGCGAAAAATTCCAAATATAGGTGCAAAAACTTGTACCTTTTAAGACTAATTTCGACTATTTACATGCAGTATGGACCGACTTGTATACCGAAACGTCACCTTAGGCCGAGCTCAACCCTTTTGATCCACATATGAGCACTCAGATCCCGCGTGAACCCCTAGGATCCGGATTGGACCCATAGGATCCATATTTGACCCATAGGATCCATATTTGACCTCGATAATCCGGAGTGAACTATTAGATCCAGATTAGAATCCTAGAATCTGGATCCGACCCCTAGTAGTTCGATGTGACCTGTAAGATCCGGTTTGACCCCTCGGATTCCGGTTTGACCCCTAGGATCGCGATTTCACCCCTATTATCTAGATTGACCCATCAGATTCCGATTTTACGCCACTTAATAATATTTGTGCACCCAGGTCCCGATTGGATCTCGAGAATCAGGATTCAGACCCAAATTGTACCCCATAGGATCCCGATTTGATACCTAAGATTCGGATCTATCCCTACAGATCAGATGCACAATCAGATAAAAATGTAATCCTTTGGTTCCAGATTTGACCCCTAGGATCCGAATTGACACATCAGATCACGAGCTTTCGGTCTATATTTAAGTCCGGATTGGACCACTAAAAGGCCAGGTCAACCGCTAGTATCGCGATTGACCGATCGACCTGACATTTATCTTGCAACTTAACCTTGATCAATGTATTGAGCGCCCAAATACTAATGCATATCCCACGCAAGGTGTCTGTCTCACTGGTTAACTTTTTTTATCGTTAGATAATTTTTAGGGCTAGGTTAGCGAGTTAAAGTTTGTACAAATACTGTTCGGCCGAGTTGCAAAATGGAAACACGGGCATTCTAAACACATGTAGGCCTAATACGTCACTGTAACCGAATGAAAACTGCAAGCGTTTTTGTGATTTTCCCTATTTTGGTCCCTATCTATAAATGCTTAAGTAGATTCCAAGCAAATCTCCGAGAGTGATGGGGGTCTCCCTTTAACACTCGCCAAGTTAAACATTCGATGCATACACGTGTTGAAATGTAATCGAGTGTTCAGCCTTTGTCAAATGTTCACCACACTAACATATAACCTGATAACAATACGGTATGATGAATGTGCGGTTAAACTATTTCAAGCGGATAAAAAACGTTAATATAATCGTGAGGCCTTAGTAATGTTTTTGTTCTGAAAGCAACTTTGTAAAACACGATATATCTTGGAGAACAACGGGTTCAAAGAAATAAATTTGCAATCCTGTCCACAATAAATTCAAGCGCCGCGCCATTTTACCCCAGAGCGTGACGCCATGGATGATCATACATGTGGCGCCCATATGCGGTTGAATTTGGGTGCATCTCGCTTCTCCAGGGGTGAGCGAAAACGCATGAAAAGATATACCGTGGCCTTGCTTCGCGCTGGAATTGTTACCTTTCCAACCCGCACAGTACGCCATTTCTTTTAGAATTCAGGCCCGAGAACTACTTTCCATTTAGCAACTAACAGATAGCAAATAATAACAGATTGTATCCGTCTAATATGAGTGCTTAGACTATAAACTGCGGTTTCTTATAGTGTGTTGACTATGAGCGAAGTTAGGTAGACATCGCCCGTTTCGCTATTTCAGGCATGTGTCTCGCTCTCTCATTGGCTAGCGCCAGCCACACCCACCAAGAGGGCTTCGCCCGGGAAAGCTGCGCTTTCTCGACAGGCAGTCACCCCAAAAATTTATTGCGACCAACAGGGGCGTCATAAAACAATGCGCTTCGTGAGGGTTGACACATGGATAGCAAATAAACGCTTCGGTCAGCTACAAGGGCTAATATTTGTATTTCCTTTAAGCATTATAATAATGCATTTCGCAGCTGATAGGAATACATGAGAAATAGTGTATGTGTGTCGATAAACACGCATGCAGCCAAGGAGCTGCAAGGTAACAAGTACAGACAGTGCTGGTGCCGCCAGTAGAAACCATGTATATGGCGATAACAGACATTGAAACAGGAGGAATATTCCATATACCTTGGCTAGTATGTGCCCTTCGCTATATTCATGCACTGCGTTTGTAAACCAGTGTAGGAAAATGTATATTTCTCCTCACCCCGACCAAAAAAATTTGCTACATTTGGGGAATACAGAAAGCTGCATTTTAATAGCAACCGAATGTACATGGTGATGTTTGTTTCAAAAAAATCGTGATCATGGCATAACATAAACGGACCGTCCATTTCGGCTTCACGCGGATGTTAGAACGATTTATTGTGAGTAGTCACGATGCAGCACGGTTTTGGAGTTTCCTTATTTGTTCATGACAGCAAAATATGTATTAATAAATGAAATACATTACAAGCAACAATAAAGGATACAATTTAAGGGCTTCGACAAATAGCAACGCTAATTTACACAAAAGCATGGGAAATTTCGTCCTACAGCCTGGCCGTAATTAGGGATTAATTTGCGGCATTTCGCATGAATCGACAGTGGGTAATATGCTACCTGCTTAATTCACTGACGCCTATGTGTATGTGGTCCATTGCAAATTGTGTCCGTACAATTGTTCATTGACAATTGCAGCCTACATTTTATATCAAAGATCATCGCACCTGCAATTTGGCAATCGCCTTAATTACTGAATAATGTTAACAAAGCTAACTTCCACTATTTCTGAAAGATAACCATTGCCATTGTGGACCGCATATAACCGTCGGGATATTCTTCAGCTATGAAGTCGTAGAATTCATCAACCTACAAAGACGGAGGCAGAATACAGCTTAGATGTCATGCACCCAATACATATAATATACATACATATAATATACATTTTCGTGTATTGTCCCCTAAGTAAGAAAGATCTGTCACAGAGGAATCATGCTTCTCATAACTATTCAAATGAGAGCTATCGCAAATCTAACTTACGGCAGGAAGCCAGCACCGTGGTATATCCGCCACACCACCCGACTACTTTAATGGCACAGTCTTGGTAACGCACTATTAGGGCCCCTGAGGGGGGGTAGCCATGTCGCGTGTCGATTTTAAGAAAAGGTCCATGTCGCGTGTCGATTTTAAGAAAAGGTCCATGTTGCGTGTCGATTTTAAGAAAAGTTCCATGTCGCCGTGTCGCTAAGTCTTATGTCGCATGTCGATTCTAAGACAACCCCAATGTCGCGATTTTAAAAATCGCTGTGTCGCCGTGGCGAAAAAGCCCCTCTGGGGCCCTACTATTAGATAGTGCACTATTAGATAGATACTATTTGATAGAGAAGGATGGTATGTCTAACTTGCATCACGTCCGCCACCCAGTGGAGTGGTTAGCAGGCGGTCTGATCGTTCAAAGGTTAGCCCATTATTGCCCATGCATAGACCACGTCGACAAAGTTTTTTTGCCGTGTATTATCATCAAGAAGGACCAAAAAGACATGTCTGCTTTCTGACAGCTTTTTCTTTATTCAAACATGAACATTTTGGGCGTCCTATATACAGGACGCGAGGCACGGCAGGGTAGAGGTAACTTTACAGATGTAAGTCACTCTACGATCTATTCTTGGAACATGTCTTGTAGTTCACGGCGCGGGCTATGGCTCCGGCGCGGCTTATGGCTCCGTATGCTGGACTAATGGTTCCGGGCTATGGCTCCAGACGCTGGATCATGGCTCCGGGCTATGTCACCGGGCACGGACTATGGCTCCGGGTTATGGCTCTGGGCGCATGATATGGCTCCGTGCCCTGGACTAAGACGTCTTTCACCGGACTAAGACTCCGTGGATCGGACTATGGCTCCGGTCGCCGGGCTTGCAGTTTGCAGTGATAAATCAACATGTCAATTGGTTTGATAACGTCAATTGACCCCCCCCCCCGCCCCCATCCCCCTTGTCATATCAGCAGACGCAAAGTCGCAACTATACTAGAGCACAGACAATGAAAGTATTCTTGTTGCCATGGCATGAGCGCGCCCGGTGTAAATATAGATGCCATTTCAACAATACCATTTCGAGACGCCCAGTAAACATGACATAACCGGGCCAGTGCCGGCTGACAATGGCCTGAAGGCGGCAACGCCGGCAAGTGCGAGCCGGCGCTGCCGACGTCGGGCCAGCGTCGGACCAGTCACGGGTCGCCAACCGCTCATATGCTGGGCTGATGTCCGGCGAGCGACGGCAAGCGCGTGCACGTGAACCAGAATATGACTATAACACAAATTGGCGATGTAGCGGTTTACGGAACGTTTGGCTAATCTCCAGATAGGAAGTGCCTACAGCTGAACGTTTGACATCTTCGAAATATCAAAAATCATTAGTTTTAATCGATCTGAAGGATATAGGAAAACCTGCGTCTGATAATGCGCCGCTGCCGACACTATCTGAATTTTGTTTGAGGTTGAAATAAATCGGACTGTTCGTTGCGCTTCACTTTAGACGCCATCTTGCTGCATTTCACTCGGAATGTGACATTTCGGTGTGTTTATGTTTTATTGATTTGAAAACAGACTGTCATTGACATTTCTGTGGCTCTAATTGCTTACTGTCATGGCATAATCTGAGCACGTACTTCACTTTACAATCATACTGTGAATAGTATCGAGACCTTGAATCGAATTGTCACAAAGCCAGAATTGACAAGTGACAGACATGGACGGTGACAGTGTGGCATACGGGCAGCCAGAAGCTCAGTTTCTGACAATGGTCCCTAATCCTATATGGGTATTATGTAGGCTACCTTATTTAGGCCAGACGCCAGACGTATTCTCGTCACCTTTTTCACAGATTGTACAGACTATGTCACAATACATAACTGATGCTCAGAGCAATAACCGTTGAAAGGCCATTAAATTGCTGACAAAATGCGGGTGGGTTCAAGCTAGCCGGCGCTGGGCCTGTGACGATCCATGGTAGAGGACGGGTTCGGGCAAGTGCTGGCAAGCGTCGGTTTTGTTCTGGCCAGCCAGCATCGGGCCAGTGTTGCGCCAATTTGCACTCCGGTGTCTGGGCCAGTGCTGGATGCCATCACGGGACCGGCGTCGGGGGCACTGGCCATTAGGCACTGGCCCGCCACCGGGGCCGGTGGTGTCGTGTTGACTGGGTGCGTGTTTTATTAGGTTGGCAACAGAGCTTCTGCGTTCAGTAGAGCGGTGTCATGAAGGAATAGAATTTGTCTCGTACACTTCAGGGCAATCATGCAAATTTCGTTGCAAATGTTGGCCGAAACGTCACCCCGTGGCTTATTTAAACTGTTAAAGCAGGGGGTATGTCTATGCCGCATAAGCGAAATGTAGAAATGATTCCATCCAATTGTCCATATTTCATAAATAAAGGTCTATCTCATCTACTCTATCTTTTGGAAACCTAAAGAAATCAAAGTTCGTGTTCAATGTTTGGTTGTTGACGCAGTTAATGGCAGCACAGTGACAGCCGTTAATACGTGAACGCCAAGCCTACTTGCCCGCCATGGCTGATGTGTACTTCGCAGCCGCACGGGGGCGCTGATCGCCGCGAGCACGGGTTTTGGCCGGAGTGCGCCCTCTTGTAATATTACACTTTTTGCTTGAACGTCCTATATATAGGATGCTACAATCAAATGGATTAATGCAATTCTCTAAGACATCACTGGCGTCGTGTAGAGACAGCGCAATATGGGTCATTGAGGTTGTCTGGGAGAGACAGTTACATTGTACATATTTTAACGGATCCGCCTGCACACGACTAGATAGGCATCCGTGAGCATATAACAGTAGCTACAATGGAATCGTTACCTGTTTTTGGCTGTCAAGAGCACGCCCAGCGAAGAAGTTTCCCAAGCGGGAATCCCTTGCTTTGAGACAGACAGTGTGCACAACAACTTCATCTGTAATGTAATCAAGAAGGATCTATGAATTTTAAACGTTAATGGAAAATGCGCTATGTGGTTGAGGATGTTCGACTAAGACGAATGCGTTTAAGTCGATGTTAGTCGTCTATGTGTTACATCGATTGCTTATTGTGCAGACCGCGCTAAACAGAATTCCTACTGTATGCCATAATGTTGCATATGGTTATTGTCAGTCAAAGATGACATCGAATAATTTCGATTCGATCATATCGTTAAGGCGCGATACGACTTGTCAACATGTCTTCAGAACCAGCCCATAACACGACTGCAGACTTTTCTCTCGTAAGAGCATTCAGTACCCGATATAATAGTAAACGTGTGCCGGAGGCCGGTTTTCAGGACATTCAATCGGTCTCGATTTGCGTCCCATATAGTGTCTGCTGGGAGAAATTAAATGTGGCAATATGCATTGATTTAACATAACACTTCCATAGACAATACTGCATAAATAATATATGCATATGAGTTAGTCAAGTTTTTGAGCATAGAAATCCCTTTATTGTAAGTCCAACTATGTGTGGTATAGATATATCCCCCGCCGACACAACCCCGGTCATGCGAATTTGTAGTTGGTTTCACGGAAGTGTGTGTTGAACCCACATGTATTTAACATTAATTTATCAACCAATTTAACTTACATAGATGCATAGGCAGGCCATACATTCAATACATTAATATAAAATTACCTTCATAGTGCAGACACATATGGAGGCATGGCACCGTGAGAGAGTATTTTATTTTTTTGTTCCATTTCAACCCGTGATAATCTATGTTTTTCGTGTCATTCCAACGCACGAAATGTTTTCTGAAACACAAGTACTTACCTTGAAAATGCGGGTTCACAGGTGGAAGGTTCGTACGATGAGCAATGGCGATAAGGCCTCCAGGTTTCGTCCAGTAGCCAAGCTTCACACATAAACTGCCGACATCTGCATCGCTCAGATAGTACAGACAGTTCTGAAGTAGGATCAGGTCGACTGGTTCGCTGGGACCCTTATCCATCTGAACTACATTCCGAGCAACCTTAGCCTGGAAACAAATATTCGTTCTGTTCTTTATGGGCTACATATGGAATGCGCTAACTTGGAAGGAATTATGAAAGATGGAAGAAATCTTTGGCAAAATGACATTGATATAAAAACGGTATACGTACAGACGTATACGCAATCTATGGGAAAATGACGTGAAATAATGCAATAGCCCAAGAAGAATCAATGGGAACTGTTGGTATGTAGTCTTGAACGCTAGGTTTCAACCACGATTACTTCGGACATGTAATTATTGGCACCTTATTCGAAACAGTGCGTAATTAATTAATCATAAAGTATCAAAGTTCGTGAGACGTCTCGGAATAACTCACCTGTATCTGTGGAAACTCATTAGCCAAGGCAGTCCCCAACAGGGCAGCCGCTTTGGCATCCGGCTCTACGCCATAGTAACTCCGACATTTAGGCATGAGCTTCAGCACAGGAATATCAACATCTCCAGTTGCTAAAATTATAATTTAATGCCTGTTTTTATTTGCTGCTTAGGCGGCTAAATTGAAACTCAACTTTGTTTGCGGCGGATGTGCCAAACAAATTGTGTTTCCTTAGCGGGTTCAATTTACCAAGGTAATGTTACGAGATGTGTTACAGGCCGACAGGCATGGCGCGATTACATTGTAAATGCAATCGATTACGATTACGATTACTTGGCAATTTCATGATTACGATTACGATTACAGGAAATATGAAAGTAATCGATTACGATTACGATTACATTGAAAGTAATCATGATTACAATCATGATTACTTTCTATGATGTTTTTGATAAATGAACCCGGGACTAGGCTTTTAAGTAGCTATATCAACACTGTAAGCTTTGGAGGAGCGCAGCCACGCATATGAAGTCGGGGCAGCTTGGTTGGAAGAGTGGCGGATTTCTGATCATAGACCTGTGCATTCAATTCCCGACATTTTTTTGGGAAAATTTACTGAGGGTTACAGCCCAGGGGTAGTCACTTTCTGGAGAACAATCCTCGATCGTAATCAGTTATTCTAGTCATTAATAAAACACTAGTATAAAAGATTATAGTATAGAATTATATTAGATATATTAAATAGTAAGTTTGATATTAAAAACACAATATATATTTTTGATACAAACCTCCTGCAATTATTCTCATCTTCCTTAGAAGGAGGTGTGGTGGGTAAAAGAAATTATGGCCTCTATGTTAGGTGGCAGGTAAAAAAATGAAGTCACAATGCTATATAGGACACGCGGGTATCCGTACCATACGTGGCCGCGCCCCACTACTGAACCCAGTCGAGTTCGTTTTATAACAACACTTCTTCCAACCCATCTATGCAGAGAACAATAACTATGCAGAAAACAATAACACTAGCATCCAACCCCATCCCATCACAGCCCCCACCCTCCCTCTCCCAACAATGCAGGTGGCACTGGACCATTCCTAGTTATCCAATGCAAACAAGACAATTATGAGATTACAGGTGGCCCACATTCGGGTACCCAGCCGGCTTAATTTTTTATATCTGGTTATGTCTCGGGGTGGGGCACAAAGGACCGGATGGTTGGGGAGGGGGGTGGGGTGCATCTCTACAGAAGGACTCCAGTGGCCAGTTTCTATTGATGATACTGGCGACATGTAAAGCGTGAAGCTCAGTTTGGGGACTAAGACAGCCTGATTGAACATAGTCAAGTAATCATCAAAAGTAATCATGATTACGATTACTTTAGCAATGTAATCGATTACGATTACGATTACATTGTTTTAAAACCAATGTAATCGATTTAAGATTACGATTACTTGGAATATGTAATCGATTACAATCGATTACGATTACTGATTATGATTACCGCATGTCTGCAGGCCGAAAGCAGAAGCGGATCCAGGGGGGCCGACTCGACCCCGGCCACACCTTTTTAGGGCCGACATTTATATAACTTAAACCATTTAACATATGAAAACTAAAATCTCCCCCCCTCCCTACCCAGCATATCTGGATCCGACCCTGAAGCCGGTCCCCTATCTAGATTTTCTGGATCCGCCCCTAGAAAGTACCGTTCAACCCTAATCAAATCAAACGCAATAAAATTGATAAAGGTGGGAAGCAAAAATGTGTGTCCTTCGCTTATGGTTCTTGGTGGAATAATAAGCCAGCTTCGAAATATTTGAATAACATAATAACATTGGCGAGCCGGGTTTGCACCAGTAGTCTGTACCAAAAACCTGAGTCACATAGAACTATTTGGTGACAGTCCAGTCAACCTCTAATGCAGATCTGCTTTCTGTGGACTTACCGGGCCCAATCGAAAGGCAGGAGACGACGTTTTCCAGCAGGTGGCGCTTGCTTTCAAAATACGCATTACTTTGAGAGCACCTGTCGCTGTTGGCCATGTAGGCTTTGAATCCTTCATGGTGCCACGTGCTCAAATCCGGGTGGTCATGGATGGGATATGATGACATGTCGGACTAAAGCATCGATCTGCGTCCGTAATATATATGTCTCGGTCGATGGTAGTCTCCGAGCACACTAATGTGTCGGGTTTCAGACGCGATTGAATCCCATAGAACAATGGCATCTGGAGCCACAAGTTTTGCCTGAAGTAAACGCAGACATGATATATCACTATTAATAGCTATTTCAAAAGTTATCGAGAAAATTTCATTTAACTTCCTGCATGATCATTTTCAGAAGCAAAAATTCTTTAACTCTAGCCAGTATGGCTCCAGAAAAAAACACTCCACTCAACATACCACATTAGAACTGATAGATATAACCATACAAAAGCTAGATGAAGGCAAAATTCCTATTCATATATATCTGGACTTATCCAAAGCATTTGATACATTAAATCATAACATCCTATTAAACAAGCTTGACCACTATGGCGTATCCGGAACTGCTCTAAATCTTCTTAGAAGTTATCTGGACGATCGAAGTTATCATAAAAACAATACGTTATAATTGATAGCACAAGATTCCAAGTTATGCCTGTCACACGCTGGGTTCCGCAAGGTACCATTCTAGGACCGCTTCTCTTTATTAAAAATACAACTGATCTACCTCACGCTTGCGATGTCTTTACATTTATAGTATACGCTGATGATACTACACTCTTTAGCACACTGGATATATCAATAACAAGCAAAAACAATGCAGCGAAAAGCATAAAAAACGAATTATCAAAGATCAATATTTGGTTGAAAGTAAATGATCTGTGCCTAAACACAGAAAAACTAAATATATGGTATTTTACAAGCCGCAGCAAAAAGTAAAACTTCCAGAGTTATACATTGACAAGAACAAACTAGAGTGCGTCGACACATTTTATCTGGTACTAACATTAGATAAGCATTTACCATGGCACAGTCACCCAAAGAAACTTGCTGCAAGATTAAGTAAAGTGGTTGGTATTCTGAAATGGGTTAGGACAGTTCCTGCCCCAAAACATACTGTATACCATAGATATGGCCCTGTTTCAGTCAGCTATACTTTAGCATAAAGGCTTAGGAATATCGACCAGACAGGCTATTCAAAATTCAAAAATGGGCAATTAGGATTAAAACAAAAAGCAATTATATTGCACATACCGATCCGTTATTCAAATATCCTAAAATATTAAAACTGAACGATATGCATACATTACAACAGCTTAGGTTCTACCACTCTTTAAATAATAATAACTTACCAACATATTTCCTGGAACACTTGACATTTTCAAAATAAATGACCTACACAATTATAATACAAGACAAAAGAACACATTCCTTGTACCGAAAACTAAACGCAAATTTAGTGAACATAGAAGACACAGTCTTACGCAACACTTAAATAATAGGCCCCCGCATATCATTCGCAAAGCAACCACACATTCGCTAGCAAGTTACGCATCTCATATCAAAGAACTCTTCTTAAATGGTTATCATGACTATTGTAATGTACGGTATTGTTATGTTTGTAATGTACGTATGCGATAACTCTATCATCAGTTGTGTTTTCTTGGTTCTGTTTTGTGTTCCTGTCTATTCTTACATACTATATTTGTCGTTAACTTTAATATATGACAACCTATCTTATCTCTGATAGTATTTAAGTCAATATTGTTTTAGCAACTGGCTGGCTATAAACTTTTTTGTGTGTTTTTTTTCTGAGGGGGCTCCCCTGCTTGCGACTGGTCGGTGGTCTTAATGAGGTCTCCTCGGTCAAGTCATCCACACTACTGTCCCTATGTTTGAATTTATTTCATAGTGCATTTATGTTTGTTCTGTTCTGCTATGTATGCTTGACCAAAAATAAAATGATTCTGATTCTGATGACTTGAACTATCGGATCTCCGCCACCCCCCGAAGTGAAGTGAACGTACGTCAACGAGCGGGAGGCACTGGATGTTTACCCAATTGACCCAGTGTTCTGAGTTTTGTGACAGCCTAATGGCCAGTGGGGACAAGATCTTGGTTGAGGCTACAAATGATAGATTCTCAGGGCGACTGCATAACCACCATGGCGGAGTGCATCTGCACTGATAGATGAGTTGCCTGTCCCGGTGGCTCGCCCGCTTACCCCACAAGCTGCCACGCCATTGGCCAGCCCAGCGGGTACCCCACGCCCTGTGGGCAGCAGCCGGGAACCCGGACACCCCATGCTGGACGCCCACATCCACTTAAGGAAACCCGGTCGGAGTCCAACGCATGGTGCCATAACCCGATCTGTTGTAGTGCCAGCTTTAGGCTAATCCGTTTGCTGCGCACATACAGAAGACAGGGCAATACGCTTCTGTCCTCTGATTGCTATGTGCCATTTACCAGATGATACATGCAAGCAACTGCATCCTTTACGTTACGGTGACACATTGTTTTCTTTATCTGAGCGCGTCGCTGCCCTGTTGGGAGGCATTCCATTGAACAAAAATCTCACCTGACACCTTCGTCGACAAACACAATCGCTCTTCCAAAATTAACTTCCTGCTTGCCTCAACCTACACAAATCAGCAGATAGCTATTATAAAGACCAGCAAGCGATAAACAAATCGTCTCCTTAATATGAACTCGACGTCGTCGCTGTTAGGGCCGTCACACACTGGACGCGCCAACGCCTGCGCCAGCGCCAGCGCCAGCGCCAAGGCCAGCGCGAACAGTTTCAAATAGCCCGCATAAGGTACAATGACACGCCACGCACTGGACACCCGGTTCTATTAGCCACAATCGAAGGAAAATATTGAGTCTACCCGCATATATATTTATTATCTCACTTCAGCCAAATTAAAATATGGGACATTGTGGGGGCCTTTTGCTGCATCGGGATGGGATGAAAACCATTGTAACTTGTTGCCTAGACAGGCGACGTAAAATGCGGGTTGCAAGATGTTGAAGGTTCGCTTGATGCGTTGCTGGTTTAATTAATGTAGGCATGTCTTGCATATATCAGTTAGCATGAAAGGACGGGGGGGAGGGGGGGCGGTTGGATTTCTAATGGCTTGTGAATTTAGTATCTTGGTAAACATATATGGGGCACATCCGGCATGTGGGAAGAACTTTCACTACCGTTGTCACAATCACAAATCATTCGGTATCAATATTGACTCGGCGGCGATAACACAATAAACGTTTCTTTTTTTATTTTAATCCCGAACGTCTAATGTATTATGCTTACCAAAAATGCCAACGAATGCGAGCCATTTGAAAAACAAAACAGATATGTAGACAATATCCTGACCGCGTTTATGACCCGGTGTCATTCTGGGACATGCGAAGGCCAAAGGTCTGCGCTATAAAAGTGTTTACACGCTAACTCGGACTGCTGCTGATCATCTTGTCATTAATTACTTCCACGTTGCTACTATTACTACTACTGCTGCTACTACTAACAATCATAACACTAAAAATAGGATACAGCTATACCAATATAGCCGCACAAATCTATGCGTCTGGGAACACATTCCTCCTAGATAATACTCTGCATATGAGCATATTATCGCGACCCAGCAACATAATAGCTACATATTTTGTCACGCAATACATTGATATTTTAGACATGGGGGGGGGGGGGGCTCAACTGTACCTCTCTCCCATACATCACGTGCGATGTTTTCTTAATTTGTTATCGATGATATACCATGGTATATCATGGTACTTTGGCCGAGGTATATATCATGGTTCTTTGGCAGAGGTATATATCATGGTACTTTGGCAGAGGTATGTATCGTGGTACTTTGGCAGAGGTATATATCATGGTTCTTTGGCAGAGGTATATACCATGGTACTTTGGCAGAGGTATATATCATGGTACTTTGACAGAGGTATATATCATGGTTCTTTGGCAGAGGTATATATCATGGTACTTTGGCAGAGGTATATATCATGGTACTTTGGCCGAGGTATATATCATGGTACTTTGGCAGAGGTATATATCATGGTACTTTGACAGAGGTATATTTCATGGTACTTTGGTTGAGTTATATATCATGGTACTTTGACAGAGGTATATATCATTGTACTTTGGCAGAGGTATATATCACGGTACTTAGGCCGAGGTATATATCATGGTACTTTGACAGAGGTATATATCATGGTACTTTGGTTGAGTTATATATCACAGTACTTTGACAGAGGTATGCATCGTGGTACTTTGGCAGAGGTATATACCATGGTACTTTGGCAAAGGTATTTATTATGGTACTGTGGCAGAGGTCTATATTATGATACTTTGGTTGAGGTATGTACCATGGAACTTTGGCAGAAGTATATATCATGGTACTTTGCCAGAGGTATATATCATGGTACTTTGGCCGAGGTATATATCATGGTACTTTGACAGAGGTATATATCATGGTTCTTTGGCAGAGGTATATATCATGGTACTTTGGCAGAGGTATATATCATGGTACTTTGGTCGAGGTATATATCAAGGTACTTTGGCAGAGGTATATATCATGGTACTTTGACAGAGGTATATTTCATGGTACTTTTGTTGAGTTATATATCATGGTACTTTGACAGAGGTATATATCATTGTACTTTGGCAGAGGTATATATCACGGTACTTAGGCCGAGGTATATATCATGGTACTTTGACAGAGGTATATATCATGGTACTTTGGTTGAGTTATATATCACGGTACTTAGACCCAGGTATATATCATGGTACTTTGGCAGAGGTATATATCATGGTACTTTGGCAAAGGTATTTATTATGGTACTGTGGCAGAGGTCTATGTTATGATACTTTGGTTGAGGTATGTACCATGGTACTTTGGCAGAGGTATATATCATGGTACTTTGGCAGAGGTTTTATATTATGGTACTTTGGCAGAGGTATATATCATGGTACTTTGGACATGAGATGTCAAAACGTCAAGACATGATGTTTGTAATTCTCTTCGTATCCGAGAATTGGCCGTCGCATTCCGGTACTGAATAAACCTTTAGTAAATTGAAGCTGGGTAACAAACACGACACTTCATTATCAGTCGCATACCGGGGGCGGGTGGGGGGTTAATGTGCTCTTAATGTCGAAGGACCCATTAAGCAGGCGCCTGTGAAGCTTCGTCGCGTCACGCATAATGACATGCTGTTCACAGTTCACATTGCTTTTTTAAGGACAAGTCTTCTCGGTCCTCAAAAAATTACGTTACAGGGTCGCTTAATTGCGGCTGGCTAACAAACAGAACACTTCATTCTAGGCAATCGACGCAGTCCAGCTTGTTGCCTCATATGTGACGTTATGTCCGCCAATGAGACACACGTTGTCGACTTTACCCGGCAAAATGGCATAGGCAGTTCGCAGGATAATCTTTTCCTCTCCCCCTCTTTGCTCTTCCCGTTCTTCATGATGTCTGCCACCACCCACCCTTCCCATTGCCCCGCTCTTCTCTTTCCGCCTTGCACAACGTTTCATGACTGCAGCTTATGATTTAAGATACGTGGCCTTCACCATTCTACCTGGGTGCGCCAGCGGATTAAAACTGCCGGCTAGACGTGCGGCGCTTCGCCATTCACTGCGGGGGAAAAGGCGGACAAGACTTGGAGCATCGAGTCGGTCGCAAGGGTCACGGGGCCAGCTAGGAGCATCCGGAGAATTTAAAATACGGTGACTGTTGGTTAGTTTGTTTTATAGAGAATCAATCAAACCCGTTCCGAGGTGAGACCCTTCATGTGTTCTGAGCTATAGTCGGACCCGATCGTCGCCGTCCTACAACAACAGAACGTCTCCCGCCTCATCATGGGAGTGCCACTGCTCCAGACAAAAACCTAGTGTTGAACAAAAAACATATCTTACCTTTGAAGTATTTCTCCCATGAAGTGGGTGGATGTACTTTGCTCTGACGCATAACTGGATCATCAGCTGGCAATAGCTAACCACTCCACCTTCTTTGGTGTTTAACACATCGAACAACGTCTTCTCTAGTAAAAGTGTGTTTACGTAGGCAGTATTCTTAGAATTCTCCAAAGTATTTGACATGATTAAACACATATTATTCTACCCTTCTTTTCAGCAACATTAAAAAGTAAGAATTCATTGTTATTTATTTGCAAATTAGATGTATAATCCCTAGGCAATACAGGATAGAGACTTAGACTTCTCTCAGTCGAAACTCAAGGCGCGAAACTGGCTTTTCAGCCACGTGATGTTTAATTCACTAATCGAAAGCTTGCTTATTCTTTGTCAGGATGCTTAACTGTAATTTATGTCACGAAATAGTATATATTTATTGTATTATGACAATAGCGCGAGTTTGCGGGGAGTTAGGCAATTTTATTGGCCCGACATCAAGCTGTAGCAGCCCGCCAATTTTCATTATCGGCCTGAGGCCGCAAGGCCGAGGGCGGATAATGAAAATGAAGGGCTGCTACAGCTTGATGAAGGGCCAATAAAATGCCTAACGCCAAGCAAAACTCGCGCTATTACTATTATTACGAGATGAATTTAAATTTAAGGCGTTGACTTGTCTCTGCTTCTTTGGTTTAATTTCCGCATGCAACGACAAAAGTAAAGCATTTTGGGACTGACTGTCCGCAAATCGCAAGCCTTTCCACATATATAGTTGGCCAGTCGCCTTTTTATGCCATATATATGTTGCCAAGGAACATAGCATGTGCAACTAGGCAACTAGTCATAGAAGCGGGCTATTTAAAGCTATAACTACAATTCTTTTATGCGTGACGTCATGTTTCATTGTTCTATGCAGCGTCGCCATGGCAACGATTGTCGATTGCATGGGCAGCAGGGCGGTTTGGGTCAGAATACGGCATTTTAGAGGCCTTCAGATGTAACGCTATTGTACTAGTTAACATGCCCACCAACTCGTAATAATATACTTTAGCGTGTGGAGATGTCGACATTGCTATACTGAAGCTCATGCCTAAATGTCGGAGATATTACGGCGTGGAGCCGGATGTCACAGCGGCAGCCATTCTGGAAACTGTCTTGGCTGAAGAACTTCCACACATACAGGTGAGAGCAAGTGAAAGTGTCGCAAGCATGACCCATGCGTGACCCATGATATATTACGTTGAGTATTATGCGTAAATGAGACAACTAAAGAAAAAATGCACCAAATGTGCGACAATTAAATTATATTCGTAGATGCATTTGGAAGAGAAGAGTGATAATCAAGAATCTAGAAATCTCTGTTACCATCCCCTACTCTCAGACGGTAGGCCATGATCGGAAATCCATTGCCTTCGTTACGGCCCTGCGGCTAGTGGGCCATGTAGCAGGGATAATTCGGTTACACAAGTTGTCGGAAGGCTGGTTACATATTTTTTGCAAAATAACTGGGGATGTCAACACTATAACATCAGAAGCAAACGATGTAAATATGATTCATCGATATTTGGTTTCAGGCTAATATTACTAGGAATATCGTTCAGAATGATGTCGGATCAAGTGAACCAGTTGACTTGATACTAGTTCAGCACTGTCTGTACTATCTGAGCGAGCAAGATACCCGCTGTCTGTGTGTGAAGCTTGGTTACTGGACGAAGCCTGGAGGTCATGTCGCTATTGCCCACTCTATGGCCGGTATACCTGGGAACTCAATTTTCCAAGGTACCGCAAGGATCCTGTGTCTTAGAGGACATTCATATTTTGTCGGTTTTCATTGTTCAAGAATAAAATATAAAGTGAGGCATCGAAGGTATTCGATCACGCACGCCTGTGCAATCAGTACGAAACGGGATTTTCAATCTTAAACGTAGGTATCTGCGAATGAGCAACCGCGTAACTCGAGATATTTAAGTCCTGCATATTATTGCAATCCAGTGTATGCAACTTAACCGTCTATGGTATATGCCCGCCACAACGGTGCACATTCTTTCCGCATCGTATAGCAGATTTAATTTTCTCAAATTTAATGCCCGCAGATAGTATCCGCGATGCAAGCTGTGACCACTTGGTCGTCTTGAGAGAAAGTCTCGTTGACCCGTTTAACATTATTTCCGGTAGGTTTGATTTCATTCTATTGCAAGCGACATGTATATTTGTTGTGGAAACATTTTGTTGGACACTGGGCTTCATTTAGCTACTTTGAAGAAGTTGGTCTGTAGCTAGCAGGGGCGGATCCAGAATTTAGGGGGTGGGGGTAGCTGGAATTTCGGCGGAAGCGGGGTAGGGGCTACTGGCCCTTCTTCAGTATGCTTCTGTTCTAGCATGCAGGTTGCTGCTCCTGGACATGGATATGCTTCTTTTTTAGGGGGCTATACCTGTCGGTTGGGGGGGGGGGGCTCTGCGGTTTGACCAGGGATTAGGGAGGCTAAAGCCGCAGTAAGCCCCCCGCTGGAACTGCCACTGGTTGGAGGCGTTAATAGTGACCTCGAATTTTTTTGCGATAGAACGCCTTTAAATTACGAATTTATCTCTTGGCGTGGAATCTGCGTCAGTAGCGGGTATCGTAAAAATGAAGCAATTTGAGCAATTTGTAGATGCTTTACATTACAGATGAAGTTCTTGTGCAGAGCCTTTGCCTCAAAGCAAGGAACCCTGTCTTGGCGAGCTTCTTGGCAGGGAGAGTTCTCGCCAACACAGAAGTAACTATTTCTTTCTAGATGTTCCTCGCGCCCAATGACGATCAACTAGTCATGGGCCGGGCGATCCTCTACAAAGTAAGTTCTCTCCATGGTGACTACAATACTGCAGATAGCGCGTAAACATCATGCAATTATCATGTGTTTACCTTTGATCCTGTGGCTACAATGGCTGAAAGAGATCTCGTGGAAACAGAGTAAATAACAACTCTGGCTATGACTAGTGTTCTCTTCCAGCAATAGATCACCCATTTGGGTGACAATACGCACATATGACCAAACGAGTTTATATCAAGCATTCTGCTTCCGTCTGCGCAGGTTGACAAGTTCGATGACCGTGTGGCTGATGTATACCCGGACGGCTATGTCAGACTCAGAATGGCGATGGTCATTTTCCAGGACTATTGAAAATCCCAATAGTCAATGAATAAGCACACTATAATGTAGCCATTGTGGTAATGGTTAGTGTCACGTAGTCATGCGATATATCAGCACAGCACAACGATAACCTTACGACTGTGGTACGCATGATAACAGATTGGCTTAGGTATAGAACGAGGGCATCAGCTTAGGTAATCACGTATGAGGAAGTGTTAGCATAAAATGAGTGACCTAATCCTAAGACTGTAGGAATGCATATACAACATAACGGTATCAGAACTCAGAGAACAGTATATACCGTGCGATGTAAAGTCCCAGCATGGGTTTATTTCATTACTATCCGCCTTAAATAAGAATCAACATGTTAATCTAGCTGCATTCGTTTACCACGCCTTCATACTGCATGACAACTTCAGCGAGTAATATGTATATGGATAGTATATGTTACTACACGTGTTCTGTTATTTGTTGTTTATAATATGTACAATGGGCTGATAGCCTTTCAATATAATAAAGTTCCATAATAACGGTATCATATAGAACGTTGCTGCAGCAGTGTATATCGATTGATCGTTTCCCTTTTGGAGCAAACTAAAGTGTACTGTGCAATAATTGCCCACGAGCAAGAGCACAGTTTACAAATAACAGAGCAATTTAGAAGATACGACGGCATCAGCGAATCAACATTTCAAGTATGTATGTCATTCAGTTTGTGACTCGTTATTCTGTACAATAGAACAACGAAAACTATCTGATAGTGAACTATCAGATCCAGATACGCATTAGACCCTTCAGATTAAAATTTGAGCCACAAGATCCCCTAAGACCCTTCAGATCCTGATTCACCCCTCACATCCCGAGATTATCATTCAAATTTGATCCCTCAAATTGCGACTTCACCTCCATATTCCATCCTAGAATCCCGATTGACATCTCAGATTGCGATTTACATCTCAGATCCCGATTTGATCCTTCAGATCCCGATTTGAGGCGTAAGATCCGGATTGACCAGATTTTACCCCTAGGAACCGAATTGACCCATCAAATCCCGAATTGAGGCTTCTGGTCTATATTTAAGCCCACAATTCTGGATTTGACCCCTAAAATGCGAGATCAACCTCTAGTATCCCAATTGACCGATCGACCTGACCTTTATCTTGCAACTTGACCTTGACCAATGTCGTCTTGAGCGCCCCAATACTAATGCTATATCACACGCAAGGTGTCTGTCTCACTGGTTATCTTGTTACACAATTGTTAGGGATAGGTGAGCGAGTTATAGTTTGTACAAATAATTTTCGAACGAGTTGCAAGATTTAAACACGTCTTGCTAAATACATATAGGCCTAATATTTCATTGTAACCAAATGAAACTGCAAACGTTTTTGTGATTTTTCCGATTTCGGTCTCGACCTACAAACGCTTAAGTAGATTCCAACATAATCCTCGCGAGTGATGGGTGTTTCCCTTTAACACTCGTCAATTTCTCTTTAAGTTAAATACGCGATGTATCCCTGTGTTGAAATGCAATCACGTGTTCGGCCTTTGTTAAAGGTTCACCACACTAACATATTAACTGATAACAATACGGTATGATGAATGTGCGGTTAGAATATTTAAACAGTATAATAATACACTCGCAACTGATATGAATACATGAGAAATAGTGTATGAGTATCGATACACACGAGAGGCAAGGTAACAAGACATATCACCCCGGCGTCTGAGAGCTTATGACGAAATTGGACGTCTGATGACGCATGGCTGCCAGACTAATACACGGGGGTCGTCATGCTGCGTATTGCAAGCCAAACCAGGACATTGTTAGCGGATTATTAACGGAATGAGAACGTTTCGTGGATATAACACGACAACCGTCACCCACAGAGTTAAGGATGATGACGGAAATGTTATATTCAGCAACCTGAACCTCGACCTCTGTTCAGGGCGGTGGGGTGGGGCCAGCGCTCGGCTCACGGTAAGAGCACCATGCATGGGTGTGGATGATGGGAGGGGAAGCGGGTGGGTGTGGGTGTGGGTGAGGGGAGGGGAAGCGGGTGGGTGTGGGTGTGGGTGAGGGGAGGGGAGGGGAGTGCGCAGCGAAGAGGTTCACGGCTTTCATGCGACTGTGTATTGCCGGGCTTAGTCGATTTACGCAAGAGCCAACACTGTGTGTGTATTGGCGATAAAAAGGGCAGGGGTGGGGGTGGCGTCAGGAGGGAGGGGGGGGGGGGGCGTTAAGCGAACGGAAACGCCGTATAGTTTACCATTGCAATGGTATTTTATTCGATTTACGCAAAAGTGTTAACACGGCGAATTTTAGCCCTATTTTTCCTTGACGAGCAATACAAATTCCCCAGTGTCCTACACCATTTTCATTACACCTATCGTTCACCATTGCACCATTTGTGTGTTGCCATTGAAACAAAAAGTAACCGTTCGATTGACTTTACCTTGCACATAGGAAGCCTGTGCCAAGTAGTGTGAGGCTGTGTGCATTGTAATTGCACCAAACATGAAGAAAAATTAAATTTGTATCTTCCATCATGGAATTTTCCGTTGTCTTGGAAACAAATACTGCGAGTTCGACCCGCCGTGATTTTTGGCATAGTCTATCTAGGTGGCGGACCGAATGCCCATGCCAAACGGCATTGAGATATCTGTATGGCAAGTTGTCGAAATCGGGAGGACAAAAACTTCCATTGGCTCATAATGGGGATTTTCGTAGCCTTGGAAACCGACAGTGATATGGGATCACCATGATTTTTGACATACGGTACATGAGTGGAACCCCTAATGTCGCTGCAAAGACTCGTGACAATCAATTTGAGAGTTAATGAAAATTTGGTGTGGACAATTTTAAAATTTCCAAAGCCTGTAGCGTGAAAACTAGCGATCCCACGTAAAATTTGTAGGAGCTGAGTATATAGACACTAATTTCGTGTTTTTAGCTGTAATATGAAGTTCGACAACGATAGCTGCAAGTGCTCGACAGTTATCGTGACGACAGACAGAGAGACACACACACACGCAAACCGAACTGACTGACATGATGGCAATTTTCGCCATAGATTCGCCATAACAAACAGAACTGACTGACATGATGGCGATTTTCGCCATAACAAGTGCAAATAGTGCTGAGGCCCCCGGTAAAAAACATGTCTATGCCGATAACAGACTAATCCCATTTGTGTCTTGTGATTGATTGAATGAGCCAGGTTACCCTTTGTGCTCATGGCCATTAACGTTTATTAGATATTTAACGTTCGTGACAACCCATAGCTTTGAAACAGGACGCACATTCCATATTCGCTAGTATGTGCCCTTCGCTATATTCACGCACTGCGTTTGTAAACCAGTGTAGAAAAATGTATATTTCTCTTGACTCCGACCAAAAGGATTTTGCTACATTTGGGGAAAAGAGAAAGCTGCATTTTAATACCAACCGTATGTACATGGTGACGTTTCCAAAAAAAATCGTGATAATGACATGAGTACATACGGACCGTCCATTTCGGCTTCTTGCGGATGTTAGAACAATTTATTGTGAGTAGTCACGCCGCAGGACGGTTTGGAGTTTTTTATTTGTTCATAACAGCAAAATATTATTAATAATTGAAATACATTACAAGCAGCAAAAAATGATACAATGTAAGAGCTTCGATAAATACCAACGCTAATTTAGAGAAAAGCATGGGGAATTTCGTCCTACAGCCTGGCCGTAATTAGGGATTAATTTGCAGCATTTCGCATGTATCGACAGTGGGTGACATGCTATCTGCTTGATTCACTGACACCTATGTGTGTGTTCCATTGCAAATTTTGTCCGTACAGTTTTTCATGAACCATTGCAACCTACATTTTGAATCAAAGATGATTGCACCTGCAATTTAGCAATCAGCTTGATAACTGAATATTGTTAACAAAGCTAACTTCCACTATTTCTGAAAGATAACCATTGCCATTTTGGACCGCATATAACCGTCGGGATATTCTTCAGCCATGAAGTCGTAGAATTCATCAACCTACAAAGACGGAAGCAGAATACAGCTTAGATGTAATGCATCCAATACATATATACATTTTCGTGTATTGCCTTCCAAGTAAGAAAGATCTGTCACAGAGGACTAATGCTACTCATAACTATTCAAATGAAAGCTATCGCAAATTTAACTTACGGCAGGAAGCCACCACCTTGGTATGTCCGCCATAAAACCCGCCTACTTTGATGTCTTGGTAACGCACTATTTATCACAAGTAAGGGTGGTTGCCTTGTTAGAGAATGGTGGTATATCTAAGTTGCATCCCGTCCGCCACCCAGAGCGGTTGGCAGGCGGTCTGATCGTTCAAAGGGTAGCCCATTATTGCCCAGGCATAGATCGTGTATCGTTTTATTTCTTTGTCGTGTATTATCATCAAAAAGGACCAAAAAGACATGCCTGCTTCCTGGCAGCTTGTCTTTATTCAAACATGAACATTTTGGGCGTCCTATATATAGGGCGCTAGGCACGGCAGGGTAGAGGTAACTTTACGGCTGTAAGTCACTATACGGTCTATTCTAGGAACATGTCTTGTAGTTCACGGTGCGGGCTACGGCTCAGGCGCGGCTTATGGCTCCGTATGCTGGACTAATGGCCCCGTGCTATGACTCCAGACGCTGGATCATTGCTCCGGGCTTTGACTCTAGACGTTGGATAATGGCTCCTGGTTATGTCTCTGGGCGCATGATATGGCCCAGTGCACTGGACTAAGACTTCGTGCACCGGGCTAAGACTCCGTGCATCGGACGATGGCTCCGGTCGCCGGGCTTCCAGTTTACAGTGATAAATCAACATGTTAACTGGTTTGATAACATCAATTGGTCCCCCTGCCCCCATCACCCTTATCTTGTCAGCAGACGCACTGTCGCAAATATACTAGAGCACAGACAATGAAAGTATTCTAGTTGCCATGGCGTGCGCGTGCCCGGTGTAAATATAGATGCCATGTCAACACTATCATTTCGTGACGTGTGTTTTATTATGTTGGCAACTGAGCGCCTGCGGTCAATAGAGCGGTGTCATGAAGAAATATTATTTGTCGCGTACACTTTAGGGCTATCGTACAAATTTCGTCAAAACTGTTGACCGAAAAACGCGACCCCATGACTTGTTTAAACTGTTAAAGCAGGGGGTATGTCTATGCCGCATCAGCAAATTTTAGAAATGATTGCATCCAGTTGCCCATATTTCATAAACAAAAGTTTTTCTCGTCTACTCCTATCTTTTGAAAACCTAAAGAAATCAAAGTTCGTATTCGATGTTTTGTTGTTGACGCAGTTAATGGCAGCACAATGACAGCCGCTAGTACGTGAACGCCAAGCCTACTTGCCCGCCATGGCTGATGTGTACTTCGCAGCCGCACGGGCGCGCTGATCGCCGCGAGCACGGGTTTTGGCCGGAGTGCGCCCTCTTGTAATATTCCACTTTTTGCATGAACGTCATATATATAGGGCGCCACAATCAAATGGGTTAGTGTTTCTGTAAGACATGGCTGGCGTCCTGTAGAGACAGCGCAATATGGGTCGCTGAGGTTGTCTGGGAGAGACAGTTACATTGTGCACGTTTGTGCATGCATCCGCCAGCACATGACTAGTTGGGCATCCGTGAACATACACAGTAGCTACAGTGGAATCTTTACCTTTTTTTGGCTGTCAAGAGCACTCCCAGCAAATAAGCTTCCCAAGAAGGGATCCCTTGCTTTCAAACAGACAGTATGCACAACAACTTCATCTGTAACGTAATCGAGACGGATCTATGAAATTTTAAACGTTGATGGAAATTGCGCTAAATGGTTGAGGATGTTCGACTAAGAAGAATACATTGAAGTCGATGTCAGTCGTCTAAGTGTTACATCGATTGCTTAAAGTGTTTCCAGACCGCACTAGACATAGTTCTTACTATATGCCATAATGTTGCCTACGTTTAGTCAAAGCTGACATCGAATAATTTCAATTCCATCATATCAATAGGTGCGATACTCCTTGGCAACATGTCTTCAGAACGAGCTGATAACACGACTCCAGACTTCTCTCTCGTAAGAGCATTCAGTTCATACCTGATATAATAGTAAACGTGTCCCGGAGACCTTCTTTCAGGAAATTCAAATGGTCACGAGTTTCGTCCCAAATCGTGTCTGCGGTGAGAAATCAAATGTGGCAATATGCATAGATCCAACATAACAATTCCATAGACAATACTGCATAAACAATATATATATATGAGTCAAGTTTTTGAGCGTTGAAATCCCTTTATTGTTAGTTGATCTATTTGTGGTATAGATATCTCCCCCACCCAAACACCCGCGGTCATGCAATATGTAGTTGGTTTTACGGAAGAGCGTATTGAACCCACGTGTATTTAACATTACCTTGTCAACCAATTTAACTCACGTGGATCCATAGGCAGACTATAAATTCAATATATTAATACAAAATTAACTTAATAATGCAGACAAATATCGAGTTGTGGCACCGTGAGAGCGTATTTTATTTTTTTGTTCCATTTCAATCCGTGATAATCGATGTTCTTCGTTTTCCCAACCCGCCATCCCTGTAATCGCGATGTCATGGTTACGTTTCTGCTTTTTCGGCCTCGTGGTATTCCAACACACGAAATGTTTCTATAATACATCTACGTACCTTGAAACGGGTTCACAGGTGGACGGTTCGTAGAATGAGCAAGGGCGATAAGGCCTCCAGGTTTCGTCCAATAGCCAAGCTTCACACATAAACTGCCGACATCTGCCTCGCTCAGATAGTACAGACAGTTCTGAAGTAGGATCAGGTCGACTGGTTCGCTGGGACCCTTATCATTCTGAACGACATTCCGAACAACCTTAGCCTGGAAACAAATATTCGTTCTGTTCTATATGGGCTACATATGGAGTGCGGCAACTTGGAAGGAATTATCAAAGATGGAAGAAATCTTTGGCAAAATGACATTGATGTAAAAACGGTATACGTACAGACGTATACGCAATCTATGGGAAAATGACGTGAAATAATGCAATGACCAAAGAAGAATAAATAGGAACTGTTGGTATGTAGTCATGAACGCTAAGTTTCAGCAACGATTATTTCGGACATGTAATAATTGGCACCTTATTCGAAGCAGTGCGTAATTAATTAGTAATAAAATATCAAAGTTCGCGACACGTCTCGGAATAACTCACCTGTATCTGTGGAAACTCATTAGCCAAGGCAGTCTCCAACAGGGCGGCCGCTTTGGCATCCGGCTCTACGCCATAGTAACTCCGACATTTAGGCATGAGCTTCAGCACAGGAATATCCACATCTCCAGACGCTAAAATTATAATATAAGGCATGTTTTTATTTGCTGCTTAGGCGGTTAAATTGAAACTCAACTTTGTTTGCGGCGGATGTGCCAAACAAATTTTGTTTCCTCAGCGGGTTGAATTCACCAACGTAATGTTACGAAATGTATTACAGGCCGAAAGCAGGAGCGGATCCAGGAGGGCAGGGGGGGGGGGGGACCCGGCCCAGGCCACACCTTTTAAGGGCCGAACTATATAACTTACACCATTTAACATATGAAAACGAAATTCGCTCCACTCGCCCCCCCCCCCCCTCAGCATATCTGGATAAGACCCTGAAACCGGCCCCTGGTACGGTTTACACCAGTAGTCTGCACCAAGAAAGAACACAAATCACATAGAACTATTTGGTGACAGTCCAATCAAGCTCTAATACAGATATTATACTTTCTGTAAACTTACCAGGCCCAATCGAAAGGCAGGAGACGACGTCTTTCAGCAGGTGGCGCTTGCTTTCAAAATACGCATTGCTTTGAGAGCACCTGTCGCTGTCGGCAATGCAGACTTTGAATCCTTCATGGTGCCACGTGCTCCAATCCGGGTGGTCATGGATGTGATATGATGACATGTCGGACCAAAGCAACGTTCTGCGTCCGTAATATAAATGTCTCGGTCGATGGTAGTCTCCTAGAACACTAATGTGTGGTTTCAGACGCGATCGAATCCCGTAGAACAATGGTATCTGGAGCCACAAGTTTTGCCTGAAGTAAACGCAGACATGATATATCACTATTAATAGCTATTTCAAAAGTTATCCAGAAAATTATATTCATTTTCCTGCATGATCATTTTCAGAAGCAAAATGTCTTTAATTCTAGCCAGTATGGCTTCAGAAAAAAACACTCCACTCAACATGCCACATTAGAAGTGATAGATATAACCATACAAAAGCTAGATGAATTCCTATTCATATATATCTGGACTTATCCAAAGCATTTGATACATTAAATCGTAAAATTCTATTGAACAAATTTGACCACTATGGCGTATCCGGAACTGCTCTAAATCGTCTTAGAAGTTATCTGAACGATCGAAGTTATCATAACAACAGTACTTTATGACTGATAGCACAAGATTCCAACTTATGCCTGACACACGCTGGGTTCCGCAAGGTACCATTGTAAGACCTCTTCTCTTTATTAACTGTACTACTGATCCACCTCACGCTTGCGATGTCTTTACATTTATAGTATACGCTGATGATACCACACTCTTTAGCACACTGGATATATCGATAACAAGCAAAAACAACGAAGCAAAAAGCATAAATAACGAATTATCAAAGATCAATAATTGGTTAAAAGTAAATGATCTGTGCCTAAGCACAGAGAAAACCAAATATATGGTATTTTACAAGCCGCAGAAAAAAATAAAACTTCCAGAGTTATACATTGACAAGAACAAACTAGAGTGCGTCGACACATTTGATCTGCGGGTATTAACATTAGATAAACATTTAACATGGCACAGTCACCCAAAGAAACTTGCTGCAAGATTAAGTAAAATGGTTGGTATTCTGAAATGAGTTAGGACAGTTCCTGCCCCAAAACATACTGTATACCATATACATTGCCCTGTTTCAGTCAGCTATACTTTAGCATAAAGGCTTAGGAATATCGAGCAGACAGGCAATTCAAAATTCAAAAATGGGCAATTAGAATTATAACAAAACGCAATTATATTGCACATACCGATCCGTTATTCAAATATCTTAAAATATTAAAACTAAACTATATGCATACATTAAAACAGCTTAAGTTCTACCACACTTTCAATAATAATAACTTACCCATATATTTCCTGAAACACTTGGCATTCATCAAAATAAATGACCTACACAATTATAATACAAGACAAAAGAACACATTCCTTGTACCGAAAACTAAACACAAATTTAGTAAACTTAGAAGGCACAGTCTCTCGCAACACTTAAATAATAGACCCCCGCATATCATTCGCAAGGCAACTACACATTCGCTGGCAAATTACGCATCTCATATCAAAGAACTCTTTTTAAATGGTTATCATGACTATTGTAATGTACGGTATTGTTATGTTTGTAATGTACGTATGCGATAACTCTATCATCAGTTGTGTTTTCTTGGTTCTGTTTTGTGTTCCTGTCTATTCTTACATACTATATTTGCCGTTAACTTTAATATATGACAACCTATCTTATCTCTGATAGTATTTAAGTCAATATTGTTTTAGCAACTGGCTGGCTATGAACTTTTTTGTGTGTTTTTTTTCTGAGGGGGCTCCCCTGCTTGCGACTGGTCGGTGGTCTTAATGAGGTCTCCTCGGTCAAGTCATCCACACTACTGTCCCTATGTTTGAATTTATTTCATAGTGCATTTATGTTTGTTCTGTTCTGCTATGTATGCTTGACCAAAAATAAAATGATTCTGATTCTGATGACTTGAACTATCGGATCTCCGCCAACCCCCGAAGTGAAGTGAACGTACGTCAACGAGCGGGAGGCACTGGATGTTTACCCAGTTGACCCAGTGTTCTGAGTTTTGTGACAGCCTAATGGCCAGTGGGGACAAGATCTTGGTTGAGGCTACAAATGATAGATTCTCAGGGCGACTGCATTACCACCATGGCAGAGTGCATCTGCACTGATAGATGAGTTGCCTGTCCCGGTGGCTCGCCCGCTTACCCCACAAGCTGCCACGCCATTGGCCAGCCCAGCGGGTACCCCACGCCTTGTGGGCGGCAGCCGGGAACCCGGACACCCCATGCTGGACGCCCACATCCACTTAAGGAAACCCGGTCGGAGTCCAACGCATGGAGCCATAACCCGATCTGTTGTAGAGCCAGCTTTAGGCTAATCCGTTTGCTGCGCACATACAGAAGACAGGGCAATACTCTTCTGTCCTCTGATTGCTATGTGCCATTTACCAGATGATACATGCAAGCAACTGCATCCTTTACGTTACGGTGACACATTGTTTTCTTTATCTGAGCGCGTCGCTGCCCTGCTGGGAGGCATTCCATTGAACAAAAATCTCACCTGACACCTTCGTCGACAAACACAATCGCTCTTCCAAAGTTAACTTCCTGCTTGCCTCAACCTACACAAATCAGCAGATAGCTATTATAAAGACCAGCAAGCGATAAACAAATCGTCTCCTTAATATGAACTCGACGTCGTCGCTGTAAGGGCCGTCACACACTGGACGCGCCAACGCCAGCGCCAGCGCCAGCGCCAGCGCCAAGGCCAGCGCGAAAATTTTCAAATAGCCCTCATAAGTTGCAATGACACGCCACGCACTGGACACCCGGTTCTATTAGCCACAATCGAAGGAAAATATTGAGTCTACCCGCATATATATTTATTATCTCACTTCAGCCAACTTAAAATATGGGACATTGTGGGGGCCTTTTGCTGCATCGGGATGGGATGAAAACCATTGTAACTTGTTGCCTGGACAGGCGACGTAAAATGCGGGTTGCAAGATGTTGAAGGTTCGCTTGATGCGTTGCTGGTTTAATTAATGTAGGCATGTCTTGCATATATCAGTTAGCATGAAAGGACGGGGGGAGGGGGGGGGGCGGTTGGATTTCTAATGGCTTGTGAATTTAGTATCTTGGTAAACATATATGGGGCACATCCGGCATGTGGGAAGAACTTTCACTACCGTTGTCACAATCACAAATCATTCGGTATCAATATTGACTCGGCGGCGATAACACAATAAACGTTTCTTTTTCGATTTTAATCCCGAACGTCTAATGTATTATGCTTACCAAAAATGCCAACGAATGCGAGCCATTTGAAAAACAAAACAGATTTTTAGACAATATCCTGACCGCGTTTATGACCCGGTGTCATTCTGGGACATGCGAAGGCCAAAGGTCTGCCCTATAAAAGTGTTTACACGCTAACTCGGACTGCTGCTGATCATCTTGTCATTAATTACTTCCACGTTGCTACTATTACTACTACTACTGCTACTACTAACAATCATAACACTAAAAATAGGATAAAGCTATACCAATATAGCCGCACAAATCTATGCGTCTGGGAACACATTCCTCCTAGGTAATACTCTGCATATGAGCATATTATCGCGACCCAGGAACATAATAGCTACATATTTTGTCACGCAATACATTGATATTTTAGACATGGGGGGGGGGGGCCTCAAATGTACCTCTCTCCCATACATCACGTGCGATGTTTTCTTAATTTGTTATCGATGATATACCATGGTATATCATGGTACTTTGGCCGAGGTATATATCATGGTTCTTTGGCAGAGGTATTTATCATGGTACTTTGGCAGAGGTATGTATCATGGTACTTTGGCCGAGGTATATATCATGGTTCTTTGGCAGAGGTATATATCATGGTACTTTGGCAGAGGTATGTATCATGGTACTTTGGCAGAGGTATATATCATGGTACTTTGGCCGAGGTATATATCATGGTACTTTGGCAGAGGTATATATCATGGTACTTTGACAGAGGTATATTTCATGGTACTTTGGTTGAGTTATATATCACGGTACTTTGGCACAGGTATGTATCATGGTACTTTGGCAGAGGTATATACCATGGTACTTTGGCAGAGGTATATATCATGGTACTTTGGCAAATGTATTTATTATGGTACTGTGGCAGAGGTCTATATTATGGTACTTTGGTTGAGGTATATACCATGGTACATTGGCAGAGGTATTTATCATGGTACTTGGCAGAATTTATATATCATGGTACTTTGGCCGAAGTATATATCATGGTACTTTGACAGAGGTATATATCATTGTACTTTGACAGAGGTATATATCACGGTACTTAGGCCGAGGTATATATCATGGTACTTTGGCAGAGGTATATATCATGGTACTTTGACAGAGGTATATATCATGGTACTTTGGTTGAGTTATATATCACAGTACTTTGGCAGAGGTATGCATCATGGTACTTTGGCAGAGGTATATACCATGGTACTTTGGCAAAGGTATTTATTATGGTACTGTGGCAGAGGTCTATATTATGATACTTTGGTTGAGGTATGTACCATGGTACTTTGGCAGAAGTATATATCATGGTAATTTGACAGAGGTATATATCATGGTACTTTGGCAGAGGTATATATCACGGTACTTTGGCAGAGGTATATATCATGGTACTTTGGCAGAGGTTTTATATCATGGTACTTTGGCAGAGGTATATATCATGGTACTTTGGATATGAGATGTCAAAACGTCAAGACATGATGTTTGTAATTCTCTTCGTATCCGAGAATTGGCCGTCGCATTCCGGTACTGAATAAGCCTTTAGGAAATTGAAGTTGGGTAACAAACACGACACTTCATTATCAGTCGCATACCCGGGGGGGGGGGGGGGGTTAATGTGCTCTTAATGTCGAAGGACCCATTAAGCAGGCGCCTGTGAAGCTTCGTCGCGTCACGCATAATGACATGCTGTTCACAGTTCACATTGCTTTTTTAAGGACAAGTCTTCTCGGTCCTCAAAAAATTACGTTACAGGGTCGCTTAATTGCGGCTGGCTAACAAACAGAACACTTCATTCTCGGCAATCGACGCAGTCCAGCTTGTTGCCTCATATGTGACGTTATGTCCGCCAATGAGACACACGTTGTCGACTTTACCCGGCAAAATGGCATAGGCAGTTCGCAGGATAATCTTTTCCTCTCCCCCTCTTTGCTCTTCCCGTTCTTCATGATGTCTGCCACCACCCACCCTTCCCATTGCCCCGCTCTCCTCTTTCCGCCTTGCGCAACGTTTCATGACTGCAGCTTATGATTTAAGATACGTGGCCTTCACGATTCTACCTGGGTGCGCCAGCGGATTAAAACTGCCGGCTAGACGTGCGGCGCTTCGCCCTTCACTGCGGGGGAAAAGGCGGACAAGACTTGGAGCATCGAGTCGGTCGCAAGGGTCACGGGGCCAGCTAAGAGCATCCGGAGAATTTAAAATACGGTGACTGTTGGTTAGTTTGTTTTATAGAGAGGCAATCAAACCCGTTCCGAGGTGAGACCCTTCATGTGTTCTGAGCTATAGTCGGACCCGATCGTCGCCGTCCTACAACAACAGAACGTCCCCCGCCTCATCATGGGAGTGCCACTGCTCCAGACAAAAACTTAGTGTTGAACAAAAAACATATCTTACCTTTGAAGTATTTCTCCCATGAAGTGGGTGGATGTACTTTGCTCTGACGCATAACTGGACAATCAGCTGGCAATAGCTAACCACTCCACCTTCTTTGGTGTTTAACACATCGAACAACGTCTTCTCTAGTAAAAGTGTGTTTACGTAGGCAGTATTCTTAGAATTCTCCAAAGTATTTGACATGATTAAACACATATTATTCTACCCTTCATTTCAGCAACATTAAAAAGTAAGAATTCATTGTTATTTATTTGCAAATTAGATGTATAATCCCTAGGCAATACAGGGTCGCTGGCATGAATCAGAAGCCCAACTTGGACATCCCGCTTGACTTGGACGGTTAATTGTTGCCATCGATACACAACTTGCCCGCGACTGTCTAAGCACCTGGCACCATGAAGGATTCAGAATCTGCAAGCACTCCGTCGAAAGAAGCGCTCGAAGCAAAGAATACTTCGACAGAAGGCGACATCCCCTGGACTTTGACAACGGCTTATCCCGTCTCTCCATCGGACCCTGTAAGTTTTGAGGAATGCTTAGTTCTTTAGAAATTTATTGGACGACCGCATATTTTCTCCGTTACTTAGATTTCTCTCAGTCGAAACTCAAGGCGCGAAGCTTGCTTTCAGCCACGTGATGTTTAATTCACTGATCGAAGCTTGCTTATTCTTGGTCACGATGCTTAACTGTAATTTATGTCACGATATAGTACATATTTATTTTATTATACTTTAGCGTGTGGAGATGTCGACATTCCTGTACTGAAGCTCATGCCTAAATGTCGGAGATACTACGGCGTGGAGCCGGATGTCACAGCGGCAGCCATTCTGGAAACTGTCTTGGCTAAGGAACTTCCATACATACAGGTGAGATCAAGTCAAAATGTCGCAAGCATGACCCATGCGTGACCCATGATATATTACTTTGAGTATTATGCGTAAATGAGTCAACTAAAGAAAAAATGCAACAAATGTGCAACAATTAAATTATATTCGTAGATGCATTTGGAAGAGAAGAGTGATAATCCAGAATCTAGAAATCTGTGTTACCATCCCCTGCTCTCAGACGGTAGGCCATGATCGGAAATCCATTGCCTTCGTTACGGCCCTGCGGCTAGTGGGCCATGTAGCAGGGATAATTCGGTTACACAAGTTGTCGGAAGGCTGGTTACATAATTTTTGCAAAATAACTGGGGATGTCAACCGGTCATGTCGCTATTGCCCACTCTATGGCCGGTATACCTGGGAACTCAATTTTCCAAGGTGCCGGAAGGATCCTGTGTCTTAGAGGACATTGATATTTTATCGGTTTTCATTGTTCAAGAATAAAATATAAAGTGAGGCATCAAAGGTATTCGATCACGCAAGCCTGTGCAAATAGCACGAAGCGGGATTTTCAATCTTAAACGTAGGTATCTGCGAATGAGCAACCGCGTAACTCGAGATATTTATGTCCCGAATATTATTGCAATCCCGTGTATGCAACTTAACCGTCTATGGTATATGCCCGGGACAACGGTGCACATTCTTTCCGCATCGTATAGCAGATTTAATTTTCTCACATTTAAGACCCGCAGATAGTATCCGCGATGCAAGCTGTGACCACTTGGTCGTCTTGAGAGAAAGTCTCGTAGACCCGTTTAACATTATTTCCGGTAGGTTTGATTTCATTCTATTGCTAGCGACATGCATATTTGTTGGGGAAGCATTTTGTTGGACACTGGGCTTCATTTCTGGAATTTCGGCGGAAGCGGGGTAGGGGCTACTGGCCCTTCTTCAGTATGCTGCTGTTCCAGCACGCAGGTTGCTGCTCCTGGACAGGGATAGGCTTCTTTTTTTGGGGGCTATACCTGTCGGTTGGGGAGGGGCCTCTGCGGTTTGACCAGGGAGTAGGGAGGCTTAAGCCGCAGTAAACCCCCCGCTGGAGCTGCCACTGGTTGGTGGCGTTAATAGTGACTGTTCTTACGATGGTATTCACGAAACGACAAACAGTTCTTGAAGCGAAATATACCTCCGAATCGGTTTATTTCTTCAAATCACACGAAGCCGGCTTCGTTACCGGAAATACAACCAAACTCTCACTAATTACCGAAAAGAACGTTACATGCTTCCAAAGCAACCGAACATCCTCCCCTTCCTTGATGAGACGATATCAACACGCTAGTAGGTCGAACTTAAACTAGCCCACTTAAAACTGTTTTACACGGACAGGACGTTTCAATCCACGGACGTAATGTAAAACCGCTTCATAATGTGTTCTAGTGTTACCTCAATTGCTATTAATGTTTATTTACTTAAAACGCTAATAATCCGGTTAATGTTCATCGTCAAAACAAACGTTATGGTGCGTTCAAAGATCCACCAGTGGACAGAGTTTAACTATGGGTCGACGCATGATACTGCCTCTGACTTTGACGTCAGCGACGCGAACGCGCCCATCACGTCCAGGATAGGTCGCGACGATACGTCCCAGCGGCCACTGACCACGCGGAGTATCAGGCGATACAACGATCACGAGATCGCCAGTCTGTAGATCCCTGCTATCGCGCGCCCACTTCTTTCTTGCGTTCAGGCTAGGTAGCCACTCGGAAAGCCACCTGTGCCAGAAATGGCGCACTAGCTCCTGTACCCGCCTCCAGCGTTTTCTTGGGTTGAACGCTACTCTGTCCACAGCTTCAGGTGCATATCTGCCGCCAACCTGACCGTGTAGAAAATGGTTGGGTGTGAGGGGCACACAGTCAGCTGGGTTTGCCGACTGATATGTTAACGGTCGAGAGTTAATCAATCCCTCTGCCCCCACCACGGCACTAAGCAGCTCTTCATCCGTCACGTCTGCGGATCCCAGGATGGCGTAGATGGCCTTCTTCGCTGCCTTAATCATAATCCCATGCACACCGTTAAAATGGGGGGCCGCAGGCGGATTGAAATTCCCCTTCACCCCGTCGCTGGCCGACCTCTCCTGTATTTGCCTTTTGTCCAGAGCCGCCAGCCCCTCCAGTTCGTTAGCGGCACCAACGAAGTTTGTCCCGTTGTCCGATAAAACTTCAGTTGGCATACCGCGTCGCGAAGCCATGCGGAAAAAAGCGTTTAGGAAAGAGTCGGTATCAAGCCCATTGGCAACTTCCAGGTGGACCACTCGGGTGGCAAGACACGGGAACAAGCACAGCTATCTCTTTTTTCGGGTCTTGCCTCTCCCCTGTTTTGTGAAGAATGGCCCGGCGAAGTCCATTGAAGTCTGGCTAAACGCACGCAATGACACACGCGTGCGCAGTTCCGGTAATGGGGCCATTTGCTGGGCCGCGGGGCCGGCTTTCCTCCGTTTACATTCAGAACATGCCCTTTCCCACTCCCTTATCGCCTCTCTTGCCGAGACGACCCAGTAGCGTGCTGACAACTGCGCCAGCACCTGGTTTGTTCCGCCATGCAGGCAGTGTTCATGCATGTCTTTTATTACCAGCTTGGTAATCCGATGATGGCGAGGTAAGATTATGGGGTGGCGTGCTTCCCACGGCAGACACTCCGCGAACTCAAGTCTGCCAGTGCATCTCAGTACCCATTCCTCGTCCATTGCTGGCTTCAATGAAGGAAGTTTGGATCCGCTCGGTAACTCTTTTCCAGCATGTATTGCTCGTAGCTCCTCTTCGAACACTTCCCGTTGTGCGAGCCGGAAGTAATACGTTTCGGCGCTAGTTATTTCATCGGGCGTGGTCGGTCCCGCTTGGCGTAGGCCACTGGGTAAGCGACAGTTTTCCACGAAGCGACACACCTTGGCATGGACCCTCGTAAGCATAGTCCAACTTGAGTATCGCTCCGGCGTCAATCGATTCTCAAGGATATTGGTGACGAATGTTTGTGCCCGAACCTGGGTCATCCCGTGTCGGTCATTGAGTGTTTTGGCACTAACCCGCAAGGTTGTGTCGATCTTGTTCTCGGGCCACTCGTTCTCCTCTTGCCCAAGAAACGATGGCCCGTTCCACCATTTGCTCTCCGTCGCAAGCGTAGATACTGTCTTTCCCCTGGTCAGCGCATCGGCCGGGTTTTCCTTGGAAGGAACATGTCTCCACTGAGCCGGGCTGGTTTTACCTTGGATTTCGCCGACCCGATTCGCTACAAACGGTTTAAATTGCCGGCTCCGACCCCGGATCCAATACAGCACATCCATGCTGTCAGACCAGAATGTCCATGAATGGGATGGTATACGTAGCGCCTTGCCGGCCGTCTCAGCTAGTCGCAAACCAACGACAGCAGCCATCAACTACAGACGAGGGATAGTGACGGCTTGCAGCGAAGCCACACGGCACTTCGAGGCAACAAGACGACAAGTAGCTTCCCTATCGGCGTTGGTGTGTCTCACATAAGCGACGGCTCCCGTAAGCGGCAGTGGAGGCGTCCACGAATACGTGCAGCCCAGTGTCCTTCGGTTCTCCAGGTAGCCGGAGACAACGAGGAATGCGTATGTTTTGCAGATCGTTAAGCTCACCAAACCACTGTCTTGCTTTTGTTACTGTCACTTCATCTAATGGATCGTCCCAGTCCAGGCCAGCTGCCCACATTTCCTGCAGAAGGACTTTTGCACGAACGGTGTACGGCGTCAGAAACCCCAAAGGGTCAAATAATGTTGCTATCCTCTTCAGGAATTCGCGTTTTGTATATGTCAAATCGTGTGGAGATTGGTTGAAGCGAAATAGAAACTCTTCTTCCATGGGTGACCACATGACTCCGAGGGTTTTGACGGCAGGGATCTCACCCCGATCGAGATCCATCTCTTTCGCGCAGTCTGAGTGAGGGATGTGTTCCAATACGTCAGGCGCGTTAGAAAGAAACTTTCTGGCGTGCATTCCAGCCGCGTTTCCTAGACTTGTTGTTTGATTATAAAAGTCGATGCCTTTCTCCAAGTCTGCGACCGAGTCCATGGCGTCGTCCATGTAAGTGCTGTTAATGATGGCGTCAGCGCCGACAGGCCACTCCGCTTGGTGCTGCCGGGCGTGCTCCTGGACTACAAACTGGGCCTGAAATGGCGACGAGTTGACTCCAAACACAACCCTTTCGAATTCGTATACATCCGGTTCGTTGTCCGTTTTTAGATCGCGCCACAAGAATCGATGGTATGGGCGATCTGCAGTTTTCAGTTTTATCTGTAGGTACATCTCCTTGACATCACTCATCAGAGCAACGGGGTCGCGTCGGAAACGAAGGAGAACATCCACCAAGTCGTTTTGTAACTTGGGTCCTTGTTCGACGACATCATTGAGTGAGATTCCTTCGCACTCGGCTGACGCATCGAACACGATCCTTGTCTTTGTCGTTTCCTTGTCCGGTCTTAGGACTGGAAAATGGGGCAGATACCACACCACATCAGGTTTCTGTTCATTAGGGGAAACTTTGCGAATGTCCCCCTTGTCCTGATAATCCTGTAACACCCCTGCGTATGCCTCACGAACCTTTGGGCATTTCAACAGGCGTTTTTCAGTATTTTGCAGTCTGCGCAATGCCATACTGTAGTTGTCCGGTAGTTTGGGTCTATCGACTTTCCACGGCGTAGCAACCTGGTAATGGCCATCCCGAAACACTAGAGACTTTGACACCATGTCCATAGCGGCCTTGTCTCCCGGTTTGACAATTTGAGTACCTTGGACATCTTCAAGTTCCCAAAAGCGACGAACAAGTGCTTCAAGGTTGTTCGGATCCTTCACGAAAAAGGCGAAGTTTGCCTGAGGGCTACGCGTCGCCATCTCGGTGTTACCGACGCAGGTCCATCCCAGTGGCGTCAGTCGAGCGATAGGCTCTCCAGGAAGTCCGCGTATGTCCTTTAATGAATACAGAAGATCAGATTGATCCACACCGATCAACAGGTCGACGATGGGTCGTGGCCCAACCTTTGGGAAGCTAATTCCTTCCAGATGCGTCCACTTGTGTTTTGCTTCATTCCAGTTCACCACCTGCATGTCTACCGTCACACGTTCTGTGGTATACGCTGACGCTTCCTTATGCAGATCGCCGTGGACACTTTGAATTGTGAAATCAACAACAGCTGTGTCAAAACGCTCTTGATTGCCATTCAGGACGTTTACAGTTAGTTCTTGGTGGGTTCCGTCGAGACCTAGTTCCGCAGCTATGTCGCTGTTCAAATAGCTCTTGCTACTTGCCTCGTCCAATAGAGCATTCACCTTCAATTTCCGCCGTCCGTTGGACAGATAGAGAGGCACTGTCCTTAGGGCGACAAACTCTGTAGACTTTGTATGCTCAGTCAACATGGTTCTCGGGCTTCGCTCCCCTTCCATGGTGAGGTTACCATGGGAACTTGCTTCCGTGTTTCTACCATTTACTGACCTCACTGAATCCCTGTCTCTTACCTCGGCTTCACGTGGACGGTCTGATTGAGGGATCACTCGATCCTTGTGCAGCAGACGATGATGGGATAATTCGCATCCATTTAGACCGCATGTTCGACCCCTAATGCACGCTTGGCCTTGATAACCATCCCCGAGGCACCTAAAGCAAAGTCTGTGTTCCTTGGCCACGTTCCAACGGAGTTGTATTGACATGGCCCGGAAGCGGCTACAAGCCCACATGCCATGGCGAGACTGACACAGGTGGCACTTCGACTGCGGCTTCATAGCACCCTTGGTCTCGTCTTGGGTCAGGAACGTCCGCCCAGTTGAAGCGGTCTTCTCTTTTCTTCCCCAGTCCTTGTTGATTTACATATAGTTTCTGATGCAGTTGTGAGGAACTCGGCTTCTCTGTCAATGAAGTCTCTTAAGACTAGCACGGTTTCCTCGCGATTACTTTCACAAATCCACTGTTTGTACTTGGCGAGTAGCGATTTGCTCAACTTGCGCTGGATAGCTATATATAAGGATCCGTTCCCTAGCTCGGCTTCATGAAGGTTCACAACGACCATATCTAACAATTCTGCCAAGCGCTCCAAATCCTTTTCGCAGTTGTCTCTAACAGGCTTGAACTGATCTAACTCTTCGAGGCGCAGAGTTAGTGCCCGTTGCTTTCTGCCATACTTCCTCTCTAGCCGAGCCTTGGCCACCTCATAAGCTTGTGCCGAGAAGCCCAAGCTTTCCACCACCTTTAACGCTTCACCTTGCAAGCTCTCTCGCAGGCGCAGCAGTTTGTACTCCGGCACTATTCTGGCGCTGTCGACACATGCATCCAAAGCTGATCGCCAGGCTTCGTAAGCTCTCTTGTCCCCAGAGAACTTGGGCAGACTCACCCTGGGAAGGAGTGCTGAGGGATCTGCATTCACGCCACTACAACTGTTTCCTGCTTGTCCCAAACCCACAGAGTAATTTTCATTGGGTAATAATTGCTGGGACCCCACTATTGTTCCATGGCGATGACCCTCTGGTGCAGGACCTCCAGACTGCTGGTATGACTGCATATTTGCCGCTGACACGCTTCTAATTGGACTTGCCTGAGGCTGGGTGCTGAGAGGCTGATGTACATGTGAGGCAGTGGATAGCATTGCAGGCAGCATAAATGGCGTCGATGTAATAACCCGGTGATTAGCTGGTTGGGCCTGAGTTGCAGCCACATACTCTGATAACTCGTGTGATGCATGCGATGAATGCTGTTCACCTGGGTGGGTTGCAACGTGGGTCTGGTGAATTGCGTTCTGATGTGGTGATACACATGGCTGCTGTGGTCCTTTCATCTCTCGTATATGAATCTGACATTCTTCGAAAGTTCTTTCAATTTGAGACGCAATGCGTTCAAGTTCAGCCTCCCGTTGGCTGATTTCATGTCGGAATTGTTCTGACAGTTGTCTTGGAGTGCTTTGCTGTTCTGGCACCGGCTGCACGGTTGGGGGCGGCGCGGTGCCTGAGACCGAGTTTGCGGATAACAGTGCTGTAAATGCTGCTGCACCATTCGACTAAGATCACTGAATCTTTCTTCAATATCTTCGAGTTCGCGTCCTACCAGTCGGACGTTCCTGTTATCGCCGATGCCTTCATAGAATTCTTCTAACTGTTCACAGGCAAATATCACTCCTTCAAATGCTATGGTCACAGAGTCCAAATTGGAATTTATCTCTTTTTGGCCGCATCCGCTTTCCATAGATTGCAGCAACCGCGTGCTGGTGCGAGTGAATACAGCCTTCGCCTTAGCTTTCTGATTTTTCAGCTTTTCCATGGTTATGTTATATGTAAGACTCACGATCAACCACGCTCTGCTACCAAAATGTTCTTACGATGGTATTCACGAAACGACAAACAGTTCTTGAAGCGAAATATACCTCCGAATCGGTTTATTTCTTCAAATCACACGAAGCCGGCCTCGTTACCGGAAATACAACCAAACTCTCCCTAATTACCGAAAAGAACGTTACATGCTTCCAAAGCAACCGAACAGTGATCTCGAAATGTTGATTGGCTTAGGCATAGAACGAGGGTATCAGCTTAGGTAATGACGGATGAGGAAATGTTAGCATAAAATGGGTGAGCTAATCCAATGACTGTCGGACTGCATATACAACACAACGGTATCATAAGAACAGTATATACCGTGCAATGTAAAATTCCAGCATGGGTTTATTTCAGTACTTTCCACCTTAAATAAGTCATGCCTTCATACTGCATGACAACTCCAGCGAGTAATGTGTATATTGATATTATATGTCACTATTTACAGGTGTTTTTGTTATTTTTTGTTTATTATATATACCATGGGGCGATGGCCTTTCAGTATAATAAAGTTCCATAATAACGGTATCACATAGAACGTTTCTGCGGCATTGTATATCGAGTGATCGTTTCTCTTTAGGAGCAAACTCAAAGGTAGCCTATGGTGCCATAATTGCCCACGAGCAAGAGCACCATTTGCAAATCACAGAGCAATTAACAACATAAGAAGGCATCAGTGAATCAGCATTTCAAGCATGTATGTCATTCAGTTTGTGACTCGCTATTCTCTGCAATAGAACAACGGCTTTAAATGTTATATTATATTGAACACAAATATTACATAGTTAGTAATAGTTGCAGGCAGAAAATGTAGTCCAGGACGGTCACCACGGTCCGTGTATATACCTTACGATCGTTTTTCGTTTGCCCAAATATCATTCAAAAAACAAAAATTAGTCACTGATGCCGTGTTCCGTCTTCCCCAGTCAAAACAACCAAAAGCAAATCAAAACGTACTCCCATATATCGTCACAGGTGTCACTGAACGAAATACCGAATAAAGTACACGGTCGCGTAATGATTTATCGTTTTTCGTTTACCGTTTTGGAAAACGAAATACAAAAGTTGTGCCGACTGGACGGTTGTCCGTAGCTAAGCATAACTGAGAATTTAACAAACCAAACAGTGTTTCTTCATTGCATTCCACTCCTGATATTCAATGCAAAACTTCTGCGGGGTATTACACGTGGCGGATTCAGCATAGGGCGTAGCCGGCGTACGGCGTATGGCGTAGCCATTAGATTTACTCAAATGAAGAGGTGTTTCGAAGAATGGCCCATCCTGAATGATTCCAGGGACAGCGGAGATGTGTCCTGTGTAAAATTAGTCACATCGGGAAGCTAGAAAATAGCCGAATGTCTTGAAGGAGCATGGAGATTGGTTAGAGAAAAATAAAATCCGCGCATTGACCAAAACGTACAAGCTACTTGCAACTTTGTATCTTGTCTTTCGTCAGCGAAACAGGCTGGCGAAAGAAAGAAAGGCGCTGGCTGGAAATACATATATATATCGTAACGCTACCTCACATGTAGGCCTAACTGTTGAGCGAAGCTGCCTCCAAACGTTGAGCCAACAGAGAACGCGCTCTTTCTGTTCTACATGAGCTGAATGATTTGGCTAAATCCCAAATACTGAGTCAGGCACATCAGCAGAATCTCACAGGGACCAGTCGTCACATCGATACATGCCTTCTCGTCTGACGTTTCACGTGTAATTTCTCAAACCAAAGCTCACCCTGGCAGAACATGGTAGAGAAACAAGTGCCCATCACAGGGACCTTGACGCCCCCAGGTATGTTGATGTCTGGGTCCGCCACTGCCAACCCCATCCTGGAGCCGCCACCGGTTTAATAAAACTGTTCGTTGTGGGGTTGGCAAGAATGGTTCATTTTTTATGGTGGTTTTACATCCGTGTGGCGTTTTACTTGGGAGTGGACCCATGACAATAACGTTAGGCCTATATCGTCGGTTAGTTAGGCATAGGCCGACCTGCTTGGTTAATTACGGTACAGAAATCTGAATGATCCAAAGACAGAGAAAGGTCACAAATTAAAAAAATCACTAAATGCCATGTGGGCATGTATAGATAATGCATATTATACCCCATTACAGGCCTCTTAGCAGCGCGTTTATCATGGCGCGCCGTGGCGCGCGCAACAAAATGGCTGCATTTCTTTGGGCCACGACGGGTATGCCGCCCGGTATACTCAACCTATTCCGAGCCTGGCGATAGGGCTTTGCCGTATGCCAATGAAATGTTTAAACCGGTTAAGTCCGATTCATTTTGGGACAAAGAAACCAGCCCAGTTCATTACTTGTTAATTAGCCGCCACCTTCTCTCGCATGCCCAAACTCCCCGCACGGTGGCGCTGCGCAAGCTAGCTATAATGGAGCCCTAGCTCCTATAACTATAATGGAGCCCTAGCGGAGTGACTCGAAGGCAGAGAGTGTCGAATGCCCAGTGCACTTTAGAACGGCTTACAATCGGCATGCGCGCATTCGACCTGGGTGAACGAACTGTTGGGAGGTATACCTATGTAATGCGTGTTCAGTTCATCCTGAGGATAAACCCGGCTACCAACACTAATGTACCCAGTGTTTTCCCCTTACCCTGAACTTGAATGGCCTTGAATGGGTTGCCACCTGGCGAATACAGTACGCAACGCGAATGATCCATTGCCCGTAAACAGCGAGAAGGAAAAACGGTTGCGTTATGCGTAAGTTTTTCGTTTCTCGTTTGAAAAACAAAAAAAGGCTTCTGTTTTTTTTTGATGTCGCCAAACGTGAAATGAAAATGGTCGTTGGTTCGTGTTTCGTTTTTCGTCTTTCTTATGATCATTTTAAAAACGAAAAACGATTGGACGGTATATACACGGGACCACAACGACTGGATTAGGCACAATAATCACAAATCTTCAACGGAACTCCGTCATTCCGCTGACCGTCGTCTGGGCTGTGGACACCGTAGGAGAAGAACCTGTCCATGAACATGATGCCGAACATAACGATCCTCTCCTTATGTGATGTTTGTCCGAGTCATATGTATCTTCATACATCAACAGCACCAGATATTGGGTGTGTCATATCTCTGAAATCCATAGGGTTGCCTTTTGAATTGGCCTATACAAACATACATTACGGGTTGCTCTGTCGCTGCGGATAATTCCAAATATCCAAGACCGTCAAGCATGGCCTGACAGGGATGGCGAAAATCGGGAGATGGGTGCAAATTGTACCTTTTAAGACTAATTCCGACTATTTACATACAGTATCGACCGAGTTGTATACCGAAACGTCACCTCACGCCGTGCTCGATTTGACCCTTCGGAACCATATTTGAGCATTCAAATCCCGACTGAACCCCTTAGATCCGGATTGGACCCATGAGATCCAGATTTGACATCGATAATTCGGAATGAACTATCAGATCCAGATTAGAATCCTAGACTCTGGATCCGACCCCTAGTAGCTCGATGTGAGCTGTTTGATCCGGATTGATCCCTCAGATGCGCATTGAACCTTTCAGATTCCAATTTGAGCCACAAGATCCCCTAGGACCCTTCTGATCCTGATTCACCCCTGACGTCCC
Source organism: Arenicola marina (assembly GCA_964019135.1). Classification (NCBI taxonomy): domain Eukaryota; kingdom Metazoa; phylum Annelida; class Polychaeta; family Arenicolidae; genus Arenicola; species Arenicola marina. Next base: position 35,252,677 of record OZ025253.1, on the reverse strand, counting down.
GATATTATCATTCAGATCCAGAATTGATCCATCAAATTGCGACTTCACCTCCATATTGCATCCTAGAATCCCGATTGACATCACAGATTGCGATTTACATTTCAGATTGCGATTTACATTTCAGATCTCGATTTGAGGCGTAAGATCCGGATTGACCCATCATATGGCGATTTGACGCTTATGGTCTATTTTTTCGCTCTAAGTTCCGTGTGGAACCCATAAAATGCAGATAGAGCCCACAGATCCCGATTTGACGCTTATTATCTATATTTTGGCCATCAGATCCGGGTTTGACCCCTCAGGTTCAGGTTTGACTCCTAGGATCCCGATTTCACCCCTAGTATCTAGATTGACAAATCAGATCGCGATTCTACTCTACTTAATAATATTTGTGCACCCACATCTCGATTGGATCTTGAGAATCCGGATTGGACCCCTAGTATCCAGAATAAGCCGTCATGGTTGGATTATATCGTTTAGATCCGGACTTAAGCCTACAGATCCCGATTTGATACCTAAGATTCGGATCTAACCCTGTAGATCAAGATTCACCCCTTAGATGAAAATGTAATCATTTGGTTCCAGATTTGACCCCTAGGAACCGAATTGACCCATCAAATCCCGATTTGAGGCTTCTGGTCTATATTTAAGCCAAAAATTCCGGATTTGACCCCTAAAATGCGAGGTCAACCCCTAGTATCCCAATTGATTTATCGACCTGACCTTTATCTTGCAACTTAGCCTTCATCAATGTCAGGAGCGCCCAAATACTAATTCTGTGATTGTGATTTTCCCGATTGTGGTCCCGATCTATGAATGCTTAATTAGATTCCAAGCAAATCTCCGAGAGTGATGGGTTTCTCCCTTTAACACTAGCCAAGTTAAACACCCGATGCATACACGTTTTGATATGTAATCGAGTGTTCAGCCTTTGTCAAGGGTTCACCACACTAACATATAACCTGATAACAATACGGTATGATGAATGTGCGGTTAAACTATTTAAAGCGGAAAAAACACGTTAATATAATCGTGAGGCCTTAGTAATGTTTTGGTTCTGAAAGCAGCTTTGCAAAACACGACACATCTTGGAGAACAACGGGTTCAAAGAAATAAACTTGCAATCCTGTCCACAATAAATTCAAGCACCGCGCCATTTTGCCCCAGAGCGTGACGCCATGGATGATCATACATGTGGCGCCCACATGCGCTTGAATTTGGGTGTATCTCGCTTGTCCAGGGACGAGCGAAAAAAAAACATGAAAAGATATCCCGTGGTCTTGCTTCGCGCTGGAATTGTTACAATTCCAAGCCGCACAGTACACCATCTTTTCAGCCCCGAGAACTACTTTCTATTTAGCAACTAAAGAACTAAAGAATGCTTAGACTATAAACTGCGGATTCTCATAGTGTGTTAACTATGAGCGAAGTCAGGTAAACATCGCCCGTTTCGCTATTTCCGGCATGGGTCTCGCTCTCTGATTGGCTAGCGCCAGCCACACCCACCAAGAGGGCTGCGCCTGGGAAAGCTGCGCTTTCTCGACAGGCGGTCACTTCAAAAAATTATGGCGACCAACAGGGGCGTCACGAAAATCTGCGCTTCGGAGGGTTGACGCATAGATAGCAAATAAACACTTGGGTCAGCTAAACAAGGGCAAATATATTTTATGGTAATGCATTTCGCAGCTCATAGGAATACATGAGAAATAAAGTATGTGTGTCGATAAACCCGCATGCAGCCAAGGAGCTGCAAGGTAACAAGTACAGATAGTGCTGGTGCCGCCAGTAGAAACCTTGTTCATGGCGATAACAGACATTGAAACAGGATGCATATTCCATATTGGCTAGTATGTGCGCTACGCTATATTCATGCTCTGCGTTTGTAAACCAGTGTAGGAAAATGTATATTTTTCCTGACCCCAACCAAAAGAATTTGCTGCAATTGGGGAATACAGAAAGCTGCATTTTAATACCAACCGAATGTACATGGTGATGTACATTAAACGAACATGGTAGTGCACTCACAGAAATGAAGCAGACAACTGTTTAACCTTTTTAACGTCTTTATTATTATATTACCGCGCTTCGAATATTCTGCGAATGTTCTCCAAATATTCCGCCAATGTTACGGGAATATTACCAAAGAACATTCCGGGGATGTTTTTCAGGAAAGTTTTCTTAATATTCATGGAATGTTTTTTTGCCAATATTACGAGCGAACCTTCTCAGAACATTAAACGAACATGATGGCGCACTCACAGAAATGAAGCAGACAACTGTTTAACATTTTTAGCGTCTTTATTATTATATTACCGCGTGGTTGACAGGTCAATGCGCCAATATAAACTGCATAACACGTTCAACGCAGTCATATAATTACATGCACCTATATTTTTTACAAGCGGAGGGGGTGGGGCAGGGGGAATGTCTTCGACTTAAACAGTCCGTAACTTTGATCACGTTTTATATATATAGAACTTTACAATAAGTTAATAATTGTTCTTATTTATCGCCATTATATCACTTTTACAGAAGTTTAGCAATTTAACACTAAAATGTGAGACAGGAACGGTGATGCAACAGTGACATGGCAGCAAGGAAAAGTTGTAACTACTTGTGATTAGAGAAGTTCCATCATTACAAAGAGTTACTGGTATACATTGTTTTACAGGCCTTTTTGTCGCCTTTTTCAACCATAAAGGTATGAAGCACTTGACAGCTTTATAAGGCTTATTTATTTGTGTACGTTCTGCAGTCAATGTCCAAAAGTGTGCTAATTTCACATCAAGGCAAGCAACCGACATTCTCATGGCTCTCTCTTATTTCACTAGGTCTGACTAGTGTCAGCTAGGACGCTAATTCATGTTCAATCTATGTTTGCAGAAGCAAGATGTCAAATTGCAAGCAGCTCGATAGGTGTTGTTTCAATGAGATCCTCGCAGAGATGATGCACTTTGCCCCACACATCAAGAAAATGGAGGTAAGTGAGGCTACTCACAAATTGTAACAATCGTTGTTTACATGCTGCCTGTGACAGACATTAACTTTGGATGTCGTCTGTCGTCTCTCTATTACTATGGTATATACACCAAGTTCGACGATTCTGCAACGCCATGTTCCACAAAGCGAGTGCCTAGTCCTGAGCCTAGTTATCCAATGTGTTATGGTTGGGGCCAACAAACGAAGGCAACTGTGCACTTATTGTTCGCATTGATCAGTGCCTGCAGGGTTGTTTGCTAAGTGTAACTGCTGAACATGGCTCAATACAGAGAGATCACTGTCTAAATCTTCACCTGCTCCGTCAGGCATACAACCATCATTCTAACATGTCCGACCATGTAATTAAACTGTCCCAGGCAGTCAGTTATGTCTCTCCCTGGCTGCAGAAATGATACCCTTGTTTTCTTGTGAAAAAAGGAGTTAATGATAGCTCACATGTATGCCACTAACTGTAACTGACCGCTGCTTGCCTTTTTTTAATAGGTGCCGGCGATGGAAGATCTTGAAGCTGACTGAGAGAAGTTGACAAAGCAGCATGTAATACAGAAGAATGTTGAAGAAAAACTAATTCTGCCCTCTTTATTTCTCCCCTCCCCAAACTTAGATACCTGCCCTCCCCTCACTTGGGGTGTCTCCCCTTCCTTAACTTAGGTGCCCCCCCCCCCCCCTCCCCTAACTTAAGTTATTTTCCCTCCTCAAACTTCAAGTGTATCCCCTCCTCAAACTTTGGGTGTCTCTCCTCCCCTAACGTGGGGTGTCTCTCCTTCCCTGACTTGGGTGTCTCCCCTCCCTGCCCTAACTTTGATGTCTTCCCTCTCTAACTTAGGGCCTCGCCCCTCCCAAACTTATGGTCTCTTCCGTCCCTTAACTTGGGGTGTCTTCCCTCCCCCAGCTTATGGTGTCTCCCCTCCCTTAACTTAGGTGTCCCCCCTCCCCTAACTTAGGTGTTTCCCCTCCCCCAACTTTAAGTGTATCCCCTCCTCAAACTTTGGGCGTCTCTCCCTCCCTAACTTAGGATCTCTTCCCTCCCAAACTTAGGGTCTTTTCCATCCCTTAACTTGGGGTACTACCCCAACTTCGGGTGTCTCTCCTCCCCCAGCTTGGGTGTCTCCGCTTGCCTAACTTGGGGTGTCACCCCTCCCCTAACTTAAGTATTTCCCCTCCTCTAACTTTAAGTGTATCCCCTGCTCAAACGTTGGGCGTTGCTCCTCCCCTAACTTGGGGTGTCTCTCCTTCCATGACTGGGGTGTATCCCCTCCCTGTCCTAACTTGGGGTATCTCCCCTTCCCTAACTTTGATGTCTTCCCTCCATAACTTAGGGTATCTCCCCTCCCAAACTTAGGGTCTCTTCACCCACTAACTTGGGGTGTCTCCCCTCTCCCAACTTGGGGTTGTCTCAACTTGCCTAACTTGGTGTGTCTCCCCTCCCCTAACTTATGGTGTCTCCCCTCCCATATCTTATGGGGTCTCCCCTACCCCAAAACACTTTTTCTTCCTTCAAATTGAAAGGGTTCTTCGCTGTAGTAGCGCAATGGTCTGTCAACCACGCGGTAATGTTATTATAAAGACTGTGTTAAACTTGTTATACAGTTTGTATTGGCGCAATGGCCTGTCAACCACGCGGTAATGCAATTTTAAAGATACGTTAAACTTGTTATACAGTTTGTATTGGCGCAATGGCCTGTCATCCACGTGGTAATGTAATTATAATGACTGCGTTAAACTTATTATGCAGTTTATATTGGCGCATTGACCTGTCAATCACGCGGTAATCTACTAATAAAGATGTTAAAAATGTTTTTAAACAGGTTTCTGCTTCATTTCTGTGAGTGCACCATTATATTCGTTTAATGTCCTGGGAAGGTTTGCTCGTAATATTCAAAAAACATTTTCCGAATATTCTCAGAATGTTTTCCGAATATTCCGCGAATATTCCCAAAAAAACATTCCCCGAATATTAAGAAAACTTGCTTGAAAAACATTCCCGGAATGTTTTCCGAATATTCCGCGACTATTCCCAAAAAATATTCCCCGAATATTAAGAACACTTTCCGGAAAAACATTCCCGGAATATTTTTTAGTAATATTCTCGTAACATTTGCGGAATATTCGGAGAATATTCGGAGAATATTATTTTGTTACCTGGGATGGGCCGGCCCACATGGGACCCACTTAAAGCCCAGTACCATCCCACGTGGGCGGCCCACATGGGACCCACTTAAAGCCCAGTTCCAGCCCAGTTCCAGCCCAGTTCCAGCCCACATGGGACCCATTTGAAACCCGCGGTCAAAATGAGATGGGTCCCAGGTGGGCCGTCCAGATGGGACCCATCGCGCAGCCCACGTGGGGCCCACATGGGACCATCATGTACTCCGGTCGCCGGGCTTGCAGTTTGCAGTGATAAATCAACATGTTAACTGGTTTGATAACGACAATTGGGTCCCCCCCCCATCCCCCTTATCTTGTCAGCAGACACACTGTCACAAATATACTAGAGCACAGACAATGAAAGTATTCTAGTTGCCATGGCGTGCACGTGCCCGGTATAAATATAGATGCCATGTAAATAATATCATTTCATGACGTGTGTTTTATTATGTTGGCAACAGAGCGCCTGCGGTCAATAGAGCGGTGTTATGAAGAAATATTATTTGTCTCGTACACTTTATCTATGCTTTCGTGCAAATGTCGTCGAAAATGTTGGCCGAAACGTGACACCATGGCTTGTTTAAGCTGTTAAAGCAGGGGGTATGTCCATGCCGCATAAGGGAAATTTAGAACTAAATGCATCCAATTGCCCATATTTCATCAAGAAAAAAGATCTTTCTCGTCTAATCCTATCTTTTGGAAACCTAAAAAATCAAAGTTCGTATTCGATATTTTGTTGTTGAACCGCGATACAGCCTCGCGTGCTGCTGGCGCCATTTACCCAGAGCGTAACTGTCCGTGAAGAGGTAACCGCTCATGCACCCAGTACACAGCCTCACAAGAGACCCCGGCATAGGGCGACTTTTTATTTTCTGTCGGATAATGGCCGCCCGTGCGCATGCTCCGCGCTAGAAGACCTATACATTATAACGTCATGAATATTCAGTACTAGCGCCGAGTCACTTTACTTAAATTTACGCTGATTGCGGCTTGCAGCAGGGTAGGATCCAAATATGCTGGATTGGCCGGTTTCGAGAGTTTCGATTAGAAAAAACTTGAGTCTACCCGCATACGTAAAGTCCCCGCCTTGTACCTATACTGAACGTATTCATTTGCATTAATTTGCATATTACGTAAGCTAAGCTATGGGTTCTGGTGCAGGTTGTGAATCCCTGCGCTGGACTTTGCCTCCGTGCGTTGGACTGGCGCTCCAGGCTCCGGTCGCCAGTCTATGGCTCCGGACGCGGGTGGGGTGGAGGGGGGGGGGGGGGGGGTGTGCATGGAGGGTTGCAGCCAGGAAGAGAAAGAGTGAGGGAAGATATGGTGGCATTGAGGGAGGGAGGGGCGATTATACCACAGAACGCCTCCTTTATGATTCTGTATGCTGGAGTAGTGTTCGAGACTCCGGGTTATGGCTCCAGGTGCGGGCTATGGCTCCCGACGGTGGCTATCTCTCCGGACCTGGGATACGGCTAAGGACGCGGGCTCCGTATGGTGGACCAGTGCTCCAGGCTTCGGGTTATGGTTCGAGCGGAGTTATGGGTTCCAGCCTATGGCTCTGGATTATGACGCGGACTATGGTTCTCCGAGTAAGAATATGGCTGTTTGCTCTGGACTATGGCTCCTTGCGCTGCACTGTGGTTCCGGGCGAAGACTGTGGCTCTTGTCGCCGACCTATGGCTCCGGGTTACGGCTCTGGGCTATGGTCTGGGCTATGGTCTGGGTACTGAATAGGGATCCGAGCTATTGCTCCGAGCTGTGGCTCCGGGCGCATGCTAAAGCTCCGTGCACTGGACTATCGCTCCGTGCATCGGTCTATGGCTCCGGTCGCCCGGCTATGGCGGCGTTCGCGGGCTATCCACATATATATAATCCATCAATATAAAACGTCTCTGTTTATTAGGTACCGCATTGTGCCTATTGGATAATCAGTCTAATATGGATTTGGTATGATTTGAGAGACTCGAAAAATCCTGGTTGGCAACAAAGCACCTCCTTCGTCCATACCCGCCCCCGTTCCCTCCAAGCAGACCAACTTGGGTCGTTTGCCAGCCAAAATTTAGGAGTGAGTAGAAGGCATTACGTAACACCAGACAGCGCCAGACGACAGTCTAGACATGCCTTGTCTAATAATGGTGTATGGCGGTATAACGGACACGGACACAAGACCGCCATCCAGCCATATTATGATGCGCAGACGCCCCCTCATGCGGTATTAATAAACACGTGGTGCAGACCACCGCATCGCCATAGCTGTCCACTTCGTTCTGGCGCCGCCCCGACGGCCAACCCTGACAGACCGACCGACGGACCGAGGTGGGGGTCTAGTGCTGCCAGACTTTGGCCGGATCTGGCTGTAGTGTAGGTGGTGGCAGCCAGAACCTGCCACCAGTCATCAACCAGTCACCAGCCACCAACCAGCCACCAGCCACGAAGCAGTATGGCTGTGTTGGTGGCTGTTATTGCCTAAACGTTGGGTCATTTCGCTGCGTTTATAGCACGACGACAAACTTTATCTTTATATTTCCCATCCTAGGCTGTAAAAGAGCCTCCATTGTCCGCAGCCCCTGGAGGCCAGCGTTATTTCTCCGTGTTTACCGCTCTAGTTCGGCCCGCTGGATCGATGCGCGTGGGTATTCATCCAGTTCTATCCTGACCCCATCCTTCATCAGCGGACCCCCCCCGCCCCCCCCCCACTCGACACTCGCACAAGTCATGCGTTCATACCTAACTACATTCGCATGTCCATCCCGCTACCCCCACCCCGAGAGAGCCGGGCGTGGGTGGGATGAGCGGGGGGGGGGGGGGGCGGGGACAGAATGTAGACTGGCGGCCGCACTGAGCGCCAGAACGTGGCACGTGGAGCCGGGGAACCAGCTCCCCGCTTCACGTCGCGCGGGGGAACGCGTTCGTTTTAAATGTCGTCTGCAAAACTGTCCTCCCGCCGCGTATTACTTGTGTCTCCGAATGGCTGGTAAGAGTCATAATGTGAAGAAACTATCATGGTAACAGAGTAGACAGTCCGATGTTCTGCGATATATCATACTATATTTGTTTTCAAGTTTTCAAGTGAATGTGATATTTAACGTCCTTGTCTATAGTTTACCATTAAGATAACGCCATCAGTTAGATATCTGATATGCAACCGGATTACAAAGCCATTATTCATCATGTTTAAGGAGCAGATGATCGACTTTAATAGTTTCCGACAACTGTATTATTGGTAAAACCAAAAGATACTTGATCTGTTCAATTACAAAATGCTTTTGAAGATGAAATGTCACCTAATTTTAGAAGTACACATATATCTTAATATTATGCGTGTATAGCTTATTTGATGTGTGTATATATCTCATAATACGTGTAAAGCGTGTTATTGTGCGCGTACATTTGGGTTTTGGGATGTCATGCACGTATATCTTATTAGTAAGACTGTATATATTATGAATATTATATCACCATAGGTGAAATCTGAATGGCATGGTCAGTTTTATCAAATCTCAGACCAAACGAATTAAACCTTATGAACTACTATTAGATGTCATTTCATGACACAAATAAAGATAATGATAATATTAATAACAAAGGAAGATGGTGACGGAACATTGCGGGTCTTGTATATTAGCAATAGGAATACGCACCCGGAAAGGTACCGAGGCACACCAGTTTGCATGTGTCAAACAAAGCCAACCGTAGCATATCGTAGATGAGAGTCCCGTGGATTAGCTAGCCCTGTATTTGTTGTTTATCATCCTGATGCCATATCCGTCTAATTCTATTTCACATATATCATGCGGATTGTATATCAGGCATCTGATATTTAATTAATATTTAATCAATGTGCATGTGCATAGGCAACGCCTTGTTTTGCAAAATATAAATATTTCTACATTACATTGATCGCATCATATCTGGTGTCATCTCATGGCCGCCAGTTGCAGCCGATTGTGCTTTAGGCATAATATTTATTATTACAACATTTACTTTTGTACTTAACAACCCAATTCGGCAATAAACTGTGATATTCAACACATTGTGTAGAGTGGTGGTCAATGTCTGTTTTATTCTATTTAAATGAGAACGTTTAAAGAAGTCTTACTGGTGAGTGAAAGACGTCAAATCTTGACTAATAACACATTTTGTAAGTGTTGTATGTATATAGTGTTATTTCGTCACATTACCAGAATATTTCTCAGAATGTAGTACATAAGCAAAGTTGTGTATATACTCAACAGGTACTCTATTGCATACGTTAGCAGTGGTATATCTCAAAGGTTGCTAATACAACATGACTATCACAATGTGTCCCGTGTATACTTATGCAGAATCTCATTACTGGCGCATTGGTGTCAAGATCCGATATCGAGTAACAACACAAAAATAAACAAATTATGCATTTCGCATTATGCATGTTTTGGCGAATCAGCTCACGGCAGGTCAAGCAAAATTAGGAAACCACAAGACAAAAACACATTCTAATTTAAATGTCTTTATTCACATAGAGAAACTTGGAGCTAACACAAAGCGATCTGTGCGGTATTTTCTACACACTAACCATAAACGAAGGATACAAGACTCCGTACAAGTTTTTAGAAAACCTAGCTGGGTGGGTGGGCAACCGTGGTGTTAGGATTCTCAAGTACAGATAGTGCTGGTGCCGCCAGTAGAAACCATGTTCATGACGATAACAGACATTGAAACAGGAAGCATATTCCATATTGGCTAGTATGTGCGCTACGCTATATTCATGCTCTGCGTTTGTAAACCAGTGTAGGAAAATGTATATTTTTCCTGACCCCAACCAAAAGAATTTGCTGCAATTGGGGAATACAGAAAGCTGCATTTTAATACCAACCGAATGTACATGGTGATGTTTCAAAAAAAGTCGTGATAATGACATGAACACATACGGACCGTCCATTTCGGCTTCTTGCGGATGTTAGAACGATTTATTGTGACGCCGCAGTCACGCCGCAGCACGGTTTGGAATTTTTTTATTTGTTCATACCAGCAAAATATGTAGTAATAAGTGAAATACATTACAAGCAACAATAAAGGATACAATGCAAGGGCTTCGACGAATAGCAACGCTAATTTACTGAGAAGCATGGGAAATTTCGTCCTACAGCCTGGCCCTAATTGGGGATTAATTTGCAGCATTTCGCATGTATCGACAGTGGGTGACATGCTACCTGCTTGATTCACTGACACCTGTGTATGTGTTCCATTGCAAATTTTGTCCGTACAATTTTTCATTAACAATTGCATCCTACATTTTAAATCAAAGATGATCGCACCTGCAATTTAGCAATCGGCTGGATTTCTGAATAAATACGGAATTTCCACTATTTCTGAAAAATAACCATTGCTATTTTGAACCGCATATAACCATCGGGATATTCTTCAGCCATGAAGTCGTAGAATTCATCAACCTACAAAGACGGAAGCAAAATACAGCTTAGATGTCATGCATCCAATAAAGTTGGTGGCCTTGATACAGAAGGATGGTATATCTACGTTGCATCCCATCCGCCACCCACAGTGGATGGCAGGCGGTCTGATCGTTCAGCCCATTGTTGCACAGGTATAGACCACGTCGACAAAGTTTCAATTTTTTGCCGTGTATTATCATCAAGAAGGACCAAAAGACATATCTTCTTTCTGTAAACTTTTTCTTTATTTAAGTATGAACATTTTGGGCGTCCTATATATAGGACGCCAGGCACGGCAGGGTACAGGTAAATGTACAGATGTAAGACACTCTACGGTTTATTCAAGGAACATGTCTTGTAGTTCAGGGCGCGGGCTATGGCTCTGGCGCGGGTTATGGCTCCTTACGCTGGACTAGTGCTCCAAGCTCCGGCTTATGGATCCTGGCTATGGCGTCGGGCTATGACTCCAGACGCTAGATCATGGCTCCGGGATATGCCCCCGGGCACGGACTATGGCCTGGGGTTATGGCTCTGGGCGCATAATATGGCCCCGTGCACTGGACTAAGACTTCGTGCACTGGACAAAGACTCCGTGCACTATGGCTCCGGTGGCCGGGCTTGCAGTTTGCAGTGATAAATCAACATGTTAACTGGTTTGATAACGTCAATTGGGTCCCCCAATGCCATGTCAATAATATCATTTCATGACGTGTGTTTTATTATGTTGGCAACAGAGCGCCTGCGGTCAGTAGAGCGGTGTCATGAAGAAATATTATTTGTCTCGTACACTTTATCTATGCTTTCGTGCAAATTTCGTCGAAAATGTTGGCCGAAACGTGACACCATGGCTTGTTTAAACTGTTAAAGCAGGGGGTATGTCTACGCCGCATAAGGAAAATTTAGAAATGATTGCATCCAATTGCCCATATTTCATCAAGAAATGTCTTTCTCGTCTAATCCTATCTTTTGGAAACCTAAAAAATCAAAGTTCGTATTCGATATTTTGTTGTTGACACAGTTAATGGCAGCACAATGACAGCCGTTAGGACGTGAACGCCAAGCCTACTTGCCCGCCATCCCGCCATGGCTGATGTGTACTTTGCAGCCGCACGGGGGCGCTGATCGCCGCGAGCACGGGTTTTGGCCGGAGTGCGCCCTCTTGTAATATTACACTTTTTGCTTGAACGTCCTATATATAGGATGCTACAATCAAATGGGTTAGTGCAATTCTGTAAGACATCACTGGCGTCGTGTAGAGACAGCGCAATATGGGTCATTGAGGTTGTCTGGGAGAGACAGTTACATTGTACATATTTTAACGGATCCGCCTGTACACGACTAGTTGGGCATCCGTGAGCATATAACAGTAGCTACAGTGGAATCCTTGCCTGTTTTTTGCTGTCAAGAGCACTCCCGGCAAAGAAGCTTGCCAGCAGGGAATCCCTTGCTTTGATACAGAGGGTGTACACAACAATTTCATCTGTAATATAATCAAGAAGGATCTATGAAATGTAAAACTTTGATGGAAAGGATGTTCGACTAAGACGAATGCGTTTAAGTCGATGTTAGTCGTCTAGGTGTTACATAGATTGCTTAATGTGTTTCCAGACCGCGCTAGGCAGAATACTTACTATATGCCATAATGTTGCATATGTTTATTGGGAGTCAAAGATGACATCGAATAATTTCAATTCGATCATATCGTTAAGGTGCGATACCACTTGTCAACATGTCTTCAGAACGAGCCCATAACAGGACTTTAGACTTCTCTTTCGTAAGAGCATGCAGTCCATACCTGATATAATAGTAAACGTGTCCCGGAGACCTGCTTTCAGGACATTCAATCGGTCTCGAGTTGTGCCCCATATAATGTCTGCCGTGAGAAATTAAATGTGGCAATATGCATAGATTTAACATAACAATTCCATAGACAATACTGCATAAATAATATATATATATGAGTTACTCAAGTTTTTGAGCGTTGAAATCCCCTTAGTGTCAGTGGAACTAGTTGTAGTGTAGATATCCCCCCACCCCACCAACACACCCGCGGTCATGCAATATGTAGTCGGTTTCACGCAAGTGTGTGTTGAACCCATATGTATTTACTATTAATTTATCATCCAATTTAACTCACATGGATGCATAGGCAGACTATACATTCAATATATTAATATAAAATTACCCTAATAATACAGACACATATGGAGTTGTTTATCTCACATAAGACGTATTTTATTTACTTGTTCCATTTCAATCCGTGATAATCGGTGATTTTCCTTTGCCCAATCCGCCATCCCTGTAATCGCGATGTCCTGTTTCTGCTTTTTACGGCCTCGTGGTATTCCAACACACGAAATGTTTTCTATAATACAAGTACGTACCTTGAAGAAGCGGATTCACAGATGGACGGTTCGTACAATGAGCAAGGACGATAAGGCCTCCAGGTTTCGTCCAATAGCCAAGCTTCACACATAAACTGCCGACATCTGCCTCGCTCAGATAGTACAGACAGTTCTGGAGTAGGATCAGGTCGACCGGTTCGCTGGGACCCTTATCATTCTGAACTACATTCCGAGCAACCTTAGCCTGGAAACAGATATGCGTTCTGTTCTTTATGGGCTGCATATGGAATGCGGAACTTGGAAGGAATTATCAAATTTAGAAGAAACCTTGGGTATAATGACGTTGATGTATAAACGGTATACTTACAGAAGTATACGCAATCCATGGGACAATGACGTGAAATAATGCAACGGCCCAAGAAGCATCAAAGGGAACTCTTGGTCTGTAGTCGTGAACGCTAGGATTCAACTACGATTACTTCCGACATCTAATTCTTGGCACCTTATTCGAAACAGTGAGTAAACAATTAATAATAAAGTATTAACGTTCGTGGCACATCTCGGCGTAACTCACCTGTATCTGTGGAAACTCATTAGCCAAGGCAGTCTCCAACAGGGCGGCCGCTTTGGCATCCGGCTCTACGCCATAGTAACTCCGGCACTTAGGCATGAGCTTCAGCACAGGAATATCAACATTTCCAGACGCTAAAATTATAATTTAAGGCATGTGTTTAGTTGCTGGTTAGCCGGTTAAATTGAAACTCAACTTTGTTTGCGGCGGATGTCCCAAACAAATTGTGTTACCCAGCTCCTAGAAAGTGCCGTTCAACCTTAATCAAATCAAACAAATCAATCAGACCCTGAGACCGGCCACCTATCTTGATTTTCTGGATGCGCCCCTAGAAATTGCCGTTGAAATCTAATCAAATCAAACGCAATAAAATTGATAACGGTGGGAAGCAGAAATCTGTGTCCGCCTATGGTTTTTGTTGGAGTAATCAGCCGGCTTCGAAATATTTCAAAAACATCATAACATTGGTGAGCACGGTTTGCACCAGGAGTCTGCACCGAAAAACAACCGAGTCAACCGAGTCACATAGAACTATTTGGTGACAGTCCAATCAACCTCTAATGCAGATATTAGACTTTCTGTGAACTTACCGGGCCCAATCGAAAGGCAGGAGACGACGTTTTCCAGCATGTGGCGCTTGCTTTCAAAATACGCATTACTTTGAGAGCCCCTGTCGCTGTTGGCTAAAAAGACTTTGAATCCTTCATGGTGCCACGTGCTCAAATCCGGGTGGTCATGAATGGGATATGATGACATGTCGGACTAAAGCAACGATCTGCGTCCGTAAGATAGATGTCTCGGTCGATGGTAGTCTCCTAGAACACTAATGTGTTGGGTTTCAGACGCGATCGTTACCCGTAGAACAATGGTATCTGGAGCCACAAGTTTTGCCTGAAGTAAAAACAGACATGATATATCAATATTAATAGCTATTTCCAAAGTTATCGAGAACATTATATTCAACTTCCTGCATGATCATTTTCAGAAGCAAAATTTCTTAATTCTAGCCCGTATGGCTTCAGAAAAAAACACTCCACTCAACATGCCACATTACAACTGATAGAATATAACCATACAAAAGCTAGATGAAGGCAAAATTCCTATTCATATATATCTGGACTTATCCAAGGCACTTGATACATTAATTCATAACATCCTATTAAACAAGTTTACCACTATGGCGTATCCGAAACTGCTGTAAATTTTCTTAGAAGTTATCGGAACGATCGAAGTTATCATAAAAACAGTACGTTATGAATGATAGCGCAAGATTCCAAGTTATGCCTGTTCCGCATAGTACCATTCTAGGACCGTTTCTCTTTATTATATACACTTTATTATACTTATACTTTATTATATATACTACCATTATCTACCTCACGCTTGCGATGTCTTTACATTTATGGTATACGCTGATGATACTACACTCTTTAGCACAATAGATATATCAATAACCAGGAAAAACAATGAAGCAAAAAGCATAAATAACGAATTATCAAAGCTCAATAATTGGTTGAAAGTAAATGATCTGTGCCTAAACACAGCGAAAACCAAATATATGGTATTTTACAAGCCGCAGAAAAGAAGTAAAACTTCCAGTTATAGCGAGCGCAAGCGAGCTCTTAAGGTAACATGCCTGCATAATCAAAGTCCATTTCAAGCATAGGCTTAGGACTTTCATTTCACGTAACAGCCCCCATGAGACGTTTCTGAGCAAGGAACAAAATTCCGCGGCACCACAAAATTATCCCATAAGCTCTGGTCGAAACGGGTTATGTCAAGTCTTTAATAATTAATTATCCACCTTAAAAAGGTAACTGATAAATTATTGAAACGCCAACACTTCACTTACGCTTTAAATTACGATACATTTATGAGTTCAACGATCCGCGCCGCGCTAGATATTCCTTGCCACACTCCCGGCAGAGGGCGCTCGGGCTGTGTTTTACTAGTCAGACTGGATCGTATTCACATGCACAGTCGCACCCATGAACAGAACGCCACCTACCGGCATCGTAAACTATGAGCGTCTCCGTTTAACAAAATGGCTGGTCGTCTGCTAGCTTTGCTCACCTGCTCACTTAAACTGCTTGAAATCCTCATTTCACAAGGCAAATAACAGAACAGAAGCTGATAATGTGATGAAACAACGATCACAGATAAGTGTTACTTAATTCATTGTGCAAAACTAAACTGCGTGTAATTCTACGCCATTCGCCAGGTTGTTGACCTGCACTCAGGCAACTGCCTGTCTGTCCGTCTGACAGCTGAGCCTGAGCATTTGAATTGGCTACACTGCCATCCGTCGCCGTCGGTGTGGTCAGTGTGACTCATTTATACTGTCTCGGGCTGTCACTGTGTCAAACACACACACCGTCACTGCGTCAGTGTCAGTAACAGTTGACCCTGGCAATTTTACTCTCACATAATATTAGACTAGCCTAGCCGCATGACTACAATTTTCAATTTCAGGCCGACCAGGCTTAGATCCAGGGATGTCGGGAGGGGGGGGGATCATCTACTACCCTTAAAATGTTATGCCCTGGCAGCAATTTAACCGTGAAAAGCTGCACAAAACATTGGCAGCTTTATCGTGTTTATATCTAAGATGGCAGTTAAAGACTCATTTGCAATAAAAAGGACAAAAAAATGCGGGGTGGGGGCCTGGAGGCAGACGTACCCCACAAACCAAGGCCCTTTTCGATCTCTCTGGACCAGCCAATACTCACAATCAGATGGAAAATATTACCAATAATTTTCTTTTAAACTTAACTGTTTGTTTGTTTTAAGATTTAATCACCCATAGTATTCATTATCTCTCCAAGTAGATATGCATTAGTTATGCATTATGAATCCACTCATATTTGCGACCATTATAGACAAGATTGCAGATGAGATGCGGTAGAAATCTGCAACACTTCCCATATTCTTTCTACATATATCCAGGTAATTCAGACAATCAGTAGGCCTACTTTAGTCTAGAAATAGTGGAACCTTTTCGATCCAAAAATAGTTGCGCTCGCCCTTTTACGTTTTACGTATATGACATATTGTATTGACAAAAACAAACTAGAGTGCGTCGAAACATTTGATGATATTGGGGCGAAACGCGGGGTGAGGATAGCCGGCGTATAGCCAAACATAGGTAAGGAAAGTAGCCGAACAAGCACTGCTTGTGGGTGAGAGCTGGACCATGAAAATCAGTGTGTAGCCTGAGCAGGACAATGCCCGACCACTGACGTCAGGTAAAGCCCAGTGAACGATACTAAGTGCTAAAAGTAACTGCGTAGCCCCGACAAAGGAATGCCGGACCACGGACCACATGGGCCGCCACCGCAAGTAAATAAAGATACATAGGAAAACGTAAACATAATAACAGGAAAACGCAGGCAGAAACAGAAACGAAGAATCCGAGCGGGGAACAAGCGACATAGTGTATACAGCCGTAGGCGAGTGATCATCACTAGCAGGCCGGAGACCGCAAATCGGTGCAGTATGCGAGAGCCATTTAGAAGTACCGAGTGAGCCTGACGCAGGGGCCTGACGCTGGGCGGCACTGGCTGTCAAAGCCGGCGCGCACGCTAAAAGCCGCGCCACACACCGCTTGGTGAGTCACAGTCCCAGCGGCCCGGCCGCGCCCGCCTGTGGGCGTGGCGAGACAACGGGGACACGGCTAGCGCCGCACGGCGCGTGGCCAAGATATGTTAAGTAGGAGGGTGTGACTGTGACCGGATTCTGGATCATAGGGATTGAACAAAAGCTGAACTTCGCACAAAGAACTCCGCTATCGAATGAAAATTGATCTTTCATAGATATAATAACTAGGCTCGAAGTGAGCCTGAACAATGTTCAACAAAATTTAAGACGTTGTAAGAAATTGCGAATAATTTGAAACAGTAGGAAAAACAAAACAGTAAGAACACGTGCAGACATGTTATTCAAAATTCAAAAACGGGCAATTAGGATTATAATAAAAAACAATTATATTGTACATACAGATCCGTTATTTAAATATTTTAAAATATTAGAACTAAACGATATGCATACATTACAACAACTTAAGTTTAACCACCGTTTCAATAATAATAACTTACCTAGATATTTCCTGGAACACTTGACATTTCTAAAAAAAAAATGACCTACACAATTATAATACAAGGCAAAAGGACACATTCCTGGTACCGAAAACTAAACACAAATTTAGTCAACTAACGTTAAGACATTAGACCCACCGGCAAATTCCGCTCGGTCGCGGGAACATAGACCGGGTTTGCCGGGGAAAATAATAAACCGAGCGGGTCCAAGTATTGTGGCGGTGAAGTACGGGTGGCTTTACGGCGGACCTCCCCCATCCCCGAAAACCCAACAATGTACTAAGTCCCCCCCCCCCCAACACCCCTCTCCCCCCGGGACAGCAACGTTACAAATAGAACACCAGTGGGATTTGCAGCGTGCCACAGCCCACGAAGTGATTTGCGGGCCACCAGGCGGCGGCTGCCGCCTAGCGGAGATGCGCAGCAGAGATTGCAAGTAAGGCGCATGCGCGAAGTTTCAAGACGCCTCAAGTTCCAGACGCCTGCACAGCCAGACGGGTGTGTGTGCGGGGACCGGGTGACGGCCCAATAACAAATGGCTGCTCCCCCACCCACCACCCTCTGACGCCTGCATGGGCAGACGCCTGCATGGTCAGACGGGGGTGCGGGACCGGGCGACGTGTCTAGACGGCGTGGTTGGCATCCGTCCGTCTGCGAAAGACGATGGATTTGCAGCTCTGTTTGGTTTAAGTTATAAGTTTAAGTTAGACGGCACCGGCCCAATAAAAAATGGCTGCTCCACTCACACGCTGAGACAGGTGTGTGGCTGTTGTGGGCGGCTGTTGATGACTGCACTGGAGTTAGTGTTTTTATCCCTCTATGTGGTTTTGGCATTACACATGTTAGATGTCTGACAGTATGAGACGCTGAGACGGGTGGATAAAGAACGAAATAAAAGTATGGTTGTTGATGTGGTTCGTGGTTGATGAAAGTTTAGACGGTACAGTCTGGATACTTAACTTGTGTCAGTTGACTTACGGCGCCTGTGCAGCCACTGAACCCTCTACACTACAGTACAGGAACCTTAAACGCCGGTTGAAATGGCAAACGCCGGAGGGAGTGGGGGGTCGACCTGCCCCCCTCCCTCATTCTGAAGTTTGTTGTTCCTGTACGTGCCCCCAGATGATACTGCCACTACGGCACTAGCCTGGGGCCAGTTTCATGAAATCTTCGTCTGTTCTTATTTGTATGAACCTTAGTACAAAGATTGTAAATCTTATGTCCTGTACGTTCCTCTCATTATCATCTTGTTAACATACTTTGTTGTTTTTTTTATACATATATCTATATGGGCATATTATGACAGAAATGGGTTTTCGCAATCAGACCCAACGTTGATTTTTTTTTATACAGGCAAATTGTAATCAGTGAGCGATGGCACTACGGCACTAGCCTTGGGCCAGCTTCATGAAATCTTCGTCTGTTCTTATTTGTATGAACCTTAGTACAAAGATTGTAACACTGATGTCCTGTACGTTCCTCTCATTATCATCTTGTTAACATACTTTGTTGGTTTCTTTGTACATGTGTCTATATGGGTATATTATGACAAAAATGGGTGGAACTGTCAGTGACGAGGTAACCGCTCGTGCACCCAGTACACTCGCATGAGACCCCGGCATATGGCGACTTGTTTTTTGTCGGTCAATGGCCGCCCGTGCGCATGCACCGCGCTAGGTGACCTATACATTATAACGTCATGAATATCCAGTACTAGCGCCGAGTCACTTTACTTAAAGTTACACTGATCGCGGCTTGCAGCTGGGTGCGATCCAAATATGCTGGATTGGCCAGTTACGAGAGTTTCGAGAGCCTAGCTTTTGGTTTTCATATGTTGAATGGTATAACGTTCGGCTAAACAGGGTGGCGCCCCTTTCCCCCGCCCACCCTGGATCCGCCCCTGTGCAGTCAGCCTACTTACCGTTCCGTTAAGTAACCCAGTTCTATTAGCCACAACTGAAGAAACAAATTGAGTCTACCTGCATATGTAACGTCCCCGGCTTGTACCTATACTGAACGTATTCATTTGCATTGATTTGCATATTACGTAAGCTAGGCTTAGTCACTGTATGGAATCAAGGCGTGGCCCAAATAATAAACTATGTACTCAGTCGCCTAGACTGAGACACGTAGACACGTAGAAATAATTGAGGTCACTGCACCCACGAGCTATGGTGAAACCGCTTGTCCTAGTATTCAGTGACGCTTATTTGTGATATACTTTTTAATTGGAACGTTAAGCACTAATTTTCAATAACACGATGCAAATGAAGGTGAGCATTTAGTGGAAAATCAACCCATTAATGCCCAGGCATAGACCGCGTGGATAAAGTTTAAATTTGTTTGCTGTTTATTATCATCAAGAAGGACAAAAAGACTTGTCTGCAATGTGAAAGCTTCTTCTTTGTTTGAACATGAATATTGTGGGCGTCCTATATATTGTGTTGAGTCCAGCTAGGGCTGGCTGGGAGGGGGGACATGCAGCCGCGCAGGATCCAGACAGCGCGTGGGCTTAGTGCAGTACAGTGGTGGGAGCGGGCGGGGAGACAGCTACTGGGCTGGGGAGCCACCGATGTAGCGCCCCATCCCCTCGTCCCACGGGGCTTCCAGGCGAGGGACGGTCCCGCTCTTCCCGCCGGGGCCTGCGTGGGGCCCGCGTGATGACACACCCCACCCCTTCCTCATACCCGCCTGGCTTGGCCAGCACGGATCTCTAGTTTGAGGTCCGGACCTCTAGTTTGAGTTCAGGCTGCCAGTGGCTGGGGTAGGTGGGACAGCCTCAACCCTGTCCCTCATACCCGCCTGGCTTGGCCAGGACGGACCCACAACTGTGGGTGCCGCACGTTGTAATCTGCGCGACTACCCCCGCCCCGTCCCCCTACTCGCCGGAGTTGGCGAGGACCCTGACCTCTAGGTAAAGACGAGGGCTGGACCTGCAATAGACCCCTCTTAATATTCCTCATGAATAATTAATTTCTGCGCCAAAGCGAGGCTTGCAGGGGAAACCTCCAAGTGGCGCTCGCACGCAGTGGCAGCGCGGGCCTATATCATGGCGTTTAACCTGCTCTTCGATCGCGATCTATCCGTACACAAGTGCCAAAATTGTCACTTATCTCGCAGGAAATGGTTTGGAAGGGAACTGCAAAGCATCCAGCAAGATTTATGTATCCAATTGTTAAACATTTTAGAAAGATTATGGTCTACATTTGCAAACTCCGGTCTTGAATATAGCTGAGCTGACTAAACAAGTTGTCGGTATCAGCTGATCACCGTAGGCGTAGCCTAGAGATGACTGCACTTAAAGAAATACCAGAACAATACAATGCAAGTTCTTTGGTACAGTTATATAAAGTAAAATAGCGTTCGAGACTTGGCACGTGTTGTCATGGATGTATTGAACTTTTTGAATGCCGAGAAAACCTCGATACTGTAGCGACCGCTCGCCCCTCTAGACTAGATGAGGTTATATTTTTTTATTTGATATCATTCAGCATTAAATCCGTCATGCTGAATTATGAGCATCGACTCGACAAGTTCTTGGCGCTAAATTTGATATCGGTCCCTGCTTTATGTAACAGGCACTGCAGACGCACAGGAGGGGGGGGGGGGCACTACATTACTACAGTGGTGGGGGTGGGGGCATGTGGAGAACGAGAGAAAATGCTAGATTTTTTCTGTCATTGAGTGACAATCATGGCAATCAAGTATATAGAGGTAATTATTTGAACAAATTCGATATCGAATATAATATATAGTCAAGAACCGTAATTTTATGAAGAACAGTTTCGATCTCAGCTGAAATATATATGGTCAAGAACTGCAATTTTGAACAAAGAAAAACGTCTCAGATGGGCACATCGAGAGAAATTATAGATTTCTGCGCCGGGATTGAGAGAAAAAAAACATTTGGGCGGCACTTATGTCTGTACCTAACTATAGGTAGTGCCCCCCCCCCCCCCCCCCCCATGGGATTAGGATTTCCCTCTGGTGGGACGTTTGACGCTCGCCGTGTTAACAGGCCTCACACAAGTCACACGGCTGGGGTGGGTATATAGACCGCACTGCTGTTATCCCCGCAGTGAGACTAGGTCGCAGAGCGCGTACGCTCTCGCTAGAAAGCAACTTCAAGGCCAACGTACCACGCAAGCAGGCACCGCGGTGGCACGCAGATAGACGGAAAAATCATCAATTACGATATAAAGCCGGACAGATCAGTCAAAGGTTATAGTAGCTTTTGCTATGGACCTACGGCATGTTTTACTTTACTGTAAAGTTCCTAATACGAGTACTTGCAGAATCATAGACCGTTCTGTATCGCGCGATGGCCACATCTTGCGGCAAGCGGGATCTCACAGTGGTTTCCAAAATTTCATTTTCCCTCGTAGAAAGATTTTTAAGCAAAAAATCTCAGGCTTCTGGATCAACTTCTCACTGGGAAAATCATGGAAAGTGATTCCTGTGTCTTTTCTGGCATCGGATGAACAGCCTGGCACCGAACAAAACGCGTGACTTGTGCCCTTACTAGCACAGGAAAGAATACACCCATCGCCATTACTATAGCGCACGTGGGTTTGTTCACTAAGTTTACCCGGCTCGCCTCGTTTTCGCTCTGCATGCATAATTTTTGAGAGGGGTCTATTGTAGGTCCGGACCTTCCACTGTGGGTCCAACTGTAGGTCCAGACCTCTAGTTTTGGGTGGGGCTATCCCGTATTCAAGGGGCCGGAATCTGGTAGAACAGGGGAGAGAGGAAGGAAAGGACTGACCGGGACTTGTCAGAATTGAGAGCTTTTGACTTAGACTTAATGTATATGAAGTGTGCATGCGGAATAAATACAAGAAAAGAGACCAATGCTGTTGTTTCAATTGAATCAAGTAAACGGATGAAGATAGCCGTGAATCCTCGACAGGGTTCTCCACAATAATTGACGTTGGGCACGGCAGGGTACAGGTAAAACTTACAGATGTGAGTCACTCTACAGTTATAGTTTAGAAACAAGTCTTGTAGTTTAGGGCGCAGGCTATGGCTCCGGCGCGGCTTATGGCTCCATATGCTGGACTAGTTGTCACGGCTCCGTGTTTTGGCTCAGATCGCCGGGCCATGGCTCCGGGCTATAGCTCCGGTTCAGGGCACCGGGCTATGGCTTCGGGCTATGGCTCCATGCACTGGATTATGGCTCCGGCCCCGGGGTATGGGTCCGTGAGCTGGACTATTGCTCTTATGCGCGCTATGGCTCCATGCGTTGGACTACGGCTCCGTGCGCGGGCTATGGGTTCGGGTGCAGGCTATGGCTCCCGGCGCTGGACTATACCTGCGTGCGTTGGACTGACGCCCCAGGTTCCGGTCGCCAGTCCATGGCTCCGGACCATCGCTCCGGACGCGGACTATGGCTTCCAGCGTCGCTGTCAGCAGTGGCGCTGTCGTCAGCGCTAAGGCACTACGGTTAGCGGAAACGCAGTTGTTCCTATTGGGCCCAGTAGTATATTTAAAGCCTTTTAAATCAATCTCGCATTTTCCGCTGTAATCCCACGTCTACGCGATCTTTTGTCGGTTCATTTTACACGAACCCTCAACATACAATATATTGAGCTAACACTTAACATTGAGCAATGATGTGACACTTTTGTCTCAGCCATCACTTTCCGGTTAGTGCAACGTTATGATTCTGTGTTAGAATCAAGAGGGTCATTTCTCATGGGTCCTTTGCCTTTACCCCAATCCGTGATGAATATCGAACGTATTTAATTCGACTAATATCGTTATGAGTAAACAGTTGTACAACCATATATATCTGTGACGGAGACGAAGAGCAGTTCTACGTCTAATTTTCTGCCGAGGATCAGGGCCGACACGGGGCGGGGGTAATGCAAGTTTAAGCGGCAAAGCCCCTAACCCTTTTCACGTCGCACGCAGTTTAGCTTTATATACTTTATATTCCCCGCAAACCAGTTGTACAGCCTCTGTTGCATCCCCCCTAGTTACTTACATATGTTCGCATATTGTTTCGTAAGATATTTTGGCCCCAGTTTTGTGGCTGTAGGACGGGCAAAAAGCTGACACGGGCCGACTAAGGCTAGTGAAATATCAGCTTTGTCTATTAGGTCTGTACCAACAATTTTAGTTACGTATGTTTTCTTCATTAAAAAATCGCTTAAAACATCTTGCACAGTTTTTTCTCATATCGTTCGCATCATTACGACTGATGCAACATCGGCGAGCCACATTCTGGTACGTCACTTCATCGGTGTGTCTTAATTCTGTCACGATGGATTGATGTTAAATCATCATGGACACATGAAAAGGAGTCGTACCTAGTTACTTTGCATCATAACGATACTATAAAAGGCGTTCTGAATAGATTGTGTACGTTTTAGCCAATGAATTTTTCTATCAAGTCAGTATCGATTTGTATTCCAGCTTTTTGTTCAAACGATAAGAAATATGGTGGCTTTAGTTAGATATTACCGATGCATCGAACCATGATTATGATTTGTGCCATATTATTATTTTTTTTATTTTTAGCAGTACAACAATATTTATTGTACTTATTTAAGCCTTTTACCAAATATACAATTCACAGTTTTACTGCACAAAAATGTCAGGGAAAATGTTAGTGTTGATTTTATTCTGAATAACTATATTTTGAAACATGTGAGACAAAGCACATACTTGACAACTTTATTTCATTAATTGAATATAGTAATGTGATATAAAACCAGTATAGAAGCCTGCATATTATTTCGTTCGCGTTTTACAACAGTAACCAGTACCCCAAACTACATATTTTAATTGATTATTTTATTAATAATTGATGTGCTATTACCTGTTGTATTGTTCTATCTATGTTCCAATTCATTGAATAATGCATACAATAGAACAAAATAACAGAAAACTTGCCCCATCTCTACTATATAATGAGCCTGTTATGACAAAGACACCTTCAGCAGTTTGGCTACAATTACCATTTCAACTACATGAACACTTTGGATAAATCAACGAATGCATGTAGCGTAAGGAAGTAGAATATGACGTTTTGGGCAGGGATCATATACGCCAACCAAATATATGTGATAGTCACGCATGTATCACACATACCAAATGTAGTAACGGGACCAGTTTGCCGCCAGGGGGACCATCAGTGTCAGTCAAAGCTAACGTGTAGCTAACGTGTAGCTAACGACAAAAGAAACAACCACCTACACCACTAACGTGTTACTTAAGTCTAATCTGCACTAAAATAAGCTATAAACGCCTATTATTAGAAGCAGTGAAAAGCAAGGTCGAACACGTACAAGTTAAAATGGTAAACAAGCCGCCGCCATTTTGCTACCCATAGCTACATTAAACCATCCATGGAATACAACATGTTATAGAGATGCAAACTTTATCATTCACAGAATGATTGGTGTTGGCTAGAATTGTCGCAAATGCAACAACAGCCTTTCTACTATGAATGCAGGAAAACTTAATTCCTATTAATTCTGAGTATATTTGTCTGTCTGTATAGCCTGGCTGCATAAATATGCGGAGCTACTTAATACATTGCTGGATTTGTAGGGTTTGGAGTAAACCTTTCGCCGTTTTACCGCCAAAATCCGCGTGGCAGGGTTATTTTTTATATTAAACGTGGCAGAAACAATTGAAATGGTAACTTCAGTGCAGAATTTATTTGACCGGGGCAATTAAAAGAATAAACCTTGCAGATTCTGGAAATGCAAAGAGAGTTATCATTTAACAAATTTTATTTAGATGACACTAAGACGTTATGATGGATAATTGTTAGTAGAACATATTTCAGAATGCCATGACAGGTAAACTGACTCACAGATGTAATTGAAATTCAGGTATTTACCACTGGGCCAACGGCCTAGCAGTATTAAACAAAATCTTCAAGCTTAAGTCACCGTGTTATATTGTTATATGTCACCAATGCGATGTAATGATTCCTTTTCACGTCGTATTTTTTCTCAGAAATCGGTAGTCACTAATTAAGGGACAGCAACAGTGACACGTTCCTGTCAGACCTCGTGCACCCTGTCAAATATCGATTTCTTGGGGACGAATACCAATATCATGCACGGGGGAACTCTGCAATAGCCCCACCTACATCCGGTCGACATTCCCTATACTCCTGATGGCGATGCTGGTGGCTCCCTGGAACCGTTGTATGGGGGTAAAGTTCGTCATGTGCATGACTCAACGTGTCTGGGGGATTAATGGATCCTGAATGTTATTTGTACTTGTTTTACGATAATTAGTTTTGGATTTTGTTTCGAGCGCCCTTTTGTTTTGTTTTGGGTATTGAATTAATCACCCAATGGCTTTACATAAGAAATGTAAATAAAATGACTAAACAAAGAAGACACTACTGGCGGAGGGGGGGGGGGGGTTTGGGTTATTGAAGTATGGAATTTAAAGTGCGGCTCTTTGGTATGATGTATTTACTGTTGTTTGTATTTGAAAATTAAAAGATTTTTAATAAATAATCCCGACACTTTAGAAACATTCCGTGTTTTGAATCCTGAATTGTGATTACAACACCACATGTTCGCATTCTTCCATATACAGGTAAAGTAATAGACTCGCCAAATGGCCATTCATTTATAGACCCGCGAGCGGAGCAGCGCTGTTTCCGCATGTAGTCCGCTTAACGGTAAAGTTGGACACTGCAGTAGCTGATGTCCAGCGCTGTTTCTGCATGTAGTGCGCATAAATGTAAAGTTTGATACTGCCGTAGCTTATGTCTAGCATTGTTTCCACTTAAGTGTAAAATAGGGTATTGCGGTAACTGATGTCAAGCGCTGTTTTCGCATGTAGTCCGCTTATCCGCTCGCGGGACGTCTAGCACTATTTCCGCATGCAGTCCGCTTAATTGCAAAATTAGACAATGCGGTCAACACTGCGGTAACTGGTGTCTAGCGTTATTTCCGTATGTAGTCCGCTTAACCGTAAAGTTGAATACTGCGGTAACCGATGTCTAGCGCGGTTTCCGCATGTAGTCCCCTTAACTGTACAGTGGGATACTGCGTACAGCCCGTTTAACTGTAAAATTGGACACTGCGGTAACTGATGGTTAGCGAGTGTGAGATGTTGTTGCTTTGGTAATGGTCTGGGCATTCCTACCAGTATGACAACCGGCCTGCCACAGATATCTGATATGGTGCTAAATTCGGCGATAAGGCGTTGGGACTAACGTAATTAGTGTTGGCACCTAGCCAGGTGGTGGCAGTGGTGACTATGCGGGAAAAGCGAGAAGCACCCGGCGACAATGCTGACACATTCAACATGTTCAAGGCGGCTGCTGGTACCAATGTGCTCATGACATTACCTGATGATGTTTACGCATTCCTTCGGACAGGACCACGTTTAATCAAGACCACGTTTCCAAAATGACATATACGTACATTTTTATTTATTTAAAAAAAAGTTTTGTTATTTTAAAGCAGTTCCGTGTCAAAGACAGGCCTACATACTCTTCTATAAATTTGCCACGTAACTCACCATTCCAAGAACGCAATTGGTTCAGTCTCATGTGCAAGAGTGTTACTTTTGTTCAGCAGGATTGCATATTCGAATTTACTATTGTTTTGAGAGTGAGAGTCCTGGTTAGTTCACTGGGGGACGCTGCAGCTCAGTGGTTAGAGCCAGTGGTCCTGGGTTCGACTCCCGCTGGCGACATCATGATGTTTATACTTTATTTCATATAGATTAACCTCGAAATGCACTATTCCAAAGCCCAGTGGGTTCAGTCTCATGCGGCACAGCGTTTCTCAATTAGAAAAAACAACAACAAAACACACATAGAACTCATACATTTAACAATGTTATACTTATTGTATATGAAAAATATGAGCAGCTGATACTAGTATCATAGAACTACAAAACGTACTGTAAAGAAATAAAGTAAAAGTAATAATTCATTCGCATGAACTAAATATAAATGCCATCAGACTAATTGGTCAGTTGCCTTATGACAGATATCTACACATCTTGAACTACGCCACTCTAGGTAGAGGCAAATTTCGTCTACAATATATATCATGATCTGCCCACGATATGTCTACGATCACCATATGCCCTATGCCCCACAGGTGTGTCTCTGGGTCGAGCACGCAAATTTCGCAATGGCTTTGAGCTCTTTACATTGTGATCGTACGTCAACGGAATATATATATATTTGTTTCAAATTCTGTATCGAAAATATAATCTTAAACCTAAACAATCATCTAAAAGAGTACAAGTAAACCTCAAGAATCGTGTTCTTTGCCCAAATATATCATATCAAGTCGTGACAGGAGCGGCTCCAGGAATTTGAAAAAGAAAGGGATCCAGGAGGTGCCGGTGGGGGTGGTGGAACTCCACATCTTGCGATCGGATATGGGGTCTATCATTTTTTTGAGGACCGTGAGCCGGGGGTGGGGGGGATCCACAATGGCTCCGATGGCATAGAGTTTGCATTCAAAAACGGTACTCTCCCTCGTAACAGGGGCGGGGGGGGGGATTCGCCCCTGACGTATATGCCCTAAAATAGGTCAAGTAGACATTGTACACAAGGTTGCAGAAAATGATGATCAGTTGCTTGTCTATTTTCATAAGTTTGCATAACGGTAAGCAGACATGAGGTAATTGAAATCATAATCGATTGTAATCGATTTAATTTTCAAGCAATCGCAGCCCTAATCGCTTACGTTGGTTCTAACCCATGGAAAGTAATCATCATTGCAATCATTACTAAATCCAGCGCAATTGCTTTACATTTCTAATCTTTCTTCATCCTGCCACCATAGACTTAGTGATATCATGGTGACGGTTTTTCCACTATATTTAAGGGGTACAGGTAAAGGTTTATTTCGTACTGCTGGCCTTCGGCCCATAGTACAACATATATACAGAGTATGATATTAACACAATTAACGAGAACAGCTTTGTGAAAATCGATTACGGAGATTTGTTGCATGGTAGATGAAGTTTCCCAATTCTGTTAGCTTAGTAGGGTTCTTTGTTTTCATTATATTTATAAATATTTGCCTAGTGCAATTGGAGGCGTACCTTAAGTATTTATTTCGCAGGTCCTTATATAAGTTACAGATACAGAGAAAATGATATTCATCTTCCACGTAACTGAGGCCATTTATATTACAATATATACATATCCGGTCACACCTTGAAACGTTTTCGTATCTTCCTCTTTCTATGGCAAGTCTGTGATTTGAGCATCTAAATCTAGTAATAGCTATACGATGTTTCGATATAGGTACATCAATGAGATATTTTTCTCGTTCGAGTAAACTCTTGTATGTTGCATAGGTATCTAGCTTGGTGGATTCATGAATGTTGCTCGACCACTCCTGTTGGTAACAATCTCTTAATCTTTGTTTAAATTCTGACATAAAGAGTTGTGCATTGCCGACACTCTGTGACATATAAACGTGTCCAAAACCGTACCTGAATCAAATACGCTTCACATGAGTCGCCCAATTTTCTCTCCCATTTCCGTCTATTTTGTATAACATAAAGTAACAGCTCTTTGGAATGCGTTCGTCCCCCATATTTAGTAGTTTTAACCAAAATGATATAACCTTTTGGTAACATGTGACAAATATAGGGTAACGACCGCATTCACCCAACACGGCTGCCGTTGTTGTTCTTGAGGAAACCCTAAGTAAATATTTACAGAAATTTAAATGGACTATTTCAATATGACCATAACGTTTATAGCCCCAAACTTCTGCTCCATACGTAATAGCCGGCAGGACCATTTTATCGAACAACTGGAGGGCAATGTCGACGGACAGGCCATTACAATTAGCTATTGGGCGTTTTATAACGGCATTTGCTTTCAATCCCTGCGCCGCAAGTGTCTTTGTTGCCTGTAACCATGTTAATGTGCTTGAGAATACAATGCCTAGATACTTGTAGAACGGGACTATTTCTATATGTTGTCCTTCAAAATGCCACTTTTCGTTACGTTTCACAATTCCTCCGTTTCTGAAAACCACAATTTTGGTTTTATCCATGTTGACTTTCATTCCCGATGAGTCACAATACTTCTTCAATACATCAATTTGTTTCTGGAGTCTACCGACCAGATCGGCGAATTGGGCTAAATCGTCTGCATATAATAACATAAACAGATTTGAATTATTTTCATCTAAATAAACCCCGTCACAACCGCTTTCTCTGCACATTTCGACTAATTGACTTAAATATGTAACAAAGAGTAAAGGACTCAGCTTACAACCCTGTCTGGTTCCAGTGCTGCATTTAAAAAATTCTGTCAGACCATCTTTTGTTTGTACACAACTTGAGAGCTTCATATACATAGATTTCAGGATTACCATAATTTTAACATGCATTCCATGCTTGATTAATCTGCAAAAAAGATGTGCGTGAGGCACGCGGTCAAATGCTTTTGAGAAATCTATGAAAATACAATAGAATCTCCCACCTGGTTTACTTAGGGGTGTTAGTGTTGGACCAGGGCCCGTGTCGATAGCTAAGTGGATTCGAGCAATCGCCTTCTGTGCTCTGGTAACATGAGAGACTAACGGCACGTGGATCGGTGTTTCGTGCAGCGCTGTGGCCATGTCTGTGTGGTCGCAGGTTAGAGATCCCATGCCTTTCTTTTGCAAAGAGTAGGGGGTTACCCCGGGACCAGCTTTCATTCTCAGATCCTTCTCCCATTGGCACGATATAACCAACAGTGGTTAAAAGCGTCCTAAATATATAGCCAGCTGTTGGACCTGCCGATTAACGATCACGCTGCCGATCACGAGGCGCCTAGCTAGTCAATAAAATATATGAACGTATATTAAACAAGAAATTCATATTTATCGATACATTTTGGTGGTTATATCTCTACGAGGAAGGCGTACAACACAATACAATTGGTGGTTAATTTGACTATATACTTATTTCATTTAATATATACATGGGCATAGTGAGCCGGGGGGCGGGGATGGGGGTATACTTCGTTCACCCCTGTCTCTCACCCCACACCACACCACACATCCTCCGCCCTTGTATCGTTGATTCCATCAATTGATGTACCGGTCATGAATACCCGCTTAATCCGATCGTTCGTGTGTTCGCTGCAATATCCGAGCTTGACTCGCGCCAGAGGCCAACATGATGGTCCTGTGGCGGTCACCGCACAGTTTCAACGACAGAAAGTGCTTGCAAATTATCGTTTTAAAACTTTTTTTTTCATTCCAGCATAATCTGGCGTATCCAACGGGATCGTTGTAATTAACCTTTCGTGCCAGATCATGCGACCTGATCATAAGATTACACATATTGCGCTCCTCCTGGCGTTTGTAGACTCATCGCTGCTGACTTCTGTGGATCGGCCGCTTATCTCTATCATCTTTGATTCGCTGCCGGGTCCACCAATCAGGAGACATGTGGTCATTTTCCCCTTGCCTTTGATCTTGATTTTACCTCTTTCCACGGTGACATAGCCATCGTCTTTTATAAGACTGTCGGAGAAAATAATAATGAAAGAGGAGGTAATGCCTTTGAGGCGTATATCTGGCAATAACGATATCACCATAATTATTATGATTTGACATATGGTATTGATTATTATTCGTATGCAACACGCTAATGAGACGAGAAAACATATTTGTCTTTCACGTGAAATATAAGACACCATTTGCGAGCAAGATCAGAACTGAGCTGAAATGCCAACAAAGATCCATAACGGATGAAATATACTAAAGGGACTATTACAAAACATGGTAAACATGCCAACAGGCGGGGCCGTATGGATAATTCTTCCGATTGGTCGCTGAATCGCAGATTAACACGGGGGATTTGTTTCTCCAAAATTGGCGATGGTAGGGGGGAATCGTATTTTTCGATGTTATTCTACAAATTATGTTGCCATAACCGTCAATAGTTTCTCTAATATATCTAAGGCGTTTGTATCGCGTTTTAATGCATACTCCTGCCTCCGAACTCAAGAACAGCTTATAAATAAATGATATGTATATATATACAGGTCACATGATCTGGCACGAAAGGTTATATATATATATATAACTATATAGACGACATTAGGACAACGGCTGGAATTAGGTCAACCGGAGGGTATTAGGTCAACGGCGCTATATATCTCACTCAGCCATCGTTTTTGTGACTTTTTTTTATTAATGTATTCATTTGGGCGTAATTAACTCTCAGGCCAATTATTATTCATTTCTGTTGCATATTAAAAGATATATGGTCGTGCGTTGTCCTAAGACCGTTGACCTAAAACTGTTGTCCTAATGTCAAAAGTGTTCTACAACACAGACGACATTAGGTCAACAGGTTGACTTAATACCATATATGTTTCGCGTTGTCTTAATACCGTATATATTTCGCGTTGCCTTAATACCGTATATATTTAGAGTTGCAAAAATACTACATGTTTCGCATTGCCTTAATACCGTAGATGTTTCGAGTTGCGTTAATACTACAGGTTTCGCATTGCCTTAATACCGCATATATTTCGCGTTGCCTTAATACCGTAGATGTTTCGAGTTGCGTTAATACTACAGATTTTGCATTGCCCCGCATATATTTCGCGTTGCCTTACTACGGTATAAATTTCGGGTTGCCTTAATACCATATAGAATTATGATCTAAATTAACACGATTTTAATCATTGATTATAATCTTTATACCAGGCCCAAGCCGGGGAGACAATTGATAAGATTATCGTGTAAGTCTTGTACGTCAGAATTAAGTAAGAGACTGCGCATTATAAATCCGAATACTATAGCAAAAACAATTGTGATGCATCAGCAAGATGTATTTATCAAATTTTGATCATTGTCTGAAATGTGAGGTTCACGGCAGTGAGGTAATAAATCTGAGGGAAAGCAGATACAACAATACATGGATTAGAGTATTAGAAATTGAAACTTTTATTTCTTCCTGTTCCAGAATATGGAAATAATGCAATTAACATGATATAAGATAATTAAGCACTGTAGCGTATCGTGAGTACGAGAATACGGAAGCGGGATGATCGAATACCCCGGTTCCTACGCCTAAGGTATTCCTGCCTGCTGCCCCCCACCCCCCTGCACCCGCCGCCGCTTCCTACGCCAAAGTATTCCTGTCTCCTGTCCCCCATTCCTTCGCCTAAAATACTCCAGCTTCCTACCCCCCCCCCCCCCCAAACCAGTTCCTGGTTCTTTCGCCTAAGATACTCCGGCTTCCTGGAACCCTCTCGATTCTTAGCCTATCATACTTGTCCTTCCACCCCCCCCCCCCTTCACCTTCCCAGGCCCTCCGGCTCCGCCGATTCGTATGCCTGCTTCTGCCCCCCCCCACCACCCCCCGTTCAAACGCCTATAAGCCACTCCTGCCTCCTGGCCCCCGGTTCCTAAGCCTAAGGTACCCCTGGCTCCTGGCCTCCCGATTCCTACGCATAAGATACCCCTGTATCATAGACCCCCGGTTCCTACGCCTAAGATATTCATGCCTCCTGGCCCCCCGGTTTCCACGCCTAAGATACTCCTGTCGCCTGGGCCCCCGGTTCCTAAGTCTAAGACACTCCTGCCTCCTGGCCCCCCGGTTCCTACGCTTAAGAAACGCCTGCCTCCTGGCCGCCCGGTTCCTACGCCTAGAATACTCCTGCCGCCTGGGCCCCCGGTTCCTACGCCTAAGACACTCCTGCCTCCTGGCCCCCCGGTTTCTACGCCAAAGGCACTCATGCCTCCTGGCCCCCGGTTCCTAAGCCTAATACACTCCTGCCTCCTGGCCCCCCGGTTCCCACGCCTAAAAGACACACTTGCCTCCTGGCCCCCGGTTCCTACGCCAAAGATACGCCTGCCTCCTGGCCCCCCGGTTTCCACGCAAAAAACACTCTTGCCCCCTAGCCCCCCGGTTCCCACGCCTAAAAGACACACTTGCCTCCTGCCCCCCCGGTTTCTACGCCAAAGACACTCCTGCCCCTTAGCCCCCCGGTTACTACGCCTAAGATACGCCTGCCTCATGGGCCCCCGGTTCCTACACCTAAGATACGCCTGCCTCCTGGCCCCCCAGTTTCTACGCCTAAGATACCCCTAGCTCCTGGCCCCCCGGTTCCTACGCAAAAGACACTCATGCGTCCTGGCCCACCGGTTCCAATGCATAAGATACGCCTGCCTCCTGGCCCCCGGCTCCCACGCCTAAGAAACGCCTCCCTCCTGGCCCCCCGGTTCCTATGCCTAAGATACTCGTAGCTCCTGGCCCCCCGGTTCCTACGCCAAAGACACTCATGCCTCCTGGCCCACCGGTACCTATGCCTGAGATACGCCTGCCACCTGGTCCCCCGGTTCCTACGCCTAAGATACCCCTGGCAGCTGGCCCCCCGGTTTCTACGCCAAAGACACTGCTACCTCCTGGTCCCCGGTTCCTACGCCTAAGATACTCCTGTCTCCTGGCCCCCGGTTCCTACGCTTAAGATATTCCTGCCTCGTGGGCCCCCGGTTTCTACGCCTAAGATACGCCTGCCTCCTGGGACTCCAGTTCCTACGCCAAAGACACTCATGCCTCCTGGTCCCCCGGTTCCTAAGCCTAAGATACCCCTGGCTACTGGGCCCCCGGGGTTCTACGCCTAAGATACGCCTGCCCAATAGCCCACCGATTCCTATACTTAAGATATACTCCTGCCTCCTGGCCCCCGGTTTTCATGCCTATAAGTCCCTCCTGCCTCGTGCCTCTCCGGTTCCTAGCTACGCCTAAGACATATTGCTGCCTCCTGCCCCTCCCCCCCCCCCCCCCGGTTCCCACGCCTAAGATACGCATCCCTGCTTGCTGATCCCACGGGCGGATGGACATATACTACTGGACGCCCACTGGGTCAGACAATAATAAGAAATACCATGAACAGAATAAGTTTGAACTTTAACGGGGAACACGTAGTATGTACATCAAAGGTGTAGGGAATCAAAATATGACTGTATGCATACATCCTTAAACATTAAATATATTCATCATGCATACAGATTGATATTGATACTGTAGATATATTGCGCCGCGAATAACGCCATCCGTCGCCCGGCATCTTCGACCATCGGGTGTATATGCCATCTCATTCAAAGAAAATACCCGAACATCAGGAGGACGGACATTAAAAGTGCCAACATCATGGCGAAAACTATAGAGACTGACTAATTATTAACAGAAACCAATTTTATTAGCATAGCTTCGATTCCACCTCATTCAAGTACTGCCTCCTGCCCGTTTGATTGGTATACTTATCATCGTACGTTCTATTCACGACGATCGAGATACGAGTTCGCCATTATAGTTTATTACATTAGTATAGCCTAGTCTAAAACCTATCATATCAGTATACATAAGCACCTCAGGCACTTAATTTATGCTGCCAAAACATTTATAAGCTTATACAAAATTCAAACGCTGAATTGCACAAGCGCTTCCCAGCTTTCAGAATGAAGTTTTCACGATGCCATATAAAAGGTTTGATTAAGGTTTGATCAATATACATATGAATATCCTCCATTGCTAAACACAACGAATATGTACAAACAGAATGAATAGAAAAATTCCACAGATGCGGCCGATTTTAATACAATTTTTTTTTAATTGGCCAAGAAAATTAAGTAGAATAATTGCATCTCTGCTTATAGTTATCAATTATAATCGATATGTGCATTCGCAACACATGATCAGGTTAAACACTAAAGTGTAACCTGATCATGTGTATACTCTTAACAACTGCTTCATATTAACATATATATTGCATTGCAATCAATGTGTTAAGCCATCTGTGCATGGCAAGAATAACTGTTATGTGAAGACAATGTAATACACATATTATTCTATAATAGAAATCCACAATGCACCTTAATGCACAACAAAAGTCAGTACATGTGCAAGTTGTAATTTACAGTGATGGTTGACAGGGTAACTTGTAGAGCTCGGAGGAAGGTCATTGGTCAAATCCATGAATCGATAAATTATAGTTTTTAACATTAGTACAGATATGGTTAGGATGTAACCTATATGCAATAATTAGTTAACTTTTAATATTAGTGGCATCAATTTATAGGTGGGGATTAATTATGACAAATTAATTGCTGCATTCACAAACTGGTGCATACTCAAATGGAAGAGATTAAAACATGAATAAAAAGCTCATAGGGATCATCAGTCAGACCAGGAATTTGTGCAGTATGTAAATTGTTAAGAGAATGCTACTGTATTTGCAGTACCGGTACATCCTGTTAGGTACAGTCACAGTTAATTTGTGATAGCTTGTTCAGTTATAAGAATGTTGACAATTACATCCCCTACGAAAAAAGGAATGGAGTTTTCAACTGAATCAAGTAGTTAATTTTCAATTGAAAACTAACGTTAGTTTTCAACTAGTTTCCACATGAAGAACTTATCATGCAAATGAGTTGAAAACTAACTGCTGAATTTTCAACTACCAGATGGACCCTTGGGTGTGCTATTTATAGCTACTGCTCATGAAACATGATCCCAGTTAGTTTTCAGTGAAGAACTAACTACCCACCAGGGACTAGCTCAAAAGTTACTGTACATATACATTTGTACACTAGCTAGGTGCAGACATGCAGAAACACAAAATGGAGCTTTAAGGTTTTTATTCACAAAATGAAACAGCCACTGGGTGCAGGTAAACTGGTATTCACTTTGATATAACATATCATTTGACTATCATTTGATGTATTTGAAGGATCTGGTCAGCATGTACGGTAATATTCCAATGCATGTATCAGCCTGGTGTAGCCTGGAACCTAAAATAAGAAATAAACGTTTATAGTATACAGTCTTGGTTTACATCAACAAATTAAGACAACGACTGGTATAATAGGAACATCTGCATCAATGTTAAAAAATGAATGGTTATCCACTATAAGAGACTATTGCAAGAACATTACAATGTACATAAATCAAATGACTTCCTTTTTGCATTTCGAACAGAAGTGCGTCTGCGAGGCTTACAAATATACACGCTATCCCATTGATTCTTTCACAATAATTATAGTTTAACAATAACGGCTGCCCATAGTCTGAGTTGCTGTGAGGGTCTGTTTAAAAAAATACGTTATTAAGCTTTATTAGTGTAACGACTGGCAGTAACAACGGATGGAGGAACGAAATACTTGAAGCTATATGTGGCCATGGAAAAAGATGCAAGCTTAACAAACTATGTAGAAGAATAAGCCGAGTTTAAAGAACGGCTGTCAAAGAAAGTATATTTAAAAGTATGGAAAGGCTAATGTGTTAAATATATTAAAATAAATCAGCAAAATTAATAACAAATTAACTCAACGGCCAATATCAGAGCTTGTATTATAATATAATTACATGAGCGTACCCGTGATGTTTGAACGTGGGAGATAATATACAGACAAGCTAATTAAATGGGACTTCAAAAGTATTCTACCAAGGTCTGTGCAATTGGCACGAAACGGGATTTCAATGTAATAAATTTGGGTATAGGAGTGAGTGAGCGCGAGATGCATATGTCAAATGCCCTTTACAGCATATTTCCGCATCGTATACCATATTTCAGTATTTCTACACGTAATAAGAGCTGTGACCACCTGCGTGCCTTGAAAGAAGCTCTCTTCTAGGCAGGTCTATGTCCACTCTCCGTGAACATGGTGCCGACCAGAAAGAACCCCTCCGTTCATCTGACCATTACGACTGACCCAAGACATAATTTTGGTGAAATGTTTTTCATTGCGTTATAATTCATAACACGTTTTAATTAATTTCTGAGTCTTTAACGACGCAGATTTGAATAAATTGTACAATGCACTTCTTATCGTGATTATTCAAAACATCATAATGATATTGAGGATTGATATAATCAAATCGGAATGTAGAACATCATTCCCACGCCTTTTGGTACGTAATATCGATCTATGCCAGTACTCTGGCAGGACAATAATATCAAACACCTGACAGTCTAGTCGAACCAAACCTTGATGTGGTAAACGATGATCACCGGACTCCCATTGCATACGAGTTGGAAGTAGCTTAATGGGACCGACGGTCGTATAGTGCCAAAGCAAGCATTGCGTTATGTTGTTTTACTAGTAATATTGAACCTACAACTGTGATCATTATGCCGCAGCTAATGTACGTTGTTGTCGCATTATTGGACTAAAACGGAACGGGGTTGGACAGTGATGTGGGTGGGAGTGGGCATTGTGGGGGGTTTGAAAAGAGTGATGTGGGGTGGGTGTGTGGGTGTTATGGTCAGCGGTGTTTGACAGATTGAGGTGGGGTGGATGGGGTATGGTGAGCGGGGTGCAAAAAGGGTGATAAACCCATAGAGTGAAGTTGGTGAGAGTGGTTATAGGGCGCTTGAACGAGGCCGCTATGACTGCCTCTACCCCGCCTGTTCTGATCGCGGACAGACAGAGAGCGACATAACACAAGGGGCTTAAACGAGGCTTTGATGACTGCCTCTCTCGACTGTTCTGAGCGGGGACAGAGAGAGAGGGACATTCCCAAGGGCTTGAACGAGGTCGTCATGACTGCCTCTCTTCTGTTTTGAGCGGGGACAGAGAGAGAGGAACATAACGCAAGGGACTTGAACGAGGCCGTCATGACTGCCTCTCTCGTCTGTTCTGGCGGGAGAACGGGACACCAGAAGACACCGCATCGACCCGGGGCCGACACCACACTAATCGTTGTGTATGATATTAGGCGATATTTGCAGTGAATGCTTTATTGAAATAACATGTTTCATTCAAAGCGACACTCTACGTGAATTAACTTAATTATAGCTCTAGTTATGGCACATCATGCCAGAATAAAACGCCCCGTGCGCGCGCTTTCAACCGAGGGTCGTCATATTTCGTGATACATATGTTCATACCGGCTGAGGAAATTATTTACAGAAATCTGATATATATTTCTTAAACAAGGTTAAATTTCAAGATCCCCTAATTTGCATGTGTCACTGAACGGCAAATGCAGAAGTACGTCACACACTATTTATTCCAATAATATACTTCCTCATATATAAGTTTTTCTGATAATACAGCTTGGTCAAGCGTATTCTACATATAAATGTGCCATAGTTTAATCGGTTAAATTAAAACATTGGGGGGCGGGAAAAAAACTACAGCCTAGACATTTTCTTTCTTTTATGTCACAAGAACACCACGCCCTGCCACATAGTTATGCTATGTGACATGATGTTCTATACAACAATGATTATGCATCACAAAGAAACTAAACACATGCATTACACTAAATACTTCTATCTATGGCATATAGTGATTAATATGTGTTTTAATTATCCTAACGTTACTCATCTATAGTACTTAGGGTAAACCGCAGTAGCCAATACCTGATACCAGTCGATCACGCTCTCAGCAACAAGAGACTGATAGATGAAAACAAAACCTCGCGCGGGAGTAGTAGCGGGGGATTGGGGGAGAGGGCGGGGGGTGGCGGGGGGGGGGGGTCAGGCGCTATATGTGACGACGTGGTATCAACCGTATGTTACTCTCTGGTATTCACAAACGAGTTTTTCAACAAAAGTAAGGCTTGATGGGAATGTTTCAAGCGGGGCCCTTATGCAAAATGCACGTTGGTGATATAACGTGCGAGGGTCTTATTCACGAGGAGAATCAAGCAAAGTGCATTTTGGTTAGAATAGTAATAATATTTGCGTAATTTTCGCCTCAATACACGACACACACGAAACAAATAAGGCAGAAATGCTGGCGACCCAGGATTGATCGTAGCCCTCCGCTTGGCCACTTTTTAACATGACATTAGTCAAATCTATGAGATGCCGTGAATATGTGACCACAACCGTTAAGATCGTGGATTACCATGGGTGTCGGACACACATTTATGTATCGATCGATTGTCCATCAGTACACAACAGCGCAATAGCACCAACTGGCTGACATATCTCGTTTCGAAGAGAACCGAAGCAGTATGACATCAGACGTGTCTGGAGCACATAGGATTAAATTTAATGTTGTCGCCACACCTGATATCATGGGATTAAATTCAATATTCTAACCGCACCTGATATCATGATATATCTGTCTTTCAGCTATGTCGTCAGGAGACACAACTGCATGGTCGCCAGTAATTTATCGTTTTAAATTTGTCGAACGAGGTAAGGCCTATCATGCGAAGGAATTTCCTCTCTGCCACCCAAATAAAATCAAATATATAATCACGGCTTGTTGAAAAGTGTTAGTAATAAAATGTGTCTGCCCCTTAGCTCTTCCGGCCTTCCATCCGTGCCCTGATGTGTCCACTGTGCCAAAAGCCGCGTGTGTGTCTCTGTCCCCGCCTCCAGCCAGAACAGACGAGAGAGAGGTACTCATGTCGGTGCTCTTGGGTGCGCCTTGAGTGGATCAGTGGATCGGTGGTTCGCGCCCCGCTGTGGCCACGGCTGTGTGGACGCAGGATAAAGATCCCATGTCCTTCTTCGCAAAGAGTAGGGGGTTACCCCTGGGGACATGGCTGCACTGCCCCTTCCTTCTCCCATTGACGCGATATGACCAAAGTGGTTAAAGCGTCCTGACTTTACAACCAACCTACCCATCAGCAGAAGAGTGAGCGCCAATCATGGCGGCCTCGTTCAAGCCGCTTGTGTCCCTCTGTCCCCATCTCCCGTCAGAACAGATGAGAAAGATAAGCAGTCTATAGCGGCCTCGTTCCAGACCTTTCGTCTACTGAAGAGCTAAGTCAGCCCCAAAGCCAACGACAAGCCAAGCTCCCCCCCCCCCCACCCTCCGCCTCCTTACCCGAACTTCCGAACTCCACTCCAGCTGTTCGTGATAGGGTCACGCACATAAACCAATACTAAAATCATACTAAACTAAAATCTCATCATACAGAACAACGACCCAACGTACTCTTTAACGCCCAAACCCGCTCGATCGGGGCGTTTTACCACCAAAAAACTCCGCTCGCGGGTACTTTTTGCGGCAACCAGCGCTTTGAACGCACATTTTCAGAGCCCCTCCCTGTTGCAAGTTTTAAAACATTCGCTCTCTCAGGCATCAAGGCACCCGTCGACCCCCCCCCCCGCCCCCCCGCCCCCCGCCGTAACCCGATTTGTAGAATGGTGTCCCTCCTTCTTCGCCTCACCCATGGTAGACCCCCCCCCCTCCCGCTGGGAAAGTACAACCAGTCTACCTCTCGTCACACGGCCCCCGTCCACCTCCCCGGTTTAGTTCAATATGTTTCATGATGGGACCCAGACGCATGTCTGGCTCAGCGAGATCCTGTCTTACTAGGCCTTACTAATTGTGAATTTCTGCTCCAAGGATTGAGAGGAAAAAGCCGCAAAAAAGGGGTCATGTGGGCAGCACATATGTATATACCTAACTATATGTAGTGCCCCCCCCCCCTCCTGGGTGTGTCCCAAATCGCCCTTACACCCGTTACGCGTAAGTGCTAATGTTACTATATTAACCCTTTTTACCGAGGTATATAATAAACTATTATATTATCTAATCTTATCTTATCGTATCCACCCAGAGGAAGAGAGGGCCAGTGGCAGATGTCGCCCAGTGAGCGGTTCGGACTGGGTTTGAGCGGGATTGAGTGGCCATTTTGTTGTCGTGAGAACAGTGCGACTCCCGCCACATCCGCGGGGAGGAGCGAACGTCTCAAACCGGAACGCTAACCGGGTGTGACACCAGGGGCAGGTTCTTCGGGCAGTGCGAGCTAGAGCCAGACTAATCCCGGAAGGTACAGTAGCTAGATCCATATGGGACCAAAGTACTCCCGAAGGTGTGGTAGGGTGGAAGGTCTGATGGTGCACGAGTGTTCCCAAGGGTCGGGGTAATTAAGTCACGCATAACAATACGAAGCTAGATAAACGATTATAGGCGCACACTCCGGTAGCCACGTTGGGGCTGTCTTAGAATCGACATGCGACATAAGACTTAGCGACACGCGACATGGAACTTTTCTTAAAATCTACACGCGACATGAACCTTTTCTTAAAATCGACACGCGACATGGACCTTTTCTTAAAATCGGCACGCGACATGGCTACCCCCCCTCAAAGGGTCCTAGTAGAGGGCCTCGTAATATAAAAGTCGGCAAACGACAATTGTATGAAACAAAGAAAGCGTTCATTTGATTATGTGTGACACGTATGTAATACTCTTGTCACACTAGTAGTTAATTGATTGATGTAACTCAAAAAGTGACAGACTCACGGATTGAATATAGCGGGATTGGTCGGCAGTGAAGTGGGAGGGCATCCAACACCGTAGACTTTCGCCTTTGAAGTAGATCCAGGACACCAGGACGTGTCCCAGAGCCAGGATGACCAGGATTCCCGGGGCGTACACACAACTCACGGTGGACGCCAGGCCGTCGAACATGGCTCGGGAAACATACATCTTGATTCAAGCTGGATCTGAACCGGACCTTCAAAACAGCAAAATTATTCGTGAAAGATTGGTCTTCTTAGTGCAAGACGTTAGACTCATGGTCCATTAACGGCAATACTTACGTTAGACTCATGGTCCGTTAACGGCACTACTTACGTTAGACTCATGGTCCGTTAACGGAAAAACTTACGTTAGACTCGTGGTCTCTTAACGGCAATACTTACGTTAGATTCGTGGCCCGTTAACGGCAATACTTACGTTAGATTCGTGGTCCGTTAACGGCAATACTTACGTTAGACTCATGGTCCCTTAACGACAATACTTACGTTAGACTCATGGTCCGTTAACGGCAAGACTTACGTTAGACTCGTGGTCTCTTAACGGCAATACTTACGTTAGATTAGTGGTCCGGTAACGGCAATACTTACGTTAGACTCATGGTCCCTTAACGACAATACTTACGTTAGATTCGTGGTCCGTTAACGGCAATACTTACGTTAGATTCGTGGTCCGTTAACGGCAATACTTACGTTAGACTCATGGCCCCTTAACGGCAACACTTACGTTAGATTCGTGGTCCGTTAAGGACAATACTTAGATTAGATTCGTGGTCCATTAACGGCAATACTTACTCTAGACTCATGGTCCCTTCAGGGCAATACTTACGCTAGATTCATGGTCCGTTAACGGCAATACTTACGTTAGACTCATGGTCCGTTACCGGCAATACTTACGTTAGTCTCGTGGTCTCTTAACGGCAATACTTACGTTAGATTCGTGGCCCGTTAACGGCAATACCTACGTTAGATTCGTGGTCCCTTAACGACAATACTTACGTTAGACTCATGGTCACTTAACGGCAATACTTACGTTAGATTCGTGGTCCGTTAACGGCAATACTTGCGTTAGATTCGTGGTCCGTTAACGGCAATACTTACCCTAGACTCATGGTCCCTTAACGGCAATACTTACGATAGACTCATGGTCGGTTAACAGCAATACTTACGTTAGATTCATGGTCCCTTAACGGCAATACTTATGTTAGATTCGTGGCCCCTTTACAGCGATACTTGCGTTAGATTCGTGGTAGGTTAACCGCAATACTTAAGTTAGATTCGTGGTCCGTTAACGGCAATACTTACGTTAGATTCGTGGTCCGTTAACGACAATACTTACGTTAGACTCATGGTCCCTTAACGGCAATACTTACGTTAGATTCGTGGTCCGTTAACGGCAATACTTACGTTAGATTCGTGGTCCGCTAACGGCAATATTTACGCTAGATTTCTGGTCCGTTAACGGCAATACTTACGTTAGGCTCATGGTCCCTTAACGGCAATACTTACGTTAGATTCGTGGTCCGTTAACGGCAATACTTACGTTAGATTCATGGTCCGTTAGCGGCAATACTTACGTCAGACGCATGGTCCCTTAACGGCAATACTTACGTTAGATTCGTGGCCCGTTAACGGCAATACTTACGCTAGACTCATGGTCACTCAACGGCAATACTTACGTTAGATTCGTATTCCGTTAACGGCAATACTTACGTTAGACTCACGGTCCGTTAACGGCAATACTTACGTTAGACTCATGATTCCTTAACGGCACTACTTACTTTAGATTCGTGGTCCGTTAACGGCAATACTTGCGTTAGATTCGTGGTCCGTTAACCGCAATATATACTCTAGACTCATGGTCACTTAACGGCAATACTTACGTTAGATTCGTGGTCCGTTAACGGTAATACTTACGCTAGACTCATGGTCGGTTAACAGCAATACTTACGTTAGACTCATGGTCCCTTAACGGCAATACTTACGTTAGATACGTGGCCCCTTAACGGCAATACTTATGTTAGATTCGTGGCCCCTTGACGGCAATACTTACGTTAGATTCGTGGTCCGTTAACCGCAATACTTAAGTTAGATTCGTGGTCCGTTAACGGCAATACTTACGTTAGATTCGTGGTCCGTTAACGGCAATACTTACGTTAGACTCATGGTCCCTTAACGGCAATACTTACGTTAGATACGTGGTCCGTTAACGGCACTACTTACGTTAGACTCAGGGTCCAATGACGGCAATACTTACGTTAGATTCGTGGTCCGTTAACGGTAATATTTACGCTAGATTTCTGGTCCGTTAACGGGAATACTTACGTTAGACTCGTGGTCCCTTAACGGCAATACTTACGTTAGATTCGTGGTCCGTTAACGGCAATACTTACGTTAGATTCGTGGCCACTTAACGGCAATACTTACGTTAGATTCGTGGTCCGTTAACGGCAATACCTACGTTAGACTCACGGTCCGTTAACGGCAATACTTACGTTAGACTCATGGTTCCTTAACGGCACTACTTAAGTTAGATTCGTGGTCCGTTAACGGCAATACTTACGTTAGATTCGTGGTCCATTAAAGGGAATCCTCACGCTAGACTCATCGTCACTTAACTTCAATACTTACGTTAGATTCGTGGTCCGTTAACGGCAATACTTACGTTAGATTC
Organism: Arenicola marina; assembly: GCA_964019135.1. Classification (NCBI taxonomy): domain Eukaryota; kingdom Metazoa; phylum Annelida; class Polychaeta; family Arenicolidae; genus Arenicola; species Arenicola marina. The sequence goes on along the minus strand of OZ025253.1, from coordinate 35,208,208 downwards.
GTGGTCCGTTAACGGCAATACTTACGTTAGATTCAGGGTCCCATGACGGCAATACTTACGTTAGATTCGTGGTCCGTTAACGGCAATACTTACGTTAGATTCGTGGTCCGTTAACGGCAATACCTACGTTAGACTCACGGTCCGTTAACGGCAATACTTACGTTAGACTCATGGCTCCTTAACGGCACTACTTAAGTTAGATTCGTGGTCTGTTAACGGCAATACCTACGCTAGATTCGTGGTCCTTTAAAGGGAATACTTACGCTAGACTCATTGTCACTTAACTTCAATACTTACGTTAGACTCATGATCCCTTAACGGCAATACTTACGTTAGATTCGTGGTCCGTTAACGGCAATACTTACGCTAGATTCGTGGTCCGTTAGTGGCAATACTTACGTTAGATTCGTGGTCTGTTAACGGCAATACTTACGTTAGACTCATGGTCCGTTAACGGCAATACTTACGTTAGACTCATGGTCCGTTATCGGCAATACTTACATTAGACTCATGGTCCCTTAACGGCAATATTTACGTTAGAATCATGGTCCGTTGACGGCAATACTTACGTTAGACTCGTGGTCCCTTAACGGCAATACTTACGTTAGACTCATGGTCCGTTAAAGGCAATACTTACGTTAGACTCATGGTCCGTTAACGGCAATACTTACATTAGACTCATGGTCCCTTTACGGCAATATTTACGTTAGAATCATGGTCCGTTGACGGCAATACTTACGTTAGACTCATGGTCCCTTAACTGCAATACTTACGTTAGACTCATGGTCCGTTAACGGCAATACTTACGTTAGTCTCATGGTCCGTTAACGGCAATACTTACGTTAGACTCGTGGTCCCTTAACGGCAATACTTACGTTAGACTCATGGACCGTTCACGGCAATACTTACGTTAAATTCGTGGTCCGTTCACGGCTACATGAATGTTCCACTCATGGTCGGTGCACGGCTATGCTTACTTGAGACTCGCGATCCGTTCACTGGTACACACCGTAGTCTGCTGGCTGATCCAGGGCTGCACAGAGGGCGTCTGTTTATCAAAACCGTTCTCCAAAGCTCAGCGTAACTATTCTCAGAACGGCTGACTCGGTGTAAACTGTTTCGCCAGCGGTTTCTGGAATCGTAAGCGGAGTGTGTATTTATTATGTTAATTCATACTACCAAGAAGAGGCGTAACCCGGCTCAGGGTCGAATCCAGTAATGGTGAATTGGGAATTCGGTTTTCATATGTTAAAGGGTATAAATTTCGGCCCAAAAGGGGGGGGGGCTGCGCTCCTGCTCTCCTGGCCCCCGCGCCCCCATTCTAACACCCACCAGACTCTTCTGTCCCCTGACCGCCCCCCGTCCTAACATTCACCAGACTTATGCTTTTCTGGCACCTGCACCTGCCCCCCCCCCCGGTCCTAACACCCACCAGACACTTGCTCACCTGGCCCCTGCACCCCCCATCCTAACACCAACCAGACTCATGCTTTCTGGCCCCTCCCCGACCGCTTTCCTAACACCAACCGGACTCATGCTCTCCTGGCCACTGCACCCCCCCCCCCCTTAACAACCACCAGACTCCTGCTCTCCTGGCCCCAGCGCCCCCATTCTAGCACCCACCAGACTCTCCTGTCCCCTGCCCCCCCCCCGTCCTAACACCCACCAGACTCATGCTCTCCTGTCCCCTTCCTCTCCCCCCTCCCCATCCTAACACCCACAAGCCATGCCCTCCTGCCCCCCGCCAACCAACACCCACCAGACTATCCTGCCCCTCCCCCTTTCCCCGTCCTAACATCCACTAGACTCGTGCTTTTCTGTCCCCTGCACCACCCCTCCCCTCCCCCCATCCTAACACCCACCAGCCATGCTCTCCTGTGCCCCGCTCACCAACACCCCCCAGACGCATGCTCTCCTGTCCCCTGCCCCCCCCCCCGCCATCCTAACACCCACCAGCCTTGCTCTCCTGTCCCCCGCCCACCAACACCCACCAGAACTCTCCTGGTCCCTGTTCCCGCCTCCCCCCGTCCCAACATCCACCAGACTCGTCCTCTCCTGTCCCCTGCCTCCCCATCCTAACATTCACCAGCCATGCTTCCCTGCCCCCCGCCCACCGCTCTCCTGGCCCCTGCATCCCTCATCTTAACATCCACCAGACCCATGCTCACCTGGCCCCTGCACCCCCCCCCATCTTAACATCCACCAGACTCCTGCTATCCTGGCCTTTGTGCCCTCGAAGCCGGGCACCTGAACTAACGTAGTCATGGTAAACGCATTCGAGAATCTGTTTGCTAACCTGTAACACGCATTGTATATTTTGGACGATGGATTTCGCCTGGGGTATCTGATGAACCTGAGAGCGTTTCTTCCTCATTACCAAGAAATAGAGGCCTTGGATCTTTATCCTTCGAGATGGATTTCCAAAAAAGATTTACAAAATATTTACAAAAATAGACACGGAATTACTCATTTGCTAACCGGAAACTGGGTAAATGAAGTGGGTGTTTGGTTACTTGACGCCGCTTTCAACGGTTTGCCCACCCAAATGCGAATTTTGCTTTTGTTTACAGCTTATAACGTTGCGCCAGACTAAATATTCCATCTTTTTTCATTTGCTATGGTAGACTATGGTATATAAGTGGCCGAAACTGACAGTTCCGCGAAACTGAAACCGCCAAAGCAGCTCTCACTTTAGTTTTACGGTTTCGAGCAAACCTGTTTAAAGTTCTTCTCGTGTCGCGCAGTCATTTCAACAAACCGGTTCTGGTTTGATGTAAATCGAACCACAGGTGCCTCAATCGTGGGTGAGTGGGGCGGGACGGGGGGGGGGGGGGTGGCGGCTTCACACATATGTCATATAAAGAGAGAAGGTAGGCAAAGCATATTTGCAGCCAGAAAACTCAGCCCGAACAACATCGGTCGATTTCGTCAACAAAATACCGTGACGGTTACCTCGCTTCAGTCAATGCTTCAACACTACTCACGAAATAATCACGTAATCCCATTCAAACACACCTTCAAATCGCTGCATCAAGACGTTTTCCCGCCAACTTATATATATATTTCATTATTTGCCAGGAGTGGGCATGTTAAATGTAATGTTACATGATGCGACATCGGTGCTGCATGGTGCCTGCGATTCAATACACATTCTAAGTATGAACTCGTAGCGAAATGGCGATATATACCCGCGAGGGCCTTGTCTAATATCTTGCATATCGTATCACGTATGTCACCATAGATAATACAATTGACACAGATATATTTCATGCACTCTCCGAGTTAAAATTGTAAATTCGGGTGAGGTAAATAACGGAGGAAACCACAGAGCATCCGAGTCAAAGAATCGAAAAAATGTTCATTGAAGTAATTGGCCAATATTGCAAATGGCCAGTAATTATATGTAATATAACATTCAGGATAAAGAATTTTTTGCCCGATCAGGGGCGGATCCTTGAATTTGAAAAGGGGGCGCGGGTCCACTGAAAACTTGCAAACGGAGGGGGCGGGGGGTCTGAACAAAATTGCGACCGGGCTTTGAGCTGTGTTTCTCAAAAAGGGGCGCGGGTCTAACCCGCCCCCCCCCCCCCCCCACTAGATCCGCCCCTGTCCATGGAACCTTTGTGTTCTTCGTGAATTATGGTTGCTCTATTCC